>CM060916.1:822794214-823994214 GCA_030737875.1 Allium sativum
GTCCGACTTCATAGGGGCACCTTCCAGTATAGTAAGTGACTGTAACCCCATATTTACTAGTGAGTTTCGAAGGAGCTTGCAAGAAGCCCTAGGTTCACAGGTAAGACTTAGCACAGCTTATCACTGTTGCAGAATGGAGTTTTGATGACAACAACCTTATTTCAATATTAATTGATTATGAAATATACACTAACATCTCTATCTAGAATATATATACACACACACACACATATGCAGGATTTGTATAAAGGGGTTAATACTGAAGACTGAACAGTTTAAGAGCGTTTAGAGATTCAGAATTTAAAGAAGATTCAACACTCATGAGTAATCAAGATTTCAAGAGTTCAAGATAAATATAGTAATAGAGTCTAGTTTATGTAAGACTCTAAATAGTACTCCAGGTTCAAATTCGAATTCAAATTCTATTTTGATTTTCAAATTTCAAATTCCATTTTCAAATTCTATTCTAATTCTAATTAATTTTTCTATCTTAATTTGATTTTAAACTCAAGTTTTTAAGTCTATACGTTTAATATATATTTATATAGTTTTATATACTTTATAGTTTTAAACTTTAAAATTTTACAAATATAATTATATAATTTATGTTTATGATTTCATATGATTTTCTACTTTATAATAATCATTTATATCACTATGTTATAATTAAAGAATTTATAGAATTATATATATATATATATAAACACTTGAAAAATACTTAAAATTCAAATTTCAGCTAGCATATGTCGACATACATAGTTAGATATGTCGACATATAACCGTCACATTTTTATTTTTGAAAGGAAATGTCTTTTCACTATTTGTAATGATCCAGAAGCGTTGCAACCTTTCAAATCTTATAAATAGTGGAAGATTTCAATTTTTTATCATTCTTCTTCTCCATCTTCATCCTCTTTCATTACACCATTAATATTTCAATTTTTTTTTATGATTTACACTCATACTCCGCCGATTTCAAGTCTAATCATATAAAACTTCTTCTCTTGTCACTCTCTACTCATTACTCTCTGATTTGAAGTGCTATTGAAGAGTTATAGGGCCGTTGTAATTGTTTGGGAAGTGTTTGGGAAAAGTTGTGTTCCTTGTAGCCTTGAAGTCAAGGAAAGGAATCGGTGGTAACCTTATAGCCGGGGAAATCAAGGGAAATATACTTGATCAAGGGTGTTTGGAGTCAGTGGTAACCTTGTAGCCATGAAATCAAGGAGATTGCACTTGGATATTGATATAGTAAGAAAACTCTGCGCAATCCAGCATTGCGTGGGACTAGACGTGGGAGTAACCAGAACCAGTATAAATCTGGTGTGTTCTTTCCTTTTCTGCATTTTGTTCCCGTTTATTTCTGTGTTTTTAATTCTGTGCCTGTGATTATTTCTATAGTGAGTGATTCATATAGTAGATCATATAAGTTTTAGATTTCCTTAAATTCCTTAAAAACACTATTCACCCCCTTTAGTGTTAGTTTTGCCTTAGTGATCCATTCTGCATTCCCTAACAATTGGTAGGTCTGTCAAAAAGTTCATAATCTGATTTTTGAAAAATTTTAAATGGAAAATTTTGAAATAATTGTTAACACTAGTGTCAACTCATGCATTGTACCAATGTTGGAAGAGTCTGCATATAATCGTGTTGAAAAGTCAAGTGATCTACTGAAATGTACATGAAAAGATGTGTTATATGGCTTTTGAAAATTCAAAAGTTGAAAAGATGGGTGAAATGGCTGTTGGAAATTCAAAATCCGAATGGTGGCTACCGATAGTTCAAATTCCAAAACGGTATGTTACATGGCTGTTGAGAATTCAAATTTTGGCAAACAAATGGTGGAAATCAAAAAGGACCAATGGATACTGGATAGTGGCTGTTCGAAACATATGACGGGAAATCCTGAATTACTAAATAATCTAGTATATGAAGATGATGGAATAGTGAACTTTGGAGATAACTCTAAAGGATACATTATTAGGATCGGCAATGTCGGTAATTCAAAAACTCCTACTATTTCTGACATTTTATTAGTTAGGAATCTAAAACACAACCTACTAAGTATAAGTCAACTTTGCGATAAGGGTTATAAAATAAAATTTGAGAAAGATAATTGTTTTATAAAAGATAGGAATTCAAAAATAATATTCAAAGGAGATATAAAGAAAAATATTTATATATTAAATATGAAAATCTCCAACGATAATCTATGTCTTATGGTCGATACAAGTGACCCTTGGATCTAGCATAAGAGGTTCGGTCATATAAATTTCAAACACATCTCTAGGATTTCTAAGTTAGATTCAATTAGTGGATTACCCAAAATGAAGTTTAAAGTTAATAATTTATGCGACGCTTGTCACTTTGGAAGATTAAAAAGAAGTTTGTTCGAATCAAAAAAAGAAATTACAACCTTGAAACCATTAGAGTTAGTTCATATGGATTTATTTGGTCCATCTCAAACCCAATCAATAAATCATAATAGATATGTGTACGCAATAGTCGACGATTTTTTTAGATTTACCTGCACTTTGTTTCTTAAAAATAAAAGTGATGCCTTTGATCAATTTAAAACTTTTTCTAAAAGAATTCAAAACTTATTATCACTAAATATCAAAAAATACGTAGTAACCATGGCAGAAAATTCGAAAACGAAAATTTTGAATTTTTTTATAATAACAAGGGAATAACCCATTATTTTTCTGTTCCTAGAACTCCACAACTGTTAGACCCAAAAGTGGTTCTAACACCCGAATTGATTAAAAGCAAATAAGATGAGATAAAAATAAAAATGAACACACAGGATTTATAGTGGTTCGGCGAAGAAGTGCCTACGTCCACTTATCTTTCACTATATTCAATGATTCAGTTGCAAATACAATGTAATTTTCACTTGATTTCACTCACAACTCGCTTATATTCACTCAATAGATTAAAACAAATAATAAAAGAAGATTTGGATTCTTTGGGAGCAATGGAGTTCGGATTATGGAGGTAGTTGAATTCTCAAAGTGCCTGAAAAAGATCCTTCTCTTTGTCTCCAGACGGGGTATTTATAGGTGTGAATTTGCTTGAAACTTGCTCCGGGTCGGGGCCACGCGTCATCCATCCCACTATCCTCGAGTTCGGATGAACTATTATGTTGACAACGCATCGAAGGAACGGACGTTACGAATAGGAACTGGTCACAACCGGTCCGGATATCCAGGCGCTTTTGTAGGAGAATAGCATGGAACATAGACTCGGGTCGGAGACGCACAGACAAGGGGTTCGGATCGGGATATCCGATCCGACCCGGATTGGCTGGGATGCAACGCTCTCTTCTTCTCTAATCTATTCCGCTCCGATCCATTTTCGTGGCAAACAGGTGGCTTTCCGATCCAATTGAGATCATGTTGCCCTCCGATCCAATTAGATGTACCTTACCAATTTCCTCAGCAGCAGTTCACCGATCCGAACAGAAAGCTCTATCCGACCCGAACCGATATGTTGCTCTGACCCGACCCGAACAACTGCAGCTATCCAATCTAGATTGTAGTGTCTTCTCTAATCCGAACCGAAGTCTTCTAATTAAAAATGCCCTTCAATGTCTGGTTTCTTGACTTTGTGTTGCCTAGTTCACAAAGTAGGCTAACATTTTGCCCCCTCAAAGGATGCTTCTGTTGTATACGAAGCGTGCTTTGATGTCGTTCGAATGCTAGTCCTTGAATCAGAACAGTCAGAAAGTCACTTCTGTTCATTTGTGAAGATGCGTTGCTTCATGAAGACATGTCTCTTATCGCTTATATATATGTCGTGAAATACTTGATTCATTTTCTTCATTTTTGAGTCAAGTCCAGAAGTTCTTCTCGACATATAGTATTCTTTTCAGGTATATTCTTTCCTAGTTTTTCCTTTAAGTCCAATTCGAATGCTAGAGGAATGCACAGATTTCTACCCGGTTCGGTGTCCGACTCGAGCACCTTTTCTTCCTGTTTCGCTTTGCACTGGGTTGATGGGCCGGAAGATGTGGGCTGGCTTGGACTCGGTCCGAACGGAGTAAAATACGGGGAATACAAAGAGCCATCTCACGTCTTATATAAACCCAACCACCCAAACTCTTCTACCTTTTTACTCCCACAATTCCTGTTCTCCCAGCTTTATAACCCTATTTCCTAAAAAAAAATCCAAAAACTCCAAAACTTCTCGTTTCAATCTTCGAATAAAACATCTAGGTATTTTAAATCTCCGATTATTTATGTAATAACTGATTTCAGCTAGAATTTGTGGTTAAATCGAGCGATTGGAGTGTGGTGTTTGTTGAACTCCAACGCCTGGATCTCCTCCACCGTTTGTCATCGTCGTTGATGGCGTCTTCGCCGTCTCGAGGTAGCAACGGGGGTCATTAGGATCCAGCGATAAACATTCAAGCACATAAACGCTTAACTTCATTTGGGTCTAGTGAAATTTGAAGACGAGAAAGGGGAGAATAGGAACTGGGTTCGGTTCGGGTAAGGAAGTGCTGAAGCAGCGGAGGGGAGGACAAGTTCATATGTTAGGATCGGGTCGGAATGAAATGCGATGTGGAGAAAGCCATGCTTGCCCGACCAGGTCGGATTGGAGGAAAAGATAGAGAAAGGAAAAGGACGTATGGATCCTTTTGTTTGCTGACCCACTCCGAATGCTTATTCCGATCCGGTTTTAAACTGCCAAATATGAATGTCTTCTCCGAACCAAACAATACGCAGACCCGAGCCGATCCCAGCTATATGCACATCCGATCCGAACCCAACAATAAGCACACCCTACCCGAACTGAATGATATGCATATTCCAACTCAAAGCACAAGACTTTATCCAACCAGGGTTAATCAATGCTTGACATAATCTTCAACTTAATGAATAGTTAGGGTAGTGCCTTATGAACGTAAACGAACATTAAGAACAACTCTGACTATCACTTTCTCTTCAAAGCTTCGTCTTACATTGCTGTACTTTTACTTTGCATTTCTCACATTTGCTGCACACATTTTAGTTCACACACATACACAGGGGGGGCACGGGATAATTTACTCTAATCCGTGCTATTGCTTCTTCAATAGTTCTATGACAATGAGGCCCAGACGCTCTTCCCGACTAGCTGAGAGGAAAGAAGCCCCGGAAACTTCTAACAAAATCACTCTTGAGGATATATCTTCTTCGTCTGATCCAGAATGGGACAGTGAGGGTCCAGACTACGGGGTTGGAGATCGAGAAAGCAACGAGGCGTCTTCAGAGAATGAGGTTTCTCTAGGTTTTGAGGAGGAAGGAGGGATCGGTGACGATCGAGCCCCTGACGAATTTGACTCAGCCATTATATTGGAGTCACCTCCAGATTCCGTAGAATCGACAATCGACAACGACCGACTTGTTCGAATTTGCTTAAAGTATGGAATAATGAAAAGGGACACCCTAGTGCCCTCACGCTCTGACCGTCCCCACAACCCTCCGGAAGGATATATGACGGTCACTCGATTGATGTGCATGGTCGGCGCCATTCCTCCATTCTCTCCTTTCATCGTTGATTTCTTAAGACAAAAGCGGATTGCCCCCATGCAATTGCACCCCAATTCATATGCCTATCTGCACACCTTGTACATAGCATATCGTGAAATCTTAGGCATAGAGCTCACATTCGATGACGTTCACTTTTTCTATAATTTCAAGCATCGGACCCGAGAAACTCCATCCTTCTGCTACTTTGAATCAGTTCCAAAAAGGAAGATAATCTCGGCACCATTTAGCAGTAAAGCTGGGGATTCCAGACTAGAATGGTTCTATGTGAAGCAACAGCCTGGATGCGCCAGGAGATGGACAAAATCAAGTAAAGCGTTGATTTTCTAAATCCGGACTCTATACACTTGAATCATCACCCTGACCTGTTTTCCTTTTTGTATGCAGTCGACAACCCCAAACAGATATCAGATCAGGTGTTCTTTGATCGGATGCACCGACTTCTTAATGGCGATCAAAAATTCTTGACTATCGACGAGGTCCTTAAAGATGAATACCTTCACTTTCATGGGCTGCTATCCGTTTTTCGTAGCATCGGTCATGGGACGGTCCCTTATGCATACATTCCTCCAGTGGAGATAGTTCCAGAGACAGGAGAAGGCTCGGGAATTCCTACAGTGCCTCTTCAAACTTCACCTTCTCCGTCTTCCACACAAGATGATGAATTGGCTAATCTGGCCGAAAAGCATCGTGAAGGGTATATTGCCCCCGAGGAAACTACTTCTCTAGACAAGCCAAAATCCTCCCAAGAGTCGCCACTTCATGCTTCCGAAGGGGATGTTCCTAGTACCGATGAACACATATTTCAGGGTTTGGGGGATCTCCCCTTACCTGAGACTATATATACTTCAGAGGATTTCAGGAAGGATCCTTTAGTCTTCACCTCTTCTGAAGAAACCACTCCCGCTAAGGCCAAAGAGCCCGCCCGCACTAGTCTAGCTTCAGACTCGGGTTGGTTGGGGGGAAACACACCACTTAGGATACACTTTACACCACAGCATTAGCATTCATTGCACTTCTTTCTCCATGAATCCATTAATTCTAAACTTCGTTTGATTTATCGTGCAGGTACAATGTCTCGATCCTATTACGATATAAGAAAGCTTCGTCGCAGCATGACCAATCCTCCTCAGGATGTCGAGTATGATCGCCGGGATGATCGTGGTAGGGAGGAGAGAAGACCTTATGATTCTTATCGCTCTCGTTCACCGGTTCTGCCAGAACAAGATAAATATAAGGGCTATCAAAGCCGCAGGGAGGAGGACAGACCACCATCTAAAGACTCCACTTCCTCCCATGAAAAGCGGGGAAGAGAGAGAACTCCTCCAAAAGAAACTGGATCTCGAAGTAAGCACAAGGTCCCTGCCACTAAGCGACCTAGGTCGGATAAAGAGACTACTGAATCCTCTTCACATAGGGGCACCGAATTATCAATTCCCGCTCCTCCCCCACCAGATGCGGGAACTGCAGTAAAGCTGGCATATTTAGAGGAGCAATTTCCCGAGCACTACTTCGAGACTTTGACCTTTCTACCTACCCTTGAACCTATTTCTTCTAATTGGGCAGATGAGGCTAAAGCAAAGATTGATTTGGTGGAAAAACAATATACCGAGATGTTCAAGTATTCACGCAATCTTTCTAGAATCATCCGCACTCTAATGAAAAATGCTGATTCAACGCAAAAGACTGCGGAGGAGGATGCTAAGGCCTTAAAAGCTCTAGGAAAAGATTTAGAAGATACTCAAGCTCAGTTAGCTGTCGCTCAAAGGAACGCTTCTAACTTCAAACAACAATTCGAGGACATGCAAAAGCGTTATCACGATCTGCTTGAGTCTCATACTCAGGAGCGTTCTGAACTAAAAAAGCAAGCTGACGAGGCCAAGTCAGAAGCTGCTAAGACACGCCTTGCTTATGCTGAGCTTGAACGGAAAAACTCCGAGTTAGCAAAGAGAAGTGCTGAATTAGAAAAGAAGAACGCTGACTTGGCTTCAAAGTTGTTGGAGGCGGAGAATAGAGCTGCCCTGGCCGAGGGCAATGTGGAATGCGCTATCAAATCTGCGGAGGAAGCCCGCAAGCAATTATCTGAGGCGGAGGTTGAGATTCAAAGTTTCGGCGAACTAATGATTGAATTCTTCGCACATATTATTCGTCGCCGAAACATTTCTTGGATCGAAGATTATCCATCCACTCTGGTTCAAGTATGGAATCAGATCGTCGAGTGGGAAAAAGAGGAACTTAAGGTCGACTCCATTGATGAAGATAAACTGATGGAGAAATACTTGAGAGATGATGAACCGGAGCGCCTAGCTGAAGGGCGCCGCCTTATTGCTGAGGCCATGGAAGAAGAGAGACAGAAGTCTAAACAAAAAACCATTCTCGAAGCTGGTTCCTCTTCTTCTGCTCCTGCAACTCCCGAAGTAGAAGGGTATGATCCCGAAAATCCGGGAATTCCCCGAACAACTCTGCTATCTCCCATTCCTGAAATAGCCCCAGAGGTAGTAGTCACCCCCGCTGAAAAGTCTTCGGAAGGTATCCCTATCTTTTCTCCTCAATTTGCCAAAGCTATTACTACCTTTCGCTACGTGATTGAACATTCGATGAGAGACCCATTGTTTTCGCCTGAGTTGATAACTGTTGCTTCTCATTCTGTAGGTGTCGAATCATCCGAAAAGACAGATGTAGCTCAAAGAGCCACCGCTAGGACAAAGCCCGCAGATGGGGCCAAAAAAGGGGAAGACAAGGCTGCTTCTATAGACTTGGGAGAAGGAAACGAGCCAACTAAGGTCTCCACTCCCCATGATGAAGAAATGATAGCGGCTTTAAAGGACGATGGCGGAGACGGGGGGCATGAAGAGGAACCAGAAGTCGCAATAACCGGGGAGTCAAAAAGTGCTGATGACGTTACCTTGGCTGCAATGAAGGCTGACCAAGACAAGCGTTTGCAATTAAAGGCCGAAGAACTAGACCCTGAGGTCCTTAAGCCCCTCGCAGTTGTGGATGCGGGTTCAAGGTTAGTTGTTAAGCTCTCAACTAGATCTATTACCGAAGAACTTGCTAAAAAATCTTCTCTTGATTCCAGTGTCCCGCCCCCCGGGAAGAAGTCTACTGGCTCCAGTACCGCATCTTCAGGGAAAAAGAAATCAAAACGAATCTTGACTGAAGCCGAGAAGGAAGCAAAGGATGCGGAGAAAGCCGCCAAGAAATCCAAGGCTCATTCCAAATCTAAATAGTGGATTGCCCTGTATTTTTTTAGCATTTTTGTGAACCAATAATTGCTGCTACACCAGTAGCTCCTGCATTTTCTTTTTCAGCTATTTTCCTGTATAAATTCATTCAGTTGTAAATAAAAATAACTCATTTTTTGCAATATTTATTTGTCAGTAGTTCTGCACTTATGTTGAAATGCATGTCTATAGTTATGAAACGAAGTTGTGGAGGGGGAAATATGCGTGTACATGAGTGTCCCCGGTCAATTTCCACAAGTTATTTAATGCTTAACCAGGAAATCCGAATGCTCCCGATTTTCTGACGGGATAGCTCTTCCTGTGCTGTCAGTACCTGTCGTTTTTTCTGGCATTTCTTTTATACTCTCTCTCTTTCTCTTGAGAGTTAGAGTTCGAGTTCAGTCATCTATTCATTCCCCGGTCTTTCAACGGGGAAAGATTTCTTTTTCAGCGCTCAGTCGGAGACGCTTTTATACTCTCTCTCTCTCTCTGGAGAGTTAGAGTTACAAGAAGAATTTCTTTTTTAGCGCTCAGTCGGAGACGCTTTTATACTCTCTCTCTCTCTGGAGAGTTAGAGTTACAAGAAGAATTTCTTTTTCAGCGCTCAGTCAGAGACGCTTTTATACTCTCTCTCTTTCTCTGGAGAGTTAGAGTTAAGAATGTCGTTTTCTCATTCTTTTATGTCTCATTGCACAAATAATCGTTGTGCTTCTTTTTATGTCTAAACTGTTTTCAACCTTTTTAGGCTCTGAGTTATCCTGTATTTTATAATCGCAACAGAATAACTGATGAATGTAAATGCATAAAAGTAAATAACACACAATATTTTTATAGTGGTTCGGCTAAGTCGTAGCCTACATCCACTTTATAGTTCTTCATTCATATCTTCAGATTTTTCCGAGGCAATTCGTGCCTTATTACAAAGTTCATAAGAAAAATAACACGAAGTACAACATCTCTAATTCAAATATCGCATTAAGTGTTGGGCATTCCATGCTCTGGGGACTTCTTCGCCATCCACGGTCGTTAACTTGAAGGTTCCTTTTTCAAGTTTCCATTGAATGACAAAGGGCCCTTCCCATTTTGGACCAAGGTGAGGAAGGGATGGAAAGACTCTCTTTAGCACCAAATCTCCTGATTCAAAAGTCCTGAGGCGAACTTTTTTGTCATAATAGCGTGCCATCTGACACCGATGTCTTGCTGCACGCAAATCTGCTTCGTCCCTTTTCTCTTCAACTTCATCAAGAGACTCAAGTAAAAGTGCCCGATTCGTCATCGGGTCATAATATGTCACCCTGTGGGAAGGAACTTCCAGTTCAACTGGAATTACTACTTCTGAGCCAAAGGAGAGAGAGAAAGGGGTATGACCGGTGACTGTCTTAAATGTTGTTCGATATGCCCACAAAGCTAGGGGCAATTCGTCAACCCATCTTGCCTTTGCACGCTCTAACCGTTTCTTGAGGATGGATTTTATAACTTTGTTTATTGCCTCTACTTGTCCATTCGATTGCGGATAGGCAACTGCAGTATATCGCTTGTCTATCTTATACTTCTGACAGAAATTTCTGAATTCAGTACTATCAAACTGGGTTCCGTTGTCAGTTATAATCGTCCTTGGAATCCCGAACCGGCATATAATATTTCTGACCACAAAACTTATCACCTTTCTTGCTGTGATCTTGGTCAAGGGCTCAGCTTCCACCCACTTCGTAAAATAGTCCACGGCTACTATTGCATATTTAGCTCCTCCTTTAGCAATTGGTAGAACTCCAATGATATCAATTCCCCATGTGGCAAATGGCCAAGGACTCACCATTGATTTAAGTTGGGTCGACGGTGCCCTGGGGATTTTGGCAAATCTCTGGCACTTATCGCAGCGTCGAGAATAATCAGCTGCATCATTATTGATCGTAGGCCAGAAATATCCATATCGCAGTATCTTCTTTGCTAAAGTTTGACCTCCTGTATGATCTCCACACTCACCTTCGTGTACTTCTCTTAGTACACGCTTGATGTCGTCGTGTGCGATACATCGTAACAGGGGCATAGAAAATCCTTGCCGATAAAGAGTATCGTCTTGTATGACATATCTGGTAGCTTTGCGAACTACAGCTCTTTTCTCACTCTTCTTTGATGGGAGTGTCCCATTCTTGAGGAAATTCTTAATTGGAGTCATCCACGACTCCTTCTCTGGTTTTGCTTCAAAGGTGAATTCAATTTCCATTGACTCAAAGCTTGGCGACTCCAACGTTTCAATTGGAATTACTTCAGTCTCTTCTGGATTGTCGGAACTAGCCAGCTTTGCCAGTCTATCCGCTTTCTGGTTTTCGACTCTGGGAATATGTGTTATGTTGTACCGCTCTAAGCTATTCAATAGCTCTTTCACTTTCTTGAGGTAGGCAATAAGTCGAGGTCCTCGAGCCACGAATTCCTCTCGCACTTGACAAACAACAATTTTTGAGTCACAAAATATGTCCATCATTTTTACTCCGAGGTCTTTAGCAAGCTTCAGCCTGGCAATCAGGGCTTCATATTCTGAGTCATTGTTAGTTGCCGAAAATTCTAATCGCAGGGCGTAATATAACGACCGTCCCTCGGGAGTGACTAAGACAATTCCAGCTCCGGACCTTCGGTCATTCTTGGCTCCATCTGTATATAGTTTCCACGGATTCATCTTTAGTTCGTCCTCGGATTTAACCACTCTGTCATTGATTACTTCCTCCTCTGGAATGGTGAATTCCGCAATAAAATCTGCTAGAGCTTGCCCCCTGATTGACTTTCGTGGTTGAAAATTCAAATCAAACTGACTTAGTTCTATGTTCCATTTGATCAACCTTCCCGATGCCTCAGGCCTCTGTAACACCTGCCTTAACGGCTGGTCGGTGTATATGGTTATTGGATGGGCTTGGAAATAGTGACGAAGTCTTCGGGATGCGATCAGGAGGCTGTAAGCAAGCTTCTCAATTTTTGGATAGTTGCGCTCTGCCGCTGCTAATTTCTTGCTTACATAATACACCGGCCTTTGTACTTTGTTTTCTTCTCGAACCAGGGCTGTGCTGACAGCGTGAGCCGAGACTGCCAAGTAAACAAACAATTCTTCATGATCTATGGGCTTTGATAAAATCGGCGGTTTCTCTAGCAGTTCCAACAGATTTCGAAAGGCCTCAACACAATCCGGAGTCCACTCAAAGTTCTTCTTTCCCCTTTTAATCAAATCAAAAAACGGAACACATTTATCTATGGCTTTGGAGATGAATCTACTCAGCGCCGCTACTTTCCCTGCAAGACTTTGGACGTCCTTAATTCTCCTCGGTTCTTGGATATTTCTAATTGCTGCTATCTGGCTAGGGTTGATTTCAATTCCTCAGAAACTCACAATGAAGCCAAGGAACTTTCCCGATGCCACTCCAAACGAGCATTTCAGAGGATTCAATTTCATCCGGTACTTTCGCAAGATACCAAACATTTCCGCCAAGTCTTGCGTATGGCTGGAAGACTGCTTTGATTTGACAAGCATATCATCCACATAAACTTCCATAGTTTTTCCTATTTGATCATAAAACATTCTGTTTACCAAGCGCTGATAAGTAGCTCCAGCGTTTTTTAATCCGAATGGCATTACAACATAACAATATAACCCCAAATTCGTAATGAAGCTCGTATGTTCTTGGTCTGGTACGTGCATAGGAATTTGGTTGTATCCAGAATATGCGTCCATGAAAGAGAGAAGTTCATGATCTGCTGTCGAGTCTACAAGCTGGTCAATCCTGGGAAGTGGGAAACTATCTTTCGGGCAAGCTTTATTTAAATCTGAAAAGTCAATGCAAGTCCGCCACTTTCCGTTTGGCTTCTTTACTAAGATGGGATTCGATATCCAGTCGGGATATGTCGAATCTCGAATAAATCCATTTTGTTTCAACTTCTCTACTTCCTCTTTGAGAGCAGCCGACCTCTCTGGGCCCAGCATGCGTCTCTTTTGCTTCACAGGTGGATGCTTTGGATTTACATTCAATTTGTGACTTATAATGGATGGCGATATCCCACACATGTCAGCATGGGTCCAGGCAAACACGTCTAGGTTTGCCTTCAAGAAGTCCGTTAGTTCTTTAGCTCAATGTGGATCCAATTGAGAACCAATTTTCAAAACTTTTGTCGGATCAGCTTCATCAATGGGAATTTCCACTGTCGCCTCATTAGGAGTTGCATTCCTAGCCTCTGGTTCCTCGTCTTTTCTGGGATCCAGGTCTTCAGGTGTTCCTTTGGGCAACTCCTTTGGGGTCAATTTCTCTAATTGCTATGCCGAGTCCCCTTTTGAGGGAGACGAGGCATCCTTACTCTCAACGTTAAGTCCTTTCATCAACATCTTTAACTCGGCCACATAGCAGGCCCGTCCGGAAACTTGATCCCCTCTCATTACTCCAGTTCCGGCTTCGGTTGGGAACTTAAGTAACAGGCACCAAGGGGCGATACAAACTCTAAA
Source organism: Allium sativum (assembly GCA_030737875.1). Classification (NCBI taxonomy): domain Eukaryota; kingdom Viridiplantae; phylum Streptophyta; class Magnoliopsida; order Asparagales; family Amaryllidaceae; genus Allium; species Allium sativum. The sequence goes on from CM060916.1 coordinate 822,807,450, forward strand.
TTCAGCAAGGGCAGGTCTCCCCAAAAATGCGTTATAAGGTGAATCTACGTCCAATACTACGAACTGAAGCATTCGCACTCTTCTACGTTCTCCTTGCCCCAGGGTCACGGGCAACTCTATGTATCCCATGGGAGCTGTCGACGCCCCGTTGAAGCCTCTGATCCATCCTTCACAAGGCTTCAGATCTTCGGACTCAAGCTTCATCTGATCAAATGACTTCTTGAACAAAATATTAACGGAACTTCCGTTGTCTACTAATACCTTATGGACCAAGGCCGGCCCAATGGTGGTAGTAATAACCAACGGATCATTGGTGGGTGATTGTATCCCAGTATTGTCTCGGCTTCGAAATACCACGTCGTCAAACATGGTCTTCTGTTGTTTTATGGGGGTGACATCTTCCAAATCATCACCTTCATTCACGTCTAGATGCTTGGCAGCATTCACATATTGATCCATTGATCCGAAACTTCGGATTGCCGGGTGAGGTCCGCCTACTATGGAGTTGATGACAATTCCTTTACCTTTCTGCTGCGCTGTAGGCTTGGGAGCAGGTAGGATCTGTTTTGGAGCCTGCTCTCCTTGCCCCCTGTCCCTCGGGGCAACCTTGTACTCATCCAACTTTCCTTCACGCAGCAGCTTCTCAATCACATCCCTCAAATGCCGACATTCATTGGTCGAATGCCCATGAGTTCCGTGAAACAAGCAAAATTTCCCTGTCGCCATTTCTTTCTCGGTCGAATCACGAGGTGGCGGCCTTTTGTACTGTAACACATTGTACGTATCCAGGTAAATATTTTCCAGGGTGTCGTTTAATGGTGTATAATTCTCGTAGTTCTGGAACCGGGGTCTTTTGTTAGGATCACTTCCCCTATTTCTGTTTCTTCTGTTACCGTTTGGATTACGATTATTGTTGTTGTTACCCCCGCTTCCAGCATTGCTGTTTCCACCCTTGTTTCCTACATTTACTTCAACCTTGCCAGAACTTTCCCCAGACTGCTTCACGGCGATATTACTCTGCACATTCTCCTTTGAAGCCGTCTCAGACTTTCTCTTTCGGTTTGCCCTGGCCTCCTCTCGTCTTAGATAAATATCGGCTTTTTCATAGAATATCTCCCTTGTGGAAGGTGTTTTCCCAGAAAGGTAATCTCCAAACTCAGATTCAGGATCAACTCCTTCCTTCAATGCCATCAGGATGGTGGGCTCGTGCGGGTCACTGACCTCAGTCACAGCTTGATTAAAACGGTCAAGATATGCCCTCAAAGACTCTCCTAGTGCCTGTTTAATTCTCGATAATTCAATAACACTTTTGGACTTTCGGGCATGGAGACGGAACTGGTTCATGAAACGCTCGCTTAGTTCCTTGTAATTTGAAATCGAACGAGGAGGAAGTCGGGTAAACCAGAACAGTGCCACATCTTCTAAGTAGATTGGGAACGCTTTGCACTTCACTTCATCAGGGGCAGCAGCAGCATTCATGAGCCATGAGTACCGCATTAAATGCTGTCCCGGATCAGTCCTTCCGTTGTATTTGTCCATCTGGGGCAAGTTAAAGCGTCGGGGAAATTGGAAGTCGAGGATATCATCGGTGAAGGGAGTATGGCTTCGCTCAATGCCATAATCTTCATTTGTATAATTCCGGCTCTCGGACATGATTTGACGAACCATTGCCTGTACATCAGCATTAGTTAGGGGCCGTTCAGGTTCCCTGGCCCTAGTATCCGAATTCCTTCTGGGCTCTTGTTCAAGAGATGCCCTTCTTCTTCGAGCTGCCTCTGCTCGATTCCGTTCCCTGCGCTCCCGGTCGATCTCGGGAGGAGGGGACTGGAGTCTTTGCCCCTGAGTGGGGTCATTGTTCCCTAATGCTCGTGCAATATCCTCACGAGATCCCAAAGATCCAAATGTCAGCTGCTCCACGTTCTGAGGTCGTTCGAGTGGCCTTCGTTCACGGGGCCTCTCTTCCTCGGAAGATGAAGATTGATCAACTGGTGTGTGACGAACCGGTGATGGAGTTCTCTGTCGACGGAGTTCACTAATCTCCTGACTCATGAGCCTCATATTTTCCTGCATCATGAGATTAGTGCGCTCATGAACTTTCATAGCTTCCCTTGTGCTCTCAAGCATGTCAAGCAAGCGCGAGAAATCTCCTTGAGTGATGGGCGCAGATGGATTGACCTGATCACCAACCCTGGTGGCTGGAATCGGAGCATTCGTAGGGACTCGAGTTGAGGTTCCAGCTTCACCAAGGATCGGGTCGGATCGGAGGTAGAAGGTCGGATCGGTACGCGGCAAGCAGCTTGGGTCGGTTCAGATTGGGGGAATGCACTGCTTCAGAATCTCCTACCCGGATCGGATCGGAGCTCTCCCCCTGCTGTCGGCTCGGATTTCCTGCATTGGTTCTTCCTGCTGCTGAACTCTGCCCCCGAGACCTTGTTACAACCGCATTTTGCTGATCTTCGCCAGCTCCATTTCCTCGAACAGACTGAACTTCTTTGCCTTTTCCTTTGGCCATGACTCTTTGACAATCACTTCAACAAATATAAAAAAGCGGAGAAACTTAAGGATTTACTTCTTTGAACTCAACGGTCCAAAAAGTAGAGAGAAATCCCGGAAAATAAAAAATTTAGATGAGGTTCTCAGTGAAAGCACCAAAATGTTAGACCCAAAAGTGGTTCTAACACCCGAATTGATTAAAAGCAAATAAGATGAGATAAAAATAAAAATGAACACACAGGATTTATAGTGGTTCGGTGAAGAAGTGCCTACGTCCACTTATCTTTCACTATATTCAATGATTCAGTTGCAAATACAATGTAATTGTCACTTGATTTCACTCACAACTCGCTTATATTCACTCAATAGATTAAAACAAATAATAAAAGAAGATTTGGATTCTCTGGGAGCAATGGAGTTCGGATTATGGAGGTAGCTGAATTCTCAAAGTGCCTAAAAATGATCCTTCTCTTTGTCTCCAGACGGGGTATTTATAAGTGTGAATTTGCTTGAAACTTGCTCCGGGTCGGGGCCACGCGTCGTCCATCCCACTATCCTCGGGTTCGGATGAACTATTATGTTGACAACGCATCGAAGGAACGGACGTTACGAATAGGAACTGGTCACAACCGGTCCGGATATCCAGGTGCTTTTGTAGGAGAATAGCATGGAACATAGACTCGGGTCGGAGACGCACAGACAAGGGGTTCGGATCGGGATATCCGATCCGACCCGGATTGGCTGGGATGCAACGCTCTCTTCTTCTCTAATCTATTCCGCTCCGATCCATTTTCGTGGCAAACAGGTGGCTTTCCGATCCAATTGAGATCATGTTGCCCTCCGATCCAATTAGATGTACCTTACCAATTTCCTCAGCAGCAGTTCACCGATCCGAACAGAAAGCTCTATCCGACCCGAACTGATATGTTGCTCTGACCCGACCCGAACAACTGCAGCTATCCAATCTAGATTGTAGTGTCTTCTCCAATCCGAACCGAAGTCTTCTAATTAAAAATGCCCTTCAATGTCTGGTTTCTTGACTTTGTGTTGCCTAGTTCACAAAGTAGGCTAACAACAACAAGACGGAGTAGCTGAACATAAAAATAGGACAATCTAAGAATGTGCGAGAACTATGTTATCTGATAGTAAACTATTAAGAAATTTTTAGCTGAAGTAGTTGTAACAACTTGTTATATTTTAAATAGACTTTCAATTAGACCCTTAAATCATAAAACACCATATGAACTTTTGTATAATAAGAAAGCAGAAGTATCATATTTTAAAATATTTGGAAGTAAATGTTTTATACCTAATACTAAAGAAAATTTTGATAAATTTGACTCAAAATTCGATAAAGGAATATTTATTGGATATTCAGAGAGAAGTAAGGCATATAGAGTTTTTAATTCAAGAACCAATACTGTAGAAGAAACCTTAAATGTATCCTTTGACGAAAATTATAAAAGTATAACATAAAACAATGAAGATGAATGTGAAAATGAAATCAGTGAAACTAATCATGGAGATAGTCAACCAAATAAACGAATTAGATTACTAAGAGATCATCTAATAGAAAATACCTTAGGAGATATTAAATCTGTAGTTAGGACTCGTAATCAATTGAATAATATGAGTAACTCTGCACTTATTTCAACTATTGAACCTAAGAATCCAATGGATGCATCTTCCGATGATTCATGGATCCCTTCCATGCAAGAAGAACTGAATCAGATCTCTAGGAATGATGTATGGGCACTTGTTTCTAAACGAGAGGATAAGACTATAATAGGGACTAAATGGGTTTATAAAAATAAAATGAATGAATACAGTGAGGTCGTAAGAAATAAGGCACAACTAGTAGCACTAGGTTATACTCAAGAAGAAGGAATAAATTACGATGAAACTTTTGCCCCGTAGCAAGATTAAAAGCAATTATGGTATTACTAGCCTTTGCAAACCATAATAATTTCAAATTATATCAAATGGATGTCAAAAGTGCTTTTCTAAACGAATTTGTTAAAGAAGAAGTATATGTAGAATAACCACCTCTTTTTGAAGACGAAAAATTATATAATCATGTATATAAGTTAAAGAAAGCGTTATATGGATTAAAACAGGCTCCTAGGGCTTGGTATGATAGATTAAGAAATTATTTATTACAATCCAACTTTGAAATAGGAAAAATAGATAATATTTTGTTTATTAAAAAGAATAACAAGGATATACAATTAGTACAAATATATATTGACGATATAATTTTTAGGTCAACAAATGATAAGATGAAAAAAGAATTTTAAGATATTAAGACCCAAGAATTTGAGATGAGTCATATGGGAGAACTAACGTTCTTTTTAGGCTTACAAATTCGTCAATTAAAGAATGGAATATTTATTAATAAAGAAAAATACGCAAGAGATTTAATTAATAAATATTATTTAGCAATAACTAATGCGAGACCAACACCAATAGCGATCAATATACATTAAGTAAAGATGATACATCTAAAGATGTTGATCAAAAATTATATAGAGGAATGATAGGATCGCTAGTAGACCAGATATTATGCATAGTGCATGTCTCTGTTCAAGATATCAGTCGCAACTTAAGGAAACACATTAAAAGCCGTAAAACGTATTCTAAGGTATGTAAAGCATACATCATACCTTGGATTATTTAATCCTAAGAATGATTCATTCGACTTAGTTTCTTATTGTGATGCTGATTATGCGGGATGTATATCCGTTCGTAAAAGTACTAAGTCTCGCGGTTTAGTAAAAAGAAAAATATCGTATCTTTGTCAACAACTGAAGCAGAATATATCTCTTCTGCTTTAGCTTGTTCATAAGTAATATATATGCAACAAACTCTAAATGATTTTGGATAAAATATAAATAAATCACTAATATACTGCGATAATTCGAGTGCTATAAATATATCTAAAAATCCAACCCATCATTCAAGAACTAAACATATTGATATACGACATCATTTTCTAAGAGATAACATAAGTAAAGAGAAAATTTCACTCGAATTTATAGAAACAGATAGACAAATAGCAGATATCTTAACAAAACCATTAAACGAAGCAACATTTACTAAATTTAGGAGAGAATTAGGTATTTGTTCATTAAATATATTAATATATATATATAAGAATAACTTTAAAAAAGCAGAAAAATAAAGTAAAAAACATAAGTATGCCGACATACATACTTGCTTATGTCGACATATAACTACTAGAATTCAAAAATTAATTCGCACCAAAAGTTAGTTACAATAACCATTTAAACTGTCCACTTAGAATTTTCTCTCCATTATCTTATTTCACTTCTGTAAAAACTCTAAATCAAAATAAATACCGGCCTCCACCAATTTTAACACCCAAATTAATCCCGAAGCATCCGCCAGACCATCCGAAGGTCCTTTTCAACGTTCTACCCTATCACGTGTCATCAAACTAGAAAAGAAAATGTAATATACTCTTTAGATGCTTGCTGAAATACAAGTGCTCCAGATTCGTATGAGTCAAGAGCAAAATCGACAAAGAAAGATGTTAAGGAGCTTTAATAAATTCGTAATGGATGACCAAGACAACCCAATCATCATCGAGGATGATAATCATGAAATGGAAAAGCAAGATCAAATAGAAGAAGAAGAGGAAGAAATGATGGAAGAAGAGGAACAAGAGGAGATACAACAAGAAGTCACAAATGAAGATGATCAAGTCGTTTGTGTGGGAGAAATCTTATTCGACCAAAATGGAAATGTGATTGAAAGAAATGGGGAGTTTTGTCTCCATTACCTAAATTTTCCAACCCCTAAGTCTCCTATAGTTTAAAATTAGAATTTAGGTTTTCTTTTTCGATTCTTTTGCATTTATTCGATGTATTACGTTTGAATTTATCACTTGTAAAAACAATGTTTAATATAATGCTTATTTTTCATCTATCATAAGTATTCTATTACTTTGTTACATAAGCAAGAATTTAGGGGGATTCATATACAAGTTATACACTTATATATCTTATTATAGTATAGTTTAGATATATATTAAATTAACAGGCAGTATTTTTAGAATTTCTTTATGAAAATGCCGAAGGGGGAGAAAATATAAAATATAGACTTAGTTTATGTAATATATATATGATTCATATAGACAGGGGGAGTATTAGAAGGATCATCATAAATAGGTGTGTATAGGTATGATATTTTATAATCTAAGGTTGTCATCATCAAAAAGGGGGAGATTGTTGGAGAATGGAGTTTTGATGACAACAACATTATTTCAATAATAATTGATTATAAAATATATATACTAACATCTCTATCTAGAATATATACACACAAATATCAAGTATTTGTATACAGGAATTAATACTGAAGACTATACAATTTAAGAGCTTTTAGAGATTCAGAATTCAGAGAAGATTCAAGACCCATGAGTAATCAAGATTTCAAGAGTTCAAGATAATTATAGTAATAAAGTCTAGTTTATGTAAGACTCTAAATAGCATCTAGGTTCAAATTCAAATTCAAATTCTATTTTGATTTTCAAATTCCATTTTCAAATCCTATTCTAATTCTAATTAATTTTTCTATCTTACTTTGATTTTAAACTCAAGTTTTTAAGTCTATAAGTTTTATATATATTTATGTAGTTTTATATACTTTATAGTTTTAAACTTTATAATTTTATAAATATAATTATATAGTTTATATTTATGATTTCGTATGATTTTCTGCTTTATAATACTCATTTATATCACTTGTTTTAACTAAAGAATTTTCAATTATATATATATATATCAAAATACTTGAAAAATACTTAAAATTCAAATTTCAACTTGCATATGTCAGCATACATAGTTGGCTATGTCGACATATAACTGTCACATTTTTAATTTTGAAAGGAAGCGTCGTTTCACTGTTTGTAACATTCAAGAAGCGTTGCAACCTTTCAAATCATATAAATGGGGACAAATTTCGATTTTTTTATCATTCTTCTTCTCCATCTTCATCCTCTTTCATTATATACCATTACTATTTCATATTCTTATGATTTCTACACTTATACTCTGTCGATTTCAAGTCTAATCATATAAAACTTCTTCTCTTCTCACTCTCTACTCATTTCTCTCTGAATCGAATTGTTATTGAAGAGTTATAGGGTTGTTGTAATCGTTTGGGAAGTGTTTGGGAAAATGCGTTTTCCTTATTGCCTTGAAATCAAGGAAAGGAATCGGTGGTAACCTTGTAGCCGGGGAAATCAAGGGAAATATACTTGATAAGGGTGTTTGGAGTCCGTGGTAACCCTGTAGCCGTGAAATCAAAGAGATTGTACTTGGATATTTATATAGTAATAAAACTCTTCGCAATCTAGTGTTGCTTGGGACTGGACGTAGGAGTAATCCGAACCAATATAAATTCCATTGTGTTCTTTCCTTTTCTGCATTTTATTTCTGTTTATATTTTTGATTATGTGTCTGTGATTATTTCTATGGTGTATGATTCATATAGTAGATCATATAAGTTTGAGGTTTTCTTAAATTCCTTAAAAAAACTATTCACCCCCCTCTATTGTTAGTTTGCCTTAACGATCCATTCCTCATTTCCTAACATTCACCCTCAGACCAATGGACAAACTGAGAGCATTCATAGAGTTCTTGAGGATCTACTAAGGCTATGTATACTAGATTTTGGAGTGACTTGGGAGAAGCATCTCCCATTAGTTGAGTTCACCGACAACAATAGTCATCAGTCGATCATAGAGATGGCACCCTTCGAGGTACTATATGGACGACCTTGCAGATCGCCGACGTGTTTGTGGAAGTCTACGGACTGACTTCTAATTGGGACAGATATGGTGAGAGAGACTTCAAAAAAGATATACCTTATACAGAGAAGGTTGAAAGCAGCACAAGATAAACAGAAGTCATATGCTGATAAAAGAAGGACTGACTTTGAATTTGAAGTAGGAGATATGGTCTTCATCGAGGTACCGCCTTTAAGGAACGTAGTTCGATTTGGCTTGGTAGGGAAATTGGCACTAAATTTCGTAGGACCATTTCCGATAGTAGAGAGGATAAACCAAATAGCCTACAGAGTTAGACTACCGGAGAGGCTAGCGGGAGTTCATGATGTATTCCATATTTCCCATTTGAGGAAATTTCTGCATGATTCAGCAAAGGTGGTTGAGCCAAGTACACTTAAAGACATTAAAGTCAAGGAAGAAGCATCAGTTCGAAGAGTTCCTACTCGTATTCTTAAGACGAAAGTTAAGAGGCTACGTAACAAATAAATAAAGTTAGTAAAGTTGCAATAGGGAGAAGAACGAGACGACATGACATGGGAACCGAAAGACAAGATTTGCGCTTCTTACCCTTTTCTCTTTGAGAGTACGTTTTTAATTTCCTTTTTCTAGCTTTTGAATTTGAGTTTGTTTATCTCTATCGTCTGAATCATCGGTCGTTAGAGTAGAAATATATGTTTGAAAACATGTGTTTATGACATGTTATGTTTGATGATTGCAAGTGGATGCAAGTATTTGCTAGTGGATGCCCGTCGATGCATATACACACACATTATGCACTAGATCAGCTCAAACAGTTACATATTGCATATGGATGTGTTTGCATTTTTTCAATGGATGGAAAAAAATGGTTAAATCATCATATGGATTTTGATGAACGGTTGTGCACACATATAGAACTTAAATGTATTATTATGATTATTTGCATACATAATGGATACATGGCACATACATACATTGCATTAAGGAGGTCCACTAAATCAATCGACAACCTTATTTTCGCATTAGTTTAAAGGCATATACACAAAACCTTTGCATATGTTCATACCAAGCATTAGAAATTTTAAGGACAATGGATGCATGAGTAGATAAGTGTAGGTTTTAAGTATTAACATTCTTCTTAACTTAGAGATTTCGGGGACGAAATCCTTTAAGGAGGGGAGAATGTAACACCCCATAATTTAATACACTGTAATTGTATAATAAGGATAATAAAATGTATATTACTTTATTAAATATTCAGAATTAGATAAAACTGACTTTACTGTTGTGTCCGTTACGAAATATCGGTTTGGATAGACTTAAATTTTTTTAATCGAAGATAATATGAAGAAGTTATGGACTTAAGAAAATTTCACGAAAATATATATAGAATATATATATATATATATATATATATATATGAAATAAAAAGCGCACAGAAGTAACACTCATGGGGCGACCCAGTTCGAATGCATCAACCATAGGTCGACACAGGTCATAGTTGTTCGACCCACCTGCATATAGGGACTAATTACGGGGTTCGTTTTTGGACTGAATTCTTAACTAATTTCGTTTGCTGACTCAGCATTGCATGTACTTTCTTCTACAACAACATATACATACAAAAATGATATTTTTCTTCTTCAATCCAACCACTGTGAGTTCATGCCATTTTTAGATCTGTTATTTTAAAAGGTTTTAAACAGTACATTGCTGGATCTGAAACAAGCCATATTTGTAAGTTATATCTTATATGTTGTTCTTTTACTGTTGAATCACCTATTTCAGATTACTGTTATTACATGTTCATGTATACTTCTATCTTCCTTATCCCTATTCTGTCTTTTATTTATTTACAGTCTTTTATATGCCTTTTATTTAGTTTATGATCTATTTTCTCCCTTTTTCCCTTTTGTCTACGCTGAGCCTAGGCCATCAAATCCTAGGTTATTACCATTGGATTGCGTTAAATGACATAAATTAGAATAACTGATTAATGAAATTAAAATGAAGAAAAATTGGGCATATTGAAATTAGGAACCTTTGCTGCAAACTTGGATTAATTTCATAAAAAGGAACAGTGTGCAACATGTTAATCTGCTAAGATTAGACTTAATTTAATATTAAGTGTAACGTGTAAGAAAGTATATCAGATGTATAAATTAAGTAAAATGAGTTATTGTATATGCATCTTGCCAGGAGCTTGTTTTGGGGAAAATGGTTGTATACAAAATAACATTTAGGATAAATGTCATTTACAACCATGCTTATTAATGTACTTAAACCTACTACGTTAAACCAATTAATTAATAAGCTAAGAGGTCCCGGGTTTAGTTGTTTGTATTGAGTTTTTGGGACTCTTAAATCCTAGTTTCCTGGGGGCACAAGCCTAATGGGCGGTTTGTGTCAAGTTGTGTGGAACTCATATCAGCCAGTATCCATGTTGGTATCTTAGGAGGGGCCTCGCACTAGGTAGGGGTCAGGGTGTGACACACCACTTCCGTTAATGTCACTTATAAGAGAATGCATTAAATTCCGTGAAACACAATAGGTAAGCATTACATAATATTTCCAAGGCAGATAAAATAAGCAGCGAAAAATCTTAAAAAAGAAATAAGTCATAGTTTCAGAAATACATATAACCCAGTTACAACTCGCAGACTATCTCAAATCTGTCTTATAAAACACCTCATGAAATAAAATATCAGAGTACATAAAATCATATCCCTCGCCATAAGCCGTACTAAAGTAGAGACCAAGTCAAAACGATACATCTCAAGAAATAGCTGTTAGAGAAATCCTAGTCACTGTTGAGTGCTTTCACTCTGAGGACCTGGGAGGGAAAGGAAAAAAGAGGCGGAAGAAAAAGGGTTAGACATAAAGTCTGGCGAGTTCCGGTGATTTACAAATATGCATATAATAGAAATGTTATGATTGAATGAGAAAGGTACAGTGTCGTAACAGCTAAACTAAACAGAATAACATGATGAACAGGAATAGCAGGAATAAACTATGATTGAATAATGCTTCACATTTATATCCTAAACAGGCAATGTCTACACCAATGCTAGCATAATAGGTTTAGCATGATTTGGTTCTTTGTCTAATTACGTATCAGTAGGATTAGCAGTAGAAATAAACAGCAGGATTAAACAAAAAGATTAGGTATACCCTAATTACATAACAGGATTAGGTGTACCCTAACTACTACCCATGTGATTGGCTCCCTACTAAGTAAATACCCTGTGCCAGCCCCAGCAGTAGGGTGTATCACTCCCTAACCCAACAACTATATAACACAGACTTATTTACTGGTATTACAACAACTTATCTTCCCTAGTCAGACCCATGCACGCTTATGACTCCGCCGAAACGCGCCCGTACCCACCCCCATGTGAACCTCTTGCTATCCAGTTCAGTAAAGCATGCCCTGGCCCCTACCTAGTGCGAGACCCCCATTAACAAGATACCTATAGGGATACTGACTGATATGGGTTACAAACATCAGATTGACACAAGCCAAACCCCCTAAGCTTGTGTTCCCAAATAACTAAGATTTAAGAGTTCCCAAAACCCGATACAACAGCGAACAAGAGACCTCTTAGCTTATTAAAACTTAAGTTTAACCTGGTAGGTTTACTAATAAACGTGGTTGTAATGTCATTATGTGTGTACAACCTTAACCCAAAACCCCTACCCAGATGTATACAATTCCTTATTCTTAACATGTCATTTACTTAATGTCCGTTTTAAGTCAAATTCAACATGTCCATTCATATGCTAATTATTCATCGGCCACATTCCCAAGTTATAGGTTTTGCATAATGTTCATTTACAGCAAGTATATACACATTACCCCTTTTCTATCAGTTTGCAGCAAGTCTAACCAATGTATATTTATCCTTCCTCCCAAATTGTAGTCATTTAGTCCAAGTAAGTAACATGCCTAAATTCCTCTTTTATATTGTTCGTTATTGCCCCTAAACATACGCACACTCTGACCGAGTATTTCCTAGGCTTGCAAAGGCCTTGGCTTAACGTAAAATAAAAAGGGAAAACAGAGGAAGAAGAGTAGAATCAAATCACTTCGGTGTATAGACAAGACTGAAAATAAAAAAAAACATAGAAAATGGGAAAAGGAAGATAAATACATTTAACTTGTTATTTATCCAATATCACAGGCATATGTACAACTTGTTAGCACATACATATATATAACTGATTCTAACAACATAGATGATTAACAATGAAAACATGTTTAACTTTTATTTTACTAACACTGTAGATCCTAACCAGTTTTATTTAATCTCATGTTCAATGCTTAAGAAATCAGATCTGTAAATAACGGAAACTCATAGTGAGTCCCGGTGAAGACAATTATATAACACTATGTCGTAGGAAGTCCAAGTCCAATGCAAGTTGTATGTATGCAAGTCTTGATGTTGTACTTGCTTAATCCAATGTCTAGCTGCATTTCCTCTTTATATGTTTATAATTTTTCAGAATAATTTCACGAAGGTAGAAGAAGATACGAAGAATTTGTGTGAATTATGAATGAGGGAAGCCATCTATTTATAGAGTTACAGAGCCAACATCAACCCTTAGATTTTAGGTTTTAAATCTGAACCGTACAAGTCATGTTGTGTCAGCATGAATAGAGTCACAAAATAGTCCATGTTCATCAAGCAGAATTCGGATGGATCAGGGGTGGGTTGACCCACCTGAAAAGTCGGTGTGTGTGACTTAGATAGGATCTTTATATGGATATAGCAGAAGTGTAAATGATAAGCTACAATATTTATGCAGGTAAAAATAAGCTAAATAGATATATCACAAATAAGAAGTAAATGCAGTAAGTAAATACACCAGGAATTTTATACTAGTTCGGACTTCCCGCCCTACGTCCAGTCCCGAAGCTCCTCTTCGGAATTCACTATCATGCCCTCTCTTAACCCGGAGGAATAGGTCACAATACACCCAAGCACCAACAAGGATGTCCACGCATGAGCATCCACACAGGACCTCACAAATTACAAGAATTATGACTTTTGAATGTGTTCTCTAATCAACACTGAATAGTCACGAAGAAGTTCACCCTTCTTATAATCTTATCCTCAAGTATTTGATATGTATGTGAAGACTGAAGGAAGTATGTTGCTTGTCGAATCAAGAGATTTGAAATAATATCAATGATTCAACAAGTAACTTGAATTTAAGAGAGCTTTAGAATGTGATGAGTATAGAAGTGCAAATCAAAAATTAGAGTAGAATATCTGAGAATTAGTTATTTGGAAAACATGTTTGTAGTGCTTATATAATTGTAGAAGAGTAGCATTCTTTCATGCAAAGTTTCAGCAAAGAGTTACATCCATCTCTGATCACTTGACTGGTAGAAAAGTCACTAGTCGACGTGTTAAGAATGAAATTTGTATATGTATTTAAATATGCTCAGCAACTAGCCGTTACTGGACTTCTGGTCTGTGACCAGTCGACTGGTCACAGAACCAGTTCAGTATCAGCTGGTTTTTAGAGCATATATATATATATATATATATATATATATAACTAAACAGTCGTGCATTCGTATTATACTTTGAGGGTATATTTTAACATAAATTTAACATGACTCAATACTTACATATATATAAACTTAGCTCCTTGACATGATTTCCATTGTTCTTTTCTTTGTTGTCGTTAATCGAAATTCGCGTGAATCAACATTCTCCCCCTTTTTAAGTAATGACAACATATTGCATTCTCATTAAAAAAATGAACTTCTCCCCATGAATATATGTTAGTATACATATTTAGCTCTCCCTGAATTTCTGCAACATTTTGTTAGTTCATAATTGTATAAACTTACCGTTTGGATTCATGTAACAAAGTGTTAGCACATATTTTTTCAGTGCATAAATGAGTAGATCCATCATTATGAGCATAGAAAATACATAATATACTTACAAGAATTAAATGCAATAAGTAAATGATAAGTCGGTATATGTGACTTAGATAGGATCTTTATATGGATATAGAGGAAGTGTAAATGATAAGCTAACTTTTAAGCTACAATAGTTATGCAGGCAAATATAAGCTATATAGATATATCACAAATAAGAAGTAAATGCAGTAAGTAAAGACACCAGGAATTTTATACTGGTTTGGACTTCCCGCCCTACGTCCAGTCCCGAAGCTCCTCTTCGGAATTCACTATCACACCCTCTCTTAACCCGGAGGAATAGGTCACAATACACCCGAGCACCAACAAGGATGTCTATGTCTGAGCACCCACACAGGACCTCACAAATTACAAGAAATATGACTTTTGAATGTGTTCTCTAATCAACACTGAATAGTCACGATGAATTTCACCCTTCCTATAATCTAATCCTCAAGTATTTGATGTGTATGTGAAGACTGAAGGAAGTATGTTGCTTATCGAATCAAGAGATTTGAAATAATATCAAATATTCAACAAGTAACTTGAATTTAAGAGAGCTTTAGAATGCGATGAGTACATAAGTGCAAATCAAAAATTAATATCTAAGAATCGATGATTTGGAAAACATGTTTGTAGTGCTTATATAATTGTAGAAGAGTAGCATTCTTTGATGGAAAGTTTCAACAAAGAGTTACATCCATTTCTGTTCATAATTGAAGAGGAATCTCTTCATGAAAGAAGGTGACTCTTCATAAAAATGACTGTTAATCTCTAATCAGTCGACTGGTAGAAAAGTCACTAGTCGATTGGTTAAGAATGAAATTCGCATATATATTTAAATATGCTCAGCAACTAGTCGTTACCGGACTTCTGGTCTGTGACCAGTCGACTGGTCCGTTTCCTACCTGTCGACTGGATACAGAACCAGTCCAGTATTAGCTGGTTTTTAGAGCATATATATATATATATAACTAAACATTCCTGCATTTGTGTTATACTTTGAGGATAGATTTTAACATAAATCTAACATGACTCAATACTTATATATGAACTTAGCTCTTTGACATGATTTCCAGTTCTCTTCTCTTTGTTGTCATTAATCGAAATTCTCGTGAATCAACACAACCTACCCCTTAGGTCGACCTATGGGTCAGCCCAACCCCCTTGGGTCAACCTATGGGTCGACCCAGGCCAGCATGGGTCGTCCCATAACGGGTTTTATTCCCATTTATTCCTGCTTGCCTCGATTTTGACTTTCTAGAATCTTATTTTAATTTATATTTATGCATAAGCCTCTTATATGTATACAAACTTCTTTATACGTCTTCCGTTTTATGCAAACTTAGGGTCTACCTTAACCAGAATTTCGAGACGAATGCAATGGTAATGCTGATTTCACTTAATTCTGAATATTTAATTAACTTATTCCAAATTTATTATCTTCAAGTATGGTTATAGTTGTATTGTATTTAGGGGTATCACATTCTCCCCTACTTAAAGGATTTCGTCCCTGAAATCTCCAAGTCTAGAAGAATGTTACAATACTAACATCCATCTACAACCATCTACTCATCCATTATCCATAGGCATCCATTGTCCTTAAGGGATTTCTAATGCTTGTATGCGCTTATGCAAAGTGTTGTGTGTATATGTCCTTACATTAATGCGAAAATCAGGCGGTCAATTGATTCAGTTGACCTCCTTAATGCAATATATGTTTGTGCCATGAATCCAAAATGTATGCAAGTAGTCCTAGTATAACATGTAAACTCTATATGTGTGCACAATTATTCATCCAAATGCAGCATCCATATGATGATACATCCATTTCCACCCATAGAAAATCTAAAATGCACACGCATCCATATGCAATATGTAAGTGATTGAGTCGATCTAGTGCCTAGTGTATGTATATGCATCCACGAGCAAACCCATGCATCCACTTGCAAGCATCAATCATAACATGTTTCAAACACGTGTTTCCAACCACTCGATTCTACCTAACGATTGAATGATATGATAAATAAACTCGAATGCTAGAAGCAAATGCAAAGTAAAAGCATGGAAAAGAAGTCAAGAACATACTTTAAAAAAAAGGATAAGAAGCACGAATCCTATCTTCGGGTTCCCACGTCGCATCTTCACGGCCTTCTCCCCATTGTACTTTGACCAATCTGACTTCCTTGTTTTGCAACTTCTTGATTTTTGATGCAAGGATATGAGTAGGAACTCGTCTTATTGATGCTTCCTTCTCAACTTCTACATCCTCAAGAGTGCTCGACTCTAATATCTTTGTTATTTCATGGGGATATTTCATTAAATGGGAAACGTGAAATACATTGTGTACACCTGCTAGTCTATCTGGTAGCTTAATCCTATAAGCCATCTGTCCTATCCTCTCTACAATAGGAAATGGCCCTATAAATCTCGGTGCCAACTTCCCTATTGTTCCAATGTGAACTACACTCCTTCAAGGTGACACTTTAATGAAGATCATATCCCCCACTTCAAATTCTAAGTCGGTCCTCCTTTTATCGGCAAAAGATTTATGTCTGTCTTGAGCGACTTTCATTCTTTACGGATAAGATCAATCTTCTCGGAAGTGTCTCAAATCATTTTCGGTCCAATTGGAAGTATGTCCATAGACTCCCCTCAACAAGTCGACGATCTACAAGGTCGTCCATATAATGCTTCGAAGGGTGCCATGCCTATGTTGGATTGGAAACTATTGTTGTAAGCGAATTCCACCAAAGGAAGATGCTCTCCCAAGTCCCTCTAAAGTCTAGGATACACAGTCTTATAAGATCCCCAAGAACTCTATTCACCCTCTTAGTCTGTCCATCTGTCTGATGGTGGTATTTTTTGCTCAAACGTATTTGTGTATATAACGCCTCTTGCAAAGCTCTTTCAAAACTCGCTAGTAAAGATGGGTTGCGGTCGGTCACTATACTAGAAGGTACCCCACACAATCAAACTATTTCTCGAAGACAAACTAATGCTAGCCAAGACGTCTTCCTTTTGCTCTTCATTGGAATAAAAGGAGCGCTCTTTGTAAGTTAATCCATTACCACCCAAATGCTCATATTGCCCTTCTTCGGTCAGGGAAATCCATCAATGAAATCCGTAGAGACGCTCCCACTTTCATTGTGGGATATTCAAAGGTTGAAGCAATCCACATGGTTTCTTTTGTTCAGCCTTTACTCTTTGGCAAGTCATGCATAGAATTACAAACTCAACCATATCTTTCTCCATGCCAGTCCAAAAGAAAACCCTCTTCATGTCTCGATACATTTTGTCACCGCCCGGATGGATAGTCATCCGAGAATGATGAGCTTCCTCAAGCACTACCTTAAGCAATTATCCAATCTTAGGGTCACACAGCCTTTTATCTAGTCATAGCCACCCCCTTATCATCCATGGTATACCTAGCAAGGTAACTAGAAGTCTCTTCCCTATTGAGCTTGTCCAAGATGTCTAAGACCTGCGGGTCGTCTCATTGCATAGATCCAACTCTAGAGTAGGTCGCACCTTCAATGATGCTAAAAATCCCACTGTGAAATCTGTAGAAGGCTTAAAATCAAAAGTCGAGATGTGCTCCAAGCTACACCTTTCTAAGAATAGAGGAAGAAAATTCACCCTCTGCCTACTCAGTGCGTCTGCCACTACATTACCCATGCCAGGGGTATAAGTTATTCCGAAGTTGTAGGACGCTAGGAACTCCATCCACCGTTATTGCATAAGGCTGAGATCCTTCTGTGAGAACAAGAACTTGACCGACTTATGAACCGTATATAGCTTAAATTTTTCTCCAAGTAAATAGTGTCGCCAAGAGTTTAATGCGAACATTATAACATACAACTCTAGATCATGGGTTGGGTATTTCCTTTCGTGAACCCTCAACTGTCTGCTTCGATAGCACACTACCCTTCCCTCTTACATCAGAACGACACCAATCCCCATGCCACATGCATCAGTGTAAATGCGTAAACATCTTGCTTCCGTCTGGGAAAGTCAGAACTGGGGCTGTTGTCAGGGCCCTCTTCAACCTCTGAAAAGTATCCTTGCAATCAATACTCCATGAAAAAGCCAAGTTCTTTTTCGTCAATCCGGTAAGCGGGGCTTATACCCCTGTAAAATCTTTGATAAACTTTCTATAGTAGCCCGCCAACCCTAGGAAACTTATCACCTCCATTGCATTCTTTGGAGCCCACCAATCTTGAACTGCAATGACTTTTGCGAGATCCACTGCTATCCCATCCTTGGACACCACATGCCCTAACCTTACTTCCTTTCTCCAAAAGTGACACTCAGAAAATTTTGCCTTAAGCTGATGTGACCTGAGGGTATGTAGAACCTCTCTTAAGTGTGGGGGATGTTCCTCCTCATTCTTTGAGAAGGTCAGAATGTCATCCAGCAAGACCACCACAAACTTGTTTAGAAACTCGCTAAATACCCTATTCATCAAGTCCATAAAATAAGTGGGTGCATTGGTTAGCCAAAAAGGCATAACCAACCATGCGAAGAAGATATCTGGAGTTCTGAATGCAGTCTTATCAATGTTGTCCTCTGCCACTCTGAATTGATGAAACCCTATGGCCAGATCCATCTGCGATAAAACTGATGCGCCAACTAGTTGATCGAACAGGTCATCAATTGTCGTAGCGGGTGTCTATTCTTCTTAGTGAGCTTATTTATCTCCTTATAATCCATACATAGATGAAGTGAGTCGTCTGCCTTAGTTGCGAAGACGACTAGAGCTCCCTATTCTGAAATGCTTCGTGTAATAAAACCTTTCTCGAATAGCTCCCCTACTTGCTTACTGAGATCCCTCCTTTCCCTTGGAGCCATGTGGCGCACTGGTAAAGCAACTAGATTCGCGTTCTCTACCATGTAAATTCAGAAGTCTATCTCACGCTTTGGAGGTAGTCCCATAACCTCCTCAAAAACATCCAGATAGTCTCTAACTATGCACATAGATCGCAAGTCATCAACAGAAGTATCAAGTAATTCTAGAAAACTGAGCATCACCGACCCCTATGGATCGCAGGACATTTCGATAGTCCTACCATGAAAGAAAGAAGTCTAACCACTCTATTTTCGCATTCAAGGATGGCACTATACATGGCTAGCCAATCCATTCCTAGAATCAAACCATAGCCCATAAACCCAGCACATATGCATCGCATTAAACTCGACGCCCAAAATAGGAATTCATAAACCCCTACACATCATGGATAAATGAGCTGATACTCCTATGGGGTATGAGACCACTACAGGTTCAGAGAATATACTAGTATCAAGGTGTAGACTATCTACTAAAGAACTGGATATAAATGAATGTGAAGCACAAGAATCAAACAGGGTTCAAACAAGATAGTCAAAAAGGGAAATCAAACCATCAACCATGACTTTCCTACCTCCATCAGGTCCACTTGCTTCCAAAGAAGGTACTTTTCCACAAGTTCCAACTCCTTGCCCTTGCTTGCTAGGGCATTTCTTAGTGAATTGTCCCGTCTGTCTACAATTAAAGCAAGCTCCCTTTGTCTTTCTGCGATCTTGTACAAAATGAACCATAGCTCTGCAACCATGACATTTGATATCCTTCTTGATCCAAGCCATGTCAAGCTTACCACCTTTCTTTTGTCGCTTTCCTTTCTTGGGCCACTATTTTTGTTTTTCGCCCTTACCATGTGTCTCCTCAGTCTTCTCGGAAATCTAAGCGCCTTGTCGTGGGGTGCATTTACCAAATCTAGTCCGAACCACGCTAGTTGATTAAACTTATTCACATACTCCTTAACCGGCATGTCCCCTTGTTTTAAAGCTAAGAATCTCTCCATTGGCAATCCCTCTTCCGCCTTTTCATCTCGGACCTCTGTTTGAAGTCATCCCAAGTCACTACTGGTTGTCCAACTTGTGTTACTTCCCACCAGTTGGAAGCCTCATCCTTAAGTTGCCATCTAATAAGACCATTTAATAAGAAGCAGAGATTACCTGGAGAACTAAATACTCACGTTATCATCTAATTATACCATTTAATACCTTATAGGAGAAAGGCAGACTCAACAACCATTTAATTCCTCAAAAGGCAGGTCCCATGACTTGGTATTGAACCAAGGAGTAAAACTTAGGAACGGACTTAGTCCTAACCACTTGATACCCAATAACAGAAAGGTCGATCACTTAATAACTTTTCCCAAGGTAGGCCTGCTTTAAACATAATATATATACGAATTTATACACTAGACATCCCACATTAAATCGACCACTTGTAGATGTTGGATTTGTAAGGCGATTCCTATCAGACTTTTACTACAAGTTGGGCCTAACCTCGTACCACAATTTATTAATTATAATGGCCCATGGCACTTATACCTTTCACACTAACCGGGGTTACATGTGGATGCTGGATATGCCAATCGATTCCGGGCAAAATTCTGCTACAAGTAACAGTTAACCTTGTATCTCTGTGTCGTTAATATATCTAAGGTCATTAATGCACATACAAACATACAGATTCCTATGTGGACATTTCAATTCAAATCCCCAATTTAACTGTATTTATTACGCACTAATTATGTAATGTTATTACGTTGTTTTTCTCTATATATAAGCATGAATTAAGCGAACACAATTAACGTCTTAGACATGTTTTGAAAATGTCAATCCACATTTCTAATTAAAGGTGTACAAGTTATTATTTCCCATATTTTCTTCAATCAAGGCATAAATGTACATATTAACATGTAACAATCAAAATGTGGAAAATAGCAATAACAAAACAAAACAAAACTTGCAACCTAGTTTTGATTTGATTATCAAATTAATAAAAGATGAACACAATGTCATATACCCCATATATATAATTCCTATTTTTAACGGATTCACTTTTATGTATGTTTATATACAAAACCTTAATATTTGAATATCTTGTAAACAGTAAGTTCAAATACTCTATTTAGAAGAAATAGGAATTTAAACCTACTCAATTTACAGTCCTATCCAAATCTTAACCTTTTGTACAAAAAAACATACATATGAAATTGCATAAAAATGAAATAAGATGAATCCAACAAAACATAGAGAACTACACAACGCTAATCATGCTTTTCTTTTATTAATTCAATAATCCAAAAACCACAAACACACATAGATTTATAATTTCTTCGTAAAAACAAAATGGAAGGTTGGAGGGGTTTTAATGTTGTGTTCTTTTCGTATGAAATCAAACCATCCTAGGCACAATAGTCTAATTTGTAAACTTACAAATTATAGCAAAATAGAAAACTCGGATGGATTCCACTCATAGTGCTATTAGGGAAAGCAATAACATGATTGAATAGAGTAAGATTTGGATTTGGCCTTCATGAACAAACATGCTACAACCTTTCAAATATATATGTATATACATACATATATAAGAATCACATATATATGAATCTAAATTCCAGAATAAAACTAAGTCTATGTTAGAATAGAATATTGTAGATGGAATAGGTTAGGGAGATAGAAGAAAACCTAAACCCTTTTCCATTTCTGAAACTAGAGAAGGTAGAAAGGCATTATGAAGGCGTAGAGAAGAATGGTTGTAGGGTTTTGAGTGAAGGTTAAGGGCCATATTCATAGGTGACATCGTGTATATAGGCCGTTAGATTCAGTAGGTTAATCTAAGTGGTATATTTGATGTAAAATATAAATACGTCCCTATATAAAATAATCTTCACCGGACTCCTCTAAAGGAGGTTGGTCGATCACTCCTGCAGGAGGGAAATCGACCCCCTTCCGGGGTCGAGACCGGGAGATTTAATCTCCTGTGCGTTACTTTTTATTCGTTCTTTGATTGATTTGGTTTATTTCTTGCCTTTTATTAATTATTCTTGCCCCCATTTGTGTATAAATATATGCACACAAGGTTGAGTTTAAAAGGAACATTCTTTTCATGCTTATCCAAACTAATATATTCTTGGTTTGTATATTTATTTTTAGAAATTCAAACTTTGTACGTAAATATATATGCACAACTTAATTTATTAATATCTTTTGCATACAGACATCGTTTTCAGTAAATAAAAATATGAAAATGGATCAGAATCTTGCCACAAACGCAACTACAATACTTTCATGGCCCAATTCCTAATTGTACAAAATTCCATTTTTATCTCACTAAATTTTATTAATTATTATTGTTTATTTTAAATAAATTAACTTATGTACATTTTTACAAGGTGTTACGTTCTCCCTCCTTTATTAGAGATTTCATCCCGAAATTTTTTGAAGGGGTGAAGAACACAACTTTCTCTTAGCAAACATCTTATACACCCATGTTATTTATTAACATCTGTATACATCTAGAACTCATTGTGATTATGAACTGAAAACTTGCTAATAATGAGCTCAGTCCTTGCGTGTTTGTGTAATAAGTGATGTATTATGTATGAAAACATCCTTATATGCATATCATTCTAGTCTTGTCGTCATCACCTACCATCTAATCTAGCAACCACAATGCAACTAAAAACGATAAATTAGGATAAAATAATTACTCGAGAAAAACTCTGCATGAGTAAGCCTAATCTTCTCCTCAGTTTCCCAGGTGCTTTCCGCAGGGTAATCTCCTCGCAAAACTTGGACTAAGAGAATAGAATTATTGCAGAGTTGTTTCATTCTATGCTCCGTGATCTTTGCGGTGGCACGAGGCACCTGAGACTCCAACTTGAAGCTTGCTATGTCCCTAATATCATTAAGCTTGAGCCTTTCGGTTTAATCATGAAGGCATTTGTGAAGATGAGAAAAATGGAAAATGTTGTTGACCCCCGAAAACTTCTCTGGAAGCTCCACATGATAAGCCATATTCCTAATCTTATACAAATTCCGTAAAGGCCCAATCTAGGAGCTAACTTCCTAGTCTTCCCAAAACCAAACTGTCTTCTTAAGAGGAGAAACCTTAACAAATACCAAGTCTCTAACATCAAATTTTAATTCCTTCCTCTTCTTATCTGCGTATGAATTCTGTCAGTCTAGGGAAACCTTCTTTCTCTATCGAATCAAAGCGAAAATCTCCGTAGACTCACGAATAAGGTTTGGTCTGAGTAAACCTTGTTGGTAGTTTCCCACCAACAACTTAGTGATTTGCATGGCCGACCATACAAAGCTTCGTAAGGGGCCATACCAATCGTCGCTTGTTAACTGTTATTGTACGAAAACTCAACAAAAGGTAACTGCTTCTCCCATGCTTCTCTAAAATCAACTATGCAAGCTTTAAATGAATACTCCAAAAATTTATTCACACTCTCTGTCTGGTTGTCTTTTCGTGAATGATAGGTTGTACTCAAACTCAGGTTCATTCCTAAAGCTTCGTGAAGACTCTTCCAAAATTCGCTAGTAAATAATGGATCTCTATCACTGACTATAGTAATTGGAATCCCATGCAGTCTAACAATCTCTTTAACAAACAACTAGGCTAACAAGGCAGCGGTTCTGTTCCTCTTGATGGGAATAAACTGGGCACTCTTCGTTAACTTGTCCACTATCACCCAAATGGCTTCGTTCCCCTTCTTACTCCTAGGAAGCCCATTAATAAATCCCATAGAAATGTGTTCCCATTTCCAAGGGTGTAACGACTCACATTCTTCATATCAAGGGATCGTAGTATATTTATTTCTCTTTTGAATGAAGTCGTATGGTCATGTAACTTTGGGAAACGATTATTGGGGTCATTTTCCATGTGCATGATTTTTATCAATTTTTAAATAACCGTTTTGCTCTTGGCGAATCTTGTTTCGCCTATAACTTTTGATTGGTAAGGAGTTTTGACCTGAGACCACTTCCATTAGACTCGGATGATGGTTTATCTTTTCATAGAGTGGTCATATTGATCAAATGGACTAACCGTTGGGAGAAGTAACTGAAATAAGGTTTGAAAATGGAAAAACTGCTTAAACGGGCTTAATAGGGTAATTAGCAGCTAGGCCCATTAGGTATTTCGGGATCAGGGTTATATAAGGGTTGATAGGGGCTAGAGAAACCCTCTTTTGTCCTTTTTCAACCGCCACAACTTTCTATTCAACCCTAACAATGGTTTCCGCCTTTTAAACCACCTCTAATCACTTTCTAATCAAGGATTAAGCTAATGAACATCAAATCAAGTCAAAATAGCATCAAATCAGAGTTGGAGCTACTGTGTTGCATAGGAATTCGACCCAAATCAGTGGATACTTCAGATCTATAAATTATTTGTGGCTAAGGTGAGTGATTAACATTGTTTTTCACTAATTACGGCTAATTAGGGGTGATTAGTGATAATTAGCGAAATTATGCATGCTAAAAATCTGGAAAAATATGTAGAAATTAGTAAATGTCATTTTATGTCTTTATTAGAAATTTGGGTTAATTTGGACATGTTTTTTTAATCGTATGGTTAAGTCTTGATTAAGGGGATTAAGGGGAAAACATGGGTTTTGGGTATGCTTGATTTATATTGGTATGTTAAATTGTTTTTTTTGGTGTTTATGGTTGATTATACGTGTTGCTATTACTGTTTGGAATGATTTGTGATTGCACAGAAAAGATAGAATGGTCGAAAACGCCGTCGTATGGCGTAAATAACTTGGTGGAAAAGTTGCAGGAGACAGTACAAGACCCCGCTCGTGACCAGAGTAATACGAACCGATCAGATCGTGAAGCACATATCACGACCCGAACCCGCTCGTGGAGCACATCACGACCTCGACCCGCTCGCATCAGAGAACCCCAGATCGTGAAGCTTGCCATCCCCGAACCGAGTCTCTTCTGCTTGGTGACCACGAACCCGAGTGCCATGAGTGGACTGATCATGAACCGAGGAGCTCGAACCGAATCCCATGGTGTTCACGAACCGACTCGAAGAGTTGCCATGCACGAACCAATTTGAAGCATGTAACCACGAGCCGATCGCTTAGAGGGACTCACGAACTGACTTGATGCTCTGGAGGAGGCATCACAAACCGAACCGACAAGGGGAGGACATCATGAACCGATCCGACCCGGTGGAGTGTCACGACCCGAACCGTGGAGCATCCCGAACTGAATGGAGGCCAAACTGAACTAGAGAAGACTAAAACCCGAGATGCAAAGGTAGTCCAATTGATAAGTTATGGCTCAAGATCCAAATTGGGATCAACGAGTTCTACTTCATGATTGGGCTTTGCTGCGGGACATGTGCAAAGGGGTTATCGATGCCCATAATTTTGGTTCATCACTGAGAGAAGTATTAGTAGCTATGGATCAGTGCAATGGGGTCATTATGACACCCAAGGGAAAAGTGATTGTAGCAAAGAATTGGGTGACTGAAGTGGTGGATATCGTATGCTTTACGCACTGAGTGAGAGATGTGAGGATGATTGCTATGTTTGATGTTTGCTATCACCATGTCATGAACACTCCCATATTATCTTTACACTTTATGTTAGTGTTACCTTAGAGTATTGTACATCCTGTTGTGATAACTCTTTGATTGTAGGTCCTGGTTCAGGTATGATTTCTTATACCTGTTATTTGTTCATCTTAGAGATGTATACTTGCTACCACTCATACCAGGCCATTGTCTGACCCAGAGTTTTATGTTTCTTCTTATTACTCTGGGTGCTTACACGAGTAGACTAGAGACAAGTTAGGTGGTTGCACGAGTAGCTGTATTGGTGAAGAGCAGGAGGCTTCAACGTATGATATATATATTCTCCCTATGCTGTAGCTGGTCCCTACTTTGGGCAATAGTAGTGTAACTTTTCTATTTTGCTTTGGAGACAGTATTTTGAAGTTTTAATAATGGTTTTGGATCATAAGCTGTATTTTAGTTTCCGCTGCTATGATGGTTTGGTTTTCAGCTTATGCACTATCTCGCCTGTTTTATGTCAAGTTATGTTATTATTATACTTTATTCCGTGCGTTGTGAGATATACTACAGGTTCTTTGATAGTTCTTCATCTTGCTTCTTTTCTTTTGATGACTGTCCCGTGCTGGTCGGGCATCGGCACAATGCATTTCGAAGAAATGTCGGTTGGTCCGGGGCGGGCCATCACATTTGGTATCAGAGCTCTAAGTTGCATAGTTAACTTAGGGGAAGACATCAGGGAGAGATAGTATACGTATATGAGAGCATGTAATTGTGATATTTTGGTTTTCAAAAACTATATATATACACACTATTAGTATATCTAAGGATGAAGTCGCACTGCACTAGCACTATTAGGGAGATGGTTAATCGTTTTCTCTTTACAGATTGAACGATGAACCGATATACGAGCAGTACGGGTTCAGGGGCTAGTAATTGGAATGTCCCTGATATGAGGACGATGTTTACCACCTTCATGAGGGAGATGCTTAGGGATGTTCAGGGAACAGTTCCTAATGCTGCTAACAGTGGTGGTGCAGTAGTGCAAGCGCCTAGGGCCGATTTCGCCAAGCTTAACAAGGATTATACTAGTCTTGGTGGGAAGCTGTTCCACGGAACGGAATCGACAATAGAGGTTCAAGATTGGCTTGATAGTTGTGAGAGCATCTTTGAGAATTTGAGAATTGAAGATGCAATGAAGAGAAAACTAGCATCCCGTCAACTTCAAGGACGAGCATTGAATTGGTGGAATGCTATTAAAGCAGCTAATCCCAAGGATCAAGTTACTTGGAATCAGTTTAGGACTCGCTTCAGTGATAAATTTATCCCAACTGCTAAGAAATCAGAATTATTTAGGAAGTTTTTGGAACTTAAGCAGAGTGGTAGGGCAGTCTCGGAATATATTGCTAAGTTCGATACTTTAACGAAATATGGATTCTCTTATTGAAACTGCCGAGAAAAAAAACGAGAAGTTCATAACTGGCTTAGATGGGTACTTGGGAGAAAGACCTATAAACCATATCGATGAGACTTTTGAATCTATAGTGGGAAAAGCATTGAGATCAGAGAGCCTTTACCCTAAGTCAAAGGCTGATGTTGTTATTGCATCTACAGAGGAACCAAAGTCGTAAGCAAGCGGTGGAGGCAAGAATAATTCTCAGAATAAGAGGAATCAGAACTAGACCAAGGATGGTCAAAGAAAGAAAGACAAGAAAGATGGCAAGTGCTTTAGCTGTAACAAGAAGGGCCACAATGCCAGAGATTGTCAGGAAAGGCCTGGGGACAGGAAGTGCTTCAACTGTGGCCAAGCAGGACATCACAAGGATAAATGTCTACAACCCCCTAAAGAGAAGCAGACCGTTAAAGCATATGTTATCAACGTTGTTCCTTCATCGTCGAATTCCCCAACTGCGGCGTAGAAGGGAAAAGGTGTCGTTATTCAAGGTATGCTTTCCATTTACGAAGTTTCTGTTCGAGTTTTGTTGATAGCGGGGCATCCCATTCCTTCATATCAAGTGACCTGCTGGATAGGTTGGGATTGGAACCCGAGATTGTCGATAGACCTTTGGTTGTGACAAACACGATTGGTGGTTCGACTAGCCTTTGCATGATTTGTCGTAATTTGGTCTTATCGAGTCATGGATGTATGTTTGCTTGTGATTGCTTTGTTTTGGGCTTTACTGGGTTTGGCACTATTTTGAAAGTCGATTGGCTCCAAAGGTATAAAGTGGTATTGGGTACCTACCTAGTGGTGGTGATGATAGTTAGAGTTAGGGAGGCTGAGAGATATAAGTAGTTGTTGTGACTTCCATTGAATGATATCTTAGTTTACTCGAGGAGTGATGTGCAGCCGTGACAGGATAAGACTATTTGATGATATTGACTGCCCCGAGTGGGACTAGTTAGGGCTATGAGATGACTCGAGTTGGACTCGAGAAGGTCGCAAGAAAATGGATTGACTTGGGTGGGACTCGAGTTGAAGATGGAATTTTGGATTGCTCTTCTGATGGAGTGCCAAGGAATCGTTGATAGCTTGGAGTGTTCTAAGAAGACTCTAAGCAGGGGTATCTGGGGATGCCCATTTAGCTTGGATACATTGGACATGATCTAGTTATCCTTGGAGGATAAACGTATGTTGGACGTACGGTAGTCCGTTTGGAGGCGGGGCTCCCATTAGCCCTTGAGATTAGTTGGACTAGTCATATCGGTATCGACGTATTCATGGTTTTAGCAGGTGATAGATAAGACTTATTCAATGAATGCTATGGATTGTTTAGGACCCTATGTTGATGTTCTCTTTGATTCAAGAATGGTAATAACTTCGGAGGGAATTCTATGAGAAAATCTCGAAGTGATAAGAGGGGTTCGTTGGTCATGGAGATGCAATGAAGGTTAGGACGATTCAAGATAGACTTGAACTCGTAAATAATGGTTGTTCGTTGATCTTGGAGAAGCAACGAGTAGGAATACAACTCATATTGGACTTGAATTGGTGGGTAATGGATACTCAAGATTGGGTCTGAGTTTATGGATAGTCGCTGGCGATGCCGACGAGAATGATGAAGGGATTATTGTCGTAAGTTCTAACAGGCTCAAGGCAAGGGTATAGTAGGGGCACCTAAATGGCAAGTTGGACAAGTCGAATACCCTGGACCTATTAGATGGGCTTAGTTGTCTCTGGGAGGCAAATGTACATTGGACATGCAGTAGCCTGGTTAGAACTGGGGCTATCATTAGTCCTTGACGGATGGTATGGTGACATAGCCAGTCATACGATTAACGAGGGTTTCAAAGCAGGATTCACAGTGATGGCCAAAGTCAGCTATGAGTGATTGGTTTCTTTGTTGAACCGTCTCACGTGGATTGACCAATGTCAAAGGAGGCATTTCTTAGGTGCTTGTATGCTATTGGTTTAGGCCTCTGGGGCTTGTACTTGAAGGATGTTGAATTCGGTTAGGATGGTTCACGTGAGGTGTATAAACTGGATGTGGAGTTGTTGTTTGATTGCTTTTGATTGCTAGGATTGAATGGGTCATTCTGTTTTTGTCCTGATGTAAGGTTAAAATGTTTTGTTATAAAGGCTGTCACTGTCGAATGTGGGGAGTTGGGCTTGGAGTTCTTTTCTAGTAATGCGATTGATAGATTGATGGTTAATCTGCCTATTCTCATATACTTTATTGATGATGTTTGTTAGCTGTTTTATCGCTCACTAAGACTAGTTGTACCCAATGTTAATGGATTGAGAGGTGAGTCATGTATTAGAGGATCTCTAGAGAGCTTGTATGTTGGATTTTGGAGGGTCAGGAGATGTCCATTTGCATCTAGTTGAGTTCATATATAATAATAGTTATCAGTCCAGTATTGGTATGACTCCATTTGAAGCTTTGTACGGAAGACCGTACAACTCACCATCATATTGATTGGAAACCGATGAGAAAATTTGTGCTTGGATCAGAAGTAGTAAGAGAAACTTCAGATAAGATCAAGGTTATTCAACAACGAATAAAGGCTGCCCAAGATAGGTAGAAAAGTCATGCTGATAAAAGACGAAGAGTTTGGAATTCTCCGTTAACGACTTAGTATTTATCAAGATCTCTCCGTTGAAGAATGTGATTCATTTTGGTAGGGGAGGTAAGTTAGTACCAAAGTTTGTAGGTCCATTTCCTGTTCTTGAGTGAGTTAGGGATTTGGCGTACGAATTTGTATTGCCTGACAAGATGGCGAGAGTTCGCAATGTATTTCACGTTTCCCAGTTAAGGAAGTTTGTGCACGACCCAAATGTGACTATTTCACCAGATCAGTTGGATGGTATCGAGGAAGAATCCGAGGCAGTTGGGAGCCGCAGGACGATTTTTATTGTCGGACACGATACAAAACAACTTCGAAGGAAGACGGTCAAACTAGTCAAGATCCAGTGAGGTGATAATGAGCATGACTGTACTTAGGAAACATAGGAGAACATAACGAGGTCATATCTAGAACTCTTTGCCTGGTAAGGTTTTAATATCGATATGGAATTCCCTTTATTAGTAAACTGCATGCTAGGATAGGCTTATTGTGTCGTTATGTATGTTTGATTGTTGCAAATGATTGATAGACATGCAGAAACCTTTGTATGTTTTGGTTAAGGAATTTCAGGGGCGAAATTTCTTAAGAGGAGGAGAATGTAATGACCCGCATTCTACGTATTGGGGGATATAGTATATTTATTTCTCTTTCAAATGACGTCGTATGGTCATGTAACTTTGGGAAACGACTATTGGGGTCATTTCCCATATGCATGATTTTTACCGATTTTAAAATGACCATTTTTCCCCTGGCGAATCTTGTTTCGCCTATAACTTTTGATTGGTAAGGAG
This sequence comes from Allium sativum, assembly GCA_030737875.1. Lineage (NCBI taxonomy): Eukaryota > Viridiplantae > Streptophyta > Magnoliopsida > Asparagales > Amaryllidaceae > Allium > Allium sativum. The sequence goes on from CM060916.1 coordinate 822,837,896, forward strand.
TTTTGACCTGAAACCACTTCCATTGGATTCAGATGATGGTTTACCTTTCCATAGAGTGGTCACATTGATCAAACAGACTTAGGGAGAAGTGGTTGAAATAAGGTTTGAAGATGAAAAAACTGCTTAAACGGGCTTAATAGGGTAATTAGCAGCTAGGCCCATTAGGTATTTCCGGATTAGGGTTATATAAGGGCTGATAAGGGCTAGAGTAACCCTCTTTTTTCATTTTTCAGCCGCCACAAACTTTCTCTTCAACCCTAACAATGTTTTCCACCTTCTAAACCACCTCTAATCACTTTCTAATTAAGGATTAAGCTAATCAACATCAAATCAAGTCAAAATAGCATCAATCAGAGTTGGAGTTGCCGTGTTGCATAAGAATTCTACCCAAATCAGTGGAGACATCAGATCTATAAATTATTTGTGGCTAAGGTGAGTGATTAACATTGTTTTTCACTAATTACGGCTAATTAGGGGTAATCAGTGATAATTAGCGAAATTATGCATGCTAACAATCTGGAAAAATATACAGAAATTCTTAAATGTCATTTTATGCCTTTGTTAGCAATTTGGGTTAATTTGGACATGTTTTGCTAATTGTATGGTTAAGAAGGGGATTAAGGGGAAAACATGGGCTTTGGGTATGTTTGATTCATATTGGTATGTTAAATTGTTGTTTTGGTGTTTATGGTTGATTATACATGTTTCAATTACTGTTTGGAATGATTTATGATTGCATAGAAAAGTTAGAATGGTCGAAAACGCCATCGTATGGCGTAAATAGCTTGCTGGAAAAGTTGCAGGAGATAGTACAGGACCTCGTTCGTGACCAGAGTATTATGACCCGATCGGATCGTGAAGCACATATCACGACCCGAACCCGCTCATGGAGCACCCCACGACCCCGACCCGCTCGCTTCAGAGAACCCAGGACCGTGAAGCTTGCCATCCCCGAACTGAACCGCTTCTGCTTGGTGACCACGAATCGGAGTGCTACGAGTGGATTGATCACGAACCGAGGAGCTCGAACCGAATCCCATGGCGTTCATGAACCGATTCAGAGGAGTTGCCATGCACAAACCGATCCGAAGCATGTAACCATGAGCCGATCGCTTGGAGGGACTCACGAACCGACCCGATGCTCTAGAGGAGACATCACGAACCGAACCGACAGGGGGAGACATCACGAACCGATCCGACCTGGTGGAGTGTCATGACCCGAACCGTGGAGCATCCCGAACCGAATGGAGGCCGAACCGAACTGGGGAAGACTAAAACCCGAGATGCAAAGGTAGTCCAAATGAGAAGTTATGGCTCAGGATCCAAATGGGGATCAACGAGTTCTACTTCATGATTGGGCTTTGTTGCGTGACATGTGCAAAGGGGTTATCGATACCCATAATTTTGGTTCACCACTGAGAGAAGGATTAGTAGCTATGGATCAGTGCAATGGGGTCATTATGACACCCAAGGGCAAAGTGATCGTAGCAAAGAATTGGGTGATTGAAGTGGTGGATATTGTATGTTTTACGCACTGAGTGAAAGATGTGAGGATGATTGCTATGTTTGATGTTTTCTATCACCATGTCATGCACACTCCCATATTATATTTACACTTTATGTTAGTGTTACCTTAGAGTAATGTACATCCTGTTGAGCTAACTCTTTGGTTGCAGGTCCAGGTTCAGGTATGATTTCTTATACCTGTTGTTTGTTCATCTTAGAGATGTATACTTGCTGTCACTCATACCAGACTGTTGTCTAACCCAGAGTTTTATGTTTCTTCTTATTACTCTGGGTGCTCACATGAGTAGACTAGAGATAGGTCAGGTGGTTGCACGAGTAGCTGTACCGGAGACGAGCAGGAGGCTTCCATGTATGATATATATATATATATATTCTCCCTGTGTTGTAGCTGGTCACTACTTTGGGCATTAGTAGTGTACCTTTTCTATTTTGCTTTAGAGACAGTATTTTGAAGTTGTAATAATGGTTTTGGATCATAAGTTGTATTTTAATTCCGCTGCTATGATGGTTTAGTTTTCAGCCTATGCACTGTCTCGCATGTTTTATGTCGAGTTATGTTATTATTATATTTTATTTCATGCGATGTGAGATATACTATAGGTTCTTTGATAGCTCTTCATCTTGCTTCTTTTCTTTTGACTACCATCCCGTTCTAGTCGGGTATCGGCACAGCGCATTTCGGAGAAATGTCGGCTGGTCCAGGGCGGGCCGTCACAAAGCATTACAAAAGTACTCTAGGATTCCCTTGCTCTGCCTTCATACAAGTTAAACATCTTGAAATAAACTCTGCCACATCTCTTTTCATTCCTTCCCAATAAAAGCTTCTCTTCATGTCCCTAAACACTTTGTCACCTCCTAGGTGTATGGTCATCCTTGACCTATGACATTCTTCAAGAATATCCTTCCTAAGATCTACATTCATCGGGATACTAATCCATTCATCTCTCCTCAAGCTACCACTACCATCAACAGAATATCTATTAGAATGGAGGGAAGATTCTCCCCTAGAAACTTTTCCCTTTAACGCCTTTAGTTAATCATCAAGTTCTTACTCACTCTTGATCCTTTCCATCAGAACTGGCCTTATCTTCATAGCTCTATGAAATCCTTGAGATGCCTCGTATGGTGGTTGAAAATTAAAAATAGAGAGAAACTTTAATTGTCTCCATTCGGTGAATTCACTAAGGATTGTGTGCTTTCGACTCAAAGCGTCGGCCATGACATTACCTTTCCCAGGTACTGGATGGCAAAGTCAAAAGATGCAAGATATTTCATCCATCTCTGCTGTTGAAGGTTCATATCTCTCTGTGAAAACAAACACCTAAGAGACTTATGATCTGTGAACAACTCAAACTTCTCTCCAAGAAGATAACGCGTCCACATTTTAAGAGTGAAAACCACTATTGTTAACTCTAAATGGACAGAGTACCTTTTCTCATGGTCCTTGAGTTTTCTACTTGCGTAGGCAACTACTCTACCCTCCTACATAAGTACCGCTCCTAAACCAATCCCACATGCATCTGTAAAACTATGAACATCTTGGTTCCATCCGGGATAATAAGAATAGGTGCACTTGTGAGAGATTCCTTCAACCTCTCAAAAGCAATTCCACATTTCTCAGCCCACACAAACTTATGATCATTTTTCGTCAATTGGATTAGAGGGGTTGCAATCTTTGCAAAGTCGTTAATAAATTTCCGATAATAACCTGCAAACCTAAAGAAACTCCTTACCTTGGTTGTACTGCGAGGTATCTTCCACTCTTGGAGTGCCTCTACCTTCGTAGGGTCTATTGCTAATCCCTTTCCCAAAAAAATGCTCTAGAAACTCAACTTATTTCTTCTAAAAGTGGCATTTCGAGAATCTACCTTTAAGTTGGTTATCTCTCAAAATTCCTAGGACCCTTCTCAAGTGATCCTCATGATTCTTAGGGCCCTTGAAAAAGATTAGAATATCGTCCGCAATACTACCACAATCTTATTGAGTATGCCTCGAAAAACCATACTCATAAGGTCTACAAAAAAAAACTAGGGCATTTGTTAAACCAAAAGGCATAACTTTCCACTTGAACATTCCATCTGGTGTCCTAAATACGGTCTTGGGCTTATACTCTTTCAAAATTCTTATTTGGTGAAATCCAGTAGCTAAGCCTAACTGGGAAGATATTTGGGCTCCTCTCGAGTGGTCAAATAAATCATCAATCCTTGGTAGGGAGTTCTTTTTAGTCAACTTATTAAGTTCCCTATAGTTTACACATAATCTTAAAGATCCATCAGAGCAAACACTACTGATGCACCCCATTCAGAGGTACTCTTACGAATTAACCCTTTCTGCGACAACTTCGAGATTTGTTTATCAAGTTCTCTCTATTCCTTAGGAGCCATGTGCTTCAAAGGCATTGGGAAATCCACATACTATCGGTACCAAAGATGGTCCTTCTAAGTCAGCATATAAGGAAAATAAAGTTGAATCTCTATTCCCTATCCTACAAGGAATCTTTAAGCTGTGGCCTCAACGGCTTCTTAAACAAACCACTCTTTTATCATAATTAAAGAAAATCCTATAAAACAAGAGCCAATATATCCCCAAAATAAGACCATACCCCTCGAATTCAAGTACATACACATCACAAAAGAAGTCGATATTATCGATGTCCAATACTAGGTTTTTACAAACAACAGAAAGTTGCATAGTCCCTCCAATAGGGTTATACACCTCTATCGGATAGCTAGCAAAGGATAAGGAAAGTTTCAAAGAATCAACAGTCTTCATAGCAATGAAGGAATGGGTGGCTCTTGAATCAAATAGGGTACACAAATAAATCTGTAACGACCCGCATTTTACGTATCGGAGGATCGTAAAATATTTTTATTTTATTTCCTGAGGGTTGGATCATTCTCATATTTTAATATGTTTTTTATGGGGATGTGCGACATGTCCATAATTTTTACCAATTTTGTTTATGACTAGTTTGCCCCTATCAGTCTTGTACATGCATAACTTTTGACTTGGGTCAAATTAGGTGTTGAGACCTGTGCTATTGGAAAGGAAATGATGATTCCCTTTCTGCGGAGTGGTCACATTAAAGATTTGGCTTAGCGGTTTGGGAGGAATATCTATTTTAAGGTTTTTCAGTTTGCTGTCCAGGTTTTAGGAGCCTTAATGGCTGAATTGCAGAGGCCCATTGGTGGGCTGGTGGAAAGCTATAAATAGGATGAGAGAGGAGTGGAGAATAGTTTACTTTCTCCATTCTCTCATTCGGTGGCCTTGTGTTCCTCCTTCCTCTAGCACCTTCCCACCATTAAAATCGAGATCTAAGGAAGGGAATCCAAGATCTACATTTTTTAAAGCTAGATCTACATTATTTGAAGTGAGATTTCATCGAATCGAAGGATTTGGATCAAGTTCTTTGCTGTTTGGAATCTAATTTCACATTTTTGCTTTGATTTGGAGAATTGAGGAGTGATATGCATCGCTCACACGGATTCAATCAAGTGTATGAGTGTTTGACCTTATTTTTCATCAAATTCAAGTTGTTTTCTTTAGATAAACATCATGGTAAGTCCATTTTTATATGAATCGCCATAGGATCTAATTTAGCAACTTAAAACTGGTAATTCCTATGCTATTTCATACGTTTGTGTAAGTTAGATACATAATTTAGTTCATATGTTCATTTATTCTGATTTCAGCGAAGTTTACAAAATTTTAGTGATAATCGTCATATTCATGTTTTTAGTGATTTCATAACGTGCTTATGGTTGTGTTGAATTAATCAGATGAGTGGGTTTCGTCGAATTGGTCCTTTGCCAAAGTTTTGGTTGAATTCGGGGGTGAATTGGGTTTGTCCAGGTGTTGGGTCACCATAATAGTTTGGGTCGGTTGGCTCGGAAGTGGTTCGGTCAAAGATGTGGCTTGGGGAACAAGTCAGGGTTAAGGTCGGTCCAAAGTGGTCGATTGGTTATCAAAGTATAGATTCAGGTCGGCCGGTCATCATCGGATCGGTCGGTCGTGCTTTTATGTGAGATTGGGTCAGGTCGATCAGATGGACTGGGTCGGTCCGAAGTGCTCGGGTCGGTCGGGATGGACTGGGTCTATCAGAAGGAGGTCAGGTCGGTTAGATGGACTGGGTCTGTCCGAAGTGGTCGGGTCAGTCAGGATGGACTGGGTTTATCAGAAGGTGGTTGGGTCGGTCAGGATGTACTGGATTGGTCAGAAGTTGGTCTGCCTGAAGCTAGTCGGTCGGTTGTGCTTCAAAGCTTTGGGTTGGTCGGTCACATAGGGTCGGGTCGGTCAGGGTAGTTCTAGTCGGTCGCCGAGTTTGAAGTGGTGAAGGTGTTTGGGTCGATCACTTCTGGTCGTTCGGCTCCAATAGGGTCATTTCTAAAAAAATATATTTTTTGGGTACAACTCAGATTTGAACAAAAGGGTCAGTCGGTGATGTTGTAACTTCAAAGTAAGTTCAAGTAGGAATATTCGAAGTGTTGAATGTGTTCGTTGATCGGTGTAGAACAACGAATGAGGTGGCAACTCAAAAGTCGTGAGTTGGTGGATAATGGCTGCTCGGGAAGGTTGCTTGAGCTATGAAAATTCATCGAGTTAAATGACCAGATATGCGACGACCGAGAGATTATCGTTGTCGTAAGTTCTAGCAGGCTCAGAGCCGGGGTACAATAGGGGCACCTAAAAGACCGATTGTAGGTCGAGTACCTTGGGTATCGTTGAAAGGCCTAGTTGTCAAGGTTGGACAAACATATGTATCGTGGAAAGCGTATGGATTTTATCCTAGAATTGGGGTTACCATTAGCCCTTGACATATGGCAAGGTTGGCCATCAAACGATTAACAATGGTTTCGAAGCAGGATTAGCAGTGATAGCCAGAGTCTGTCATGGTTGATTAGTTGCCTTGTTTGAACCGTCTCATGCAGATTATCCAACGTTGAAGGAGATGTTCTTTAGGCGTTTGACTAATATTGGTTTAGGCCTCTGGGCTTGGGCTTGAGGGATGTTGAGTTCCATTAGGATGGTATACATAAGATATAAAAATTGGATGTCATGAGTGCTATGTCATGATTGAATGGGTGTTCTAGTTTCCGTGGATGTATGGTTGAAATGTTGTTGTAAAGGCTATCACTGTCATATGTGGGGAAATAGGGTTGAGTTCTTCTCTAGTGTTGTGGGTAGATTAGTATGCTTGCATTCTTATATATTTTATTGTTGATGTTTGTTAGTTGTTTTTATCGCTCACTAAGACTATTGTATGACTCAAGGTTTTATGTTTCCCTCTTATTACCTTCGGCTGTTCATCGGTTTTGGATGGGCAAACTAGGTGGCAGTTGATAGCTTAGTGAGGACGATGTTGCAACTCGGAGGCAAGCAGGAGGCTGGCATATTATCTTACTATCTAGTACTTCTATTTTCCGATGTTTGAGTTGTTCTCTGATTATTGTAGTGAGGTTTTATGTACGGACTTTGATATTCCTATGATGCATGGATAACCTTTCAGGATGTTGTGAAAGTTTTCAGAAGTTTGTTATATGATGCTCCACTATTTCAACTTGTTGTTTATGTTTTATTATATTTTATCCTTGCGGTGTGAGTTTTATGACAGGTTCCGATTGTGCTATCATACCTTGATGATCGTCCATAACTGCCTGGCACGTCTTTCAGTGCATTATTCTCTTGTTTAGTGCAAGGTTTGTGGCCAGTCGTCACAAAATCCATAAGATAGAAATTATACCTTCTAACGCCGGTTGTTCTTGATATCTAGGGGCTGACTACTAATCATCGCTACTTCCGAGGCATAGTTTTGACCACTCTGCACAACCTTCGACTTAGGGCAGTTCCATGCTAAGTGCCCATCCCCATGACAGTTAAAGAATTTTCCTTTGAATTCTTCCTTCTCTAGATTCACTCTATAGTCCTTCGACTTATGCCCTGTCTTGTGACATCTAGAACATGTATTGGCTTCCTTTTTTTATTTACCTCCCTTCTTCTTAAGCCAGAAATTCTTGTTCTTGTTCTTCCCATTACTATTAGTACCTTCTCCCTTATCAGCCTTAAGCTCCTTAACATTCTCACCTGAATATAAGATAGCCGCTTTAACCAAGGCTTCAAACGTAGCTCCAAAAGTAACTTGGTCCTAAAGCATCTCCTTCAATGGGGAACTTAATCCTTTATCAAACCTAAGGGATTTATCCATTAGGGGTGTCTACTAGTCCTCTGCCGAAGTTAGATAGTTTTGTAAACTCTTCTACATACTCTTCAGCCCTAAATCCCTTTGCTTCAACTGGATAAAATTTTCTAGTTGCAGGCTCTTATCTGCATTAGTTTAGAACTTAGTCTCAAAAGGGTTCTAAACTCTTCCCAAGTAAACATTCTACCTATATTCTTCTATGAAATTAGGTTCTACCATTCCAGGGCCTCCCCCTTCAAATGCCATGCTACTACCCTACACTTAAGTTTATTATCCCATCAGGTAAGTTCAAAGATTTTATCACACTCGGAGGTCCACGCTTCAACTTCTGCGAAGTTCTCAGTTCCCAAAAGTGACTTTCCGCCTAAACTTATAAAATCTTTGCAAACGTGAATGAAGTTGAGGGCCCCTTCGACGGGCTTAGCTACTGGTTCTGTTGAGTGTATACAACGCTTTTTCACGATTCTAAAAAAAAATTGTTTTTTTCTTGATATTACTCTAGTAAGAAAACCGTGCAAAGGTATAACTAGTTAAAACTTTAAATATTTCTGTGAAAACATCTTTTCCTCCAATGTTCTTTTTCTTATTGATGCTGTTATTTTGAAGGCTAGGACCTAGAATTAGTAAATCCAAGTAAATTGTTAGCATCGAAATTTCAAAGTTGAAAGGTGACTATTTTTTATTTAAGACAACATATATTTGATCTGCATTTTCAGTATGAACGACATTGGATTACATTCGTGAACTACTAGATATATTTGATCTAAATTTTTTGCTTATAATTCACGTACATGTTTACTAATGCTTTATTTCAATTCCATTTAAAGCTTGATAGAAAAATTAAGCTACTCAAATGGATTCGACTAGAAATGTTACTCCTCTTGCATTGCTTAATCCACATCAACGTAACCGGATCATCAAAGTCCAACTAACAAACAAAGGGAATTTGAGATCGTATAAAAATAGTAAAGGAGAAGGATGTGTCTTTAGTATAATACTCACCGATGAACAAGTAAGGTTTTAGATTTTAATGAAATTTACTTCATTTTTGCAACCATTAAGTTCTTATTCTAATGCTTATGTTCTTCAAATTAAGAGGGTACCCAAATTCAAGCTACAATGTTTAATAATGCCGCAGATAAACATTATTCCATATTTGAGTATGGCATAATTTACTACATCTCCAAGGGAAGTGTTAGGCCTGAGAAAAAGGAATTCAGCACCATAAAAAATGATTATGAGTTGAATATAAATGAATTTTCATTAGTTGAAAAAGTGGACAATGTGTGCTTTCGTATACCTGACACCGTTTATAATTTTGTAAAGATTGACCTACTTCAAAAATATATTGCAGAAAAAGAAGTAGTAGGTAATGCATTTACATTATAATTTTGTTTTTAAATCATCGTCTGATTTATTAACAGATTTTTTTCTTTAGATGTGATCGGTCTTGTTAAAAGCATCTCAGCAATCAAGTATGTTAAAAGAAAAATCAACAATCAGACCATTTCAGAACGTGATTTAACTATTGCAGATGATTCGTAAGTAAATATAATAAATAAATTTATTTCTATAATGTATACATTTAGATGTGGATTTAAATTACAGAACAAGACAGTTAATGTTGTGTTATGGGGAGAACTTGCTAGCGTAGTAGGATCTGAACTAATGGAAATGGTTGATAAATCTCCTATAATAGCCATTAAATGTGTTAGAGTTGAGATTTTATAGGTGAATTTTTTTTATTTTTTTAGTTTATTTTAGCTTGTAACCATCTTTTCAATTTTCATATTACTCCTCCAGGTTTGTCTTTATCCACACTGACTAGTAGCATTCTAGCTATAAATCCAAACATACCAGAAGCTAAAAAGCTTAGAATTTGGTATGATACCGAAGGAAAAAATGCACAAATAAAATCTACTACTTATGACAGAATGACGCTTTCCCATATAATAAACAATCCGGGTTTGGGTCTTGACAAGGTTAGTACTACTAACCATTTCAATTTATATCATATGTATATTGATAATATCATGTAAATTATGTTTTTTTTAAAATGTATAGACTATTTTCTTCAGTGTGTTTGGTTACATAACTTATATTAAGACTGAACCACTGTGGTATTGAACATGCAAAAGTTGCAATAAAAAGGTTTTACATTCCGCGTTAATATGCAATATAAATCTGCTAGAATGATTAATCTAATGAAATGTAAATCTTCTAGAATGCTTAATCTGCTGAAATGTAAACCTGTTAAAATATGTGGAAACAATTACTGTTGTACACATACGTGTTCTAATAACTTGTTAATCGGATGCTGAAAGATAAATTATAGTGAAATTTGGATAATTACATGTTAATACGTGACATATTATGTACATGAACCTTTAACTGTAAGAATTAGGATAATTACATGTTAATTTGTTAGATTGGAATAATTATATGATTGATGGTTACATGATATTACTTTAGAATGGAGTTAATTACATGTTAGGAAGAACATGCGACATGATAATAAGTTAAAATGGACTTAAAATGATATTAAGTGTGACATGTAAAAATAGATTACAGTAAAATTTGGTAGAATGAATATGCTTAAATTCACAGTTAATAGAAAATTAAAACCGCACTTAGACATGAGGTTAAATTCAACTGTGGTAGAAGTCTGCTCGGAACCGCCCAGTAAATCCAACATCCAAAAGTTGTTAATTTAATGTGAGGGGTCTAGTTCGCAAATGTATATGACGGTGTTAAGACACAAGGTTAATTCCAACTTGTGGTAGAAGTCTAACCAGAACCACCCGGTAAATCTAGTATCCACAAGTGGTCGACTTAATGTGAGAGGTCTAGTGCATAAACATATATATAAATATATGTATATAAAAGGATTGAAATAGAAGGCACTAATTGTGATTAATGGAAAAGAATGAAGGTTACAACAGTAAAAGAATTGGAATGAACGAGGGATGATAATAACCTATTATAATTAATTACATTAATGATAATGTTATACAATATGTAGGTTTGTCCTAGGGACAAGTGGAAATTGTAACATAAGTTATAATAAATGGAAAGGAAACTTATTAATAAACCTTAGTGAAGATAACTAAGTTAATAAGTAAACAACAACAAGTTGAAGTGATAGTGTAAGAAGAAATTATGATTAAATAAGAAAGAATGAAGTAACCTGTGGAATGAAATAGGCTATATAATCATATAGGTGGATTGAGATAAAATATACTTAATTATATATTAAATAGAACATGTTATTGTAACTATGAAATTAGACAATGAGTTAGATGGTAATAATATTATGAGATTGTAGATTATAGACCTTGAAATACAATCTAGATAATAATATGTTATTGGCTTATTAATGAACATAAATGGGTTAAGTTTTGTAGACAAAATTAATAAGCAAGAGGGGTCCATTCCTTAGAGATATAAGGGGCTCGGAAAGAATTTGGTAACTTGAATAATAAGTTAATATAATTGGAAATAACCAAGTTATTTCGAAATTAGATGAGGTAAAGCAAGCGCGTAATTAAAGTTTTAGGCAGTAGGTCTAATAACACGTTAGCGTGATGCGCTTGGACCAATCCGCACATCTGAAGGGGAAGAACCCAACGGGGTAGATCATCGGGGGTGTCTAGAGGCATGAGAGGAGCACGTCCACTTGATTTCTTGGTTGGACTAGAGGGAAGCATGCAGCTTTCGAGGGACGTGGTAGGGTACTCCAGGGTGATCTTATGTGTGGTGACACTGTTTAGGCTGTGCTCATAGGGGTTGGGTCTGCGCGTTACTGCCCGGTGAATATACCTTGACTGCAAAAGTAGGTTTGAAGTCAAGAGGCTATGACTAGATGACATTAGGGTGATTCGGTGATCGCCTCGGCGGGAGGCTGGGCCAGGACCAACACATGATAGTAGATCATTGGGTACCCATCATCAGCAGTCAGTTGGATGCGAAAAGACTAGGGCTAAACCCAAGATGCCATCAACCTTTCACAATCGAGGCTTGGTGGTTGAGGGAGACGCCAATTAGATGTTTAGATTGTTTGTTAGGGGCAAGCCATTTAGCTCTTGTAGTCTTTACTAGTTGAGGGAGGGGCCGAGGTAGGGCCATAGCCACCGTGAAAAGCAGACCATACTGTATATCTATATTGTAAACCCTTAAAGGCGGGCCTGTACAGATATGGCAAAGCTCCCAACCGAGTTCCGTGTTTCTAGTACAACCCTGTTACAGAACTCGGTGCACAGTAGATAATACGTGCGGTTAAAGCATCAAGTACAATTGACGATACGTACGTGAGAAGGTCTAGATACATGCATGTCTACTCTGGGTGGTGTATCATTGATGATAAGGGATTATTTCGTGTCAAGACTGAGCTTGGCCGAGATGTTTGGATATGGAGATCCGTACGTCGCTCTGGCATAGGATGAAGAGTTGTATACGCTTCCGTAGCATGACGGCGTAGACCGTGCGAGGAGGGTACCATGGGAGGTGCCTTGGTATTGGGGTAGCTACATATACTATATTGGGTTAATCTACTAGGAGGTAGATGGGTACAACGTGTGTGCAAATCCTTGAGTGCTATTAACCCAAAGTAACCTAATAAGTAAGAAAATGTAACTGAATGGTATATGCTGGGTTATCCAAAATGTGTAGTCACCAGAACTTGTGTTCTGACCCCCTCCTCATAACATACTCGCAGGTTAGACTTGTGGCAGAGATATGATAGCTTTGGATACTGGTTTGGCAGTATTATTATCAGGGTAAGGATATATTTCAATTATATTTTTATCCATTCCATTGTAAGATGTTTTCTGAGCTCTGATATATTTATATCTTTGTCTTTTCTGCAGGATACCAAACAAAACAACACAAGTTTCGATGGATTAGAATTTAGAAAAAAAATTGGTTTGTCGGAATTCGAGTTGTTGCATTTAGTATCAGAACTTAGGTTTAGGATTCTTGTATAGATAGTGAGAGATTGTGTTTGTAATTTTAAATATGAATATTTATTATATATGTACCTAGATCCATAAGAGGAACCCACTAAATAGAAAGCGCAGAATATGGTAAGGATTAGGATATCTGTTTTGTACACTAAAGGAATGAGTATAGAAATCTGAGACCCTTAGGTAATTTAGGTGGGGAGTGTACAATATGTTTTGTAATAGAGAAAGGTGGATCCCATATGTTAATATTTAAGATTAGTGGTTTTGGCAGTAGAACCTTATAAATTGGAAAAAGGTTAAAAAGAAAAAAAAATGGATTATGAATACATATGGTTGAAAGAATTGACTTTGTGGGAGTGTCTAGGAAATCCTAGGAAAATTGGAAACCCTCTTTGAGTCAAACGCCATTGTTAACTTTTAAGAACTTGAAATTGGTAAAGCTTTTGGAAGATGGTTTATGGTGTTTTCAAGTTTTAATCTTAAAAGTTACAGTTTTAAAAATATATAAAGAAGTATATATTGGGTTTTGTAACAAAATGCGGTATATTTTGGAAACAGTGATTTCTGATGAAAATTTTGTCTAAAATAAATTCTCTTAGTAAAAGATGAATGTTATAGAACATGTATATTTGCTAGTTTTCATGTAATATTTTATGAAAGGATTAAAAAGAAAAAAATAGAAAAAAAATTTGCATGTTGATGAGGCATTTTGTTGAAAACTAGAATTTTTAGTAAAGAAAGCTTTGAAATATCTATTCTTTTAACATTCATTTTTTTATATAATTGTTTTTAAAAATTTGGGTGGACAAAATAAGTCGTAGAAATTAGAATAGAGTAGATGTTTGCACCTTGTAGTAAGTAACTGAACCGACCTTATAGGTAAGAACAAGCTGTAAAGCCGATTGAGAAATAGTTGTCCATATCTACTCCAGTTTTTGTGATTTGAAAAAAATATGATTTACATTTTTGTGAGGTGACATGTTTTTATGGTTTGGAAAAAGTAAGTTTTAATGAGGAAAATAAAGTTTTGACACTTTTAATTTTTCGAAGAAAATTTAAATGAAAAGGCCAAACCGTGTTTTAAAAAGTATGGAGTAGGTAAGGATTAGTGCCTAGGGAAGATGGAAAAAGTTTTGAGGATACGGAGTAAATAGCGAATTATATTGGAATAATGGTATGTTTCTGTAGAATGCGTAAGCATTGAAAAGCCTAGGGTGTTGCTTGAAATGATTGTTAGTACACAACAAGGACTAGTGGTGACTACTAAACGATAGAGGGCAAGTAAGTGTTTACAACCTATTGTTGAAAATTTTCTGTCTGAGGGGGGGGGGGACATAGTCCTGAGATTCTTGGCCCTTAGTAGTAGCTGTGTACAGATCTGTTTTCCTGTTTTAGTTAAAGGACTAAAAGTATTATTTGAAACTAAACTTAGATCAGAGGGTTAAATAAGTTAAGAAATGAGTAATGGCATAACTAAAAAGGAAACAACAAATACAGTAAAGCAAAAATCATGACAGTTAAAGGAAATGGAAAATTCTGAGAAAAGGTGAACAAGAATAAAACTTTTCCAAGATAAGTTGAAAAAGAAAATTTGTAACAAAGAAAGTTTTCTTATGTGGGTTGTGCTTGGATAAGAAGATAGGGAATCTTTATAAAATAGTTGTATAAAATCCAAGTACAGATAGAAAAGGTACATAAATGAAAAAAGGAGGATGTGAAGTTTTCCGTTTCTACCTTTTTGTAACATAAGAAATCGAATTTAGAAAATTAGTTTTTCTGAAATTCGAAAAATAAAGTTGCTTGATAGGGTTTTGGATGTAAAAATTGGATGAACTACGTTCCTGCTTAGTAAAAGTGTGGGAAAATTTGGATGAAAAACTATTTTGGTTTTCAAATATTGCATTCGTATAGAAATTGCCAGTATATTTAGGATGTGTGCATCATGTTTTCAAAAAAAATTCAAGAAAAAACTGCATCCATATAGGAGGTACCGCTTAGGCATTCATTTCATTCATGTATTATTATGTTGAATTACACTTTGCACTAGTGCACAAATGATTGCAAAATTGGATGCACAGATGATGGTTGCAAAATAAGCTAGGGATTACTGAATTTTACCATTAAGAAATTCCGGGGACGAAATTTCCTAAGGGTGGGAGAATGTAACACCCCGCATTTTTAGTTAAAGATAATAAATTGGGGATAATTTAATTAAATATTCAGAATTAAGCAGAATCGGCATCAACGTGTGTTCATCTCGGAATTCTAGTTCAGATAGACCCCAAGTTTGCATAAAACGGATAACGTATGAAGAAGTTAGGGCATTTAGAAGTTTGTATACATATAACAAGCTTATATGTAAATAAATATATCCAGAAAATCAAATCAAACAGCATAGGAGAACTGGGTGGGAAATAGACCTGTTAGGGGTCGACCCACCCCATGGGGTCGACCCACAAAAGGGTGGGTCGACCCTAGGGTCGACCCACCCATGTGAGGGGTCGACCTAGGGGGCGACCTACCTCTGATCCGGGCAGATTCCTTGATGAATCTGGACGGTTTTCTTAACCATATTCGTTGCTGACTCAGCGTTGTGTGTACGATAAGATCCTAACCACCTATAAATAGGCTAGCAGAGGCTAGCCTAAATCTCACATTTTCTGAGAGGCTGTCTAAGCTCTGCCATTCTTCTTCTTCCTCAAATCTCTTCAGAAAAATAGAATAATTAGTTTAGGAAAATTCTGATTCAAGATCTAGAAGAAACAAACGTACATTAATAAACAAGGTGTTCAGAACTCTATTCGAAGTAAGATAAATTCTTAGATTTGGTCAATTTAAATTTCTCCTCTTTCTTCCCTTTTTGTTTTAGTTGAGAATTGTGGATCCATGGTTATTTAGGTTTTAAATTCAATTAGAAGAACCATGGAATTCTAGATCTGGACCATTTATACCTTTTTGATAATGGTATATTTATCGTTTGACATTCTACGTTAATATACAATGTAAATCTACTGGAATGACTAATCTGTTGAGATGTAAATCTGCTAGAATGCTTAATCTGTTGAAATGTAAACCTGTTAAAATACGTGGAAACAATTACTGTTGTACACATACATGTTCTAATAACTTGTTAATCGGATGTTGTAAGATAAGTTACAGTTAAATTTGGATAATTACATGTTAATCTGTGACATATTATGTACTTGAACTCTTAACGGTAAGAATTGGGACAATTACATGTTAATTTGTTAGATTGGAATAATTACATGATTGATGGTTACATGTGATTATTTTAAAATAGAGTTAATTACATGTTAGGAAAAACATGCGACATGATAATAAGTGAAAATGAGCTTAAAATGATATTAAGTGTGACATGTAAAAATAGATTATAGTAAAATTTGGAAGAATGAATATGCCTAAATTTACAGTTAATAGAAAATTAAAACTGCACTTAGACACGAGGTTAAATTCAACTGTGGTGGAAGTTTGCCTGGAACCACCCGGCAAATCTAGCCTCCACAAGTTGTTAATTTAATGTAAGGGGTCTAGTGCGTAAATGTACATATAACGGTGCTAAGACACGAGGTTATGTCCAACTTGTGGTAGAAGTCTGCTCGGCACTGGCCGACAAATCCAGCATCCACAAGTAGTCGACTTAATGTGAGAGGTCTGGTGCATAAACACACACACACACACACACACACATATATATATATATATATATATATAAATGGATTGAAACAAAAGGCACTAATTGTGATTAATGGAAATGAACAAAGTTTAAAATAGTAAAAGAATTAGAATGAACGGGGAATAATAATAACCTAATATAATTAATTACATTAATGAGAATGTTATATAATAGGTAGGCTTGTCCTAGGGACAAGCGGAAATTATAACATAAGTTATAATAAATGGAAAGGAAACTTATTATTAAACCTTAGTTAAGAGAACTAAGTTAATAAGTAAACAACAAGTTGAAGTGACAGTGTAAGAAGAAATTATGATTAAATTAGAAAGAATGAAGTAAACTTATGGAATGAGATAGGCTATATTTAATCATATATGTGGACTGAGATAAAATATACCTAATTATATATTAAGTAGAACATGTTATTGTAACTATGAAATCAGACATTGAATTACATGGTAATATATTAAGAGATTGTAGATTACAGACCTTGGACTACAATCTAGAGAATAACATGATATGGGCTTATTAATGAACATAAATGGGTTAAGTTTGTAACCAAAATTAATAAGCAAGAGGGGTCCATTCCTTAAGGGGCTCGAAAAGAACTTGGTAACTTGAGTAATAAGTTAATATAATTGGACATAACCAAGTTAATTCGAAATCAGATGAGGTAAAGCAAATACATAATTAAAGTTTTAGGCATAAGGTCTAATAACACGTTAGCGTGATGCGCTTGGACCAGTCCGCACGTCTGAAGGTGAAGAACCCAGTGGGGTAGATCATCAGGGTGTCTAGAGGCACGAGAGGAGCATGTCCACTTGATTTCTTGGTGGGAATGGAGGGAAGCACGCAACTTTCGAGGGATGCGGTAGGGTACTCTAGGGTGGTCCTCTGTGTGGTGGCAGTGTTTAGGCTGTGCTCGCAGGGGTTGGGTCTGCGCGTTACTAACCGGTGAGTATACCTTGACTGCAAAAGTAGCTTTGCAGTTAGAAGGCTGTGATGAGATGGCACTAGGGTGATTCGGTGATTGCCACGACGGGAGACTGGGTCAGGACGAACACATGATAGTAGATCGTCGGGTACCCATCATCGGCAGTCAGTGGGATGCAAAAAGACTAGAGCTAAAACCAAGACGCCATCAACCTTTCACTACCGAGGCACGGTTGTTGTGGGAGACGCTAATTGGATGTTTAGATTATTTGTTAGGGAAATTCACTTAGCTCTTATAGTCTTTACTAGTTGAGGGAGGGGACGAGGTGGGGCCGTAGTCACCGTGAAAAGCAGACCATACTGGATATCTGTATTGTAGGCCCTTAAAGGTGGGCATATACAAATATAGAAAAGCTCCCGACCGAGTTCCGTGTTTCTTGTACAACCCTGTTACAGAACTCAGTGCACAATAGATAATACGTGCGGTTAAGACATCGAGTACGATTGACGATACGTAAAGTCTATATACATGCATGTCTTCTTTGGGTACTGTATCGTAAACGATAGTGCATTACTTCGTGTCAAGACTGAGCTTGGCCGAGATGTTTGGATATGGAGATCCGTACATCGCTTTGGCGTAGGATGAAGAGTTGTATATGCTTCTGTAGCATGACGGCGTAGATCGTGCGAGTAGGGTACGATATGAGGTGCCTTGATATTGGAATTAGCTACATATACTATATTAGCTTAATCTACTGGGAGGTAGATGGGTACGACGTGTGTGTAAATCCTTGAGTGATATTAACCCAAAGTAACCCATTAAGTAAGAAAACGTAATTGAATGGTATATGTAGGGTTATCCAAAATGTGTAGTTTAAACCGAGTCACCAGAACTTGTGTTCTGACCCCCTCCTCATAACATATTCATAGGTTAGACTTGTGGCAGAGATATGATAGTTTTGGATACTGGTTAGGCAGTATTATTATGAGGGTAAGGCTATATTTCGATTATATTGTATTTTATCTATTACGCTGTGAGATGTTTTATGAGCTCTAATATATTTTATATCTCTGTCTTTTCTGTAGGATACCAGGCAAACCAATACGAGTTTTGATGGATTAGAATTTTGAAAAAAGTTCGATCTATCAGAATTCAGGTTGTTACACTCCTTCTCCAGGCAATGGTCCCTCATCCTCAGTAAACAGTATCATCTACTAACCTATTAATATTAAGAGGAGTGAGGACATAACATAGTGCTGGTGAATGAAATGCATGTGAATTTAGGAATAACTATTCCCTAGATTTGGCAGTATATACTCTTCATGTTATGTCTACGTAACAAACATACACACAATCAAACGTAAAAAGCGAACATCCTAATAGTCACTTAAGAACTTTATGTATATCTAAAGGTGGGCGTACTTACACTCACTTGATACCCACTAAATCACTTAAGGGCATACATTCTTTATAGTCACTTAGTACCCCTTGGGGCGGGCTATTCCTAGTCACTTAAAGGCATTTAATATGTTAAGGGTGGACATCCCTATAGTCACTTATATCATATGGCGGACCCCTAACCGCTTAAGACCTCGTCTCTTACGTCAATGTCATAATGTATATATTCTCTTTGTAGGTCGAGAAGTAGTAACGGCCACGTACTACTAGGCTAGGATCAGGAACTCATTTTAAGAGAACCCTCCCGGCGAACCCTCTTGTTACTACCTAGTTGTCCCTACGGGTGAATTCCTAGCCACATAATACTTCCCTTAGATGGTAGTTCCTTTTTGGCTATATATATATATATATCATCCCTAGGTCAGCCCTGACTAGGCCCTAGACAAAAAGCAGACATTACTCAGAGAACTACACTATAGTCACTTAATATCATATGGCGGACCCCTAACCTCTTAAGAGCTCGTCTCTAACGTCAATGTCATAATGTATATTTTCTTTGTAGGTCGAGAAATATTAACGACCACTTACTACTAGGCGAGGGTCAGTAATTCATTTTAAGAGAACCCTCCCGGCGAACCCTATTGTTACTATCTAGTTGTCTCTACAAGTGAACTCCTAGCCACTTAATACTTCCCTTAGATGGTATTTCCTTTTTGCCATTTTTTTGAATTTGTTCTAGAGGGAAACCGACCGGAGTCGTAAAACCCTCCCTAGTGCACCTAGCCTGGTCCGAAAGCACCATATAAGTGGCTGATCTTAGCTTATGCACATGGTAAGCTCTTAGCATGCCATTCTGGGTTTTGAACCCGCACTACTGTTACCATGGTGCAAGTCCTTAGCTGCTAGGCCACTCGCCATCCCCTAGACAAAAAGCAGATATTACTCAGAAAACTACACTACTCACATTGTGACGACCAAACTTCCTCATAAAAGAAAGCCCAGATTGCTTTGAGAACAACACACATCAGAACACAAAACAGAAGAACATTTTATTGCTATTACAACAATTACATCAGAGTACAAGAATTTTCCAGAGTATAAATAGTTATTACACAGTAGAAATACAATATCAGAGATTTAAAATTACATAGCAGCGGAAAAGTAATACAACCACAACTAAAGGAAATACACAGACATAGAGCTTTCTGAATATCGCTTCAGCTGTAGACCAGGATCCTGTGAACATAATATCTGCAAAACCAAACTACTAGCTGCCCGTGTGGAAATTATGGGCACCCAGAGTTTAGGTTAAAACAATAAATTCCAGGTCAGTCATGGGACTGGTATGAGAACTCAAAAACAGTTATTAGCTTGATTTTAAAGTTAGGTAAATCAAGGGACCACGCCGTATTACACGGAATGGATTTAACCCCAAGAATACCAAAAATAAACAACGCAATGCATTTTGGAAAAATGAAGCTATTATAAGACTCAGGTCCCATCACACAATGCAACGCAAGCCGGAGGATAGAGTTTTACCTTATAATAGCCAAACATGCTTGATACGTGAAATTTCTCTTTTAATATTACTATAGGTGCATAGTGTAGAAATCAATTTCGAAAGTAAGTGTATTAATCATAGGCGGCATGAGTGCCCCATCCCACTATGTCGCCATATATAGGTTTACAATTAAAACCGCAAAGCTCGTGTTGGAAAGTTGGATTTCCATTATGATGGCTCCTGATTCGAAAGATCTATCACGTAGTGCAATACTCCACGGCTTATGTCCCAGCTAGAGAAAATACCATAATGCACATCCGCACTTTTGGGAAATCAAGTATCACCACGGGTTACGTCCCAGCGAGAGAAAACACCGCTTACTCTATCCCTATATATGAGAATAGGGGGAAAATGGCCCTATCCCTAATCTCAAGGTCTGGAGCGACTACACCCATCACAACTCGACCGACCAAATCCATATATATATATATATATATATATATATATATATAAAGAGTGTAACACCCCACATCCGTTAAGGTCACTCACAAAGGGAATGCCTTAACTTCAATGGAGCATTATGGGTACTGGAATAGAAATATTACAAGACAAACATATATAAAACAGCGGAAAGTAAAGTGGAAGTACTTCAAATCATTTATTAAATATAAGTGTTTACAAGAAAAGCCCATCAACTTCCAATACCCAATTACATAGTTAAAATATCTGTCTTGCTCAAAAACAAAGAAGCATAAAAATAAACTGTAGTATTCCCCAATAAAGCAAAGCAAGCCATAGCCAAGAGAAATCCAAGCCATACATGAAAGAGCCTTGGAGTTTGGTAAGATCCGAACTCAGCTGTATTCCCACCCTGTGAACCTGGGGGGGGGGGGGGGAGGGGGGGGACGGAAGAAAAAGAGGCGAAACAAAACGGGTCAGTCATAAAGACTGAGTAAGTCCTAGTGACTTCCAGCACAAAAATAGGTAAAGATAATATGGCATGAGTAAACTGAAAGTAAACATAAGCATGATGACAAGATAAGCAACATGCAGGATAACTAAGGATAACATGATGTGATTTTTGTCAAGTAACATCGCAAGGTTCCCATTCAAGATAAACTAAGTATAATTTCGTAAGATTCCTATCAAACATAACAAGATTCCTCTGCTTCGCCATTAAAATATTTCTATGAGATCTACTTGCTCTGCACCACCTAACTAGCATCCTTACAATTGTCTTGCAAGGAATGATCCGTATTCTTACTAATACTCCAACTAGTGTCCTCTGTAACAAGGATCCTTACCCCCTACTACTGTCCCAACTAGTAGCCCGTGTTATATAATAAGGTGATCCCACCCACTACTTAGAAATCATAGTACTAGTCTTATGTACCCCTAGCTGACTACATAGGTGCCACCTTCCCCTATCTCCACTAGGTGTACCCACCAACCCCCATGCAATCGGCTCCCTAACTCGTAGATACCCGTGCTGGCCCCACAGTGGGGTGTATCACTCCCCTAAAGTGGCAACCCGATACAACTTGAGGATGTACGGCTTATACCTACACGATGCAACAACATCTTACCTACCAGCCCGGGTCCACACACGCATATGAAACCCATTGGACTTGCGTTGCCACCGGTAACCCGTTTTGACCTCTTACAATCAAACCCAGTATGCGTGTCCCGTCCTCGACATGGGTCGAGCTCACAAAGATACGTAATGGGCTACTGGTCTGAAAAGGGTCCCCTTTCCTCGACACAAGCTTCCCTCCTATGCTTGGTCCCCTCTAGTAATTCTTACTTAACCCCTTCTTATTCATGTCCACTTACATGCTTAAATTTTGGTTAAGTATACACCAGTTATGTCTTACATGTTACCCATGTCCTCCACTTAACCCCTACATCATCCTCATGTCTTAATACATGCTTTATCTTGGTTAAGTGCTTATAGGTTATATTTTACATGTCATTCATATTACCCCCAACGTCTGTGTTTAACCAAGCGCCTTGGCTTTAACTGCCATTAGACCCTATGTCTATCCATTAACTATGCGCTTGTGCTACCTCATCAGTCTTATCATTTAACTTGGTTAATTCCATTTATACCAATCTTCAACTTGCTTATTAATTCAATTCTTAACTTGAACTATACTAAGTCCATTAATAAGCCCGCAACATGTTATTCCTATGATTCATACATTAACCCCTGTTATGGTACAATAACATGTTCTTATTCAATCTTTACAACCAAGTACCCCTTAACTTACAAACACACTGGAGACAGAGAATAATTCCCTAAATACCAACCCCGAAGACTGGAATCAACATCAGATTCATACTCAGAGGATTATCCAACCTAACCAATGTTTTATTCCTTTTTATAATATAACCTATGTCGCCTTCAATTGTAAATTCATTATTGTCTTTACGTATTTCTTAATCTACAATGAAGCACATCTTTCTTTATTACATAAGTTATCTCGTCTTATCTATTGTTCCACCTAACTTACTTTATTCCATAAGTTATCATTCCCACTTAGGCATTAATTAAGATTTACTTAACTCAACCATTCATGTCGTAACAGTTAAGTGTCATTAGCCTGGTCATATTATTTAACCCACCCATTCATACCATATTGGTTAAGTGTCATTAGCCTAATCATATTACTTAACCCACCCACTCATACCATATTGGTTAAGTGTCATTAGCCTAATCATATTACTTAACCCACCCATTCATACCATATTGGTTAAGTGTCATTAGCCTAATCATATTACTTAACCCACCCATTCATACCATATTGGTTAAGTGTTCTTAGTTTACTTAACCCTATCCACTGGTCTAATTACCATGTTATGTTGGTTAAGTATTACTATTCGTATTTCCACATGTCACCCACATGTCACCCACTTAACCCCTATGTCCCACCACATGTTTATCTGGTTAAGTATCTCTTAATTCAATAAGGCCGTAACCCTATAAAGACCTCTCACATTAGACTGACATTTATGGCAGCTGGATTTGCCGGGCGGGTCCGGGCAGTCTTACACCATAAAAGAGTCTAACCTCGTGTCTTTACAACTGTTACGCTTTTAATTTGGGCCTAGGACCTCTTACATTGGGCTACCATTTGTGACTACTGGATTCGCCAGGCGGGTCTGGGCAGTTTTACATCACAAATGAGTCCAACCTCGTGTCCTAAGCATTGATTATCGCTTATAATCTTCTACCCCAGTCTTAATAATTTCCTTATTCAAATTATTAATTAATTCCTAATTTAACGATGTCCATAATTGACTCAATTATGTTCATCAATTAATGGTATGCAAAATCATACCAATTTTATCACAATTTATCTTATGCCATTAAAGGCAACTTATCTCAATTTATATTTATCCCTCCTTTAAGGCTATTACATTCCAACTACCCAAAACCCACTTAGGCGTGTTCATATTAGCCCCTTTTCAAGACATAAATTATCATATGTGTTTCAACTACAAATCTCACCTAATTAACATATGCCCAAGTTCTAGATTACATGTCTGTTTTACATATGCCTAATTCATACCAAATTTACATATGTTCAGTTCATGTCATTTTATATGTATGCCAAATTTATGCCAATTTACACCTATCAAGTTCTAGCCAAATTACATATGCCAATCCCAATTCTTGCAATTACCATTTTAATGGCAATACCCAATTATCAAATTTCATATTAATGGAAATATTACCCATATATCCAATTTTCATGTTATGCCATCAATTCCACCAATCACATATATCCAAATAGGTAATATTCCCTTACTTTTCCCCGTATTCAATCGTACGCAAAATCGTAGTTTAGGCCTAGATCCGAAATTGATCTAGGTTCATCAAAAGAAAATAAATAGGGGAAAGGTAGAATTTTGCAATAAAACAAGATCAGAGAAAGAACAGCATAAATCATCAGTATAGGCATAAAGATTAGACCTTGATAATAATATCAATATGAATCCAAGAAACTGATTTACAACGACTGAATAGAGCATGTACTAGACATAAGAATGGAGATGAACAAGTCTCAAAACCCAAGGTTCAAAGGTAAACAGGAATAGATCTGAATTGATAAACATGCTTATATCCAATTACACTTTATTCCATAGCCATATTAAATTTAAGTATTTTAATCTAAAAAGTAACTAGAACTTACATAGCATGGCTAGCGAATTAAGAACTGAAATCGATGTAGAAATGTTGTAGAGTTGTTGATTCATCTCCTTGAATTGTTGTAGAAATCTTCATCTTTGCATTGGATTGCGTATGAAAGCTTAAGAAGAAGATTAGAGACGGCGGCCATGACCAAGAGGGATTTTAGCAGTATAACGGTGGCTAGACGTGTTGTAGTGAATTAGAGTTTAGGCATCAGGGGGTTTATATAGGAATAGGTAGACGAATCTGGACAGAAAACGAGACTAGAAACATTAGAATGCACCCAGGCCCGAAAGTGGGCTCGGGGACCAGGTCGACACCCAGGTCGACTGCCCAGTCGACCTGGTCTGGGGGGTCGACTCCCCAGTCGACCTGGGTACTGGGCGGGAAATTTCCCACCCAGCCTTTTCTGGGTTTTGAATTCGAAATTTGAATTCGAGTTGTTTTCGATTCTGAAAATCCTGAAACTTCAGAGGGTCATATCTCTCTCATACGGACTCCGATTCTCGCAAACTCGGACTCGTTTTCAAGCAGAATTTTGAGATGAATGCAATGGCGCAACCCGTTTCCCTTGATTCTTATTTTAAAATTTAATTCTGCCTTGATTCTTGTATTAACATGTTATAAAAATTCGGGTTGTTACAAAGAGTATATTGGTCAAACCTACTAATCAAACAAATCATTCACCATCATACCGGGGTAAGAGGCTCGCGAGGTAACGCTACACAAAGCTATGCTAATTAAAGCTATGCTTTGATCATCATCCACAAGGCTGTTCTTTTCAACAAAAGCCTTAATCCATGCATTTAGCATGACACATTGTCAATCCATACCATACCGTTGATTTCTTCCAATATATATACCCTCTGAGCACATACGTCCCAAAGAAGGGGGTTAAGCAAGGGAATAAATTCTCCGCCACCAACAGATATATATATATTTAGCAGAAATCAATGAATACAACATAAAGGAATACAATGTCAGACATACCATCCATTTACAAGTCCGTTTTGGGTCTGAACAAAACCGGAGGCACCTTATTCCTCGTCCTGTATGCCCAATACGGAAGAGAGGCCCTCGCATATCCGAACAATCAACAAGTACGTCTGGACGGCTACCATTGTAGCCCCTTCAAGGTAGCTACTCTAATCATGGGAATCAGTAGCAACTCATCCATTCGATGTGAAGATCATCGGTCTTGCGCCGTCTTCAATCTCTTTGAATGTTAGTCGTCATATCAATTATTCAGAATGGGTTAAACATGGTCTTTCCGAATAACTAGCGTACTTTATAAACAAGTGCTATAAAAACACATCCTACGCCTCATTCCAATTCAGAATATTCTTTTAATAAATTATTCACATTTTTATCTAATTAACGATTCATTAAAACTCTAGTTCAGTTTTAATCTCATAAATCATTACTTAATGATTATTCCAATTTTAAGAAATAAATAACTGGGTTAAGGAACTAATGCCTTTTAAAACACAGTTCACAATAAACCCAAATGTTCTTATATTAAAATGGAATCTACACGGAAATCATATCAGTAAATAATTGATATAAATTCCCGTATCAGAATAATATAAATGGAATAACGACAAAGCCTTTTAAATCCCATATTAGTATTGGTCTTCATTCACAGGGGCTCATCTCGATTATTACCAAATCGAATTCCATTCAATTCCAATTTAATATATTAAATTGGAAAACTTTATTTTGGAAAATTACCATTAAATCTTAATAAAAGATTTAAAAATTCCAAATTATTTCTTCACTATTAATTAGGTTAAAGAACAGGTGTTATTTAAAACACAATTCACGATAAACCCAAAAATCCAATTCTTTTATCCAATTTCAATTAAATATTAATTAATTGGTAAAAATTTCCTAAATCTTAAATAAAAGATTTATTCTTTTCTAAACTGGGTCTACGAACAGTGTTATTATAGACATCGTCCATGACAAACCCACAATTCCATTTGATATTAAATATAAGATTCTGAATAGAAAATATATCGGCTTGTATTCAATATCAAATTTTGAAACCAACAAATATCGTATTGGGAATAATGCTATGTATATATCATACAAATTTCCATAACAATATCCGTATAATCACGGAATCCAATATCGAAATATGCCAAAGATAATTTCCATTCAAATCCATTCCAATTTATTCTTTAGAAAAATCTGGTTATTTTAAAACCATTTTCAAATCCAGTTTATTTATTTCTAAAAATAATTAAATTATTATTCTAGTTAATAACTAGTCCATTAAACAGTTCATTTCGATAAAAATATATTTTTCTCTTTATAAAATTGGAATTTTTCATCAAAAATCTTTCCAAACCATTTATTATGATTTTACATAATTTTTCCATATTTCCAATAAATTATTATCGCCCGTACCGTTGGTTTCGAACAACGGTCACTGAACTGCATCCATAACGACCTTTTCTGAAAATGATTTGGACATATCTCCAAATCAAACTGTTAGATTTCAAATCTCTAACATTCATTGGAAAGCTCTTTTTGATACGAACCCAACGTTTCCGGTTTTAGGAGAATCCGACGGTTGGATCTTTCGTTACGCCAATTTGAAGTTAATGGTCGAAATTCGCGAATGGTCGCTGCGCGGCGCGTTCAATTCAGGCCATTAAATAATATATTATATATATTTCATCGATTTCCATTTAAAACGTATTTATAAATCGTTTATAAATTCTTTTCAAAACGATTTTAACTTTGTTTTCAATTTTAAATTAAAATTGAATATTCTATATTTTTATCATATTAAAATGATAATATTTTCAAAATAATAGATTTTGAAATCACTTCTTTTTATGTTCATTTTAAAATGAAATAAATCGATTGATAAACCCGTTTGGGTTAAAAATGGCGTTTCTGCTTAATTCGGCTTCACTTGTCAATATTTTTATGTTCATCCAAAAAGGGACATAAAAATCATAATTTTATTCTTTATTAAATATTATTTTTAAAATATTTATTATTTTTAAAATATTTATTATTTTAAATATATTCTTTATATAAAAGATTCTTTATAAAAAGAATATTCTTTATATAAAATATGTTCTGAATCGGAATATAACTCAATCAATTACCATATAAATTTAGTTATATGGATTTTACACATCGCACGTATGTAACAATAAACGATATATAATCGATAAACAATCCATTCACATCCAAAGTGAAATTTACAATTATGTGAGCGTCAAAATAAATAAATAAATAATGCTCATCACAGACTGTCAATCCATCGATTGACATACAGCTAAATATTGGAACTAATGTATGACAAATATCATCCTAGCACTCATGTGGGGTTTTCAAACAACAACAAGCTACATAAATAAATCATTGGATAATGAATTTAACCAATTATAATTCTGTTTGGGTTATTTTCTATTTAACCAATTATCACTGCTTAAATTATATGTAACGACCCCAAAACCCCGTACGACGGTATCAAGGATAATCTTTGGAATATAACACATAAACAGATAATAGCAGAACAGAAATAAATAAATACACCAGATAATGAACAAATAATACACTGGATAAACATGAACATCAGAATTACGCAGTATACAGCATCATACTTAGTACAAATACAGTTCAGCTATACATAAATGTCTACAGCGGAAAACAAACATAATATGTACAATAGGAACTGAACAGCATAAAAGAGATAAATGATAGAATCCATCTTCAGCTCCAGCTATCCAGAAAGAGCCTGCTAAAACCTGAAGACAAGGCTGCCCGTGTAGAAATAAGGGCACCCGAGTTTGCAAGTGAAACAAACTACGAGTCAGTCATGGGACTGGTATGAGAAATCTACTTAACACATTTTATAATATGGCTAATCACAGGACCACGCCACTTTCGCAGAACGGGTTTACTCCATTGGATTGCCAGTGCTTTAAAACAAGTAAGTCTTTTAAACATCGCAATGCTTTTTATAAAAATGAAGCCATTATAAGACTCAGTTCCCATCACACAATGCAACGCAAACCGGAGGATAGAGTTTTACCTTATAATGGCCAAAATATGCTTGATACGAATAAAACAAAAGTATTTGATATTATTACTAGTGTTTATAGGTTTCAAAAACAATTTCAATCATAACTATCAATCATAGACGGCATGGGTACCATATATCATGTCGCCATATATAGGTATACAATCAAAACCGCACATATCGTATTTGGAAATTGGATTTCCATCATGAACCAAGGCAAAAGATAGTCCTTACCGACTTCGAGACAATCTAGCCCATGTCTCAGGCAAGTACTCAGTCAAGCCTTTGGATCGACAGGGCCGGTCCACCGATGTGGATTAAAATGCCTGAACACTACGTTTCCCCGCCCTTTGGGGCGTAAATGAGCCAACGAATGACTCCATCGGTCCCGGATCGATCGATATATCCGAGGCGCCTCGCAACAGCAACAACCACATAGGTGAAAGTAATATATATGTCAGCCAGTTTAAGCACTGACACCACCTCTAGCTAGAAGGAAACGCATGCCTTCCCTGAGGTCCACTCCCGTTTCTGGCTCATACCGGGGTGTGAGGCTCGCGAATTCACGTTATACACAAAGCTATGCCACACAGGCCGTGCTTTGACCATCAACCACAAGACTTTGCTTTTCAACAGAAGCCTTGATCACTGCACTTAGCATGCCACATAGGCAATTCATACCATGCAACTGATGGCTATCAATCACACAGAATGAATTCCAATGTCAGACACACAATCCATTTGCAAGTCCGTTCTGGGTCTGGACGAAACCGGAGGCACTATATACCTCGCATACCCATCGATCTCCACATACGTCTGGACAATCACCACTCATTATCCATATTTCGAGAAGCCTCCCAATCAGGACATCAGTTATCATCCAACCGAGGTGAAGATCTCCGGTCTTCAACCACCGTCTTCATCTTCGACTTCTTATCGTCGATTCAGTTATTCAATGGGATAAACCCGGTCTTTCTGAACAACTCGCGTATATAATAAACAAGTGCTACACAAACACAACATACGCCTTATTCCAATTCATTAGTCACTAACCGTAAATTAATAAGAGAACGATTTCCCAAATATTAACCCCGAAGGCCGAAACCAACATCAGATCAAAGCCCAGG
Organism: Allium sativum; assembly: GCA_030737875.1. Classification (NCBI taxonomy): domain Eukaryota; kingdom Viridiplantae; phylum Streptophyta; class Magnoliopsida; order Asparagales; family Amaryllidaceae; genus Allium; species Allium sativum. The sequence continues at coordinate 822,867,474 of CM060916.1, forward strand.
AAACCATCCGACTTAGCTAACCTCCAGTTAGTTTATAAATTTCATATTCAACCATCAAATATTCAATAAACCGGGTAAATTCGGTTTATTTCCATTCCATATCGTTTATAATATTTTATAACGATTTATCGCTATTTTTATTTATTTAAAAATAGCCAATTCATTCAAACGATGCTTCGGTCCATAACGCGGTCGTGGCGCTGTTTTTCTTTAGATTTGATTTACATATATCTGAAAATCTAACCGTTGGATCTTCACTAATTTTATATCATTAGAGAGATCTTTTCAAAATGAATCTAACGTTTCCAGTTTTGGGAAAATCCGACGGTCGGATCTCCCGGTACACTCGTTTGAAGTTTCGATTTCAAAATACGAACTACAGCGTCGTTATTCGATTTAATTTAATTATATATATATATATATATAATCGATTATGGCACTGTTTTTCTTCAGATTTGAATGAAACATTCCAGACAATCCAACCGTTGGATCTTCACAAAGTTGGTGTCGTTGGAAAGATATTTCCAAAGCGAACCCAACGGTTTCGGTTTCGGGAAAATCCGATGGTCGGATCTCCCGCACTAATCGTTTGAAATCACGGTTTCAAAACACGAACTGCATCTTCATTATTCGATTCATTTTAATTATATATATATAATATCTATTCTTCGATTCCAAAACCATATTCTTTTCATACATTTGATAAAAATGATATTTTTATCCAATAGACATTTATTTCAACACTTCACTATTTTTAACAATTCATGTATATAATAAAAATGTGATTTTTATTGTGAAACAATTTATTTCAAAACACGGCTATTTTATATAGTTCATATAGATGCTAAAAATATGATTTTTATTATAAAACAATTTATTTCAAAACACGACTATTTTATATAGTTCATATAGATGATAAAAATATGATTTTTTTTATAAAACAATTTATTTCGAACACGAATACCATTCAACACATGAATTTCTATTCAACGAATGAATTTCTATTCAACACATGAACGTTTTATATAGTTTGTATATATACAATAAAAATGTGATTTTTATTGTTAAAACAATTTATTTAAAACACGAATACCATTCAACACATGAATTTCTATTCAACGAATGAATTTCTATTCAACACATGAATGTTTTCTATAGTTCGTATATATACAATAAAAATGTGATTTTTATTGTTAAAACAATTTATTTAAAACACGAATACCATTCAACACATGAATTTCTATTCAACACATGAATGTTTTCTATTCAACACACGAATATAGTTTCAACACATGAAAATAATTCTAACACATGAATATTATTCAAAATTTCGGTAGCATAACGGCATGGTAGCTAAAACTGGGGCCGTCTCTAGTACGGCTCCTCGCTCTACCTTAAAGCCTCGTAGCTTTTGACAATGGGGATTTCATGCATCTAGTTCGCACGCAGGCGGCATGTTTATTTTTATTTCTTTTCCACAAACTAATCCTATGTGGTTTCAACCAAATAATTCTCAACCACAAACGGGTATTTTTCAACCACAATCAATCAATTTCAACCACAAACAATTCTAATCAACCATTCGCTATCATTCAATTTTCACACCAACCACAATCAATAAATATCGTCCATGGTTTGTGGATGCGGGGCGTGTATATATATATATACACACACATATATATATATAAGTATTTCACTTCTATTTCAACACATATATAATTTTTACAACGCATATATAACTTATACATCAAACGTACAACTTATACAACGCTTATACAAGAGGTGTACAACGCTTATATAACTCATACATCGACTATATAATTTATACATCGTCGTTTTCCATATCGTTTATAATTCAGAAATCTCACATTGGGTTCCACTCCACCAAAAACGGCAGAAGGCTCAGGAAAAATATGCGGTCTCTTCTAGAATGTAGAGGACGTCCACACGAGTCCACTGTCTCTTGTTTCACTGAATTTCGTCAAGAAACGAAAAAGATATGTTTTTTATAGTGAAATCAAAAACCGCAGCGCTTTAAAGTCCTATAATATAGTTTAGAATAAAATTAGCCGTACCTCAGCTGAAGGGTTCGAAACTAGGTTTCGATTTTTCTTCGAATCCGTGTAGCTATTCGTCGATCAGCCTTTGCAGTGTCGGAGGGGGAGGAGCGGCGCACCTGCGCACGGCGGTGAGCCCAGCTCGGTGGTCAGACGTGGCCACGGCGGCGGTTGAAAGCCACCAACTTCCCGAGCTCGATTCGAGCTCTACAGGTCACGAAAAATTTCAAACTTTATATGGATTTAAAGATCTTCAACTAGAGGGAAGGGTAATGGTGAGTGGATTGATCAGAAAATGAATGGGAAGGATGGACGCTGTTATCGTCGTCGGTTTCAGAGAGAGTCAGGGAGAGAGAAGAATGAACGGGCCAATAGGATTTTTTATTTATTTATAAATTTTAAAAATCCAAAAATACCCCTTATCTCATACGAACTCCAATCCAAACCCAACGACTGTCGTCCCTAGCTAAATACCCCCATTCCGAACACAATGGGATATGTTTCGTAGGCCCATTCGACTGTTTCAGTCAGTTTTTCTTCAAATTAAAATATAAAACATTCAATATTTAATTTGAACGTACATTTCAATTTGCCGGCGCCACATACTAATTCTAAAAATTCCCGAAAAATAAATCTAGCTATGTTTTGATGATACGGTCCCAACAAAACTGGTTTCGTCGAATTCTGAGACCGCTTGAAAAATGGCCCTTTTCTGGTCGATCCAATTTAATAGAAATCGGCCAAACACATTTTCCTTTGCCACGCTCACATACTAGCTTCAAAAATTATGAAATTTGAAACCTACCAATAATTTGACATCCCGGATCCAACAAAAGTGGTTTCATCGAATTCTGAGGTCGTTTGCAAAATGGCCATTTTCATGGGCTATATAAACTCTATAGCAACCTTTCTAAAAATTCATTTAGCCATATCTTTTGCTTCCCGCTATGAAACTTCGATTTTTCAGATTCATTAGAAAGATATTCACTAACAGATTTAAATATTTTTGGTTTTAAAATCCGTTTTGTTTTGCACCCGGTACAGTCAGTCAAAGTTTGAATTCAAATTTTGAAACTACCGCGCCATTTCAGGCCTTATTTATAATTAAAATTAATTATATTTATTTTCAAACATCGATTCAAACTTACTTTTCGTCATTATTATTTAAAATCTTTATTTTAAAAATTTTAAATTCACTAAAATAGCCAAATTAAAATTTTCAAACTGGTTCAGATTTTCCGGGTTGTTATATTATAAATGGATGTTCATAATTTAATTTTAACAAAACATAAATTTGACAAGTAATTATTTTTATTCATGTCTAACAAGATGACATTAGTATACTGACATGACATTTCCATGTAAATGACATTATTATACTAACATGAAATTTCTATGTAAATGACATTATTATACTAACATGACATTTCTATGCAAATGACATTATTATACTAACATGACATGGTTCTAACAAAATGTCCATTTTAATTCGTATACAAATTCTTATGTGTAACATAACATATACAAATTATTATCTAAATTTGTATACAAATCAAATTAAGGGATGATATTCTTTATTTCTACATTGTTGTGATAAAGATGACATTTTTCTCAGCAAAACATATATTAATAAATAATTCTTTTATTTTAAACTAATATGATAAAGGTGACATTTTGGTTAAGTAAACATATGATTAACATATAATTGTCTTATTCTAAACTAATATACTAAAAGGACATTTTAGTCAACATTTAATTTTTTAAATGGTTCATCCTACACATTAAAAATGTAGTTTTAATGTTAAACATATTTTATCAACATTTAATCTTTTAAATGATTCATACTATACATTAAAAATGTAATTTTAATGTTAAACATATTTTATCAACATTTAACACAATAAAAATGAATCTTTCTACTATGTTAACATTTATACAATAAAAATGAAGCTTTTCTATGTAAACATTTACACGAATAAAAATGAAGTTTTTTTTTCTAATCTTTTTATATAACAAAAATGAAGTTTTGTTTTGTTAATCTTTTTATATAATAAAAATAAATCTTTTATTATGTTAACATTTTATTCAATAAAAATGAATCTTTTTAATAATTCATTCGTACAATAAAATTGTAATTTTTATTATTAAAATATTTTATTCTCAATTTCATGATAATTTTATATCTACGGTTTATATAAATAATTTTATACATGTAAACATATCCATCATTAAAAATCCAAATCACGATTCAAACAAACAAATCAACTAGTTTGTATAATCAATGGTGTCGGGTGCTTCTAAGCACCGTCTACATCCTAGTATAAATTTAACTGAAAAAATTAGAGTGAAAGAAGTTCCCACAGTGATCGGTTGGTTTCAAAATGTTGAAATGATTATTTTAATAAAATTAAATTAGTGTTTAATTTTATCAAAATCCAAATGGTATCTGTTTCAGATTTGGTCTTCTCCATTTTGTAGCGCTCAATTCCATGATCACAACACAATTTGAATTTCTCGATTCCGTTTCTGTTTGAAAAAGTTACAGGCTTTTAACATTCAATTACAATTTTAAAATAATTAAAATATAATTTATTTAATTACTTTGACTTTCCCCTTTGACCATTCAAAATCCTTTCTGTTGTTCTTCTTCCATAGTCGGCACTCCCTGTAACTCAAAACCCCACCATCGACAATTAGGTTCCCAATTTGCATGAACAGTGAAGCGTCGGAATCTGATCTAGTACCTCCACCTGAAAGCCGCCACTACCATCCTACCTCGCCTGGTGTAGCACAGAGCTCGGCGCCCTCTTTCTCATGGAAACGGCTTGTGAAGCTGGCTCCTTTGAGTCATGAATTCAATAGCGATAGTCCATGAAAACCCATCTTAACTGTTGATCTTATAGAACTCGTGTTTCTCTTAAATTTTTGTTTTTTGAAGTTTTCGGTTTGGTGAATGTATTGAGAGTTTTGGAGGAAAGTTTATTGGGAAATTTCAGCCGTTCAAACAATGTAGGAGGTGGCTGAGAACATATCGTAAGAAGGAGGCTTGGGTTTACTGTATTGGATCGTATACTGTTTGACACTGAAAAGTGTTTATTTTATTACTCTTATGCTTTATCTTTTGTAAATAAATAAATGATACTTTGGTTACTTTTGTATGTTTTTACAGGATGTCAAGAAAGGCCTCCTTCAATTCAAATCAAAGGCCAAAGAGCTACTTCCTCACATCAAATTCATTTCAATTGCAAAAGAAGTAGTAGCTCACTGGTAAAGGCATAGGAATTGGTGCTGAGAGACCTGAGTTCGAACCCCGTCAAGCTCACTTTTTTTGCCAAAGAAACGGAGCGCGTTCACACTGGCTCCTTTGCTTTGAGAAATATCTGGATTAGTGTTATGTTATATATATACATACACATATTCATGTGTATGTATTTATGATGTGCACCAATTAACATCTCAGCAATAGCCATATTCTCATCATGGAAGTAAATTCAAATCATTCAATTTCAATTAGAAGAATTTCTGATTGAATTGTTGCCAAGAAGAATAACCAATTTTGAAGATTTTATCTTATATTGCCTTTGGAGTCTGATAAGCGTCCTTGTTTGGAAAAATTAATTAGATGCAATCTTCTATCAATCAAGCCACATGGGAAAATTGAAAGATATGGAAAATATTTACCATGATATGCCAAGATTTTCTCCAATCAGGTAGTCAAGGAAGGCAAGAAATATTCATGAATGAGGAGGGCCATTTATTCATAGACCTAATTAGGGTTTTCCCATTCTCATCTATAAATATGTGAAGTAACCATTGTAAAGATCCATTCTTCTGTACTCTCTTTTAGTTTTAATAAAGCTTTCTTTTCTTTAGTTTCTGCATTTTATTTTCATGGCAAATTGTGTTGTCTAGTCAATTAGATTTGCTAGAACATAATTTGCTATTGCTTCTATTTTCCTTACTAGCGATTGACCGTCTGATTAGATTCAGCGGTAATCCTAGTTTTTATTTTCAATTGTTGATTTCTTTTCTGCAATTTTATTTCCAGTGTTCTATTTTATTTTAATCATTGAATTTATTACAGATCCGATTAGATTCGAATCTGCAGTGAATTTAATTGCATCTTTTATTCGTAGTTTCATTTTTTTATTTTGCTTTGCGAAAAAATCGACCTCTAAGCTTTGTCTAACTCGCCCAAGAGATTAGATAAATAATTGATTTAATTCACCTCCCTGTGTTCGACCTGTATGCTACACACCTGTATGCTTGCAGAATTTATTACAAATGTCGCGCTTTTCTAATTCATAGACTAGCGTCGATCATATACCATGGTATATATACCATTTAAATAATATATTTAATTTAATTTAATTTTAAAATACTTGTTTGTCGTCACGAACTCCAAATCAAACCCAACGAATGTCGCCCCTAGCTAATTACCCCCATTCCAGACACAATGGAATATGTTTCGAAAGCCAATTCGACTGTTTTGATTGGTTTTTATCAAAAATAAAATATAAATCAGTGTATATTAAATTTAAACGTACATTTTAATTTACTGGGACCACATACTGACTATAAAAATTCCAGAAAAATTATTTCTAGTTATGTTTTGACGATATGGTCCTAACAAACTAATTTCATCGAATTTGGAGACCGTTTGAAAAATTGCCAATTTCTGGTCGATCCAATTTGACTGAAATTGACAAAACTTGTTTTCTTTTGCCGCGCTCACATATTGTTTCCAAAAATTATGAAAATTGGAATCTAGCAATAATTTTTCATTCCGGTTCCAACAAAAGTAGTTTCGTTTAAAACGGTGATCGTTTGCAAAATGGTTTTTTTAAGAGCCATATATATATATATATATATATATATATTAAAATATGTATAAATACTACAACGACTATTCTGAATTTTAAACTGGTCATAACTTTTGATTTATATTATGAAATTTCAATTTTTCAGATTCGTTGGAAAGATATAATCAAACAGATTTAAATATTTCTTGTTTTACTGAAATCCAATTTATTTTGAATCCTGTACATTCATTTGAAATTTGAAATCGAATTTTCGAACTGTCGCGCCATTTTAAACTCCTTTTATAGTTATATTAAAAAAATTCATTCCAACTTCGATTTAAATAAATTTTTAGTCGTTATTATTTAAAATAAATTATTTTAAATATTCAAAATCCGTTAAAATTGCCAAAATAAAAATTTTAAGTTGGTTCAGAAATTTGCAGGTTGTTACAATCTCCCCTACCTCGAAAAGGAACGAAGCTGAAAGTTGTTTAATTAACCAACTCAACTTTCATTTCTATTCAATTTTCAATTCAGTTTAATATTAAACTCGATTTAGCTAAATTAATCATTCTTTCTCATATTGGTTAAATTAATTATCATTCCAATATTTTAATTAGTTAAACTAATTATCAAACATCACAACCAACAATCAATTAGGTGATTAACTTTTTAAATATATATAACTTTTATATATAGTCAAAAATCATATTTTTAGTGCAAATCACAATAATTAACCCTATCTAGTTTTGGTTCTCACACCAGTCAATGGAAATATATAGACATCCCACTTTCGAATACTCGAACATAAATTTTGATGATGTTTCGAACCACTATCAGAACATCTCTGGCTGACTAGAGTGTGATTCTATATCTACCCAGTATATTTGTGACTTCGTACATACGCTAGCACGGCGTATATGCAAATCTCTATATACTCGATTGTCAAAAATAAAATAGTATACTCAAATACGTATTTTAAGATAAAAAAATTCAAAACTAATTTTGTTATCATTTTTATTTTAATATATCACTCTTCCGACTCATTCTAGGATACTACTGATCCTATATTTAACAAGTCATTCTTATAGGATGCTACTGATCCTATCTCTGATGAATTCTTTTGTTCGGTCCTAATGTGTCTTGTTCCCGAGCTTTGTAAATCAAAGCTTTGATACCAAATGTTACGACCCAAACTTCCCCATAAAGGAAGGTCCGGATTGCTTTGAGAACAACACACATCAGAACACAAAACAGAAGAACATTTTATTGTTGTTACAACAATTACATCAGAGTACAAGAATATCCATAGTATAAATAGTTATTACACAGTAGAAATACAATATCAGAGATTTAAAATTACATAGCAGCGGAAAAGTAAAACAACCACAACTAAAGGAAATACATGGACACAGAGCTTTCCGAATATCGCTTCAGCTGTAGACCAGGATCCTGTGAACATAATATCTGCAAAACCAAACTACTAGCTGCCCGTGTGGAAATTATGTGCATCCAGAGTTTAGGTTAAAACAATAAACTCCAGGTCAATCATGGGACTGGTATGAGAACTAAAAAACAGTTATTAATTTGATTTTAAAGTTAGGTAAATCAAGGGACCACGCCGTATTACACGGAACGGGTTTAACCCTAAGAATACAAAGAATAAACAGCGCAATGCTTTTTGAAAAAATGAAGCTATTATAAGACTCAGGTCCCATCACACAATGCAACACAAGCTGGAGGATAGAGTTTTACCTTATAATAGCCAAACATGCTTGATACGCGAAATTTCTCTTTTAATATTACTATAAATGCATAGTGTAGAAATCAATTTCGAAAGTAAATGTATTAATCATAGGCGGCATGAGTGCCCCATCCCACCGTGTCGCCATATATAGGTTTACAACTAAAACCGCAAAGCTTGTATTGGAAAGTTGGATTTCCATCATGATGACTCATGATTCGAAAGGTCTATCATGTAGTGCAATACTCCACAGCTTGCGTCCCATCTAGAGAAAACACCGTAATGCACATACGCACTTTTGAAAAATCAATTATCACTGCGGCTTACGTCCCAACGAGAGAAAACAATGCCTACTCTATACCTGTATATGGGAATCGAGGGAAAATGGCCCTATCCCTAATCTCAAGGGGTGAAGCGACCACACCCAGCACAACTCGGCCGACCAAATCCATACATACATATATATATATATATAAAGTATATTGGTCAAACATACTAATCAAACAAATCGTTCACCATCATACCGGGGTGTGAGGCTCGCGAGGTAACGCTACACAAAGCTATGCTAATTAAAGCTATGCTTTGATCATCATTCAAAAGGCTCTGTTTTCAACAAAAGCCTTGATCCGTGCATCTTAGCATGCCATATTGTCAATCCATACCATACCATTGATTTCTGCCAATACATATAACCTCTGAGCACATATGTCCCAGAGAAGGGTGTTAAGCAAGAGAATAAATTCTCCGCCACCAATAGATATATATATATTTAGCAAAGATCAAAGAATACAGCATAAAGGAATACAACGTCAGACATACCATCCACTTACAAGTCCGTTCTAGGTCCGAACGAAACCGGAGGCACCTTATTTCTCGTCCCGTATGTCCAATACGAAAGGAAGGCCCTCGCATATCCAAACAATCAACAAGTACGTCCAGACGGCTACCACTGTAGCCCCTTCAAGGTGGCTACTCCAATCATGGGCATAAGTAGCAACTCATCCATTCGATGTGAAGATCGTCGGTCTTGCGCCATCTTCAATCTCTTCGACTGTTAGTCATCGTATCAATTATTCAGAATGGGTTAAACTCGGTCTTTCCAAATAACTAGTGTACTTTATAAACAAGTGCTATAAAAACACATCCTACGCCTCATTCCAATTCAGAATATTCTTTTACTAAATTATTCAGATTTTTATCTAATTAAAGATTAATTAAAACTCTAGTTCAGTTTTAATCTCAAAAATCATTACTTAATGATTATTCCAATTTTAAGAAATAAATAACTGGGTTAAGGAACTAATGTCTTTTAAAACACAGTTCACGATAAACCCAAATATTCCTCCATTAAAATGGAATCTACACGAAAATCATATCAGTAAATAATCGATAAAAATTCCCGTGTCAGGCTAATAATATAAATGGAATAACGACAAAGCCTTTTAAATTCCATATATAGTATCGGCCTTCATTCACAGGAGCTCATCTCGATTATTACCAAATCGAATTCCATTCCATTCAATTCCAATTTAATATATTAAATTGGGAAACTTTATTTTGGAAAATTACCATTAAATCTTAATAAAAGATTTATAAATTCCAAATTATTTCTTCACTATTAAGTGGGTTAAAGAACAGGTGTTATTTAAAACACTATTCATGATAAACCCAAAAATCCAATTCTTTTATCCAATTCCAATTAAATATTAATTAATTGGTAAAAAATTCCTAAATCTTAAATAAAAGATTTATTCTTTTCTAAACTGGGTTTAAGAACAATGTTATTAAAGACACCGCCCACGAAAAATTCACAATTCCATTTGATATTAAATATAAGATTCTGAATAGAAATTATATCGGCTTGTATTCAATATCAAATTCTGAAACCAACAAATATCGTATTGGGAATAAGTCTTATTCTAAACTAATATATTAAAAGGACATTTTGCCAACATTTAATTTTTTAAATGGTTCATCCTACATATTAAAAATGTAATTTTAATGTTAAACATATTTTATCAACATTTAATCTTTTAAATGATTCATACTATACATTAAAAATGTAATTTTAATGTTAAACATATTTTATCAACATTTAACACAATAAAAATGAATCTTTCTACTATGTTAACATTTATACAATAAAAATGAAGTTTTTCTATGTAAACATTTACACGATAAAAGTGAAGTTTTGTTTTTCTAATCTTTTTATATAACAAAAATGAAGTTTTGTTTTGTTAATCTTTTTATATAATAAAAATAAATCTTTTATTATGTTAACATTTTATTCAATAAAAATGAATCTTTTTAATAATTCATTCGTACAATAAAAATGTAATTTTTATTATTTGAATATTTTATTCTCAATTTCATGATAATTTTATATCTACGGTTTATATAAATAATTTTATATATGTAAACATATCCATCATTAAAATCCAAATCAAGATTCAAACAAACAAATCAACTGGTTTGTACAATCAATGGTGTCGAGCGCTGCTAAGCACCATCTACATCCTAGTATAAATTTAACTAAAAAAAAATTAGAGTGAAAGGAGTTCTCACAGTGATCGGTTGGTTTCGAAATCATTGAAATGATTATTTTAATAAAATTAAACCACTATTTAACTTTATCAAAATCCGAATGGTCTCTGTTTCAGATCTGGTCTTCTCCATGTTATAGCGCTCAATTCCAAGATCACAACACAATTTGAATTTCTCGATTCCGTTTTTGTTTGAAAAAGTTATCGGCTTTTAACATTCAATTACAATTTTAAAATAATTAGAATATAATTTATTTAATTACTTTGACTTTCCCCTTTGACTGTTCAAAATCCTTTCTGTTGTTCTTCTTCTACAGTAGACACTCCCTAACTCGGAACCACACCATCGACAATTAGGGTTCCCAATTTGCACGAACTATGAAGCGTCGGAATCTGATCTAGTACCTCCACCTGAAAGCCGCCACTACAATCCTCCCTCGCCTGGTGTAGCACAGAACTCAGCGCCCTCTTTCTCATGGAAATGGCATGCGAATTTGGCTCCTTTGAGTCGTGAATTCGATAACGATAGTCCATGAAAACCCATCTTAACCGTAGATCTTATAGAACTCGTGTTTATTGTAATAACCCAGAAAATCCAAACCAATTTAAAAAAAATTTATTTTGGCGATTTTAGTGAATTCTGAATATTTAAAATGAATTATTTTAAATAATAACGACTAAAAATTTGTTTCGATAGAATTAGAACATATATATTTATATAGATCAACGTTAGAATATAAATATTTATTTTTAATTATAAAAGGAATTGAAAATGGCGCGGTAGTTTGAAAATTCGATTTCAATTTTCAAATGAATGTACAAGATTCAAAATAAACCGGATTTTAGTGAAACCAAAAATATTAGAATCTAATCGAAAATATCTTTCCAACGAATCCGAAAAATTAAAATTTCATAGCGGGGATAAAAAGTTATGCCCAAATGAAAATTCGGAATAGTCGTTGTGGAATTTTGGCCCTTAAAAATGGAAATTTTGCAAACGACCTCCGTTTTCGACGAAACCACTTTTGTTGGATCCGGGGTGTCAAATTATTGCTAGAATCCAAAATTCATAATTTTTGAAGTCAATATGTGAGTATGGCAAAGGAAAACGTGTTTTGTCAGTTTCAGTCAAATTTAATCGACTGGAAAATGGCCATTTTTCAAACGGTCTCAGAATTTGACGAAATTAGTTTTGTTAGAACCGTATCGTCAATACGAAGCTAGAAAATATTTTTTGAGAATTTTTAGAGTCCGTACGTGGCCCGTATAAATTGAAATATGCGTTCAAATTCAATATATAAATATATTTTGATTTTGATGAAAACTGATCGAATCAGCTTACGATACATATCCCATTGTGTTCGGAATGAGGGTAATTAGCTAAGGATGACATCGGTGGATTCGATGTCGAGTTCGAATTAAAAAGTTGCTTTTTGAAAATTAAAATAATTAAATATATATGTTTTACATATAGCCCCCCCTCATTCTTTTTTCCCCCAAACCGGATCTCGATCGAAATAAATAAAAATGGCGGCCCCCCTTTCGTCGTCGCCCCGCCTCTAGCCCACTGCCTACCACCGACCGACGCCCCAAGCTGCCGCTCCACCTCAAGCACGCCCCCCTCTTCTCCGACGCCCCCTCTTCTCCGACGCCCTCTCTCCCCTGCCCCCTTCAGTAATCCGTGAGCCCCCTCCCCTTTTTCCCTGAAGTTGTCACCGCCATAAATGTGGACCCGCCAACCACCGTGTAGCCTCCCACAACCCCTACACCCGCCTCCCTCCGACCTGAAGTGACCCCCCCACCTCCTTCATCCGCGAATCAGTGAGTCGCCCTTTCCTTTTTCTTCTATCTCTTCATTTTATTCTATTTTATTATGTAATAGCATTGTTTTGAAATTAGATGTGAGTATAAAACTGAAATTAGATGTGATTTTTAATTTTATAAAGATTAGATTTTTTTAGCAGTGATAAAAACTTGATTTTTATAAATATGGTTTTAGAATAAAGATGAGATTTTTATCATCTTGAAAGCGAAGTAAGAATACGATTTTTATCATCTTGAAAGGGAAGATAAAAATATGATTTTTATATTATAGAAGTAATAAAAATATGATTTTTATATTATAGAAATAATAAAAATGTGATTTTTATAAGATAGAGAATATAAAGATGCGATTTTTACATATATAGCAGAAATATAAAAGTACGATCGTTCGAAATAAAAATGTGATTTTTATCATATATGTAGCGAAGTAAAAATACGATTTTTATCGTTTGAATGGCAATGTAAAGATGTGGTTTTTATATATTCATTAGCGATGGAAAAATGTGATTTTTAACTATGTAGCGTGATTATAAAAATATGAAATTATTTTTAGAAAGGTAAAAAAATAATTTTTAGCTTTTGTATGTTATTTTTAAAATAATCATACAAAGAAATAATTATTGATTGGTTAAAAATATAATTTTTAACGTAGGTATACTACATGGATCGACAATCAAAGCACGGCGGAGTGGAACCCAAAGGTGAGAACTCCTCACTTTTATTTTAATTTCTAGTTAAAATATATGCTAGGATGCAGATGGTGCTTAGCAGCACCCGACACCCGTCGTCCACAGACCATGAACGACTTGTTTGTTTGATTTTATGTTGTTGTGAAAATTGATTGTGTGATGTGGAATGGAAATAAATATTTTATATAGTTAAAAATATTTTAGAGTTAAAAATATAATTTTTAACGTGCATATGAATAAAATATATATTTATAAACAAATCGGACGATTTGTTTATGAACATACATTTGACTGATATTGATGGTATGATAAATTTTACACTTCACCCAACTACACAAATGTGATGACCCGCCCCGCACCAACCGACATTTACTCCAAAAGTGCGCTGTACACATGCTTAAATAGCACGGAACGGTCGCCAAAGAAAGGAAAGAAGATAAAGGAGCTAACAAAAAAAACCTGAAGAATGTCTCACAGCGCATAGAACAAAATATAATAACAACATACTTGACATAAAACAGGTGAGACAGTGCATAAGCTGAAAACAAACTATCATAGCAGCGGAAAATCCAAGTACAGCTTATGTTCCACATCATCATTATTACAACTTTTCAAACTATCTCTAAAGATAAAAGCAAGATAAGGGAGGTACACTACTAATGTCCAAGTAGTGACCACCAACGACACAGGGAGAAAATATATATATATCATACGTGGAAGCCTCCTGCTCGCCTCCGAATCAGCTACTCGTGCATCACCAGCTAACCTGTCTCTAGTCTGCTCGTGAGAGCACCCCGAGTAATAAGAAGAGACATAAAACTCTGGGTCAGACAAAAAGTCTGGTATGAGCGATAAGCAACAAAACAGAACAATAACGGGTATAATCCAACTATACCTGAACTTGGACCTGCAACCAAAGAGTTAGCACTACATACTGTACAACACTCTAAGGTCCACTAACTTATGGTGTACAAGCATACGGGGGTGGGGGTGTGCATGTCATAATGATGGCAAACAATCAAGCATAACAACCATCCTCACATCTCTCACTCAGTGCGTAAAGCATACGATATCCGCTACCTTAGTCACCTATCCATTGGGCCATGACGGAATCCAATCCTGTACAACTATCATTACAAGCCCACTATCCGTCTCTTAGTGGTGAACCAAAGTTATGAATACCGACAACTCCTTTGCACACGTCCCGCAACAAAGCCCAATCATGAAGTGAACTCATTGGTTCCCAACTGGATCCTGAGCTCTAACTTCCATTTGGACTACCATTGCATCTCGGGTTATTGGTCAGCACCGGGTCGGTTCGGATCTTATCACAGCCATCGGTTCGGTTCGGTCTTCAGTGTCCCTATCAATTCATGCCAAGCTTCTTCGGATCAGATCGGATGACATTCCCCATCGGTTCGGATCGGATGTCTTCCTTCCATCGGTTCAGATCCTTCTCCCCAAGCACTCCGGATCGGGTCGGGTCTCTCAAGCCTCTCCATGGTGCATCGGTTCGGGTCGGAGTAGCTCCATGCCCACGAGGGTGGATCGGGTCGGATGTGAGCAGCTCTCGTGGAAGGTGGTTCAGATCGGGCTCCTTCCTCCGATCCGATCTGGATCAACCTAAATCCAACAACTTCTTCCAGCGACTGTTTACGCCATTCGACGGCGTTTTCGACCAATCTAAAAATTCTAATCAATCACAAAACATACCATACAGTCATAGCAACATAGAGAATCAACCATAAACATCAAAACACCAATTTCAACAAGTTAGAATGGATCAAACCTACCCAAAACCCCATATTTCCCTTAAGCATGTTTAAGTAAAACTAATCGTAGGATTAACAAAACTTAACCAAATTAAACCAAATTTCTAACAGAGGTCTATAACATCATTTAAGAATTTATAAATATTTTTCCAGAATTTATTAATGTATAAATTCGCTAATCTTCACTAATTACCCTTAATTAACCGTAATTAGTGCAAAACTATGCAAATCACTCACCTTAGCCACAAATAAAACATCAAAACTGAAATAAATCTCTGTTTGGCGTTGTTCCCAATGTAACACAGCAGCTCTAACTTTGCCTTGGTGCTTTCTCTCCTCAATTTGATGTAGCTAAGCCTAATCTTCAATTAGAAAGTGGTTTAGAGGTGTTTTAGAGGTTGAAGGCCATTTTTAGGGTTTCTAAGAGGTAAGTGGAGGCTAGAAAACTGAAATGGAATGAATCCCTAACTCTTTTCAGCCTCCTCATAACCCTAATCCCGAAATGGGTTATGGGCCCATTCACTAATCACCCTGTTTGGCCCGGTTAAGCAGATTTTCACCTTCCAAACCTTATTTCAGCCATATCTCCCAAATGGTAAGTCCGTTTGGCTATTATGACCACTCTACGGAAAGGTAAATCATCAAACGAATCTAATGGAAGTGGTTTCAGGTCAAAATTCCTTCCTAGTCAAAAGTTATGGCCAAAACAGTACCAGCTAGGGGCAAAACGGTCATTTAAAAATCAGCAAAAATCATGATCATGGGAAATGACCCCAGTAGCCGTTTCCTAAAGTTACATGACCATATGCCTTCATATAAGAAAGAAATAAATATTCTACTATCCTTCGATGTGTAGAATGCGGGTTGTTACAACAAATAACTATGTGTTAGTTGTTTGAAAACCCCACACGGGTATTGGGATGAAATTGGACATACACTAGCCCCAATAATTAGTGATATGTCAATCGATTGATCGACAGGCTGTTGTAAGCATTGAACATTTAGATTTGATGCTTATGCAGTAGAATGCACTTTGGATGATGGTTGACTGTGTGTGGTTGTTATTGTGTACGTGTGTTGTATGAAATCCATATAATCAAATTATATGGTAATTGACTGTGTCTGATTCCAGTTCAAAAATAAAAAATACTTTAAAATAACAAATATTTTAAAATAATATTTAGTAAAAGATTAAAATCTGATTTTGATGTCCGTTTTGGGATGGACACGAATATATTTAAATATATATAGCCGCGTTGATTAGATTAACGCCATTTTGACGTGAACGATATTTATATCGATTTTATTCGTTTTTATAATGAATATCGAAATGGAATTGATTTCAAAATATAATGCTTTGAAAATATTATCATTTATATATCGATGATATGGAATATTCAATTTTGATTTGAAATTGAATATGAAGTTGAAATCATTTTGAAAACGAATTTGAAACGATTTGTAAAATACGATTTAAAAGGAAATCGACGAAATATATATAATATATATTATATATATAATGGCCTGAATAGAACGCGCCGCGCTGCAGTAGTTCGCGAATTTCGACCATTGACTTCGAACGAACATTATGGGAGATCCGACCGTCGGATTCTCCTAAAACCGGAGCCGTTGGGTTCGTATCGAAAAGATTTCCAATGAATATTACAAATTAGAAATCTAACGGTTGGATTTGGAATTATGTCCAAATCAAATTTTGAAAAGGTTGTTGTAAGTGCAGTTCAATGGCCGCTTATGGAAATCGACTGTACGGGCCTTGATAAAATAATTAAAAATATCCATAATTTGTGTAAAATCATAATAAATGATTTGGGAAGAATTGGGCTGAAAAATCCCATATTTGAAAAGATAAAAATATATTTTTATCGAAATGAACCAGTTATTAACTAGAAAAATAATATATTTATTTTTAGAAATAAATAAATCGGATTTGAAATGGTTTTAAAAATAACTAGAATTTCCAATATATAAATTAGAATGGATTTGAATCAAAACCATCTTCGGAATATTTCAATATTGGATTCTGTGATTATACGGATATTATGGGGGAATTTGGAAGATATATATATATATATATATCGTTATTCCAATACGATATTTGTTGATTTCAGAATTTGATATTGAATACAAGCCGATATATTTTCTGTTCAGAGCCTTGTGTTTAATATCAAATGAGATTTGGGTTTGTCGTGAATGGTGTCTTCATTAACACTGTTCTTAAACCCAATTGAGAAAAGATTAAATCTTTTTACTTAGATTTAATGAAGAATACCAATTAATTAATATTTAATTGGAATAAATAGTGGAATTGATTATTGGGTTTATCGTGAACGGTGTTTTAAATAACACTTGTTCTTTAACCCGATCATAACTAATGGAATGTGAATTGGGTTTATTGTGAACTATGTTTTTAATGACATTCGTTCTTTATCCCGATTTACAGTGAAATATGATTTGGAATTTATAAATATTTTTACTAGGATTTAATGGGTTTTTCCAAAGTAAAGTTGTCCAATTGAATATATTAAATTGGAACTGAATGAGATTCGATTTGATAATAATCGAAATGAAATTTTGTGGAGGAAGATGTTAATACATATGGAATTTAAAAGGTTTTGCCGTTATTCCATTTATATTATTAGTCAGATACGGGAATTGATATCGATTATATATTGATTAGTTTTCTGTGAAAATTCCATAATTAATGGAATGTAATTTGGGTTTGTCGTGAACTGTGTTTTAAATGACATTAGTTCTTTAACCCAGTAAAAGACAGGATTACATGTTTGTCGTTGTATTTCGAACTGTTTGGTCGATCTCTGCTTAATATATATCTGTTTGGTGGCAGAGAATTTATTCTCTTGCTTAATGCCCTTCTCTGAGACGTACGAGCTCATAAGTTATATATCGGCAGAAATCAATAGTACAGTGTAGATGGTCTATGCGACATTTTTGATTTTCCAAAGTTAAATAATCATTAATATTGATTTTTGAGAAGATTAAAACCAAGTGGAGTTTTAATGAATCTTTAATTAGATTAAAATGTGAATTGATAATTTAAATTATCAAATTTAGGTAATGATCGAGATTGGAGTACCACCAATTTTTATCCAAGCGATAATTAAATGTTTAATTAGATTTGAACGAGAAATGGTAATTAAATTTACCGATCACACCGTGGTGTTAGTTATGGGGTAACAACAGTTCTGCTCCATGGGATGAATAGGTTTGGATTGAGAAACAAAATAAATGATTACTTCGGTGTGGTTCGCTAATCCCGACTAGTTTGGAAAACCATAATTTGGTTTGAAATGATATCCAAAGGAAGATTAAAGAATAAAATTTAAAGAATTTATCTTTGATAAAATTAATGGGAACCTTTCCCTAAGAATGTGAATATTTGAATAAAAGAATATTACGAATTGGAATGAGTCGTATGTTGTGTTTTATAGCACTTGTTTATTATATACGCGAGTTATTCGGAAAGGCCGGGTTTATACCCATTCTGAATAACTGATTCGACGATAAGTCGAAGATGAAGACGGTGGTCGAAGACCAGAGGTTTTCACATCATTTGGACGATTACTGGTGATCTTGATTGGGCTGTACACCCAAGAGGAGGGAAACAGTTGGTGATCGTCCAGACGTATTTGGAGATCAATGGATATGCGAGGTATAAGGTGCCTCCGGTTTCGTTCAGATCCAGAATGAACTTATAAATGGATTGTGTATCTGACATTGGATTTTATTCTGTGCGGGGTGATTTCTATTAAATATGTATCTGTTTGGCGGCGGAGAATTTATTCTCTCCTGCTTAATGCCCTTCTCTAGGACGTATGAGCTCAGAGGTTATATATCGATAGATATCAGTCGCATATCATGAATTGCATGTGTGGCATGCTGAGATGCAGTGATCAAGGTTTTTGCTGAAAAGCAGAGTCCTGTGGTTGATGATCAAAGCACAGCTTCAATACAACATAGCTTTGTGTATTGCGTTAATTCGCGAGCCTCACACCTCGGTATGAGTTAAAAACGGGATACGGACCGCTGGGAGAACACGACGTTTCTTTCTAGTTATGGGTGGTGTCACCATTTTACTAGCCTTGATATTTTTGATTATTATACCTTTGTGGATGTTGGAATGCGAGGCGCCTCGGATATATCGGTGTCTTCGGAGCCGATAGACATAGGTCTGATAGGACTGGGAAACGTGTGTTCAGGAATAACTAATCCTCAAACGTAAGAGAGGACCAGCCCAGCCGATTCCAAGGGCTACCCAGGGTGTGTAGTCCTTGGGCATTTACTAGAGTGTCTCGAAGCAATGAGGAGCTTGCCCCTTGCCTCGACTCATGACGGAAATCCAATTTCCAATACGTGACATTTCGGTTTTGATTGTAGAGCCTAGTATGGCGACATAGTAGCATGGGATACTATGCCGTCTATTATTGATACATTTATATTTGAAGTTATTTTCATACACTTTACATTATAATAGTATCAAAATGATTTGTTTTAAACGTACCAAGAATGTTTGGCTATTATGAGGTAAAACTCTATCCTCCGGCTTGCGTTGCATTGTGTGATGGGACTTGGGTTTTATAATAGCTGCATTTCTATAAAAAGCATTGCGATGTTTGTTTTATGCACAGATATTCTCAAGAGGAAACTCGTTTTGTGTTATATGGCGTGTCCCCTTGGATTGCTCTCTTTTAAAATAAAGTTTTAAACAACTGTTTTAGTTCTCACACCAGTCACATGACTGACCTGGAGTTTATTGTTTTAACCTAAACTCTGGGTGCCCCTATTTTCCATACGGGCAGCTAGTAGTTTTGGTTTTGCAGATTTATATTCATAGGAACCTGGTTTACAGCTGGAATGATATCCGGAAAGCTCTGTATCCGTATATCACCTTCAGTTGTGTATTGTATTATTTTTCCGCTGCAATGTATTGTAATCTCTGATATTTTTCTGATGTATAATATTTATTCATACTCTATATATTCTTGTATTCTGATGGAATTGTTGAATAAGTAATGAAATGTTCTTCTTTTTGTGTTCTGGTTTGTCTTGTCCTCAACTCAATCCGTGCTTTCCTTCACGGGGAAGTTCGGGTTGTGTCAGCTGATATCAGAGCTCTGGTTTACAGAGCTCGAGAACAAGGCACATTAGAACCATACGAAAGAATTCATCAGAGATTGGATTAGTAATATCCAATAAGAATGACTCGTTAGAGACAGGATCAGCAGTATCCTAGAACGAGTGTAAAGAGTATATTTTTAAATGAAAACAATTTTTTTTGAAGATTTAAACCTTATTCAACGTATTTGAATATTTATTTGTATTGAATTTGGACAATTCAATATATAAAGATTTTGCATATACGCCTTGCAAATGTATATTCGAAGTTTTAATGTACTGGATAAATATAGAATCACACTCTAGTTGCTCGGAGATGATTCTGATGATCGTTCGAGCATCATGAGCATTTACGTTCGGGTTTCGAAAGTGGGGTTTCTACATATTTCAAATTGACTGGTGTGAGAACCAAAACTAAATAGGATATATTGTTGTGATTTGGCGTCAAAAACATGATTTCTGGTTGTGTTGTTTGATATTGGTCGATTAATTAAAATTTTGAACCATTAAGCCAAATTGTATCCAATATTAAACTGTATTGAAAATTTATTTGCGAATGCACGCATGTACATGCATATATATTGGACAGGTCATTGCAAAGAGGCTAGAGCAGAGGAATAAAATTGTTTGCCCGACAAATAGGTACATATTTATTGTATTTCTTGGGGTTTTTGATGATTTTATAAGCCGGTTGGCTAGCCGCTTAGCTGTTTCTTTTTCTTTTTGGATTGGAGAGGCCTATATGGCAATTTTGGGATTTTCCCGGTGCTCCCGTGCAGGGGAGGTTATGGAGAAATTTTTCGAAAATTTAGGGTGTTAGCCAAATTTTTGAAAAATTTGAAAATTTCATAGAAACTGAAAAGTTGAAGAACTTAAACAATAATAAAAATAATGAAAGTTGAGTTGATTAGTTAAACAAGTTTCAGCTTCGTTCCTTTTCGGGGACGAAAAGTTCTAAGTGGGGAGATTGAAATAACCCGGAAAATCCGAACCAATTTAAAATTTTTATTTTGGCGATTTTGTGAATTTTGAATATTTAAAATGAATTATTTTAAATAATAACTACAAGAAATTTGTTTTGAATAGAATTAGAACGTATATATTTATATAGATCGACGTTAGAATATAAATATTCATTTTTAATTATAAAAGGAATTGAAAATGGCGCGGTAGTTTGAAATTTTGATTTCAAATTTCAAATGAATGTACAGGATTCAAAATAAACCGGATTTTAGTGAAACCAAAAATATTAGAATCTAATCAAAAATATCTGCCTAACGAATCCGAAAAATTGAAATTTCATAGCGGGGATAAAAAGTTATTGCCAGATGAAAATTCAGAATAGTCGATGTGGAATTTTGGCCCAAAAAATGGAAATTTTGCAAATAACCTCTGTTTTCGACGAAACCACTTTTGTTGGATCCGGGGTGTCAAGTTATTGCTAGATTCCAAAATTCATAATTGTTGAAGTCAATATGTGAGTGTGGCAAAGGAAAACGTGTTTTGTCAGTTTTAGTCAAATTTAATCGATTGGAAAATGGCCATTTTTCATATGGTCTCGGAATTTGACGAAATTAGTTTTGTTAGAACTGTATCGTCAATACGAAGCTAGAAAATATATTTTAGGAATTTTTAGAGTCCGTATGTAGCCCATATAAATTGAAATATGCGTTCAAATTCAATATATAGATTTATATTTTGATTTTGACGAAAACTAATCGAAATGATCGAATCATCTTACGATACATATCCCATTGTGTTCGGAATGGGGGTAATTAGCTGGGGACGACAGTCGGTGGATTCAATTTCGAGTTCGAATTAAAATGTTGCTTTTTGAAAATTAAAATAATTAAATATATATGTTTTACATATAGCCCTCCCCCCCGCCCGGTTCTTTTTTTCCCCAAACCGGATCTCGATCGAAATAAATAAAAATGGGGGGCCCCCTTTCCTTGTCGCCCCGCCTCCAGCCCACTGCTTACCACCGACCGACACCCCACGCCGCCGCTCCACCTCAAGCATGCACCCCTCTTCTCCGACGCCCTCTCTCCCTTGCCCCTTCTGTAATCCGTGAGCCCCCTCCCCTTTTTCCCTGAAGCCGTCACCGCCAAAAATGTGGACCCGCCAACCACCGCGCAGCCTCCCACAACCCCTGCGCCCGCCTCCCTCCGACATGTCGCGACCCCCCAACCTCCTTCATCCGCGAATCAGTGAGTCCCCCTTTCCTTTTTCTTCTATCTCTTCATTTTATTCTATTTTATTATGTAATAGCATTGTTTTGAAATTAGATGTGAGTATAAAACTGAAATTAGATGTGATTTTTAATTTTATAAAGATTAGATTTTTTAACAGTGATAAAAACTTGATTTTTATAAATATGGTTTTAGAATAAAGATGAGATTTTTACCATCTTGAAAGCGAAGTAAGAATACGATTTTATCATCTTGAAAGGGAAGATTAAAATATGATTTTTATATTATAGAAATAATAAAAATATGATTTTTATATTGTAGAAATAATAAAAATGTGATTTTTATATGATAGAGAATATAAAGATGCGATTTTTACATATGTAGTAAAATATAAAAGTACGATCGTTCGAAATAAAAATGTGATTTTTATCATATATGTAGCAAAGTAAAAATACGATTTTTATCGTTTGAATGGCAATGTAAATATGTGGTTTTTATATATTCATTAGCGATGGAAAACTGTGATTTTTAACTATGTAGCGTGATTATAAAAATATGAAATTATTTTTAGAAAGGTAAAAATATAATTTTTAGCCTCTGTATGTTATTTTTAAAATAATCATACAAAGAAATAATTATTGATTGGTTAAAAATATAATTTTTAACATAGGTATACTACACGGATCGACAATCAAAGCATGGCGTAGTGGAACCCAAAGGTGAGAACTCCTCACTTTTATTTTAATTTCTAGTTAAAATATATACTAGGATGCAGACGGTGCTTAGCAGCACCCGACACCCATCGTCCACAAACCATGGACGACTTGTTTGTTTGATTGTATGTTGTTGTGAAAATTGATTGTGTGATGTAGAATGGAAATAAATATTTTATATAGTTAAAAATATTTTATAGTTAAAAATAAAAATTTTAACGTGTATATGAATAAAATATATTTATTTATAAACAAATCGGACGATTTGTTTATGAACAAACATTTGACTGATATTGATTGGGATGATAAATTTTACACATCGCCCAACTGCACAAATAAATATGTGTTAGTTGTTTGAAAACCCCACGCAGGTATTGGGATGAAATTGGACATACACTAGTCCCAGTAATTAGTGATATGTCAATCGATTGATCGACAAGCTGTTGTAAGCATTGAACATTTAGATTTGATGCTTATGCTGTGTAGAATGCACTTTGGATGATGGTTGACTGTGTGTGGTTGTTATTGTGTACGTGTGTTGTATGAAATCCATATAATCAAATTATATGGTAATTGACTATGTCTGATTCCAGTTCAAAAATAACAAATACTTTAAAATAACGAATATTTTAAAATAATATTTAGTAAAAGATTAAAATCTGATTTTGATGTCCGATTTGGGATGGACACAAAAATATTTAAATATATATAGCCGTGTTGATTAGATTAACACCATTTTGACGTGAACATAATTATATCGATTTTATTCGTTTTTATAATGAATATAGAAAAGGAATTGATTTCAAAATATAATGCTTTGAAAATATTATCATTTATATATCGATGATATGGAATATTCAATTTTGATTAGAAATTGAATATGAAGTTGAAATCATTTTGAAAACGAATTTGAAACGATTTATAAAATACGATTTAAAAGGAAATCGACGAAATATATATAATATATATATTATATATATAATGGCCTGAAAAGAACACGCCGCGCTGCGGCAGTTCGTGAATTTCAACCATTGACTTCGAACGGACATTACGGGAGATCCGACCGTCGGATTCTCCTAATACTGGAACCGTTGGGTTCGTATCGAAAAGAGATTTTCAATGAATATTAGAAATTATAAATCTAACGGTTGGATTTGGAATTATATCCAAATCAAATTTGGAAAAGGTCGTTGTATGTGCAGTTCGATGGCCGTTTATGGAAATCGACTGTACGGGCCTTGATAAAATAATTAAAAATATCCATAATTTGTGTAAAATCATAATAAATGATTTGGGAAGAATTGTGCTGAAAAATCCAATATTTGAAAAGATAAAAATATATTTTTATAGAAATGAACTTGTTATCAACTAGAAAAATAATATATTTATTTTTAGAAATAAATAAATTGGATTTGAAATGGTTTTAAAAATAACCAGAATTTCCAGTATATAAATTGGAATGGATTTGAATCGAAACTATCTTCGGAATATTTCAATATTGGATTCCGTGATTATATAGATATTATGGGGGAATTTGGAAGATATATATATATATCGTTATTCCAATGCGATATTTGTTGATTTCAGAATTTGATATTGAATATAAGCCGATATATTTTCTATTCAGAGCCTTGTATTTAGTATCAAATGAGATTTGGGTTTGTCGTGAATGGTGTCTTCATTAACACTGTTCTTAAACCCAGTTGAGAAAAGATTAAATATTTTACTTAGATTTAGTGTAGAATACCAATTAATTAATATTTAACTAGAATAAATAGTGGAATTGATTATTGGGTTTATCGTGAACGGTGTTTTAAATAACACTTGTTCTTTAACCCGATCATAATTAATGGAATGTGAATTGGGTTTATTGTGAACTGTGTTTTTAATGACATTCGTTCTTTAGCCCGATTTACAGTGAAATGTGATTTGGAATTTATAATTCTTTTTACTAAGATTTAATGGTATTTTCGAAAGTAAAGTTTTCCAGTTGAATATATTTAATTGGAATTGAATGGGATTCGATTTGATAATAATCGAAAAGAAATTCTGTGGAGGAAGACTGTTAATACATATGGAATTTAAAAGGTTTTGCCATTATTCAATTTATATTATTATTCGGATACGGGAATTGATATCGATTATATATTGATTAGTTTTCCGTGAAAGTTCCATAATTAATGGATGTGATTTGGGTTTGTTGTGAACTGTGTTTTAAATGACATTAGTTCTTTAACCCAGTAAAAGACATGATTACATGTCTGTCGTTGTATTTCGAACTATGTGGTTGATCTCTGCTTAATATATATCTGTTTGGTGGCGGAGAATTTATTCTCTTGCTTAACGTCCTTCTCTGAGACGTACGAGCTCATAGGTTATATATCGACAGAAATCAATAGTGCGTTGTAGATGGTCGATGCAACATGTTTGATTTTCCAAAGTTAAATAATCGTTAATATTGATTTTTAAGAAGATTAAAACCAAGTGGAGTTTTAACGAATCTTGAACTAGATTGAAATGTGAATTGATAATTTAAATTATCAAATTTAGGAAATGATCGAGAGAGGAGTACCACCAGTTTTGCTCCAAGCGATAGTTAAATCTTTAATTAGATTTGAACGAGAAATGGTAATTAAATTTACCGATAACACCATGGTGTTAGTTATGGGGTAATAACAGTTCTGCTCCATAGGATGAATAAGTTAGGATTGGAAAATAAAATAAATGATTACTTCGGTGTGGTTCGCTAATCCCGACTAATTTGGAAAACCATAATTTGGTTTGAAATGATATCCAAAGGAATATTAAAGAATAAATTTTAAAGAATTTATCTTTGATAAAATTAATGGGAACCTTTCCCTAAGAATGTGATTATTTGAATAAAAGAATATTCTGAATTGGAATGAGTCGTATGTTGTGTTTTATAGCACTTGTTTATTATATAAGTGAGTTATTCGGAAAGGCCGGGTTTATACCCATTCTGAATAACTGATTCGACGATAAGTCGAAGATGAAGACGGTGGTCGAAGGTCGGAGATCTTCACATCGTTTGGACGATTACTAGTGATCTTGATTGGGCTATACACCCAAGAGGAGGGAAATAGTTGGTGATCGTCCAAACGTATTTGGAGATCAATGGATATGCGAGGTATAAGGTGCCTCCGGTTTTGTTCAGACCCAGAACGAACTTATAAATGGATTGTGTGTCTGACATTGGATTTTATTATGTGCTGAGTGATTTCTATTAAATATATATTTGTCTGACGGTGGAGAATTTATTCTCTTACTTAACGCCCTTCTCTGAGACGTACGAGCTCAGAGGTTATATATCGATAGATATTAGTCGCATGGCATGAATTGCCTGTGTGGCATGCTGAGATGCAGTGATCAAGGCTTTTGTTGAAAAGCAGAGTCTTGTGGTTGATGATCAAAGCACAGCTTCAATACACGTAGCTTTGTGTATTGCGTTAATTTGCGAGCCTCACACCTCGGTATGAGCTAAAAACGGGATATGGACCACTGGGAGAACATGATGTTTCTTTCTAGTTATGGGTGGTGTTAGCGTTTTACTAGCCCTGACATTGTTGATTATTACATCTTTGTGGATGTTGGAATGCGAGGCGCCTCGGATATATCAGTCTCTTCGGAGCCGATAGATACAAGTCCGATAGGACCGGGAAACGTGTGTTCAAGAATAACTAATCCTCAAACGTAAGAGAGGATCGGCACAGCTGATTTCAAGGGCTACCCAGAGTGTGTAATCCTGGGGCATTTACTAGAGTGTCTCGAAGCGGTGAGGAGCTTGCCCCTTACCTCGACTCATGACGGAAATCCAATTTCCAATACGTGACATTTCAGTTTTGATTGAAGAGCCCAGTATGGCGGCATTGTAGCATGGGATACTATGCCGTCTATGATTGATACATTTATATATTTGAAGTTATTTTCATACATTTTACATTATAATAGTATCAAAATGATCTGTTTTAAACATACCAAGCATGTTTGGCTATTATAAGGTAAAACTCTATCCTCCGGCTTGCGTTGCATTGTGTAATGGGACCTGAGTCTTATAATAGCTTCATTTTTACAAAAAGCATTGCGGTGTTTGTTTTATGCACAGATATTCTCGGGAGGAAACCCGTTCCGTGTTATATGGCGTGGTCCCTTGAATTACTCTCTTTTAAAATAAAGTTTTAAATAACTATTTTAGTTCTCACACCAGTCACATGACTGACCTGGAGTTTATTGTTTTAACCTAAACTCTGGATGCCCCTATTTTCCACACGGGCAGCTAGTAGTTTTGGTTTTGCAGATTTATATTCACAGGAACCTAGTTTACAGCCTGAATGATATCCGGAAAGCTCGTATCTGTATATCAACTTTAGTTGTGTATTGTATTATTTTTCCGCTGCTATGTATTGTAATCTCTGATATTTTTCTGATGTATAATATTTATTCATACTCTGTATATTCTTGTGTTCTGATGGAATTATTGTAATAAGCAATGAAATGTTCTTCTGTTTGTGTTCTGGTTTGTCTTGTCCTCAACTCAATCCGTGCTTTCCTTCACGGGGATGTTCGTGTCGTGTCATTTCTCTTAAATTTTGTTTTTTGGAGTTTTCGGTTTGGTGAATGTATCGAGAGATTTAGAGGAAAGTTTATGGGGAAATTTTAGCCGTTCAAACAGTGTAGCAGGCGGCTGAGAACGTATCGTAAGTAGGAGGCTAGGGTTTACTGTATTGGATCGTATACCATGGTATATATACCATTTAAAATAATATATTTAATTTAATTTTAAAATACTAGTTTGTCGTCACGAACTCAAATCAAGCCCATGAATGTCGCCCTTAGCTAATACCCCCATTCCAGACACAAGGAATATGTTTCAAAAGCCAATTCGACTGTTTCGATAGGTTTTTATCAAAAATAAAATATAAATCAGTATATATTAAGTTTAAACGTACATTTTAATTTACTGGGGCCACAACTGACTCTAATAATTCCAGAAAAATCATTTCTACTTATGTTTTGATGATATGGTCCTAACAAAACTAATTTCGTCGAATTCGTAGACCGTTTGAAAAATGGCCAATTTTTGGTCGATCCAATTTGATTGAAATTGACAAATCATGTTTTCTTTTGCCACGCTCACATATTGATTTCAAAAATTATGAAAATTGGAATCTATTCCGGTTCGAACAAAAGTGGTTTTGTCGAAAACGGAGGTCGTTTGCAAAATGACTATTTTTATGGGCCATATATATATTAAAAATATATATAAATTCTGCAGCGACTATTCTGAATTTTAAACTGGTCATAACTTTTGATTTATATTATGAAATTTCAAATTTTCAGATTCATTGGAAAGATATAATCAAACAGATTTAAATATTTCTTGTTTTACTGAAATCCGATTTATTTTGAATCCTGTACATTCATTTGAAATTTGAAATCGAATTTTTGAACTACAGCGCCATTTTAAACTCCTTTTATAATTATATTAAAAAATTTCATTCTAACTTCGATTTAAATAAACTTTTAGTCATTATTATTTAAAATAAATTATTTTAAATATTCAACATCCGTTCAAATTGCCAAAATAAATTTTTTAAATTGGTTCAGAAATTTACGGGTTGTTACACACATTATCGTCTAATAAGAAATACCTTATAGGAGAAAGGCAGACCCAACAACTATTTAAATCCTCGAAAGGAGGGTCCCATACTTGGGTCTTGAACCAAGGAGTAAACCTTAGGAACATTCCTATTCCTAACCACTAAATACCCAACAACAATACAATACTTGCAACCTTGTGTCCATGTGTCATTAATCTATCTAAGGTCATTAACGCACACATAAACATACAAATTCTTATAAGTACATTTCAGTTCCAATTCCTAATTTAACCGTTTGTATTACGCACTAAATGCATATAATTATTATGTTGTTTACGCTATATATACACACACAGGCATGAATTAAGGGAACACAATTAATGTCCAAGCCACGTTTTGAAATTCCAATCCCTATTTCCAATTAAAGGTGTAAAAGTTATTATTCACATATTTTCTTCAATTAAGGCATAAATGTACATCTTAACAAGTAACAATCAAAATGGAAAAAATAGCAATAACAATACAATACTTGCCACCTAGTTTCAATTTGATTATCAAATTAATAAAAGATGAACAAAGTGTCATACATCCAATATATATATATATATATATGTGTGTGTGTGTGTGTGTGCGTGTGTGCGTGTGTGTAATTCTTATTTTTAACTGATTCACTCTTATGTACGTTTACATACAAAACCTTTATATTTGAATATCTTGTAAACAATATGTTCAAATACTTTATTTTAGAAGAAACGGTGATATAAACCTATTCAATTTACAATCCTATACAAATCTTAATCTTTTGTACAAAAACCATACATATAAATTGCATAAAAATTAAATAAGATGAGTTCGACAAAACATAGAGAATTACACAACACTGATTGTGCTTTTCTTTTATTAATTTGTAACAAACCTGAATTTTGGAACCAATTAAAAATTTATTTTTAATGTATTTTAATAGAAATTAAACATTTTAAATGATTTATTTTGACAATTAACAACTAAAAAATTATTTAAAATGAAGTTTGAACATATAAATTTAAAATTTAATTAAAACGAACTCGTAACGTTGAGGTAGTTTGAAAATTTCGTTTTGAACTTTAAGTGAATGTATAAAATTCAATAAGTCAGATTTTAGTAAAATAAGAAATGTTAGAATCTATTTAATAATATCTTTCTAACGAATGTAAGAAATTGAGATTCCAAGTTAAAAATAGTAAGTTATGTCCAAATTAAAATTTAAAATAGTCGCTATGAAACCGTTTATAAATTATAATGATTTATTAAATTAAATAAAAGGATTTTCATGTAAATTGGGCATCGTTTGACTAATTTTTTTTAATATCAAGTTATAAACTCAAGTATGTTTATTTTACATCTATATGATATTTTATTTGTGTATATATATATGATAATACTGATTTATTATTATTATTATTTATTCTTTTATATTTGTATTTCCGCTGTATATTTATTTTATGCACCTTTATATTCTTGTACTCTGATGTAAATTGTTGTAAAAGCTATGAACTGTGTTCTGATGCGTCGTGTTCTCAAATAATAGGCTAGCTGGGGATTTCAATTCGTGATATAATTAATAATCCCAAAACAAGAAACACATATAAACTGATAGTTTCTTTGTAAATAAATTTGAGGGTTTAAGGGGTTTTAAGTTGTGTTCTTTTTGTATGAACTCAAACCATTTTAGGCACAATAATCCAAGTCTTAAACTAACATATTATAGGAAATTAAAATTTTATTTTTAATGTATTTTAATGGAAATTAAATATTTTAAATGATTTATTTTGAGAATTAATGATTAAAAATTTATTTCAAATGAAGTTTGAACGTATAAATTTAAAATTTAGTTAAAACGAACTCGTAATGTCGAGGTAGTTTGAAATTTTCGTTTTGAACTGTAAATGAATGTATAAAATTCAATAAATCGGATTTTAGTAAAACAAGAAATGTTAGAATCTATTTTATAATATCTTTCTAACGAATGTAAGAAATTGAGATTCCAATTTAAAAATAGCAAGTTATGTCCAAATTAAAATTTAAAATAGTCGCTATATGAAACCGTTTATAAATTATAATGATCGTTATATTAAATAAAAGGATTTTCATGTAAATTGAGCATCGTTTGACTAACTTTTTCAATATCGAGTTATAAACTCAAGTATGTTTATTTTACATCTATATGACATTTTATTTGGATATATATGATAAAATTAGTTTATTATTATTATTATTTATTCTCTGATATTTGTATTTCCATTGTATATTTATTTTTCGCACTTTGATATTCTTGTATTCGGATGTAAATTGTTGTAAAAGCAATGAAAAATTCTATTATTATGTGTTCTAATGCGTCATGTTTTCAAATAATAGGCCAGCCAGGGATTTCGGGTCATGATATAATTAATAATCCCAAAACGACAAAAACATATAAATTGACAATTTCTTCGTAAACAAAATGGAAGGTTTGAGGGGTTTTAATGTTGTGTTCTTTTCGTATGAACTTAAACCATCTTAGGCACAATAATCCAAGTCTTAAACTAGCATATTATAGGAAAATAGTTGAAATGACCCAAACTTCCCTGTTAAGGAAAGCCCGGATTGAGTTGAGAAAAACACTCATCAAAACACAAACAGAAGAACATTTCATTGCTTATTACAACAATTTACATCAGAGTACAAGAATATTCAAGAGTATGAATAAATAATATACATCAGAAAAAAATCAGAGATTTAAATTACATTTTAAATAACAACGGAAAAATAATACAAAATACAACTGAAAGAAATACATGGATACAGAGCTTTCCGAATATCGCTGCAGCTGTAAACCAGGATCCTGTGAATATAATATCTATAAAACCAAAACTACTAGCTGCTCGTGTGGAAAATATGGGCACCCAGAGTTTAAGGTTAAAACAATAAACTCCAGGTCATTCATGAGACTGGTGTAAGAACTCAAAATAGTTATTAAACTTGATTTTAAAGTTAGGTAAATCACGGGAGGGTTTATTCCATATGAACCTTAGTTTAAAATAAAACAACGCAACGCCTTTTTGAAAAAATGAAGCTATTATAAGACTTAGGTCCTATCACACAATGAACGCAGTCGGAGGATAGAGTTTTCCCTAATAATAGCCAAATATGCTTGATAAGCGAAACTTCATCTTTTATTATTACTATAAGTGAAGAAATCAACTTCGAATATAAATGTATCAATCATAGGCAGCGTAGGTACCATTATATTAGGTCGTCATATATATATATATATATATATATTTAAAACTAAAACCGAATATCGCGTATTGGAAATTGGGTTTCCATCTATGAACCGAGGCAAGTGATTATCCTCACCGATTTTGAGACACACTAGCAAGTGCCTCAGGATCACACTTATGGGCGACCCTTGGATCTACATGGCCGGTCATCCGTCAAGGATTAGTTATATCATAAACTATATGTTAGCTCGTTCTATCGAACCTCTAAAATGGGTCAGTAATGTCGACCACTATAGAGCCACTAGGGACTCAAGTTATATCCAAGGCACCTCGCTTTCCATCAAATAATAAGGGACTTCAACATAAGTAAACAGTCTGGGATCCATACCATGACGTTACTTGTAGCTAGAACTAACATATGTCCATTTCCATATAGTCACTATCCCGTTTTTTATTCATACTAAGGTGTAAGGCTCGTGAAGTAACGTTACACAAAGCTATGCCTAAATAAGCTGTGCTTTGATCATCAACCACAAGGCTCTGCTTTTCAACAAAGGCTTAATCATTTGCATCTTAGCATGCCACATTGTCAGTCCATACCATACCATTGATTTCTGCCAATATATATCCTCTGAGCTCGTACGTCTCAAAGAAGGGTGTTAAGCAAGAGAATAAATTCTCCGCCACCAAACAAATATATATTTAGCAGAGGCCAACGAACACAGCATAAAGGAATACAACGTCAGACATACCATCCATTTACAATTCCGTTCTGGGTCTGAACGAAACCGGAGGCACCTTATTCCTCGTCTTATATGTCCAATACAGAAGAGAGGTCCTCGCATATCCGTCGATCTCCAAGTACGTTTGGACGATCACCACTTATTACCTTGTCTTGGGTGTACGGCCCAATCAAGACATCAGCAATCATCCAAATGATGTGAAGAACTCCGGTCTTCAACCACCGTCTTCATCTTCGACTCTTGGTCGTCGTAGTAATTATTCAGAATGGGTTAAACCCGGTCTTTTCGAATAATTCACGTATTTTATAATCAAGTGCTATAAAATCACATCATACGCCTCATTCCAATTCAGAATATTCTTTTAATAAAAGATTCACATTATTAGGGAAAGGTTCCCCTTAATTTTATCAAAGAAAAATTCTTTTAAATTTATTCTGTAATCTTCCTGAAATTAACAAGATAAATTAAAACACCAATTTAGTTTTAATCTCCAAAAATCATTGCTTAACGATTATTCAAATTTAAGAAATTAGTCTTATCTTTAACTGGATAAAAGAACCAATGTCATTAAAAATATAGTTCACGACAAACCCAAAAACATCTTCTATTAAATATGGAATCTTCACAGAAATCAGATCAATATATAATCGATATAAATTTCTGTATCAGACTAATAATATAAATGGAACAACGGCAAGGCCCTTTTAAATTCCATATATAGAAACAGTCTTCATTCACAGAAGCTCATCTCGATTATTACCAAATTGAATTCCATTCAATTCCAATTTAATATATTAAGTTGGAGAATTTTACTTTGGAAAATTCTCATTTAAATCTTAATAATGGATTTATAAATTCCATTTAAATCTTAATAAAAGATTTATAAATTCCAAATTATATTTTCAATGTTAATTGGGATTAAAGAACAGATGTCGTTTAAAACATAGTTCACGATAAACCCACAATCAACTTTCATTTCAATTCTAAT
Source organism: Allium sativum (assembly GCA_030737875.1). Lineage (NCBI taxonomy): Eukaryota > Viridiplantae > Streptophyta > Magnoliopsida > Asparagales > Amaryllidaceae > Allium > Allium sativum. Next base: position 822,901,552 of record CM060916.1, read on the forward strand.
TAAACATTAATTAATTAGTAAAATTTTCTAAATCTTAATTAAAAGATCTGTTCTTTTCACACAGGGCTTAAGAACAGTGTTATTTAAGACACCATTCATGACAAACCCAAAATCCAATTTATTTTATTTAATTCCAAATAAATATTAATTAATTGGAAAACTCCATTAAATCATATTTAAAGATTTATTCTAGTTAATAACTAGTTCATTTCGATAAAAATATATTTTTATCTTTTTAAATATGATTTTTTCATCCAAAATCTTTCCAGATTATTAATTATGGCTTTACATAATTTTTCCATATTTTTAATAATTTTATTATCGCCCGTACAGTCGGTTTCCAATAACGGCCGCCGAACTGTATCCATAGCAACCTTTTTCAAATTTGATTTGGACATAATTCCAAATCCAACTGTTAGATTTCAAACTTCTTATATTCATTGGAAAACTCTTTTTGATACGAACCCAACGGTTCCGGTTTTAGGAGAATCCGACGGTTGGATCTCCCGTTACGCCAATTTGAAGTTAACGGTCGAAATTCGCGAACGGTCGCTGCACAACATGTTCTATTCAGGCCATTTAAATATATATATTATATATATCGTCGATTTCCATTTAAATCGTATTTATAAAATATTTATAAATTCATTTCAAAACGATTCCAACTTCATTTCAAATTTAAATAAAAATTGAATATTCTATATCCTTATCATATTAAAATGATAATATTTTCAAAATATTATATTTTGAAATCACTTCCTTTTGATATTCATTATAAAATGAATAAAATCGATCGATAAATCCGTACGGGTTAAAATGGCGTTTGCTACTTAATTCGACTTCATATTTTTATATTTTTGCGTCCATTCAAAGTTGAACATCAAAATCATATTCTTATTCTTCATTGAACATTATTTTAATTTATATATATATAATATATAATTCATTCAGCGATTCCAAAACCATTTATTTCGTTACATGTAAAAAGAATATTTTTAATGACCAAAAATATATTTCATTATACGTGCATTTTATACGTTTCATATTCACACTAAAAAGAATATTTTAATGAACAAATATATTTTCATTACATGTACATTTTTATAGATTCCTATTCACATTAAAAAAGAATATTTAGTGAACAAATATACATTTCATTACATGTACATTTTTATAATTCATATATATAATAAAAATGTAATTTTTATTGTTTCAAAAATTCTATTCAATACATGAATATTTTATTCACTTCATTAACATGTTAAAAATAATATTTTTATCTAACAAAAATGTATTTTAACATATGCTTCTTTTATTCTTTATACATACAATAAAAATGTGATTTTTATTGTTAATACATTTTATTTTAAAATATTATTTATTTTAAAAGATTCTTTATTTCAAAATATTCTTTATTAAAATATTCTGAACATTAAAATGTTCTTTTACATTAAAAGTGTTCTCTATCATTAAAAATGTTTTTTTATTATTAAAAATGTCTTTATCATTAAAAATGTCTTTTATCATTAAAAATGTATTTTGTCATTAAAAATGTCTTTTATCATTAAAAATGTTTTTTATCATTAAAAATGTTATTTTGTTCTTTAAAATGATCTTTCATTCTAAAATGATATTTTATTCTAAAATGATATTTTATTCTTAAATGCTATTTTATTCTAAAATGATATTTCATTCTAAAATGATATTTTATTCAACATTATTTATTATAAAACATTATTTCTGAATTGGAATGCGACTCAATCAATTACCATATAATTTTAGTTGTATGGATTTCACACACCGCATGTATTCAACAATAATGACAAATAATCATTAAACAGTCCATTCACATCCAAAGTGAAATTTACAACTGTGTGAGCATTAAAATAAATAAATAACGCTCAACAAAGCCTGTCAATCCATCGATTGACATATAATTAAATATTGGGATTAGTGTATGTCAAGTACCATCCCAATACCCGTGTGGAGTTTTCAACCAATAAGAGTTTATTTAAATAAAACATTGGTTAATAAATTTAACCAATTCTGATTCAGTTTGAATTGTTTTTTCTTTAACCAATTTTCACTATTCAAATTATAAATGAATATTTATAATTTAATTTCACTATCACACTAATATTTACATTTTTAATGTATTAAATATTTCAACAACACACAATACGGTCAATTTAAATCGTCCATGGTTTGTAGACGAGGAAAGTGATCTAACAAGCACTGTATACTATTTATAATGATTAAACTGATAAAAAACTAAACTGGCAATTCTATATATTTTCTAATTATGAAAATAAATAAATAAATATGTAGAATTTTTAGTGAGGAGTTCTCACCTTTGGTTTCCACTCCGCCGATTTTATTTCTGAACAGTTTGGATTTGCCCGAAATTCCAATGCAATCTTTTTCACGCTGTTCATAGTAAAATTCCAATTTTTAATACGATGTTATTTAAATAAAAATCATATTTTTATTTCAACTATATATATATATATAAAGCATATTTTATTTTCAAAAAGAATGCATATTTTAGTTACAAAAACAATGTGTATTTTATTTTCAAAAAGAATGCGCATTTTATTTACAAAAACAACATATATTTTATTTTCAAAAAGAATGCAATTTTATTTACAAAAATAATGTATGTTTTATTTTCAAAAATAATGCATATTTTATTTACAAAAACTATGTATGTTTTATTTTAAAAAACGATGTGATTTCCTATTCACAAAACAATGCGATTTTCTATTCACAAAACAATGCGATTTTTATATTTAAAAACAATGATATATGTATGTGTGTGTGTATATATATATCTATGTATATATATAAATTCTAATGCTATTTTTTTTCAAAAACAATGCCCTTTATATATATATACATTTTTAAATATAATGTTCTTTAGATTCTTAAATCAATACTATTTTATTTAAATAAAACAATGGTATTGTTAAAACAATAGTATTTTTATTTTTAATAAAATCATATTTAAAACAATGCTTTTTTTAATTAAATTAAAATTAACTAAACCTTAAGTAGGCCGCTCCTCTTCATCTTCTATCAGGAACACGTCGTTCGAACCCAACGTCGACTTCTAGGTTTTGAAGCCACCGCCTCCACAGTTGATCAGAGGGCGATCCGACTCCACCATTCGATAGCCCCTTCTCTCCTCCCCCGACGCTGAGATCTAGGGGCAACTTGCACCCCTGTGGCACGTGGAAAACCTCTCCAAACCCATCTCCTTGAAGCGGCAATTTCCCCCAACTCATCACGAGATTTTTAATCATAACCGTTGAATATATAGAGCTCAACGAGCTCTACCATTTTCTCTTTTGCATCTCTAAATTTTATTGATTAGATTAGAAGAATTTTGGGGATGAATTTTATAGCAATCGGCCATTGAAAACAAGACAGTGGCGATTGTACAATGGAATTAGGGTTAGCGTATTTCAATCATATTTATATGGTATATTTTATATTATTTAATTACATAATTCAAAAATAACTTGTTAAACCTTCCGAACTCCAAATGATGCCCAATGACTGTCGCCCCTAGCTAAATACCCTCATTCCAAACACAATGGGATATGATTCGTAAGCCAATTCGGTTGTTTCAATAGGTTTTTATCAAAATTAAAATATAAATCAATATATATTTAATTTAAATGTACATTTTAATTTATCGGGGCCATATACTAACTCCAAAAATTACAGAAAAATTATATCTAGTTGTGTTTTGACCAAATGGTCCCAACAAAACTAATTTCGTCGAATTTGGAGACCATTTTAAAAATGGCCATTTTTTGGTCGATCCAATTTGACTGAAATTGATAAAACACATTTTCTTTTGCCAGCTCACATACTAATTCCAAAAATTATGGATTTTGGAATCTAGCAATAATTTGACATTCCGGATCCAACAAAAGTGGTTTCATCAAAAATGGAGATTGTTTATAAAATGGTTATATTTTATATTAATATACATATATAAATTTCATAGCGACTATTCTGAATATTTAACTGGCCATAACTTTTTATTCCCGCTATGAAATTTCAAATTTTCAGATCCGTTAGAAAGATATAATTAAACAGATTTAAATATTTTTGGTTTTACTGAAATCTAATTTATTTTGAATCCGTATATTCAGTTAAAGTTTATAATCGAATTTTCAAACTACAGCGCCATTTCAGGCTAGTTTTATAATTAAAATAAATTTATTCATTCTAACTTCGATTTAAATAAATTTTTAGTCGTTATTATTTAAAATAAATTATGGGGTCAACTCCAGCGCCATTTCAGGCTTGTAGGTGGGCGGTCGACTCCCTTCTGGGGTCAAGCATCAGAGATTTAATCTCATGTACGTTACTTTTTATTTGGTCGTTGATTGATTTGGTTATTTCTGGCCTTAAATTAATTATTCTTGTCTCCTTTATGTATGGATATATAAACACAAGATTGAATTCAAAAAGAATATTCTTTTCATGCTTGTCTAAATTAATATATTCTTAGTTTGTATATTTATTTATTTGAAATTCAAACTTTGTACGTTAATATATACACACAACTTAATTTATTAATATCTTTTGCATACAGACTCCGGTTTCAGTAAATAAAATACAAAAAATGGACCATAATCTCGCCACGGATGCAACTACAGTACTTTCTTGTCCCAATTGCTAATTTTCAAAAATTCCATTTTCGGCCCATTAAATTATTATTTTTATTTTAAATTAAATTAACTTAGGTACATTTTTATGGGGTGTTACGGTTGGGGTGGTGTGTATAGGGTTAGTCGTAGAATTAGACACAACACTCTTTTCTCTTTTTCTTTGTACAAAATTTGTATAGATAGAAGATGTGAGACGACGAAAAGGAGAAGGAAAAGAAAGAAGAACTCTATGTTGTATCCACAGGTGGTTTATTTAAATTCACTTCTTTTGTATTGCTGTTATCTCGTCCTTTGGGTGTGTAAGTAATAAAATTAATTATGATGATCTACTTTTGTAAATTATTAATTTTATTCCATCACGAGGTCTTCACTACTATTAACTATTTTGAGAACTTTTAAATCTTATATACTTAAGGTCCACTACCTTTATAATCTGAAATTAGCTATAAGCGTATTTGTTGATTTTGTAATTGATTTTTGGACCTTTAAAAATAATGGGTCTTCACAATTGGTATCAAAATTTGGTTTACCGATTACCTGAGCCTTGGGTAGGTATAACCATTAGTTATAATGATTTACACCTTGGGGTTGGTTTGAATATGAGAGAGAGAATGTTTTGATTTATAATTGCATGCTTTATGTGTATGTACTGTTTGTTTGACCATTACTACCTCACTCTACAACGCTATTTATGGGCAACCTCTTGTAAGGGATAAAAAGAATAAGAGTGAGGCAAGATGAACACTGTTCGGGTAAGTTAAGTGTTTGGTTATAACCTGGATGACATACACACGATGATTAGATTGTAATTGAAATCCAAACTAGTAAGATAGAATCATTTTAATTTTAAGAGAACAAAAATTGTTTGGAACCGTATGTGTATATATATATACACACACACATTCATATATATAATTTTAATGCTATCCAATTAGTTAGGTGAAAATGTTCATTTTTGAGGTTCAGAGTAATTTGTTGACCTTTCGATAAGAATAAAGTATTAAATTTGAAAATAAATAGTCCTTTTCATGAAGTTATTTTCAAGAGATAAAGTGAAAAATGAAAAATTAAGTAAGTTGGATTCATTTCTAAGTAACTAAATTTGTTTGTTTTTGAAACATTCTTTGATAAATGAAGTACTTCCATTAATAGATATGAGACGATCCCAAAATCCGAGGGGCAGTATTAAGGATAATCATTGGAATATAACACATTAGTCATCATAGCAGAGTACAGATTATAGCAGAAACAATAAATGGAATAATTTTACATGGATATGACAGCGGAATCACAACATGTAACAACATCAGAATAGCACAGCGTAGGATATAACTTAGTAAATAAAAGGGAAGTGATCAGTCATCATCGCCAGAGGCGGAATACATACATGCAGTGAGACATAATAAGGGTATCAGTCTACATCGCCGAAGGCGGTACATATACATACGATAATAAGTACGGAAAGTAAATCAGTCTGCATCGCCCGTGGCGGAATCATAATATAAGTACAATAATGGCGGAAAATGTCAAAGTCATCTCTGTGAAGTCAGCCTCGCCATGAGCCAAAATGCACTCTATGCAACAGTGCAGAGCCAAAAACAACCTTTCACCTGTGAACTAGGCTGACCATGTGAAAATAAGGGCACCCGCGTTTGTAAAGTGAAACAAACAACGAGTCAGTCGTGGGGACTAGTATGAGGAATCTATTTAACAGTTTAAACAACAGTAATAAGCAAATCATAGGACCACGGCACTTTCGCGGAACGGGTTTACTCCAGTGATTGCTAGTGCATTTAAAACAAAGTAAATTCTTTTAAAACAACGCAATGCTTTTAAAAAGAATGAAGCCATTATAAGACTCAAGTCCCATCATACAATGCAACGCAAGCCGGAGGAAAGAGTTTTACCTTATAATGGCCAAATATGCTTGATACGTATAAAGGAAAATCAATTGATATTATTACTAGTGCATATATGTTTCAAAAGTGAATAGCATCATAAATATCAATCATAGGCGGCATAAGTGCCCCATACCACTATGTCGCCATACTAGTTCTACAATCGAGTCTGTTATTTCGTATTGGAAATTGGATTTCCGTCATGAGTCGAGGCAAGGGGCAAGCTCCTCTCTGCTTCGAGACATTCTAGCAAATGCCTCAGGACTACACACTCTGGGTAACCCTGGATCTTCAGGGCCGGTCCTCTCTTACGTTTGAGGATTAGTATTCCTGAACACACGTTTCCCGGTCCTTACAGACCTATAATCGAGGCGCCTCGCATTCCAACAACCACATAGGTGAAAAATAGATATATATATGTCAGGGCTGGTAAGTCACTGACACCACCATAGCTAGAAAGAAACGTCGTGCTCTCCCTGCAGTCAGTATCCCGTTTTTAACTCATACCGGGGTGTGAGGCTCGCGAATCCACGCTATACACAAAGCCAGGCCACGTAGACCGTGCTTTGATCATCATCCATAAGACTTTGTTTTGCAACAGAAGCCTTGATCACAGCATCTTGGCATGCCACATAGGCAATCCACTCCATACGATTGATTTCCATCGATATATAACCTCTGAGCTCGTATGTCTCAGAGAAGGGCGTTAAGCAAAAAAATAAATTCTCCGCCGCCAAACAGATATATATTTAACAGAGATCAATCAGAATAGAACAAAATCCAATGTCAGACACACAGTCCATTTACAAGTCCGTTCTGGGTCTGAACGAAACCGGAGGCGTCAAATTCCTCGTATATCCGTCCAATCAACACATACGTTCAGACGGCTACTACCTCCGTCCCTTTCCGGTAGCTACTCCGGTCAGGAACCTCAGCAGCGCCCATCCAACCGATACGAAGATCGTCGGTCTTGAATCGTCTTTGCATTTTCCAATTCGAATCGCTCGATAAATTATTTGAAATGAGGGTTAGCTCGGCCTTTTTAAATAATTCACGTAATTAGAATTTAAATCGATTCTTTCCATGGTTATATTATTCGACATCCATCTTTCAGTTCTTTAGTGTTATTTTCGTGTCAAGCACACACAACCATCAAATATCAAACAATTCAAGCCCAATTGGTTTATTTGCAATCTATGTTGCTTATAATATTTTATAATGATTTTTCACCATTTTTATTTATTTAAAAATGGCCATATTTAATTAAACGACGTTTCAGGTCGTGTCGTGGCACTGGCGCTGTTTTTCCCCTAATTTGTTTTACACATATCGGAGAATCTAACCGTTGGATTTCTACAAAGTCTATATCAGTGGGAAGATATTCCCAAAGCGAACCCAACGGTTCCAGTTTCGTGAAAATCCGACGGTCGGATCTTCCACACTAGTCGTTTGAAGTTACGGTTTCAAAATTCGAACTACAGCGTCGTTATTCGATTTAATTTAATTATATTTATATATAAATATTAACGATTCTGGCGCTGTTTTTCTTCAGATTTGAATTAAACATTCCGGACAATCCAACCGTTGAATTTTTACAAGGTTGGTGCCGTTGGGAAGATATTTCCAAGGCGAACCCAGCGGTTGCTGTTTCGGGAAAATCCGATGGTCGGATTTCTCGTACTAATCGTTTCAAATTACGATTCCGAAACACGAACTGCACGGCTTCGATTCCTTTTAATTTTATTTATATTTATATATATAAATATAGTTCATTCTATAATTCCAACTATAGTTCATTCTATATTTTCAACTTCGTTTTCACTTCAAATATTTCACTAACGCCTTAATATTTCGAAAAATTTCGCCATAACCTCCTTTGTACGAGGAGGGGTTTGGAAATTTATTGGGCCGTGTTAGGTACCCAATAAATCCTAAAAAGCATTCACATATTTATAGTGATATATTCTGGTGTTTACGGGGGAGCATGTATAGATAATCACTCCAGAGAATAAATTCTCGTCACCCCGTTTCCGTGTGGAAATAAATAGTCCATGTGTCGTATCTAATAACTAGAGAGACGTGATTATTGTCAACTCCAGACCCGTGTGGGGTTTTTATTAATCTGGCAGTTTATCGTTATATTTGATATAGTCCATATCAGTCATCAGTTCTACCTGTAGTATAAAATCATCGCCATACAAGCCTCTCGCTCGTATGGTAAATCTTCCACCTCGTCACACAAGCTCCAATTGCTTATGTGGAATATGATGAAGTATGCCTATCGTCAAGAAGTATGCCATGTAGTGTAGTTCAAAATTAATTGTTACTATCCTATGGCGATATTTATTATTTCACACAGAATAACCAGCACTCCGCATCCAATGGCATTCACAGGAGTTGATATAAAAATAAAATTGCGCAACCAACTCATTAAGGTTTACCTATTTGTCGGGCACGCAAATAATTTCTTTACTCTACAGCTAATCCATTTTTCCTGTTCAACACATGTATATATATGCAGAACAAAGCTAATAATAATATTTCTAGCAAACTATTATTTATTTCAACACGTGTGTATTTTTATCAAAGCGTATACATGATAAAAGAAATATTTTTATCATCAAAAATATTTATTCAACACATGAATGTTTTTAACACTTCATATTCACAATAAAAATGTAGTTTTTATTGTCGATTCATTTTATTTTTAAAATACAATAACATTCAACACATGAATCTCAACTCGACGAATGAATTGCAACTCAACACATGAATATTCTATATAGTTTGTATATATATAAAAAATGTGATTTTTATCGCTAAAGCTATTTGTTTAAATTCAAATAATATTCAACGCATGAATTTCAACTCAATGAATGAATTGCCACTTAACACATGAATATTCTATATAGTTTGTATATATATAAAAATGTGATTTTTATCGCTAAAGCTATTTGTTTAAATTCAAATAATATTCAACACATGAATTTCAACTCAACAAATGAATTGCAACTCAACACCTGAATATGTATTTCAACATATGTAATTTATTTCAACGAATGAAAATTATTCTAACACATGTACATTTCAGAAAATTTCGGCAGCATAACGGCAGGGTAGTTAAAACCGGGACCGTCCCTAGTACGGCTCCTCGCTCTACCTTAAAACCTCGCAGTTTTTGACAATGGGGATCATGCATCTAGTTCGCACGCAGGCGACATGTTTTATTTTCAATTCCACAATCCTGTTCTAATTTGTTTCAACCACAAGAGGGTATTTTTCAATCACAAAGGTATTTTTCAACCATCATATCAACCACAAACAATTATTTCCAACCATTCGTCATACCATATAATATCACGTCAATCACAAGCAATAAATATCGTCCATGGTCTGTGGACGAGGGGAGTATATATATATATATATTATATTATAATTCACTTGCATTTCATCACAAATCAAAGCATATATGTTTCATTCAACGCTTGTATAATTTATACATCGCTAATATAACTTATACAACACATGTACATGAGGTATACAATGCGTATATAATTTACACTTCGCTTATATAATTTATACAACGCGATTCCATTCACACAATTTAGTTTAGATTCCTCACATTGGTTATTGCAGTGATAAAATCCTAGGAAGATCAGAAAAATCCGTGGCTTCTTCTAGATTGTAGAGAGCCTCCTTGCGGTCACGGTGTCTCCTGTTTCATCGAATTTCGTTAATGAACGAAAAAGATATTATTTTTCAAAGTTTTGCAATGCTTTATAGTGTAAAAACAATTCAAAATTACATAACCCGTTAGTTTTCAAACCTGCTCAAATTTAGGTTTTGATTTTTCTCTCGATTCGTTGCTCGATAGGTCGATCAGATTGTTGGACGTCGACGAGGGAGGGAAGGGCTTTCTGGCGCCACCAGTCTCTTCCAGTTCGACGTCGAGATGAACCCTGGGCGGCAACTTAGATGCGCCCACTTTGGAGCATCAGAACTCGATGGCGGCGCTTCTGATGGTGGCGAGACTGGGTCAGATGTGAAGAGGGGACGAAGGCGAGTGGAGTGGTGGTGGTGGCGCGGCTTAGCGTCGCCTGTGGCGGCAGGAAAATGGAAGAGAAGCACGGAGCAACGAGGAACGTCGAAATCGCCTGGCGGCTAGGGTTTCTTGCGATATTTTTTTTTATAAAGGAAAAATCCTATTGGTCGAATCTTTATAGGAAATTTTAAATAGTGTTTTTACAAACGAACTGGAAATCAAACCCAACGACTGTCGCCCCTAGCTAAATACCCCCATTCCGGACACAATGGGATATGTTTCGTTGGCCAATTCGACTGTTACGGTCAGTTATTTTTCAAATTAAAATATAAAAGATCCAATATTTAATTTGAACGTACATTTCAATTTGCCAGGGCCACAAACTGAATCGAAAAATTCCAGAAAAGTAAATCTAGCTTTGTTTTGACGATACGGTCCTAACAAAACCAGTTTCGTCGAATTCTGAGCTCGTTTGAAAAACGGCCATTTTTAGGTCGACCCATTTTAACAGAAATTGACCAATCACATTTTATTTTGCCCCGCTCACATAATAGCTTCAAAAATTATGAAATTTGAAACTTAGCAATAGTTTGACATCCCGGACCCAACAAAAGTGGTTTCGTCGAATTCTGAGGTCGTATGCAAAATATCAAATTTCAAGGGCTATATATGCTATATAGCGACTTTTCTGAAAATTCATTTGGCCATAACTTTTGATTCCCGCTATGAAACCTCGATTTTTCAGATTCGTTAGAAAGGTATTCATAAACAGATTTAAATATTTTCAGTTTCGCTAAAATCCGTTATATTTTCCACCCGGTACAGTCAGACAAAGTTTGTATTCAAAATTTCAAACTGCAATACTATACCCAATTCTCTATTTTATTGAAATATGCTATTTCAATTATTCAAATTCTTTGGTAATAACCAAATTTAAAATTTTTAAACTGGTTCACATTTTCCGGGTTATTACAAGATATTTTAAAGGATATACAATAAGAATATAGGTGTATTCATTTTAAAACAATATTGTGACTTATTTGAGAAAATATAGTGAAATCCCTGTTTTAGAAAAAAATGATATTTTATTACAACAATCTTTGAAAAGAATATTTTATAAAAGATTATTCCTACAAAAGATGAGGCTTTAAGGAATTTCGATTAATTTTTGTAATATACATGCTAGAATGATTACGTGGTTAGCACATGACATGTGTCCATTATTTGTTTTACGATGTGGTGGCTGTTCTCTTAGGTTGGATATGCTTTATTCTTGTGGATTACCTTGATAGTTAATTTATGTGTGTTCTTTTATTTGTATAAGGGTGTCATAACAACCTCTGTTTGATATGGACTTCAATTATAGTCAGTTAAGATTGAAACATTATGGTGCATATTATTAAGTAGTGATTTTCATTATCTTATCATTTATTGATGGAATATTTTTTTCACGTCGTATATTCTATAAAATGACAAGAAAGCGCATATTTTAATGTAATACGTTTATGTAGAAAATTTATTTCGTTATTATGTATGATTTTTTTTTGTATTATGATTGATGAGAAAATAAGTTTGTTGCATACTTTTTTATAGGACGTTAACTTATGATCGATGAATTTTTATATTTTTTTCACTAAACCCTAAAGAATTGCCTATTGTATGGATTGGGTTTTATATTTGGGGAATTACGAGGATGCGATTCTTGAAAGGGGAAGAATATAATGATCCACAACCTTTATGCTTCTAAAACCGAAGTAATTAAGATTTTTTCGCAAAGCTGACTGATTTTAAGGTTACACAAACACCTTTTATTATAACTAATAATAAAATACAGTTAAGTATAGGTGATTGTTAGTTGACAATCAACTGCTTTGGTTTTTGAGGTGGATCATCCACCATATACGGAATTCATAGTGTTTCGTCGACTCAACCTAAATTAGCTTACAACACTGGAGCTTGTATAACTGCTAGACTACAAATATAGAAAGAACATGAGCTTGACAAAGATGCCAAGTCAACTAAGTGCTAACAGGGAAGTTATTCCCTATTAGCATCACCTGGAGGAATATCCTGGATGGCCTCAGCAAAATGCATGGCTAAGTCTGCAACAAAGTGCAGAGATTTCTCGTAATATAGGTACCGTCTGTCCTATGTTGAATCATTCAGTAGTTGCACATTTCTAATGCCATCTTCACTGTAACACCCCACCTCCGTTAAGGTCACTCACAAAGGGAATGCCTTAACTTTGATGGAGCGTTTTAGTAGACAGAACAAAATGTTACAAGACAGATATAAAATAGTACTTGAAAAACTTTATAACTTTATTGCAGCGAAAAAAAAACAGAAATTAGTTTGGTTACAACTTTACCAAAAACTCAAGTACATATATATCAGCCTTGTTCAAAACCATCAGAGTACAAAACTTTAAAATCATAATCCCCACAGAACAGAAGCTATAAAGAGCCAAGCCATACTTTAAGCACTTCAATCACTCCAAGCAGAAGGAATCCGGATCAAGCTAGAGTATTCCCTCCTTGGAAACCTTGGGGGGGGGGACGGAAGAAAAGAGGCGAAACAACAAGGGTCAGACATAAAAGTCTGGCAAGTCCAGTGACTTTCAGCATATGAACAGATAATAATAATCATAACATGAAAATAAGGCTGGATAAGAGATGACAGCAACAAGAGTAACAAATATACTTAAACTAAACAGAAGAAACATGATGATATAAGCTATTACTTTTCACTTCACTGCACCAATACTAGTATAACAAGATTAGGTGCCACCCCAATGTCTAAACAGAAACAGAAACGGGAACAGAATAATTTCCACAGAAGAGAATGCTAGTAATGGGCCTTTACCACCCCAATAGAAAGTACAGAAACAGAATTCTAATAATGGGCCTTTACCACCCGAACAGAAGGTACAAAAACAGATTAATCCCTACGAAAACAGAACGTAGAATTAGGTGTACACTAGTAAATAGGCCTTTACCACCCCAACAGACGGTACCACGCAGAAACAGACAGGTGTTACCACCCAACAGAAAACAGACGGTACCCCACAGAAACAGACAGAGCTAAGGGTACCTAAGTCCTATCCCCTGTGATCGGCTCCCTAATACATAAATACCCTGTGCCAGCCCCACAGAAGGGTGTATTACTCCCTAAAGTGGCAACCTTTGAATGACACAGACCTATTTACAGATGTCACGACATCTTACATCCTCAGAGGCAGACCGGGATCCATGCACGCACATGACCCGGTTGGAACACACCTTCAACACCCCTCGCCATTATCAGAATGAACTGCTTGTAATTAGTTCAGTAAGCGTGCCCGGACCCTACCTACTGTTGGGTCATAGTTTTTGATACCATAAAGGGTTACTGACTAATATGGGTCCCAAACAACAGACGACACAAGTAATTTCCCTCCTAACCTTGTGTCCCCAAACTAACAGATTTCAGGTTAACTTGTTTACAAGTTCAGATATACAGAGTTCAAATCAACTAGTTCACAGATCAGACAACTAAGTTAACAAGTTTTCAGACTAACGGATCAGACATACGGATTTAACAGATTTACAGATTTGTCTAACTTTGTATTGGGCCTACAGATGCACGAAACGGGTTTGTTAAATTCATTAGTCCAGTTGGTTTAACCCTATCCAGCAAACACGTTTTAGACATCATATTTATCTTAGATTTGCATTAATTAATTATTAATGCGCAGACCTCTCACATTAGGTCGCTAGCTTGTGGCCGCTGGATGTGCCGGGCGGTTCCGGGCAGACTTCTGCCACAAGCCAGACCTAACCTCGTGTCTAAGCATATTTTAGTTATGCCTATGACCTCTCACATTAGACTAACAGTTTGCGGTTGCTGGTTAAGCCGGTTGGTTCCGGCCAGGCTTCCACCGCAAACGGAGTCTAACCTCGTGTCATAGCCACTTTATTCCCGTACAAAAAATATCAGACTAATTATGTTCATTTAACAAATTTAACTTCTTCTCAAGTCACAGCAGATTAATCAAATTAACATGTTTTACTCAATCTTAGGTTGCCTACAAATTACAATTATCCAGCTTTTCAACAGATTTAACAGATTAGGCGACACAACAGATTTAGCAGATTAGGCAGTTGAACATAATTACCAGATTTGGCGTTTCAACATATTTAGCAGTTTAGGCAATTCAACATATTAAACAGATAACAGATTAGGCAATTCAATAGATTAAACATGTTTAGCGGATCTAAAACATTCCTTAAGGTTTCATTGACAATTCTTGCCTAATTATAAATTAGGCCTAAATTCACATGCCTAAATCATGGTCATGATTCATAATATGACATATACCTAAATTTTAGTTAAATTTGCATAGTACAGAATATGCTCAAAAATCCCAATCATGATTCACACATAAATTGTGCCAAATATAACCATTAATTACAAGGCATGCCACATATCCAAAAATCCCCATTTAGGTGTATTCACATTTAATAGTTATCAAATCTTAATATAGATTTTTACACCTAAGTCATATGCAAATGATTTATTTTTTTTTCTTCCAAATTACAGACTATAATATGTATAGTATGTCCAGATCTAGATCTTGAATTACAACTTGTACTATGCATCCAAACCAGTTACATGTTCACAGTTAAATTTTAGGCCCTAAATCCCATGTCATATGTCCAATATTCTTTATACCTCAAAACTATGTTCAATTATATGCCTCAGATTTATGTTTCTAAGTTGCAACCTATTTTATGTTTTAAGTCACATTAATCTTCTTCTTCCAAGTCATAGGTCATCTTATGCAATATGCCTCAAATTTATGTCCAGAATTACAACATGCGTTGTGTCCTCAAATTAGTTACAAATCAATTATGCCCAAATATTCCTCATTCAATATTCTTCCCAAAATTTAGCGTTTATACGTTCATCTCTTATGAGATTTGGCTTAGGCTCGTGGTAGCCTGGCTATTAAACAAAAAAGAAAGAAAGAAGGAAGAAATACATAACAAACAGAATAATAACAATAAAGCAGAAGAACAGACCTGATAAACAGAAAAAGACATAACCTCAGATTCAGATTCATTATCATGCTAGGATCATAATTAAATTTCATATCGGAAAATTAACTGTACTTGCCTTGGTTGGATTCTAAAAGAAAAAGGTGTTGTAGTTGTTCTCATTTAATCCTAATCAGAATTGGAGGAAGAAGAAGCACAAGTCCTAGCTTTGGTTTCAGCAGAGTAGAGACGCCATTGATTTATTTTTTAGAGAAGAAGAGAGCAATGGAGGCTAGAGAATTGTGTAAGAGATTTAGGTTTAGGTTAGGGATGTATATATAGGTGTAGGAAGTTATTTAGGACCATTAGATTAACCCTGAACCATGAGAATCAATCAGATGCAAAATCTGCATTTGAGCGAATCAGCCCACGGGTTGACAACCAAACACCCTGGATTAACCCCTAGTCAACCCAGCGATGCACGGGTCGACCTAAAAAATGGGCAGGTTCGGTTAATCCCCCTCCCAATTCGCTGTTTTGAACTTTTTTGCATATTTATTTATTTAATTTATATATATATATATATATATATATCTCATATGTATACAAACTTCAAGGCTTAATAACTTCTTTATAATTAACCATTTTCACACTAAACCACTTTTTTGAATTGCGTTCACACTAAGCCACTTTTTATCCATTCCCCTAAAACAAAAATATGGCGCTGGCGGGGATCGAACTCTTTACCTCTTGTATGCAAGTCACATGTTCTAACCAAATGAGCTACTAAGTCTTTTGCTTAAAAACCTTAGAACAATGCTAAACATTATTCTTTTCTCATTCCTTTTTTTCAAATTAATTATTCTTTAATTTGTTATTTTAATATTCTCAGAAAATACGGGGTGTTACATTCTCCCCTCCTTAAAGGATTTCGTCCCCGAAATCTTCAAGTTAAGAAGAATGTATCCTAACATCCAACATCCATCTACTCAACTATTCAATCACATGCATCCATTGTCCTTAAAGGTTTCTAATGTCGTATGAACATATGCAAAGTGTGTGTATATGTTTCTTATCTAATGCAAAATCAGGCGGTCTACTGATCCAGTTAACCTCCTTATTGCGAATCATGTTTGTGCAATGAGTCCAAATATGTATGCAAGAAATCCTATTTGATACACATCATTTCTATATGAGTGCATAACCATTCATCTAAATGCAACATCCATGTGAGGAGTCAATCATTCTGCATCCACAAAAATTGAAAAATGCACACACATCCATATGCAGTATGAGAGTGTTTTTGAGCCGATCTAGTGCCTAGTGTGTGTATATGCATCCACGAGCAACCACTCTTGCATCCACTTGCAACCATCAAACATAACATGTCTCAAACACATGTTTACATCCATAGGATTCCTATCTATAGGTTGAATACTCGATCAATAGGATACAGTCGAGTGATGGAAGTGAGTACAGATAAAACAAAAACTTGGTTCCCATCAGACATTGGTTGAGAGAATAATTCCCCTAAGTATCAACCCCGAAGACCGAGATCAACATCAGGTTGACACCCAAAGGATTACCCTCTTTAGACAATGTCAAAACTGGAAATCCTAACCTTTTCAGAAATATCTAGATGCTTACAGACTACTAGCACAGATCAGATTATCGAATGATTCTTAGAAAACTAAGCATGGGAAAATTCCACCATATTCCTCAAAAAACCAGAATGTATGCATTACAATCGACTTGACGCCTAACACAGATACCCTCAAACCCCAAC
This sequence comes from Allium sativum, assembly GCA_030737875.1. Classification (NCBI taxonomy): domain Eukaryota; kingdom Viridiplantae; phylum Streptophyta; class Magnoliopsida; order Asparagales; family Amaryllidaceae; genus Allium; species Allium sativum. Next base: position 822,918,978 of record CM060916.1, read on the forward strand.
CTATCACCAACAGATGAGTCGTAACCCCTATGGGGTTTGAGACTATAACCAGATCAGAAACAAGACTAGTATTAAAGTGCAGAGGCTCGACTACAAAATCAGAATTCCATAATCGGAAAGAGTTCTAACTCAATAATCAGATAAGGAAACTAAACTCTCTATGGAAATTTTCCTACTTCTATTCTATCCACCAACTATGAGAGCATTCGCCTGCCCTCCCGAAGTAGGTCATGTCCTCTGTCCTTAGTGAAGTGTCCCATCTCACCACAGCTAAAGTGAGTGTCCTTCCTCTTTCAGCAATCCTTGTTCAGATGAGTCAAGCTTCCATAAGTAAAGCACTTTTCTCCTCCTTTATCTTCATACTTTTCTTCCTTCTTTTGTGTTTCCTTTTTGCCTCCTTTGTGAACCAAGTCTATATCCATGAGTTTCTCATCCTTGGGTTGTGGTTCTTAGCCAAACTCCCTCATTCTTATCTTTACTATCCATGTGTAACATGTTGACAAGTCCCTCGAAAGCGGCCTCCATCGCACGGAAAATCCTACAAAGCTCGAAAGAAAATTAGCCGTAGGTGATACTACTGTGGCTACAGATGGAAGTCGGGCGCTTATTTGCCCTTTGACCAGTGTCGTAGTCTTATCAAGCCTACAGAACCATGCCGCGATGAGGTTACCTCCCAGAAAGCCGGGAGCCTTAGAGAAAGAAGGAAACAAAGATTCAAACAGAGGATCAAAAGATATATATGGCTTTTGGGGATTATATTTTTCAAAAATAAGCTTTACTTTTGAAAATACTTCCTTTTTTAAAACCTTTTTGAAAATAGTTTTCAAAACTATTTATCAAATCTAGTAACCTTCAGCTCTGATACCAAGTGTAACACCCCACCTCCGTTAAGGTCACTCACAAAGGGAACGCCTTAACTTTGATGGAGCGTTTTAGAAGACAGAACAAAATGTTACAAGACAGATATAAAATAGTACTTGAAAAACTTTATAACTTTATTGCAGCGGAAAAAAAAAACAAAAATCAATTTGGTTACAACTTTACCAAAAACTCAAGTACATATATATCAGCCTTGTTCAAAACCATCACAGTACAAAACTTTAAAATCATAATCCCCACAGAACAGAAGCTATAAAGAGCCAAGCCATACTTTAAGCACTTCAAGCAAAAGGAATCCGGATCAAGCTAGAGTATTCCCTCCTTGGAAACCTCGGGGGGGGGGGGGGAAGGAAGAAAAGAGGCAAAACAACAAGGGTCAGACATAAAACTCTGGCAAGTCCAGTGACTTTCAACATATGAACAGATAATAATAATCATAACATGAAAATAAGGCTGGATAAGAGATGACAGCAACAAGAGTAACAAATATACTTAAACTAAACAGAAGAAACATGATGATATAAGCTATTACTTTTCACTTCACTGCGCTAATACTAGTATAACAAGATTAGGTGCCACCCCAATTCTAAACAGAAACAGAAACGGGAACAGAATAATTTCCATAGAAGAGAATGCTAGTAATGGGCCTTTACCACCCCAACAGAAAGTACAGAAACAGAATTCTAATAATGGACCTTTACCACCCGAACAGAAGGTACAAAAAAAGATTAATCCCTACGAAAACAGAACGTAGAATTAGGTGTACACTAGTAAATAGGCCTTTACCACCCCAACAGACGGTACCACGCAGAAACAGACAGGTGTTACCACCCAACATAAAATAGACGGTACCCCACAGAAACAGACAGAGCTAAGTGTACCCTAAGTCCTATCCCCTGCGATCGGCTCCCTAATACATAAATACCCTGTGCCAGCCCCACAGAAGGGTGTATCACTCCCTAAAGTGGCAACCTTTGAATGACACAAACCTATTTACAGATGTCACGGCATCTTGCATCCTCAGAGGCAGACCGGGATCCATGCACGCACATGACCCGGTTGGAACGCACCATCAACACCCCTCGCCATTATCATAATGAACCGCATATAATTAGTTCAGTAAGCGTGCCCGGACCCTACCTACTATTGGGTCATAGTTTTTGATACCATAAAGGGTTACTGACTAATATGGGTCCCAAACAACAGATGACACAAGTTATTTCCCTCCTAACCTTGTGTTCCCAGACTAACAGATTTCAGGTTAACTTGTTTACAAGTTCAGACATACAGAGTTCAAATCAACTAGTTAACAGATCAGACAACTAAGTTAACAAGTTTTCAGACTAACGGATCAGATATACGGATTTAACAGATTTGTCTAACTTTGTATTGGGCCTACAGATGCACGAAACGGGTTTGTTAAATTCATTAGTCCAGTTGGTTTAACCCTATCCACCCAACACGTTTTAGACATCATATTTATCTTAGATTTGCATTAATTAGTTATTAATACGCAGACCTCTCACATTAGGTCGCTAGCTTGTGGCCGCTGGATGTGCCGGGCGGTTCCGGGCAGACTTCTGCCACAAGCCAGACCTAACCTCGTGTCTAAGCATATTTTAGTTATGCCTACGACCTCTCACATTAGACTGACAGTTTGCGGTTGCTGGTTAAGCCAGTTGGTTCCGGGCAGGCTTCCACCGCAAACGGAGTCTAACCTCGTGTCATAGCCACTTTATTCCTTTATAGAAAATATCAGACTAATTATGTTCATTTAACAAATTTAACTTCTTCTCAAGTCGCAGCAGATTAATCAAATTAACATGTTTTACTCAATCTTAGGTTGCCTACAAATTACAATTATTCAGCTTTTCAACAGATTTAACAGATTAGGCGACACAATAGATTTAGCACATTAGGCAGTTTAACATAATTAGCAGATTTGGCGTTTCAACATATTTAGCAGTTTAGGCAATTCAACAGATTAAACAGATAACAGATTTAGCAGGTTGGGCAATTCAATAGATTAAACAGATTTAGCAGATCTAAAACATTCCTTAAGGTTTCATTGACAATTCTTGCCTAATTATAAATTAGGCCTAAATTCACATGCCTAAATCATGGTCATGATTCATAATATGACATATACCCAAATTTTAATTAAATTTGCATAGTACAGAATATGCTCAAAAATCCCAATCGTGATTCACACATAAATTATGCCAAATATAACCATTAATTACAATGCATGCCACATATCCAAAAATCCCCATTTAGGTGTATTCACACTTAATAGTTATCAAATCTTAATATAGATTTTTACACCTAAGTCATATGCAAATTAATTCTCTTTTTTTTTTCCAAATTACAGACTATAATACGTATAGTATGTCCAGATCTAGATCTTGAATTACAACTTGTACTATGCATCAAATCAGTTACATGTTCACAGTTAAATTTTACGCCCCAAATCCCATGTCATATGTCCAATATTCTTTATACCTCAAAACTATGTTCAATTATATGCCTCAGATTTATGTTTCTAAGTTGCAACCTATTTTATGTTTTAAGTCACAATAATCCTCTTCTTCCAAGTCATAGGTCATCTTATGCAATATGCCTCAAATTTATGTCCAGAATTACAACATGCATTGTGTCCTCAAATTAGTTACAAATCAATTATGCCCAAATATGCCTCATTCAATATTGTTCCCAAAATTTAGCGTTTATACGTTCATCTCTTATGAGATTTGGCTCAGGCTCGTGGTAGCCTGGCTATCAAACAAAAAGAAAGAAAGAAGGAAGAAATACATAACAAACAGAATAATAACACTAAAGCAGAAGAACAGATCTGATAAACAGAAAAAGACATAACCTCAGATTCAGATTCATTATCATGCTAGGATCATAATTAAATTTCATATCGGAAAATAACTGTACTTGCCTTGGTTGGATTCTAAAAGAAAAAGGTGTTGTAGTTGTTCTCTTTTAATCCTAATCAGAATTGGAGGAAGAAGAAGCACAAGTCCTAGCTTAGGTTTCAGCAGAGTAGAGACGCCATTGATTTATTTTTTAGAGAAGAAGAGAGCAATGGAGGCTAGAGAATTGTGTAAGAGATTTTGGTTTAGGTTAGGGATGTATATATAGGTGTAGGAAGTTATTTAGGACCATTAGATTAACCCTGAACCATGAGAACCAATCAGATGCAAAATCTGCATTTGAGTGAATTGGCTACGGGTTGACAGCCAAACACCCTGGATTAACACCTAGTCGACCCAGCAAGGCTCGGGTCGACCTCAAAAATGGGCCGGTTCGGTTATTCCCCCTCTCAATTCGCTGTTTTGAACTTTTTTGCATATTTAATTTTATATATATATATATATATATATATCTTATGCATACAAACTTCAAGGCTTAATAACTTCTTCATAATTAACCATTTTCACACTAAACCACTTTTTTGAACTGCGTTTACATTAAGCCACTTTTTAGCCATTCCCCTAAAACAAAAATATGGCGCTGGCGGGGATCGAATTCTTTACCTCTTGTATGCAAGTCACATGTTCTAACCAAATGAGCTACTAAGTCTTTTGCTTACAAACCTTAGAACAATGCTAAACATTATTCTTTTCTCATTCCTTTTTTTCAAATTAATTATTCTTTAATTTGTTATTTTAATATTCTCAGAAAGTACGGGGTGTTACATTCACCTTCGTTGGCCAATACAAGACCTTCATTTTCAACATGATAAAGTAGCCTTCTAATTTCACCCTCTTCACCTACAATTGTATAATACCTCTCTATACTTGGTTTATATCTCATTTCAAATTAGGAATGGATCAAAGCTTCCTCATCAGCCTTCCAAATAAAAATCTGGCTATCATTTAAAGCATCAAATTGCTATATGCCTTGGGTCGCTACATCCACTAGGTCAGGTTCAACGGGTGCAGCAGGCGGTGCACGAAGCTTGGGTACCCATTGTAGGTTTGGCTTACGTAGCAGGATCTTGGTGGAAGTCACAGAGGTAGCCACGCATGATTCCATTTTATGATCAAAGGAGTTAAGAATTAATTTTTAGTATGAGATAAACTATATATCATATTTATAACCGTTACGAAGATTTTTCCGAGACGATCATTCTGACACATAATTTGGATACATTTGGAATGCGATTTAGAAAATTTTGACTTTCATGTTTAAAATATATGCACATAAAACCAGTAATTTTTAATGTTCTAATTTTGAAAACAAAATGTACCTAATGTAGTGGTTAAGGTAGTTGACATTGATATGAGAGGTCATGAGTTTAATTCCAATTAATAATGAATTTTTTAACTACGAAAAATATTCGGAAAATGCATGTTTATGGTAGGAAGTGTGTGTCCATATGCATACATAAATCAGAAAGATATAAGGTAAAGATGTGCATATAAGGAAATAAAATGTTATGCATTTGCATATTTCTATGTATACACACACACACACACACACACACATATATATATATATAAATGTATTGTGTGTGTATGTGTGTATAACTAGGTGTATATTGTTGTAATGAATTGATTTTGTACACTGAATTATTAGCACTATAATTTAATATATTGTGAATTAATTTCACATTGATTGACATGTTTATCAAATGTTGGATCGATATATAAAACTTGATTATGCATAGATTTTATGTGTTATGAGAAATTAATAGAATAAAGTCCAAATTCTGTATCTAATGTTTTCGAACTAACTACATAGGTTAGCAATCAAATGTGCATTAATTGTGTAACAACCCGGAAAATCAGAACCAATTAAAATTTTTTATTTTGGCAATTTTAATGGATTTAGAATATTTAATATAATTTATTTCAAATAACAATGACTAGAAAATTATTTTGAATAGAATTTGAACGGAAATATTTATATAAATCGAAGATAGAATATAAATATTTATTTCAATTATAAAAGGAATTGAAAATGACGCGGTAGTTTGAAAATTCAATTTCAAATTTCAAATTTCAAATGAATGTACATGATTCAAAATAAACTGGATTTTAGTAAAACCAAAAATATTAGAATCTATTTGAAAATATCTTTCCAACGAATCCGAAAAATTGAAATTTCATAGCGGGAATAAAAAGTTATGCCCAGTTGAAAATTCAGAATAGTCGCTATGGAATTTTAGCCCTTAAAAATGGAAATTTTGCAAATGACCTCTGTTTTTGACGAAACCACTTTTGTTGGATCCGGGATATCAAGTTATTGCTAGATTCCAATTTTCATAATTTTTGAAATCAATATGTGAGCGTGGCAAAAGAAAACGTGTTTTAACAGTTTCAGTCAATTTAGATCGACTAGAAAATGGCCATTTTTCAAATGGTCTTCAGATTTGAAATTAATCTTGTTAGGACCGTATCATCAAAACATAGCTAGATTCATTTTTCTAGAATTTTTGGAGTCCGTATGTGGCCCTAGTAAATTGAAATGTACGTTTGAATTTAAAATATGATGATCTATATTTTAAATTTAGCGGAAACTGATCGTAACAGTCAAATTGACTTATGGGACATGTCCCATTGCGTTTGGAATGGGGGTATTTGTCTGGGGACGACAGTCAGTGGGTTCGATTTGGGGTTCGAATGAAAAACACATTTTCTTTGGAGAATTAATTAAATAAAAACAAAATATATTTATTTTACATTAAAACCCCCGTCATCTTTTTCTCCTTTCATAACAGCGAGCCCCCCCACAAATTAGAAAATCCCGATCACCAGTCGCCCCCTCCTACGATTTGACATCGCCGTCGTTCCCCCCAATAGCCGCCGCGCCGCCCACCGATGGCCCCACCGCCGTCAACAAACCCTTCTCTTCCTCCCTCCCTCCGTTCGAATCCCCTCTACAACCCTAAACCGCCCCTAAATCAGTCGTGGCCCACCACACCCACACTGCCGTTGGCACCGCCACTTCCTCCACCCCCTCCGACGATCTCGAGCGCCCCAAGCCCCCCTGGCCACCCGCGAGCAACTGGAAATCCCCCTCCCCCCCTGTAGAAAACTGTAAGTGTTTTTTTTATATAATGTAAAGCTTTGTTTTTTTATATATATGATTTTCGGGTTAATAAAAATAGTATTTTTACGTTAATAAAAATAGGATTTTTATGTGAGAAAAGAGATGATTTTTATCATGAAGAAAGATGAGATTTTTGTTTGTTTAAGAATTTGATTTTTATATGATAAAGATTTGATTTTTAAAGCGATAAAAATTTGATTTTTAGTTATTTAAAAGCTTTGATTTTTATTTATGTAAAAGCTACGATTTTTCATACGTGAAAGTGGTGATTTTTATTTAGACAAATTATGATTTTTAGCATTATAAAAATATGGTTTTTATTATAGGGATAACAATATAAAAATGCGATTTTTATATATGTTGTAGCAAAATAAAAATTCGATCTTTATATAAGAAGTAGAGATATAAAAATATAATTTTTACATAAAAAGAAGCATTGTTAAAATATATGATTTTTATATATGAAGTGCCATTATAAAAATGTGATTTTTAAAATATAAACATCATATTAAGTAATGTGTTTTTTACTATGAACAGTGGGAAAAGATCGCATTGGAATTTTGGGCAAATCCGAACCGTTCAGAAATAGAGAATGGACGAGTGGATCCCAAAGGTGAGAACTCCTCACTATAATTTCTTGTTCAGTTATTATTATATAACTGCATGTATGAACTGCTCCCCGTCGTCCACAGACCATGGACGACTTGTTTGGTTGTGTGTTTAGATTGATTTGTTTGTGTGAATTTGGTTTGTGATGTGAAATGGAATAAAAAAAATATTCATGTGTTGAATAAAATAAAATATTCATGTGTTGAATAAAATAATATATTCATGTGTTGAATAAAATAAAATATATTCATGTGTTGAAATAAAATAAATATTCATTTACAAATCAGACAATTTGTTTATATACGCTCATTTTACTGATATGGATTGGGACGATAAATTTTACACATTGCCCAACTGCACCAATGAAATATGTGTTTGTTGATTGAAACCCCACACGGGTATTAGGATGAAAATTGACGTACACTAATCCAGTTGTTTAGTTGTATGTCAATCGATAGGTTGACAGACTGCATAAGCGTTAATTATTTATATTTAATGCTTATGCAGTTGTGTGATGCACTTTGCATGATGGATGATTGTTTGCCATTGCTATTATATACATGTGTTGTATAGAATGCATATTAATAACATTACATGATAATTGATTGGGTCTCATTCCAATTTGGAAAATAAAGAATATTTTAAAATAATATTCAAAAAATAATAAAATAATATTCGTATGCTGAATAAAAATATATTCATAGGTTGAATAAAATATATTCATGTGTTGAACAAAATAATATTCATGTGTTGAATAAAAATATATTCATGTGTTGAATAAAACAAAATAGCGAATATTTCAAAATAATTTTCAGTAAAAGATCAAAATCTGATTTTGATGTCCGATTTGGGATGGACACGAATATATACAGCCGTGTTGATTAGATTAACGCCATTTTGACGTGAACGATATTCATATCGATTTTATTCATTTTTATAATGAATATCGAATGAAAGTGATTTCAAAATCTAATATTTTGAAAATATTATCATTTATATATTAATGATATGGAATATTCAATTTTTATTTAAAATTGAATATGAAGTTGAAAACGTTTTTAAAAAGAATTTAAAATGATTTATAAAATACGTTTTAAAAAGGAAATCGACGAAATATAATATATATATATATATTATATATTTAATGGCCTGAATAGAACGCGCTGCGCAGTGACCGTTCATGAATTTTGACCATTGACTTCGAATTGACGTTATGGGAGATCCGGCCGTTAGATTCTCTTGAAACTGGGACCTTGGGTTCGTATCGAAAAGAGCTTTCTAAGAATATGAGAGATTTGAAATCTAACGGTTGAATTTGGAATTATGTCCAAATCAAATTTAGAAAAGGTCGCTATAAGTGCAGTTTGATGACCGTTGATGGAAATCGACTCTACGGACCATGATAAAATTATTAAAAATATTAATAATTTGTGTAAAATCAAAATAAATGATTTGGAAAGAATTGGGATGAAAAATTCCATGTTTGTAAAGATAAAAATATATTTTTATCAAAATGAACTAGTTATGAACTAGAATTATAATCCAATATTTTTAAATAAATAAATTGGATTTGAAATGGTTTTAATATAACCAGAATTTTCCAATATATGGATTGGAATGGATTTGAATCGAAATTATGTTCAACATGTTTTGAAATTGGATTCTGTGATTATACGGATATTGTGGAGGAATTTGGAAGATATATGTATCGTTATTCCAATACGATATTTGTAGATTTGAGAATTTGAAATTGAATGATATATTTTCTATTCAGAGCCTTGTATTTAATATCAAATTGGAATTTGGGTTTGTCGTGAATGGTGTCTTCATTAACGTTGTTCTTAAACCCAAATGAGAAAAGAATAAATCTTTTAAATAAGATTTAAAGGAGTTTACCAATTAATTTATATTTAATTGGTATTGAATTGAAATTGGTTTTTGGGTTTATCGTGAACGGTGTTTTAAATAACACTTGTTCTTTAACCTGATTAACAATGGAATGTGATTTTGGGTTTGTCGTGAATGGTATCTTTAAAAATACTGTTCTTAAACCCAATGGAGTTAAGAAAATTAGAAACTAACGGAAGATTAGTTAAGTTGAATGGTTTCCTGAGTATTGATCTAATGTTGGTTTCGGCCTTTGGGGTTAATACTTAGGAAATTGTTCTCTTACTAATTTACGGTTAGAGACCGATAAATGTGAATTTGGGTTTATCGTGAACTGTGTTTAAACTACATTGGTTCTTTCACCCAGTTAAAGAAAGGACTATTTTCCTACAAGTTGAATGATCATTAATATTGATTTTTGGGAAGATTAAAACTGAATTAGAGTTTTAATGAATCTTTAATTAGATTGAAATATGAATATGATAATTTAAATTATCAAATTCAGGAAATGATCAGGAATGGAGTATCACTCGTTTTGCTCCAAACGATAGTTAAATCTTTAATTAGATTTGAACGTGAAATGGTAATTAATATTTACCGATAACACCGTGTTGTTAGATATGGAGCATTACCAGTTTTTCTCCATGGGATGAATAGGTTGGGATTGGGAAATAAATTAAATGATTACTTTGGTGTGATTCGCTAATCCCGACTAGTTTGGAAAACCTTAATATGGTTAGAAATGATATCCAAAGGAAGATTAAAGAATAAATTTAAAAGAATTTATCTTTGATAAAATTAATGGGAACCTTTCCCTAAGAATGTGAATATTTGAATAAATAATATTCTGGATTGGAATGAGGCGTATGTTGTGTTTGTGTAACACTTGTTTATTATATACGCGGGTTATTCGGAAAGGCCGGGTTTATACTCATTCTGAATAACCAATTCGACGATAAGTCGACAATGAAGACGATGGTTGAAGACCGGAGGTCTTCACATCGTTTGGATGATTACTGATGTCTTGATTGGGCAGTACACCCAAGACAAGGTAATAGGTGGTGATCGTCCAAACGTACTTGGAGATCGACAGATATGCGAGGGCCTCTCTCCTGTATTAGACATATGGGACGAGGAATAAGGTGCCTCCGGTTTCGTTCAGATCTAGAACGAACTTGTAAATGGATTGTGTGTCTGACATTGGATTTTATTCTTTGTTGATTGATTTCTATTAAATATATATCTGTTTGGCAGCGGAGAATTTATTATCTTGCTTAACACCCTTCTCTGAGACGTATGAGCTCAGAGATTATATACCGATAGACATCAGTCGCATGGCATGAATTGCCTGTGTGGCATGCTGAGATGCAAATGATCAAGGCTTCTGTTTAAAAGCAGAGTCTTGTGGTTGATGATCAAAGCACGACCTACGTGGCATAGCATTGTGTATGGCGTTAATTCGCGAGCCTCACACCTCAGTATGAGTCAAAAACGGGATCGTGGCTGCAGGGAGTGCACGACGTTTCTTTCTAGCTATGGGTGGTGTCAACGTTTTACAAGCCTTGACATTTATATTATTTTTACCTATGTGGTTGTTGGAATGCGAGGCGCCTCGGATATATCGGTCTCTACGGAGCCGATGGATAGGTCCGATAGGACCGGGAAACGTGTGTTCAGGTATCACTAATATGCTATATGCGGACCAACCCTGAAGATCTAAGGGTTCGCCAGCATCTGAATCCTGAGACATTTGCTAAAGTGTCTCAAATCGGTGAGGATCCATCACTGGCCTCGACTCACGACGGAAATCCAATTTCCAATACGTGACATTGCAGTTTTATTTGTAGAGCCTAGTATGGCGACATGATAGATGGTACCCATGTCGCCTATGATTGATACATTTATATTTGAAGTTTATTTCTTCACTTATAGTAATAATAAAAGCTTAAATTTTGCGTATCAAGCATTATTTGGCTATTATAAGGTAAAACCCTATCCTCCGGCTTGCGTTGCATTGTGTGATGGGACCTAGGTCTTATAACAGCTTCATTTTCTTTATTTAGCATTGTGCTGTTTATTCTATGCATTGGTATTCTTGGGAGGAAACCTGCTCTGTGTTATACGGCGTGGTCCCTTGATTTACTTCATTTTAAAGTAAAGTTTCAAATAACTGTTTTAGTTCTCACACCTGTCACATGACTGACCTGGAGTTTATTGTTTTAACCTAAACTCTGGGTGCCCCTATTTTCCACTCGGGCAGCTAGTAGTTTGTTTTTTGCAGATTTATATTCAAAGGATCCTGGTTTACAGCTGGAATGATATATGGAAAGCTTTGTATACATGTATCTCTTTCAGTTATTTTGTATTATTTTCCGCTGCATTGTAATTTATAAATCTTCGATATTTTTCTGATGTATAATATTTTTTCATACTCTGTAAATTCTTGAACTCTGATGTAAATTTTTGTAATAAGCAATGAAATGTTCTTCTGTTTGTGTTCTGATTCGTCAAGTTCTCAACTCAATCCGTTCTTTCATTTACGGGGAAGTTCGGGTCGTGTCAAATTGTCAATATATTCTAGTTACTAAACAGATATTGATGGTTTTTCTGTCAACTTTATATATTATGAGGGGATAATTTCATATTCTTGCAATTAATTAGTATGAATTTGAATTTCCCTATATATGTATATATAGAAATGTTTTTAAATTCATATACCATAAAGAATTAATTATGCACGTTAGTAATTAATTGGGCGTCGATTGACACATAAATCAATCAATATGGTTTAATAGAGATTTACTTCGTAGAGATTAGGAATTAATTCTTGTTCATAATGGATAACTTTATAATATTTTTAAATTTTATTCATTTATTACCCACATTTTAAATATTGGTATTTTCAATTCTTTTTCTATGATTAGTTGAATGAAAATAATAATGCATGGATGAGATGCGTTCTAAGACTGTACCTCATTACGTAGTAACTAAGTGTGCGGCTATGATGTAATTTAAGAATTGTTAGGCTAAATCTAATGGATTAAATCAATTCCTAACTTATGTATAAGCAAGTCAACCCTAACCCATTTCTTTCTTTCTTCTTCCTTCTTGAAAATTAATTAAACATCCTTTTCTTTCTTTCCTTCTTCCTCTTTGGAATTTAAAAAAAAAAATATTTTATTTCTTTCTTAAAAAAAAATTCTTCAAAAATTTAATGGAAACATTGCGTGATTAATTAAGGAAAAGAGAGAACTATAATAAAAGAGAAAAAGGAAGGATGAAAAAGAACAAACAAAGTAGAGAAGTATAGAATCAAATCCAAGAGGGTGAAAGTCTACATAAGATTCTCTATAGATTTTCTACCGCCGCATCGGTATGAATTATCTAACTTAATTAATTAAATTTAATATATAAATTTGTGTGCCTCTTGACAAAAATTTATGATGTGATATATTAACAATTGTTTGATACTTATGATATTTTGATTTTTTTGAGTCTACATTGACTATTTATTACTTATTATTGCATTATTACTATTTCAATTGAAATAAGTGTAGATGTTGAATATGGAAATTATTCATTAAGATAAAATGAATGAAACTAAGTGATGATGTTAAAATATGATAAATAATTTCTTAGTGCGATTATCCATGGTTGTTTATGTATTGTTTATAAATAATATATTTTGAAAAAAAATGTAACTAATTAGAGATGTGTTTCATATAGTTATTATTTATGAAATCTTGAAGGAATTCATAAATAATAAAAAAGGATGTATATTCTTATTCAACGAAATAAGATTTATATGTTTTGGAATAAATGTGAATGAAATGACTTTCTTGTGTGTTAAAGGAACTTAATATGAAATCATTTTTTGTTTCGTTTTTTGGCAAGGCCGATAGGGTTAAATGATTCACTGCCATTTTATCAAAGCATCTTAGAAAAGAGATTAAAATGAAGACATAAAAAAACAAAAACACAAGCAAACATAGGAACAAGGCACTGCTAAAACTAACAAAACGACAAAGGCAACTAAAAAAACAAAATGATAATCTCCATAAGAGTCAGAGCTATAATGGAGCATACCAAATGCTAGGGTTGAAGGTAAATGAGAGCAATTTAATACCTTCCCTTATCTCAGCTGCCACATTACTCCGCAGTTGAATTGTTGTTTTTTCTCTTCTCTATGTTAAATATTCCTGTATTTCTTTCTCTCCGAACCACACTTAAGAATTTCTTTAACAAATAATTCATAAAACTTTTCTTTGTATTCTTCCTTCCAGAGTTTCTCTAACTTTTTCCATTCCCTATTAGTTCTAGGCAGACATTATTTGTTCCTATCTCGCACATTATTTTACTTCACGTTTGATAAATATCATCACATTCAAAGAAAATATGCTCTACTATTTCAGGATGAAGATTGCAAAAGACACATAGAGGGTTGACTTGCAATCCTCTTTCACATAGCTTGCCCTTAGTTAATAAGGCTCTGTTAATGACTTTCCATATTAACAAGTTTCTTTTAGCACTGTTATCCTTGCACCAAATCTTTATGTTCCATTTACAACTGATAAGCTCTTCAAAATTAGCCATGTCATAGTATTCTTTTCTTATGTGAAATTCTTTACCCATACTACTCCACCGGTTGTTTTTTTTCTCTTTCCTCATCTACCTTAACTTTAGAAACAAGTTTCCACAGCTCATTATTTCTCTGGTTTGAGGAATTAGGAAGGAAAATGTCATTATACTGAATGATGTCAAGTATATAAGAAATTCCATTTCAAGGTGAACTAAGTTCCTTCTAAGAATCAACCCTCTTATCTAACCAAGGGTCCTCCCAAGATTCTACTAACTAGTGTATATTATTATTTATATGAGATCGTGCCATAATGTTGAGTGTGACAATATTTTTGTTTTATCGATTGGAGTCGGCTTGCAGAATCGACTATAATTTCACTGGCATGAATTTTATACGTCCAACAATAGTTGTAAACAATTATCAAACATCCAAATAACATCCAGTGTGCACCTTTATTCATATGAGCTTTAATCAAATAATTGACGCTTATTTCAATCTTTCAATCAACCTATATGCATACAAGGGAGATGTAAAAGTCCATTATCATCCCAAGACCCGTGTGGAATTTTCAACCAACAAACAATCAATTTAAATCAACTATTAATTCTTGAATTTAATCATAACTAATTCAATTCAAATTATTTTTCATTCTGACTAATTTCACTTAAACAAGCAATGATAAATTCATCATTTGAACTATAAATGGATATTTAATCCAATTTTAACAACCCCAAATATTTTAACATCATTTTAGCTTGTTAAATAACTTAACATCGCAACCGAATCATAATACAATCATTCATCCATCCATATGGTTTTCAAAAAAGTTGTGATGTGAGCTACCATATACCATAAAACAAATTTGTGATAATTAATCAGATAAAAATCAATATAGGCAATATATATATATATATATATATATATATATATATATAATTCTAATAACTGTAAAAAAAAACAGTTTGAGTGAGAAGATCTCACATTGGTCGTTTTCTCTAGATAACGCTAAATGATCGATTGACCGAATCAGACATTTTATTCCACCACTAAATCAATTTCATTGTGAAGCTCTCGTCGATACGGTTCCAACATATCCTGAATGGTCGAATTCTGATCTCATATAAAAAAGTTATGTATTTTAAAAGTTTGCACATTTGCATCAACCAAACATTTGGCTTATTTTGATTTTAACTACACAAAATAAATATTTTAATCAATAAATTCTCACTCCAAGCATTCCTAACATCACGACACTTCACCGTAGGCGCTCCACGTGCTTGCTACGAGATTAAAATCTTGTCTTTTCTCGCCAAATCAACCACAAACATCGCACACACCAAATCTCTCTTTAACACACGTTATAGGGTATAAAGATGAAATTTTTATGGGCTTGTGGGGTCAACAGGTTTGATGTTCGGTGCAGTATAGCGGACGTGGTTAATGTGGCGGGACTGTGGAGTGGTTTCATGGCCATGTGGGGCTCATAGGAGGAGGTTGGATGGGGGTGCTAGAAATGGGTGAAATGAGGTGATTTAGGGTTTCGGAGGAGAGGAACTTGTAGCAAGGGGGAAGTGAGGGAAGGGAAGTTGCGTGGTTGTGTAGGGGGAGGAGGAGGGGCAGCGACACGGGTTACATGGAGGAGGGAGGTCACCATGAAAGAGAAGAAAGGAGGACGGAGAAAGGAGAAAAAGTAAGGAAAGAAAAAAAGAAAAGGGGGCTTATTGCAAATTTTCATCCCGTCACACGGATCGCTGAGGTGGCACGACCTGGTGAGTTAGAAGAAAACACCTTGTCTCGTTGGATGACCTCCGTTTTATCTCAAGCTTTATAACTCAACGTTTATAAAAGTGTGCTAGCTAGCCTCCACCTCTTTTGATCGCATGAGCACATATTAGTTCCGTTTGTCACGAAATTTTGGATTTCGACACAAAAAGTAATTACGGATCCAACGGAACAGATTTCGTCGAATTCTGAGTTAGTTTGACCTTCCATTTTATTTTTTGATCGTGTTTTAGCTTGATTTCAATATGCGATTTTAGCGTACGTTTTCTTCTCGCACGCCCACACACTCGCTCCAAAAATTTTGAGATTTGGAATTCTACCATTATTCAACGCTACGAATCCAAAAAAAATCGATGGAATCTGAGGTCATCTGAAAAATGTTCCTTTGTAAAACTGCTCAAATTATTATATCGAACGGATTTATCTCGCACGACCACATACTACCCCGTTTGGTGCGAAATTTGAAATCTAGCCATGATTAAATATTTTTAATCCAACAAAATTAGTTTTATCTTAGCAAAATATTCGTTTTTAAGGCCTATGCGATGTTATTAAAATTGATTTCGAAATTCAATCGTATCTTCTTATAAAATTATATTAAAAATAATTTTTAAATTGGCTGTGAAATTTCGGGTTGCTACAAGTTGCCTAGACTAATTTCTCCTCTTTTATTTATTTTTGCACTGGGCCTAGTTCAACGAGAGCCTAAGACATTATCATTTAAGTTATGTAAAAATGGGAATAATATTGAAAGAATGACAAAAAGGGGACTTTGGGCATGTTGAGAATTAATGAATATTACATTCAAATTATGGACTTTAAATTGGGATAAATTCTAAGCAAAGAATATTCAAACTTGTGAGCTGGAATAAGTTATACCTAATAGGACATTAAATAATATATGATTAGAAAACATGTTAATTATGATAAAATACACTTAATTAAACATTAAGTGACATACATGTAAAGAGTGATGGATTGTACTTAATTGATATTAAGTGACATGGGGAAGGGTTGTATAAAAAGATTACATTTAATTAGAAATGTTAATTACAACCTAGGAAGTACAACTCATCATTCTATGATTACATTTAATTGATATTTTTTTATCCGGTAGTTGTCTCAAACCCCATAGGAGGTACGACTTATCAATCTATGATGTGTATGGGTTTGAGGATTTATATTCTTTGCGTCGAGTTTGAGTGTGACGCGTATGTACTGGATTTTATGGGTTACGGGTTTATTCTAGGGATGGATTGGCTAGCGATGTAAGGTATCATCCTTGATTATGAGAGGAGAGTTGCTAGGCTTTTGACATGCCACGGTAGGACTCTCAAGATTTCCTACGACCTGCGAGGGTCAGTATGCCAGTTTCTTATATTCCCTAGATGCTTCTGTCGAAGATCTCAGTTTAGTACTCATAGTTAGAAAATTTCCAGATCTATTTAAGGAGGTGAGAGGGTCACCTCCTAGGTGTGAGATATATTTCCAGATATATTTGGTTGGAAATGCTAAGCCTGTCTCTTTACCAGTGCACCACATGGCTCCAAGTGAGAGGAGGGAGCTCAATAAACAAGTGGGTGAGTTAGTCGAGAAGGGAATTATTAGACGGAGCATTTTTTAGTAGGGAGCACTAGTCTTCTTTGCGACCAAGGCAGACGGCTCTCTCCATCTATGTATGGACCATAGGGAGTTGAATAACCCTATTAAGAAGAATAGGCACCCACTCCCATGGATAGATGAATCGTTTGACCAGTTAGTGGGCGCTTCGGTTTTCTCGTAATTGGGTTTAGTCGCATGTTTTCATTAGCTTAAGGTAGCATATTAAAACATAGACAAGAATACTTTTAGGACTCTCTATGGATTCTTTAAGTAGCTAGTTATGCCTTTGGGCTAACCAATGCACCAACGTACTTTGTGGATTTGATGAGTCGAGTATTTAAGTAGTACCTGAATAAATTTGTGGGGGTATTTGTCAACGATATCTTGGTTTTCTTGAGGAGCGAGGAAGAACACGCCATGTTGTAACACCCCGAATTTTTAAAGACACTAAAAGAGGATAAGTTAAATAGTAAATAATTTATAATTCAGAATTAGAGGAAATGGTCTATACCATTGCGCCCGTCTCGAAATTCTGGTCAAGATAGACATTTGATTTGCGTAAAACGGACACCGTATGAGGAAGTCATGAGGGATTTAAGTTTGTATGCGTGCAGAAATATTATGTATACACATATGAGTCTAAGATGAGTCAGAATTTTATCCAGAGCAGTTCAAATTCGAAAATAAAAAAATAGCGGCAGAATTCCCGCTCTAGGGGGTCGACCCCCCGACCCCCCTAGAGGGGTGTCGGCACTGGGGTCAACCCCCCTTAAGGGGTGTCGACCTAGGGGTTAACCCACCCACAAGGTGTCGACACCCCTAAGGCTGACATGGCACTCGGTTTCAGGGGGTCTGGCAGCTATATATATGTGTCGTATTCTACTATTTTCTTCATTGGAAATCATGGAGGCCGCTGACGGGGTGCGAATTAAGACGAAACCGTTTTCTACAATAACATACTTTGCAAATCAAATTCAGAAATTCAAGATCCGTTCTTTCTCAATTCTCTAAACCTAACGTTGTGAGTTTCCAGTTGCTTTTAGGTTTAGGTAAATAAAAGTAAATCGTGAATGACTATTAATTGGATATGTTGTAAAGTAGGATTCTGTGCAAGTGTTAAATTCTATACTATGTCATGATGGATCTATTTCCCTAGATCTAATACAATTGTGGTTATTCTATTATGTTGCCTATGTGGATCTTGACTTGTAACTATATTGTGGTGGATGTACATCTACTAAATTGGACGGCTGTAACATTGGCTAGATCTAGTTCTTTATGTAAATCACCTTTCACCTGTCATATTGTGATCAATCTAGATATGTTGTAAACTTGACATGTGAACCCATCTTTAGATCTAAACATGTTACTATGTCATCCTAATTATGCTAGATCTAAATAGTTGGACATCTAAATGGTTAATTTAGATCTCATTATGCTTGCTTTGACATCGTAGTTTCCACAAGTTCATCAGTTTTATGTCCACCTTGTTATGATGTTAATTACATGTCCATTCACCTTGTTATCATGCTATTTTATGTTTATGCCAAGATATGTTGAAACTATCACCGTTTTCATCTTCCATTTTCATTGTTATGGCTAGGCTACTTGTAGCCTAGATGTCGGCAAAATACGTGTGAATACATTAGTTAGGAAACGGGGAAAGGGATTTATAATTGGCATGATTTATGTAATATTTATATGAATTGGACATATAATTCAAATGGGGAAAAACATAGAAATAATCACCTATAATGACATTGGTAGATTTGGATAAAAATGGAATGTTTAGTAATTACAATTAGGAATTGTAACTGTACTTATGACACGAGGTTAGGTTGCATTAGTGGTTGAAGTCTGCCTGGACTCGACCGACATATCCAACCACCACTAATGTTGAACCTAATATGGGAGATCTAAGTACATAAATATGAATCGGGCTATGACACGAGGTTAGGCCCAACTGTGGAATAAGTCTGCCCAGACCCGACCGGCATATCCAATATCCACATGTTGTAGGCCTAATGTGGGAGGTCTAACCCATTATAAACCATAAATGGACATGGTAAAGAATTGGACTACTTAACCTAATTTAATCCATAAGGATTGTATGATTATCAACTTAAGTTAGGGTTAAGTATAATCGGATGGGTAGTGGGTGGGTTAAGTAAATCAGAGGGGGTGGGTAATATTTACATATAGGCCCACGAACTTAACCCAATAAGGTTATGTAATTAAAGACACCCTTTAGGGTAAGCATAACTGACATTGGGCTATATAATTAAAGACCTAAGGGTATACATAGTCAGTGAAAAACCTATGGGTATACAAGACAAAGGAGAGAGCTTGTATCATATTGTGTGGGACCTATTTCAGTCAGTAATCCGGAGTAGGTATCAAATAAAGAACTCCGTACTAGGCGGAGAAGGGGCACACTTACTGATTGATTATAAGAGATCCAAACGAGACGGACGGTGTGGGCGGCGCAAACTGACCGGGCTATGTGCGTGCATGAGCCGGGCAAAGGGGGATAAGACGACTATGACACCAGTAGATATGGTTGTGTACATCTTGGGAAATGAAGGGTTGCCACTTTAGGGAGTAATACCTCTTACTGTGGGGCCAGCACAGGATATCTACGGGGTATGGAGCCGATCAATTAGGGTAGTGCTTTGGGTACACTCGGACATATGCCCTAAGTCTACCAACTTATAGTGGAAGGGATCATCTCATTTTAGTTATACTAGTAATAGTGTAGAGTAATCATTAGTGAAGCACATACACCTTACCCTGTCTACCTTGTCACACCTGCCATTTATGTAGTGATCTCTTTTATCCACTTTATATGCCTATCATGTTACTTTTATTTATTTATTGGCTAAAAGTAACTAGACTCGCCAGACTTTATGTCTGACCCTTTTGTTTCTCCTTCTTTCTTCCATTTCCCCTGGTTCTCAGGGAGGAAACACTCAGGCTTAGTTAGGACTCATATATCATTTTGCTAGGAGCTACTTCTGAAGTATGGCTCAAGTTCTTGTCTCTACTATGGCTTAACTCTTTTAGTTGGGGAATTATGCTTTTTATATACTTATGTACTCTGATGGTGCAAGACAGAAGTTATTTTATTGTAAAGGTTTTTGTGACTTATGGTATTGTGAACCACAGTATTATGATTTATGTCTGAAATAAAAATTTAAATTTCCGCTGCTATCTTATTTATATCTGTCTTATAATTATTCTGTGTCTGTTTACCATAACGCTTCATGAAACTTAATGCATTCCCTTAGTGAGTGACATTAATGGACGTGAGGTGTCACACTTGGTATCAGAGCTGAAGGTTACAAGATTAGATAAAAAAAATTAAAATTATTTTTCAAAAAGGTTTTAAAAGAAAGAATTTTCAAAAAGAAAGGACTGTTTTGAAAATATTCCCCCAAGAAGCTATATGTAATATCCTTTGGTCCTTTATGTAAATTTCTTCCTTTTTCCTTTTTCAGCATGTCTGGGGAACAAAACATTCCTAATATCGCAGAGGGCGTCACAATACCTAGATGGTTCCGTAGGTATTTGGAGGCCACGGTGCCTGCCGAAGGCCAAAGAGACGTTCCTCCCCAGTTGCACCAGTCATTCCTCCTCCTCCTCCAAGGGCAGATAACTTCGCCAAGATCTGCAAGGACTTCCGTGCTATGGGAGGGAAGCCATTCCATGGGAACGGGACATTCATAGAAGCTCAGAATTTGCTTAAGGAGACCAAGGACTTATCCGTAATCTTTGAAGTAAAGGATAGAAGGAAGGTTCAGTTAGCTGCCTGGATACTGAAGGACGAAGCCTCATTTTGCTGGGAAGTAACTCAAGCTGGACGTTCGATGGAAACTTGGGAAGATTTTAGACAGAGGTTTGAAATGAAATTTATTTCCCAAGTTGAGAGAAGCATACAGATAGAGAGGTTCTTTGCACTCAAACAATGAAACTTGACGGTGAAGGAGTATGTGAGCAAGTTCAACCAGCTGGCAAGGTTTGGGTTAGAGTTGGTGGATACACCACACAAAAGGGCTTTGCGGTTTGCTAAAGGGCTGAATGAGCCTCTGCATGGTTTAGCCCTGTCCCATATTCCTATGGGGCCCTTTTGAAAAGATTGTTGATATGGCTGTAATGCATGAGGAGGACAAGGGAGAAAAGAAGGAAGCAAAAGCTGAGGGGACATCGAGAATAGGAAGGTGTGGCCCAAGAAGGGGCAGCAACAACAACAAAAGAAAGGAGGGAAAGATGACAAAGGCAGGGATAAAAGAAAATGTCACAATTATGAAAAGGAGGGTCACTTGATCAAAGATTATAAGAGAAGGAAGAGAAAATGCTTTAATTGCGGAGAGGCCGGACACTTCTCTAAAGAGTGCCCAAAGAAACAGGGATCGCAGGGACAAGGTCAAAGAGCAGGAACTTTTGGAGGGCAGGTGCATGCTCTCGCGATCAGTGCTCCTGAAAGAGGTAGAAAAATTTCCATAGAAAGATTAGTTTCTCTTTCAAACCATCCAGTTAGAACACTTTTTGATTCTAGCGCTTCACACTCATTTATATCTTGTTCTGTAGTTGAATCTCTGCACTTAATTACTAGTATGGTAGTAGATCCCGTAGTTGTTTCAAACCCCATTGGTGGTTCGGCTTATTTATCAATGATTAGTTGAGGTTTGAAAATATCTATGTCAGACGTCGAGTTTGAATGCGACGCGTATGTGCTCGGGTTTATAGGCTATGGGTTGAATCTAGGAATGGATTGGCTTACTACGTATGGGGCCATTCTGGATTGTGAGAGGAGGGTTGTTAGACTCCTGACTTGTCATGGGAAGACCCTCGAAATTTCTTATGACCTCCAAGAGTTTGTTTTTCTTAGCTTCCTAGAGTCTCTAGATGCATCCATAGATGATTTGCAATCTGTTCCAGTAGTTCGAGATTATTCCGATGTTTTTGATGAGGTACGGGGTTTACTCCAAGGCGCGAGATCGACTTCCACATATATCTGGTGGACAATACAAAGCCAGTTACATTACCAGTGCGCCACATGGCTCCAAGGGAAAGGAGGGAGCGGAGTAAGCAAGTAGGGGAGCTACTTGAGAAAGGGTTTATCAAACAAAGTATATCTGAATGGGGTGCTCCAGTAGTATTCGCAACTAAGGTGGATGGTTCACTTCGTTTATGTATTGACTATAGAGAGTTGAATAAGCTCACCAATAAGAATAGACACCCGCTTCCGAGGATTGATGATTTATTTGATCAGCTTGTTGGTGCCTTGGTATTTTCTCAGTTGGACTTGGCTACGGGGTTCCATCAGTTGAGGGAGACTGAGGACAACATAGATAAGACTGCTTTCAGAACTCCAGACGGTTTCTTTGAATGGCTAGCTATGCCTTTTGGGTTAATAAATGCACCCGCCTATTTTGTTGATTTGATGAGTAGGGTGTTTCGTGAGTTCCTAAAAAAAAATTCATAGTCTTTGTTGATGATATTTTGATCTTCTCCAAGAGTGAAGAAGAGCATGCCCAGCATTTGGGAGAAGTTTTGAAAACTCTCATTGACCATCAGCTAAAGGAAAAGTTCTCCAGATGCCATTTTTGGAGAAAGGAGGTAAGATTCTTGGGGCATGTAGTTTCCAAAGAAGGGACAACTGTGGATCCCGCGAAGGTGGTTGCGGTGCAAGATTGGAAGATTCCCAAAAATGCAACCAAGATGAGAAGCTTTCTTGGGTTGGCAGGTTATTATAGGAAGTTAATTAGGGACTTCACGAAGATATCAACCCCTCTCACCAGACTGACAAAGAAGAATTTGGCATTTTCATGGAACATAGACTGTGATGTTGCTTTCCAACGACTGAAGAGGGCTCTGACAACAACCTCAGTTTTGACCTTGCCTGATGGAAGTAAAGTATTTACTGTTTACACTGATGTGTGCTGTACAGGGCTTGGTGTGGTTCTGATGCAAGAAGGGAAAGTAATATGTTATGGGGGTAGACAGTTAAGAGTTCATGAGAAGAACTACCCCGCCCATGATCTAGAGCTAGCTGCCATAGTATTCGCGTTAAAGACATGGCATCATTATTTACTTGGATAAAGGTTCGAGTTATACACCGATCATAAATCTCTCAAGTAACTATTCTCACAGAAGGATCTCAACTTAAGGAAACAACGGTTTGATGGAGTTCTTAGATTCATATGATTTTGAGATTGCTTATACCCCTAGCAAGGGTAATGTGGTAGTAGACGCACTAAGTAGGCAGAGGGTGGCCTGAGTCCTCTGTTTGTGGAAAGAAAGAACTTCGAGTTTATATCAGGTTTTGATTTTAGACCCTCCATCAAGGTTTTCCTGATTTGTTTGCATCCTTGGAGATACGACCGATCCTTATGGACCTGATAGGAGCTTTGCAACAAGGTGACCCACAGATTCTAGACTCAGAAGAGGGGAGACTTCTAGTCACCTCAGTATATATGCCATAGATGAAAAGGGAGGTTGCGACAAGATGGAAGGCTTTGTGTTCCTCAAACTGGAAGCCTAATAAAGGCAGTCCTAAAAGAAGCCCACCATTCTGAGATGACCATTCATCCAGGCGGTGGTAAGATGTATAGGGACATGAAGAGGGTTTTCTTTTGGGCTAGGATGTAGAAAGATGTAGCTGAATTTGTTTCTTAATGTTTAGTTTGCCAACAAGTCAAGGCTGAGAAAAAGAAGCCCGGAGGATTACTTCATCCATTGGAGGTTCTGCGGTGGAAATGGGAGAGCGTCTCTATGGATTTCATAGATGGTTTGCCTGGATCGAAGAATGGAAACACCAATATTTAGATTGTGGTGGATAGACTCACTAAGAGCGCTCACTTCATTCCAGTTAAGAGTAACAGGATAACATTATGGTTAGCAACAATTTATGTTCGTGAGATAGTTTGTCTTCATGGAGTACCTTCAAGCATCGTGAGTGATCGTGACCCCATCTTTACCAGCGAATTTTAGAGGAGTTTGCAAGAAGCATTAGGTACACAGTTGTGTTTGAGCATCGCTTATCATCCTCAGACCGATGGACAGACGGAGAGGGTGAACAGGATTCTTGAGGATCTTTTGAGGCTGTGTATCCTAGACTTCGAAAGGACTTGAGAAGAGCATCTTCCTTTAGTAGAGTTTGCCTATAATAACAGTTATCAAGCTAGCATCGGCATGGCACCTTTCGAAGCATTGTACGGGCAACCCTGTAGATCGCTAACTTGTTGGTGGGAATCTACAGAAAGATTATTACTTGTTTCAGATATGGTTAGAGAAACATCCAAAAAGATTGATCTTATTCGACAGCAGATGAAGACAGCTCAAGATAGGAAAAAGTTCTATGCAGACAAGAGAAGAACTGACATCGAATTCTAAGTGGGAGACTTAGTTTTTATCAAAATATCACCTCTGAGAAATGTGGTTCGCTTCGGAGCAGTAGGGAAGTTGGCACCTAGGTTTGTGGGACCATTTCCCATAACCGAGAGAATTGGCAAATGGCCTAAAGTGAAACTCCCAGAAAATCTATCCGGTGTTCATGACGTTTTCCACGTCTCTCATCTGCAGAAGTGCCTGCATGACACCGCAGAAGTTGTGGATCCGAGTATGTTAGAAGAAGTAGAAGTGGAACGGGAGGCGACAGTCAGACGAGTCCCTACCCGTATTCTTGGGTCAGAAGTTAAGAAGCTACGCAATAAGGAGATCAAGTTGCTAAAGGTTCAATGGGGAGATAGCCCAGAGGATGTGACTTGGGAGACCGAAGACAAGATTCATGCTTTTACCCTTTTCTTTTCGAGGGTATGTTCTTAACTCCTTCTTCAAATTTTTATCAGTGCTTGTTTCTGTTAATAGAGTATATCTTACCAATAGAATTTTTCGGCCTTTAGATAGGAATCCTATGGATGTAAACATGTGTTTGAAACATGTTATGTTTGATGGATGCGAGTGGATGCAAGTGTTTGCTAGTGGTTGCCTGTGGACGCATACACACACATTAGGCACTAGATCGGCTCAATCACTCTCATACTGCATATGTATGTGTATGCATTTTCTTTTCTTTTATGGATGGAAATGGATGAGTTAGCATATGGATGTTGCATTTGGACAAATGAAGGTGCACACATATAGTACTTATATGATATAATAGGTTTATTTGCATACATATTGGATTCATGGCACTAACATACATTGCATTAAGGAGGTCAACTGAATCAGTAAGACTGCCTGATCTTCCCATTAGTGTTGGGACATATACGCACACCTTTGCATATATTCATATAAGCATTAGAAATCTTTAAGGATAATGGATGCCAGTGATTGGTGGATGAGTCGATGGACGATGGATGGTAGGATATGCATTCTTTTCAAATTAGAGATTTCGGGGACGAAATCCTTTGAGTAGGGAGAATGTAACTGTAACGACCCGCGTTCTACGCATCATAGGATCGTAGGATATTTATTTCTTTCACATACGAAGTCGTATGGTCATGTAACTTTGGGAGACGACTATTGGGGTCATTTCCCATGTTCATGATTTTTCCCGATTTTTAAATGACCATTTTACCCCTAGTTGGCACTGTTTTGGCCATAACTTTTGACTGGAAAGGAATTTTGACCTGAAACCACTTCCATTGGCTTCGGATGATGGTTTCTCTTTCCGTAGAGTGGTCACATTAGCCAAACGGACTTACCGTTTGGGAGATATGGCTGAAACAAGTTTCAGATGGAGAAAAACAGCTTAATTGGGCTTAACCGGGTGATTAACAGGTAGGCCCAAGGGGAATTTCGGGTTTAGAGGTATAGGAGGACTGATTAGGGTTAGGTTATCATTCTCATTTCAGTTTTGAGCCGCCACAAACCTCCTTGAGACCTTAGTAATGGCTTCCTACATCTAAAACACCCAAAATCACTCTCTAATTGAAGATTAGGCTTAGCAACACTAAATTAAGGAGAAAAAGCATCAAAGCAAGGTTGGAACTGCTGTTAGACATCAGTATTCGCCCCAAATCAGAGGAGTTTCAGTTCTGAGAATTTCATTTGTGGCCAAGGTGAGTGATAACATCATTTTGACACTAATTACGGTAATTAAGGGTAATTAGTGAAGATTAGCGAATTTATACGTAAATAAATTCTGGAAAAATTCTTAAAATTCTAAAATAATGTTTTAAGGCTCTGTTAGAAATTTGGGTTAATTTCGATGTGTTTTGCTAATTGTATGCTTAAACATGATTAAGAAGGATTATAGGAAAATGTGAGGTTTTAACCACTTTTGATCCATTTTGGTTCATTTGAATTGTTGTTATGGTGTTTGCAATTGATGTTATATGTTGCTGTGACAGTTTGACATGAATTATGATTGATTAGAATAGTTAGATTTGTCAAAAACGTCGTCGAATGGCGTAGAAAGCTCGCTGGAAAGTTGCAGAAGTGTGCAGGCTCCGAACCGGTTCGGATCGGAGAAAGGGGTCGGATCGGACTAGGGAACTGACCAAGGGAATCCGAACTGGATGAGGACTTGCCACTGGAAGAAGTTTGGCAGGAAGGAAGGCCATTGCTCAGAGTTGGAGTTGGACAGGAGATCGGATCGGAGCGGTGGAGCGGATCGGATCGGAGTAAGCTAGGGAACGGAGCGGATCGGATCGGAAGAGAGATTGGAGGCCAGATCGGATCGACTTGGAGATGCAGGGCTCGGATCGGAAGCAAAGAAGAAATAAGCTAGGGACTGGAGCGCTGGAGAGAAGGACACCCGACCCGACCTGGAGGAGGACCCCGACCCGACCCGGAGCGAAGTAACCGACCCGAATCGAATGAAAGAAGGCAAGGAGAAGGACCCGAACCCAGAGGAAGGTGGCACTCCGAACCGAACCGAGCATGGGTGACCGAACCGAACCGAGCATGGGTGACCGAACCGAACCAAACTAGATGAGGAGCACCGAACCGAACCGTCTGTGGGCTATTACTACTACGCGATGACTCTTCTGAAGACCCACTCCAATTCAACCAAACCCGAGATGCAAAGGAAGTCCAAATGAGAAGTTAGAGCTTAAGATTCAGATGGGAGTCAACGAGTTCACTTCATGATTGGACTTTGCTGCGGGACGCGTGCTAAGGAGTTATCGACACCTATAGCTTTGGACCACTATGGTAGGAGGTACGAAGGCGGATTCAGGGCCATTATGGCATTGGTAGAACCAAGGGCTATGACCAATGAAGTGGGTCATTGAAATGTTTGGTCATGACTCCAAGTGTTTGGCTTGGTCACAGCAGGGTTTCTACAAGTCGGGATTCGTCGTTGCCTCAGTTTGTCTAGTGTGCCAAAGTGGTAGATGTCGTACGCTTTACGCACTGAGTGAGAGATGCGAGGATGGTTGCTATGGATGATTTGTTTGCTATCATTTTGACATGCACACCCCACCCCCGTATTCTTACACTATTTATTATGGCACCTTGGAGTATTGTACGGTATGTGGTACTAACTCTTTGGTTGCAGGTCCAGGTTCAGGTATGGTTTAGTATACCTGTTATTATTCTGTTTAGATGCTTATCGCTCATACCAGGCTTTATGTCTGACCCAGAGTTTTATGTCTCCTCTTATTACTCTGGGTGCTCACACGAGCAGACTAGAGACAGGTTAGCTGGTGATGCACGGGTAGATGATCCGGAGACGAGCAGGAGGCTTCCACGTAATATATATAGTATTCTCCCTGTGCTGTTGAAGATCACTGCTTGGGCATTGTTGGTGTATCTTCTATTTTAGCTTTCTTTTGTTTAGAGACAGTAAATTTGGAGAGTTGTAATAAGCTGTATTTGGATTTCCGCTGCTTTGAGATTGATGTTGGTTTTAGTTATCAGCTTATGCACTGTCTCGCCTGTTTTGTGTCAAGTATATTATTATTATATTTTATTCCATGCGCTGTGAGACATTCTACAGGTTTCTGGATTAGTTCATTCCCTTCTTTTCTTTCTTATGACGACCGTCTTGTGCTAGTCGGGCATGTGTACAGCGCACTTCTGGAGGAAATGCAGGCTGGTGCGAGGCGGGCCGTCACAGTAACACCCCTAAATTTTAACGACACTAAATAGGACAAATTAAATAGCAATTAATTTATAATTTAGAATAATAGGAATTAGACTACACCATTGCATCCGTCTCGATATTCTTGTAAAGATAGACATTTGGTTTGTGTAAAACGGACACCGTATGAGGAAGTTATGAGGGTTTTAAGTTTGTATACGCGCAGAAATATTATGTATACACATATGAGTCTGAGATGAGTCAGAATTTAATCCAGAACAGTTCAAATTTGTAAATTGAAAAATAGCGGTAGAATTGCCGCTCTATGGGGTCGACCCCCCTAGAGGGGTGTCGATACCGACCTAGGGTTCGACCCACCCACAGGGGTGTCGACACCCCTAGGGCTGATGTGGCACCCAGTTTCAGGGGTCTGGCAGCTATATATATATGCTCTATTCTACTACTTTCTTCATTGGAAATCATGGAGGCCGTATGCTGCCGGGTGCGAACTAAGATGGAACTGTTTTCTATAACAACATACTTTGCAAATCAAATTCAAAAATTCAAGATCCATTCTTTCTCAATTCTCTAAATATGACGTTGTGAGTTTCTAGTTGCTTTTAGCTTTAGATAAATAAAAGTAAATTGTGAAAGACTGTGAATTGGATATGGTGTAAAGTAGGATTCTGTGCAAGTGTTAAATCTTATACTATGTCATGATGGATCTATTTCCCTAGATCTAATACAATTGTGGTTATTCTATTATGTTGCTTATGTGGATCTTGACTTGTAACTATATTGTGCTGGATGCACATCTATTAAATTGGATAGTTGTAATATTGGCTAGATATGGTTCTTTATGTAAATCACCTTTCACCTGTCATATTGTGATCAATCTAGATATGTAGTAAACTTGACATGTGAATCCATCTTTAGATATAAACATGTTACTATGTCACCCTAATTATGCTAGATCTAAATAGTTGGACATCTAAATGGTTAATTTAGATCTCATTATGGTTGCTTTGACATCGTAGTTGCCATAAGTTCATCAGTTTTATGTCCACCTTGTTATGATGTTAATTTCATGTCCATTCACCTTGTTATCATGCTAGTTTATGTTTATGCCAAGATATGTTGAAACCATCACGTTTGTTATATTCCTTTTTCATTGTTATGGCTAGGCTACTTTATAGCCTAGATGCCGCCAAAATACGTGTGAATACGTTAGTTAGGAAACGGGGAAAGGGATTTATAATTGGCATAATTTATGTAATATTTATATGAATTGGACATATAATTCAAATGGGGAAAAGCATAGAAATGATCACCTATAATGACATAGGTAGATTTGGATAAAAATGGAATGTTTAGTAATTACAATTAGGAATATTAATTGTACTTATGACACGAGGTTAGGTTGTATTAGTGGTGGAAGTCTGCCCGGACCCGACCGGCATATCCCGCAGCCACTAATGTTGAACCTAATGTGGGATATCTAAGTACATAAATATGAATCGGGCTATGACACGAGGTTAGACCAACTGTGGAATAAGTCTGCCGGGACCCGACTGACATATCCAGCATCCACATGTTGTAGACCTAAGGCGAGAGGTCTAGCCCATTATAAACCATAAATGGACATGGTAAAGAATTGGACTACTTAACCTAATTTAATCCATAAGGATTGTATGATTATGAACTTAAGTTAGGGTTAAGTAAAATTGGATGGGTAGTGGGTGGGTTAAGTAAATTAGAGGGGGTGGGTAATATTTACATATAGGCTCACGAACTTAATGCAATAAGGTTATGTAATTAAAGATACCCTTTAGGGTAAGCATAACTAACATAGGGCTATGTAATTAAAGACACCTAAGGGTATACATAGTCAGTGAAAACCTAGTGGGGATACAAGACAAACGGGAGAGCTTGTATCATATTGTGTGGGACCCATTTTAGTAAGTAACCCGGAGTACGTATCAAATAAAGAACTCCGTACTAGGCGGAGAAGGGGCACGCTTACTGATTGATTATAAGAGATCCAAACGAGACGGACGGTGTGGGAGGCGCAAACCGACCGGGCCATGTGTGTGCATGAGCCGGGTAGAGGGGGATAAGACGACCGTGACACCAGTAGATATGGTTGTGCATATCTTGGGAAATGAAGGGTAGGGAGTGATACCTCCTACTGTTGGGCCGACACAGGATATCTACGGGTTAGGAGCTGATCAATTATGGTTGTGGTTAGGGTACTTTTGGACGTATGCCCTAAGTCTACCAATTTATAGTGGAAGGGATCATCTCATTTTAGTTATACTAGTAATAGTGCAGAGTAATCATTAGTGAAGCACATACACCTTACCCTGTCTACCTTGTCACACCTGCCATTTATTAATGATCTCTCTTATTCACTTTATGTGCCTATCATGTTACTTTTATTTATTTACTGGCTAAAAGTAACTAGACTCGCCAGACTTTATGTCTGACACTTTTGTTTCTCCTTCTTTCTTCCGTTTCCCCCTGGTTCTCAGGGAGGAAACACTCAAGGCTTAGTTAGGACTTAGATATCATTTTGCTAAGAGCTACTTTTGAAGTATGGCTCAAGTTCTTGTCTCTACTATGGCTTAACTCTTTTAATTGGGGAATTATGCTTTTTATATACTTATGTACTCTAATGGTGCAAGACAGAAGTTATTTTATTGTAACGGTTTTTGTGACTTATGGTATTGTGAACCATGATATTATGATTTATGTCTGAAATAAAAATTTAAATTTCCATTGTTGTCTTATTTATATCTGTCTTGTAATTATTTTGTGTCTTTTTTACCTATAACACTTCACGAAACTTAATGCATTCCCTTAATGAGTGAAATTATCAAATGTGGGGTGTCATACATGCACTTAGGAGAAGTTCTCCATACTTTATGAGAACATCAGCTGAAGGCGAAGTTTTCTAAGTGCTATTCTAGTGGAAGGAAGTAAAGTTTTTGGGGCATGTTATCTCTAGAAATGGTATAGCGATGGACCCCGCTAAGGTTATTACAATTCAGGATTGGAAAGCCCCTAGGAATGCGGTAGAGATTAGAAGTTTCTTGGGATTGGTGGGGTATTATAGGAAGTTCATTCAAGACTTTGCGTAGATCTCGGCTCCAATTACCCATTTGATGAAGATGAACCTAGTTTTGTCTTGTGATGTAGATTGTGAGGATGCATTCTTGAGATTGAAAAAGGCTCTTACATCAGCTCCAGTTTTGACTCTTCCTGATGATACCAAGATGTTTACCATTTATATGGATGCGTGTGACACAGGTTTTGGAGCAGTGTTGATGTAATATGGTAGGGTTGACAGCTACAGGAGTAGGTGGTTGAGGGTACATAAGAAGAACTATCCAACCCATGTTTAGCTAGCGACGATAGTGTTTGCACTCAAGTCTTGGAGGCACTAAACTAGCTGAGAGGTTTGAGCTTTATACGGATCATAAGTTACTCAAGTACTTGTACTCACAAAAGATATTAATTTGCCACAACAATGTTGGATGGCATTCCTTGCGTCTTATGATTTCGAGATAGCATATACCCAGGGAAAGAGGAATGTTGTAGCAGATGCATTGAGTAGATAGAGAATAGCCTTGAGTCTATTATTCGTAAAGTGGCATAGCTTGGAGTTTATCCCATCATTCGAATTTGGACCATCTACAGACTTTATACTCAGATTATTAGCATCAGTGGAGGTGCGATCTACACTTTAGTGCGCACTGGATCTAGTCAGTGCAAGGATCAATAGTTAGTGGACATTATGGACTGACTCAATAGAGGAGAGACCTCTAGTCAGCTTGCTAGGTATTCCGCGGATGAGAGGGGGTGGCTACGTCAAGATGGGAGACTGTGTATTCCTAGAGTTGATGATTTGTTGAGATCGGTTTTAGAGGACACTCGTCACTCTCGGATGACTATCCATCCATATGGTGATAAGATGTATAGAGATATGAGGAGGGGTTTTCATTGGACTGGAAAGAAAAAGGATGTGGCAGAGTATGTAGACCGATGTACGACTTGCCAGAAAAAGAAAGCCGAGCAAAGGAAACATGGTGGATTGCTCCAGCCTCTAGATATACCACAGTGGAAGTGGGAGAGCGTCTCTATGGATTTTATAGATGGGTTGCCTATATCGAGGAGGTTCAACATTAGTATTTGGGTTATAGTTGATAGATTGACTAAGAGAACTCACTTTATTCCAGTCAAGAATGAGTGGATGACAACATGGTTTGCAGTAGTATATCTTAGAGAGATTGTTCGACTTCATAGAGTACCCTCTAGTATTGTTAGTGACCGAGATTCCATCTTTACTAGCGAGTTTTGGAGGATCCTGCAGGAGGTATTGGGGATACAGCTAACCCTCAGACGGATGGACAGACATAAAGGGTTTAATAGGATTTTCGAGGATTTATTTAGGCTATGTATCCTAGACTATGGAGGGACTTTAGAGGAGTATGTTCTGTTGGTAGAGTTCGCATACTATAACAACTATAAGACGAGTATTGATATAGCTCCCTTTGAGGCACTTTATGAATGACCCCGCAGATCACCTACATGTTGGTGGGAGTCTACGGACAGACTTCTACTCGGACCTGAGATGGTTAGAGAGACTTCAGAGAAGGTAGACTTGTTTTGGAGGCGGATGAAAGAAATTCAGGATAGGAAGAATTCGTATGCCGATCGGAGGAGGACAGACCTAGAATCCGAGGTAGAAGATATGGTCTTTGTTAAGGTGTCACCTTTGAAGATTGTTGTTCGATTCGACTTAGTAGGTAAGCTGGCGCCGAGGTTTGTAGGGTCATTCCCCTATAGTAGAGAGGATAAGTCAGAAGTCCAACAAGGTTAGACTACCTGAGAGACTGGCAGGAGTTCAGGATGTTCTCCATGTTTCACACTTGAGGAAGTGTCTACATTATTCCACGGTAGTAGTAGAGCTGAGTACCTTTGAGGATATTGTGTTAGAGAGGGAGACATGAATTACATCATGGAGGTCAATTGAATCAGTAGACTGCCTGATTTTCGCATTAGCTTAGCGACATATAAACAACACCTTTTCATATGTTCATAAAAGACATTAGGAATTCTAAGGACAATGTATGCTAGTGGTTGATGATTGAGTAGATGGGTGTAGAGAGTGGTTGTTAATATTCATAACATGCTATCAGCCTTAGAGATTTTAGGGATGAAATCTTTTAAGGAGGGGAGAATTTAACACCCCGAATTTTTTGAACAATAATTAAATAAAGAAGGGCAACAAAACAAATATCAATTAAAATAATACTCATAATTGGGGAAAACAATTTCACTGTTGCGTCCGTTACAAAATTCTGGTTCGGATGACTTTTAGTTTGCGTAAATCGAACGAAAAATGAATAAGTTATGATCAGTTAAAGTTTGAAATTTAAGTTAGAAAAATTAATATATAATCAGAAATTAATCAACGGTGTATGGGAGACTAACCCATATCTGGGTCGACCCATATACCAGTCAGGCGCATTTTTGTCCTTGCCCGATACCAAGCCTACTGCCGAACGATTCTGGAGTCTTCTTTGCTGATGTGTTGCTGAGGTATCTTCTAAGGTTGAGATGAAAAACCTAAAATCCACAAGCTTAAATTATCCCTCCACTGCAATAAATAGACTACTACTCTTCACTTCTTCCCCACACCTCTTCTTCTTTATTTTCTTAGCTTGTACATCATTGTGCTTTGAAATAAAATAAAATTGGAGAATAATTCAGAGTGTTGTCAAATTGTAGATCGGAAAGGATATTATTCTTCTTTCTTTTCTAACACCATTTCTAGATCTACAATATTTCTCTGTGAGTTTTACGTGATATTTTGATCAGCTATTATAAAAAGAATTTGACAGTGTTACTATCAAAATTAACTTCGAAACAACTGATGGTGAAGGGTTACTGGAAGAGTACAAGTATAGAGGAACCTTCCGAAAACAGGAAGCCAAATAATAAAAAGAACCGAAAGCCAGAAAGAATGATCTGGGAGCCATATTCACCGGCACCTTCCCAGAAGGAAGAAACTCAAGGTCTACAGAGCGCCAACAAAGTTCATCCGGCAAGGATCTAACCGGAGGGATCTATGCAACAAGGTCAGACCAGCGAGATCCTTCCACAGCGTCAACCCGGCATATGGTCTTATGGAGAGAGGCCATCATGGTCAGAAACCAAGAAAGTTGAAGGAAAAAGCTCCGCCTATGGGAACCCGGAAGGCCAAAGGGGCCTTCAATACTAAACCGCCTAATACTGATACGACAAGAGGTTGAAACATCAAGATCATTTAGCCAAAAAAGCATAAAGATTATCTAGAACCAATTTCCGAAACACACACCGCATAAATACCGAGGCAACTTTCTGATAAACAAAAGACAAATCACCTAGAACAACCTTCTGGAACATCGGGCTATACCTGGAAATCCCACCGAAAAGCAAACCGGAACCCCGAAAGGGATACAAGCTACCCACACTAGTCTACTCAGCACAGACACCGACAATGATTCTGAACCGGCAGCTATCCACATACAAAATGAGGGCAGACTCCTCAAAGTATTCACGGGAAAACCGGAAGCTTATATCCAAAACTCTATGACCGAGAGCATGCGACCGAGAACTCAAAATACCTCCTGAAGAGATAAAACGACAAAAAGCGCATATCAATCTCAAAGAGGCTCCTGGCCAGCCAAATCCTCTATTGCAGAAGCTATAACTAACACTTTAGAATGGCCGAAAGCGAAAACATTCGAGACCAAAGAAAAAAGCAGCGATAAAGACACCTGACGGCTCAATGGCCCAATAACGTAAGAGGCCCCATGTTCCTTATAAATAAGTCCTCAAGGGTCACATTAGAGGGGATCAAAATTCTTGTACTATTCCTCTTTAGAAAAAACCAAAAATGGAGACCAATTTAAGGATCTCTTCGATTCTGTTCATGTGAAAAAGATTAATAAAGAGCAAGATCTACTCCTATGGTATTTACTGTGATTTATCATTTTCAAATATTGTGATTTTGATTTACTGTTTGCTACCTACGTATGCCTGGTTTCTTGGTTGAATTTATACCTATAATCGAAGGAAATGATTCCTCTCAGTCGACCTAAACCCTTTCTATAAGCTTAGGTGCGATCAACGAGCTTAGATCTCCCAGTGAATTTGGTCTTGATACCTTGAAATGGTAGTCTGACCCAAACTTGTGAAGGATAAGAAAACCATTTCCCTCTCAGGTCCATCCCCATCGACCTGATTCCGGCGTTGACAAAAACTATCATGAACATTTTGGCACTAGAAGGAGGGCCTGAACCTTTGATCCTTTGGTTAACCCTACCATATATCTACCTGCGTTGTTCTGTCCCGATTGGACTGAAGCTTTGAAGAAGAAAAGTTATGGGTAAGAAGCCCTAGGAAAAGCCTTCAGAATCTCAAATGGATATGTTGAAAATCGTCGATCCTGAAGTGATAGAAGAGCGAAGATTGAGAGCAGAAGCCCTGCGGGTAATCAAGCGGAAAAGAAAAATGGAACCACACATTTACGACACTTGGGATAATAGCCTTTCCCACATAGGACAAACCTTAACACCCCCTCCAAGTGGTTCTACATTAGAGGATACTAGCCTTTTCTCTCAACTAAGGAAAACCCTCTACAAGCAGACTAGAAGAACGACATTTGAGCAAGAAATAATGATCGATTTTGACCACTCCACCCACAAATGGTCTGAAGAGATAGCATCTCAATCTCAATGTGCTCTGGGAAGCAGGTATAGAGATGTCGGAAGAACAACAAGGTTGGACCACAAGAGGGTTAGGTCTTAGTGATAAAAGAAGAAGTTCACAACAAGACTACTCGGGGAATATTATTTTACTACCTCGCTGGAGAATATCTATTTGCTAACCAAACAAGAACTCAATTATTGGCCACTCACGAAGAAAAAGCCCAAGTACGAAAGGAAAACAGGAGGCCCTACTATTGTTACCACATGATAAGTGGACACGAGACTAATCACTGCAGAGTCCTGGAGGAAACCATCATTAGATTCATCAGCCAAGGCCGATTATGAGAATATATATAAAAAAAATCAAAGTGAGTTCGGTAAAAATCCTTAGGAAAAGGATTACTAAAGGAGA
Organism: Allium sativum; assembly: GCA_030737875.1. Taxonomy (NCBI): domain Eukaryota; kingdom Viridiplantae; phylum Streptophyta; class Magnoliopsida; order Asparagales; family Amaryllidaceae; genus Allium; species Allium sativum. The sequence continues at coordinate 822,955,580 of CM060916.1, forward strand.
ACCCACTTTTATCCCTTGTCATCGCTATATTGGTCAGGACAAGGCACCCCCGGAGAAGGATGGTGTGTTAGTCTTTCTCCATGCCCAAACCAGAGGGGGCAGGGTTAAAGCATCAAAAGTGTAAGCCTCTGTTTCATACCAGAAAATAGTCGTGGTGGTGAATCTAACCTTAGCACGCCCTGCCTCTGCTCGTAGAAGAGTACGCCCTGCCTCTGCTAGAACTAAGCACGTCCTACCTCTGCTTGCAGAAGAGCATGTCCTACCTCTGCTTATGTTCCGTGTTACCCACAGAAGGGAGTGCAAGCCCCTATAATCGCCTACGATGGTCAGGATAGGGCACCCTCAGAGGGGATGGCGTATAAGCCTCTATCATAACCTATGATGATCAGTATAGAGCATCAAAAGAGTAAACCTTGGTTCTGTGTCTACGATGGCCCTATCTGAGTTTCTAAGACCTTATCATCACCTACAGTGGTCATGATAAGGCGCCTCCTAGAGGGAGGTCAGGTAAGTCCTTGGGCCCCGCTTGTGGATAAGCTAGCCAAGCGCACCGGACCCACAGGCCCAGAGAGTGGCCTACAAAGCACGTACATCCTCTGCTTTGACATCAAAAGCCCAAGGAGTGGCTCAGGAAGCACGTACAACCTCTGCTTCACAAATCAAATCCAAAAGGGATGCCAAAGCAATAAATACCAGAGGGGAATCTGGCCTTCTATATATTAATGCCCAAATCTAGGTCGACTCGGCTCTTCACACATGCCGGAAGAGGTTTCCGGTCTTTTATCTATGTTTATACCTGAATCTGGGTCGATTCAGCTCTTCACAAATACCGGAGAGGGTTCAGGTTTTCTATACATTAATAACTGAATATGGGTCGATTCGGCTCTTCACATATGCTGGAAGAGGTTTTCGGTCTTCTATCTATATTAATACCCAAATCTGGGTCGATTCAGCTCTTCACACATGCCAGAAGAGGTTCCGGTCTTCTATCTATGTTATACCTGAATCTGGGTCGATTCGGCTCTTCACAAATACCAGAGAGGGTTCCGGTTTTCTATACATTAATACCCGAAGCTGGGTCGATTCGACTCTTCACACATGCCAAAAGAGATTCCAGTCTTCTATCTATATTAATACCCGAACCTGAGTCGATTTGGCTCTTCACAAATATCGGAGGGGGTTCCGATTTTCTATATATTAGTGCCTGAATCTGGGTCGATTCGGCTCTCACAAATGCCGAAAGAGGTTTCTGGTCTCCTACCCATATTAGTACCTAAATCCGGGTTGATTTGGCTCTTCACAAATGCTGGAAGGAGTCCCGGTCTTCTATTCATATTAATGTTGAGTCTGGATTGATTCAGTGCTTTGCAAATACCGGAAGGGGGCTTCACGGTTCCCAACCTTCAATTATCCAGATAAGGGTTATTTCGAGACTTCCACTAAAGCCGAAAGGGAATCTCTAGCCTATAGTCCTTAATACCCGAATCAGGGTCAATTCAGTTCTTCACAAACATTGGAAGAAGCAACCCAACCTCGTCTTAACGCCAGTCCCTAGCTCAAATCACAACCGGATGTAGGGCTTTGGTCTCAACACAAGGCGTCTGGATCTAGATCGTTCGAATTCTCAGTGCTGAACTAGAAAGAGTTAGCCAACCCTCGTCCTAACTAAGATTGGGCTTGGAAGCGCATTTCCACCATTATTAGGAGCAAACTGGTAGCCTCCCTTACTGTTTTACTCATGAAAGTGTCTTTGATTTATACTAGTATATCAAATGTTTGCACTAACACATGAAATACGAATGAGCACTATAGACATTTCATGTTTAACACACTTTGATATTGTTAATCCTAACAAGAGTATAGGACGCTATATAAAAGCCCATAAGACAAATCCCAACGAAACGGGCCGGAGATGTGCACCTTGTCATGATATAACCATAACTAAATAAAAGTGTTTATACTAAAGTGCGTGGTCGCGTGTTAAGTAATATCATTGTAAGTCCTATCCCTATTCATAAATACCTTCGCCGTAGAATACTATATTCCACTGGAAAAATGTTGTATACTTCGTGCATTAAATGATTGTTTACAAGGAAGTTCATGAGATGAATACATCCTAAAAAAACACCTATGTCCCAGCAGTACTACTCCCGTATAAGCAATACTCTAGCCCTCGATAGAATGCATCTTATTCATAGGACAGGAAGAAGTTGCGGAACACTGGATTGTAGTATGTGAAAGCCCGTCGATTTTTCGCATCTTTTCTATGACCATGCATGAGCCATCCAAAAGTTTAGGCTGCCACTTTAAAGCTTGATTGAAAGCCTTTCCATGTCACAAAAGTTTTTGTTTTCCTTCTTCAAGTCAAAGGCATCTTTGCACAAAGAATGTTTCTCCTTTTGTAGTTGCTTAATTTTTGAAGTATAAAAGTCAGTACAATGAGAGTTGCCTTCAGTTCCCTTCCTATCATAAATACCTTTCATGTTGGCCTTAACCTGTCTATGCCACCTGACAGTAAGGGAATAATCCATTCCAGAGGGGAAGTCCCTTATCTAAAGCTCTGAAGATTTGGACCCTGTCAAAGCCTACGAGACACCAGAAGTAGAGATTCCAAGAACACATCCAAAGATAGATCACGATTCTAGACGTTTTGCGAGTACGTCTTTACATCTCGCCTCTAAGTCAATAGCTTGACGCTGGAGTTCATCCTTTTCTCCATCAAAATCGATAGAAGAATTTGTCTTTGTATTCCTCTTCTCTTCGAGGATGTTTATATCCTTTTGCTTTATCTGAGCCTTCAATATACCTATTTGTTCTTTCAAACGTTACGCAAATGGCTCCCCTGATAGGGCATACAATACCGGTAGGAGAATTCCCCAGGAAATCTCCTGAGCACAAAGTAAGTAAAAAACCTTTGTCTACGAAAGAGGAAGCGTCTTCGGGTGAACTTTCCTGTTCTTATAAATAAATAAGCTACCGTTTGCAAAAATAATTGCCAAAAGATATCATTGTTTGAGCTCTAGAAATGCATGCAACAGAAAGAGAACGAAAATGAATACAATCCGCATCCATACATGCTATTAGTAACTAAAAAGAATACAATAAGTTATTTTCTCTCCCCAATACTCTTTGCCTCCATGTTACATGTTAACTTCGCATGATGAGTTCTAAGTTTCTTTAATATCATTTCCCTGTCATTCCCAAGAAGTTGAAAGATAACTAGGGGTACTTCATATAAATATGCTTGAGCTCTTTCAAGAAGCGTTGCCTGCCAGATTTATAAGGATGCTTTGTAATAAATTCCCTCCTCGGCTTAGAGAGAGAATGTAGGTCATCCTTGAAAAACATAGTAATCGACGGAAATAGAATTTTCATCACCGTAAGGATAAATCATCAAGGGTCAACCTCTATAAGCAAAGAAGAAATTCAGATACTGAGAATTATACCTGAGGGATGGGGGAGACTGTATGCATTGCTTGTTCTTCTTCACCAAGCTCCGGAAGATTGACTCCCTCCGTAAATCCACCATATCCACACGAGTTGCCTACATTACCACCTCCTATATGAAAAATCATATTTTCATCATCTCCAGACATTGAGTAGTCGGGCGGCTTCTCGACAAACAAATGATCCTCAACTTTCGCCTTTTTCCCTTTGGAAACCTCAGTGTCTCGATCTGAAGTAATAGCACCCCCTAAGATTCTATCCCGAAAGAATGAGAGAATGAAAGTCCATGTCCGGGAACTTTCTATGGTTATCACGATGGACTAAAAAGAGAGCCTTTTCATAACATTCAGACACCATGTTTGGAAGATGCACTATAACACCCCGTAATTTTAAAACATGACATAAGAGATAATTAAAGAATAAATAATTTTTAAAAGAAGAATTAGGTGAAATGGGTTACGCTATTGCGTTCCTCTTGGAATTCTTCTTGAGATAGTGTCCGAGTTTGCGTAAAACGGATATCATATGAGGAAGATATGGACGATAGAAGTTGGGCAGAAAAATCAGAAAACAGGCTGAGATAACTAGCACACTTGTGAAGTGCGCCTGAAGAAAATTGCACTGGCGCACTTGGGAAGTGAGCCCATGCCGAGGCAAAACCTGCATAGAATTCTGAAGAGTTCTCTGATGACGTGTCCTTGGGGGATTGGCTAGATGACGTGTCTTTTGAGCTATGTGGTTCTGATGATCTCTAATCTAATCCAAAGGCCCTAATTCACCTAATACATCTATAAAAACACACCTAGAACTAACTCTAATTTCATTACACTAATCCATGGCGCCTCCATGCTGCCCTAACCTAAATCAAAACTAGCCTCTCTTCTCTTCCCCAAAGCAAATCACAATTAGAGTATTCAAATTGGAAGATAAGAATCAAATTCTACAACAACGGTTTAGCTAATCAAATTCAGAAATCAGATTCAGATATATTCTCTCTTCTAAATCCTGTCACAGTGAGTCTAAATTATTTTCACTTATAACTAATTTAAAAGTGATTGTGATAGGATTGTAAATTGGATTTTATGAACATGACTGTAAGATGAATCATATCAAGTTTGTAAATTCTTATCTGTAATACCCCGTGTTTTCTATTAACATAAACTAACAAATTAAACAATACTTAGTTTAAAATGTGAGAATCAAGGGAAACGGGTTACGCCATTGTATTTGTCTCAGAATTCTGGTTGAGATAGAGTCTGAGTTTGCATAAACTGGATGGTCTAGATTGATTCTAGGTTGATCGAATGGCCTAAATTAATCCTAAATTCTATATAAACACATGTAGACTCAAACCCTAAAACCTAATCAAAATTAGAACCATGACCGTCATTCTATCACCCTGCAACCTGGAGTAGTTGCCACCAACTAAAGGAAAAGTAAAGCTAATCAACTAAATTCAACTCAAGTCTATAACAACTACAACAACAAATTTTCTACTTCAAAGGCGAGCTAAATCAATTTCAGAACTCAGATCCCAGAACTCAAGAACTTCTTTGAGTTGTGAGTTCGATTTCTTTAATAAGATAATTAACAAGTTAATTAGGCTGAGTTATAATTTGGGTTATATGGTTATGTTTGTGAAACATTGAAAAAAATGCGATATTCTATGAATGTATGCTAGTTGTTCATAATGATAGTTTTTGTTGTGAATCCCTTTGTATATGCCCAATCATCTATGTTCAACATGATTCATGTTTGACATCATTTTATATGCAAGTTTGGGTGCAGATTATATGCTAGTTTCTATGTGAATTATACACAAGTTTACATGTTAACCAAATAAAGTGACTATATTCAAGTTTAGGTAGAAATTGGATTCACATATATGCAAGTTCACACCTTTAGATTTAGATCGATGACATACATAGTTTTATGCAAGTTTGTGACTATAGCCTATGCAAGTTTTGGGTGAAAACTATATTCATATATGCAAGTTTTGGGTGAAAACTATATTCATGTAAGTTCACACCTTTAGGCCTATGTTTAGATTCATGACAATACCAAGTTTATGCTAGATATGTTGTAATCCTTATTTGTAAGTTAGATCCAATTTGTGTGTTATGCAAATTTGCGGTGTTTCTTCCCTTTTGTGTGTTAGACTAATTGCTAGTCTAATATATATATATATTTGTCATGATAAGCAAACGAACAACGTGGGGATGATGGGGGTAATATTGAATATACACATATTGAGAATTGGCATGTAATGGCCTTAAACGACATACAATTAATTTGGGGCAATAATTGGTATAATTTATATACCTGAAATAAATAGACATAATTTAGGTGACAATTATGGACATAAGTATATTTGGAATTTATTTACAAATTTGAATAGAGATATAAATCCAATTTGGGGTTAAATAAAGATGTGTAATAATAAACCGCTTCAGACACGAGGTTAGACTCTTTTGTGGTGTAAGAATGCCCGGACCCGCCCGGCAAATCCAGCAGCCACAAATGCCAGTCTAATGTGAGAGGTCAAAGGCATGAATTAAATGCGTAACAGTTGTAAAGACACGAGGTTAGGCTCGTTTGTGGTGTAAAACTGCCCGGACCCACCCGACAAATCCAACAGCCACAAATGCCAGTCTAATGTGGGAGGTCTTTACAAGGTTACGGTGTTAATGAATTAATAAACACTTTACCAGATAAACATGTGGTGGGACATGGGGGGTTAAGTGGGTGCCTTGGGTGGCATGTGAAATTAAGAGGGTGCCATGGGTGGCATGTGAAATACGATTAGATGCACTTAACCAAGATTGAAACACGTAAGAAGACCTGAATAAGAATGGCGTTAAGTGGGAAAAACCTTAGAGGGGACCAAGCATAGGTGGAAAGCTTGTGTCATACATGGGGCCCTTTTCAAACCAGTAACCTATTAAGTATCTTTGTGGGCTTGACCCAAGTCGAGGACGGGACACGCGTACTGGGTTTGATTGTAAGAGGTCAAAACGGGTTAGCGGTGGCAACGCTAGTCCAACGGGATCATGTGCGTTTGTGGCCCCGGGCTGGTGGGTGAGACGTTGTTGCATCGTGTAGATATAAGCCGTGCATTTTTTGGTGGTATCGGGTTGCCACTTTGGGGATTGATACACCCCAATGTGGGGCCAACACGGGTATCTACGAGTTAGGGAGTCGATCGAATGGGGGTAGTGGGTACACCTAGTGTAGATCAGGGCAGACAACACCTATGAAGGCAGCTAGGGGTACACGAAACTACCATTATCATTATTAAGTTTGGTAGGCGGGATCAACTTTTAGGGTGTTTGGTGTGGTGCAATGTAGCAATTATCTTATAATGATTAGATGCGCCTTTAACATTATCTTTGTTCATCTTATTTCCTTTGTTTGCTCTGTCATGCCCATTTGTTCGTAGTCATTTCCTTATTTTCCAGCTTATGCCTTATTCTAGTTACTTTAATGATTATATTGTTAAAGTTATTGCACTCGCCAGACTTTATGTCTGACCCCCTTTGTTTCCACCTCTTTTCTTCCTCCCCCCCCCCCCCACGTGCTCAGGGTGGGACTAGTACTAGTGGAACTCGATTTGGACAACTTTATCTCTCTCTTTTGGAAGTTGCTTGGATTGCTGAAGTAAAGTTCAGCCTATCTTATTTATGGCTATTTTATTTTGGGGTTGTGTCTTTTATTTTATGTACTCAGAACTTATTTGTTAAGATGGATAATAAGTGTATTTGGTTTTGTAGTTGGTTTTTGATGTGATGTAACCAAACTATTTCTCCGCTGCAATAAAAGTGGTTTTTATTTTCCAAGTACCAATATATTTATCTGTCTTTTTTACTTTTCTGTTCTATACACAATAAACGCTCCACCAAAATTAAGGCATTCCCTTTGCGAGTGACTTTAACGGAGGTGGGGTGTCACACGTGGTATCAAAGTTGAATGTTACCAGAACAGACAAGATATTTTGAAAAACTATTTTTCAAAAATCATTTTATAAAGAAATACTTTCAAAAGTATGTTTTAAGGAAAGTATTTTTAAGAGAAAAGTTTATTTTAAAAACATAACCCACAAGAGCCATAAATCTTTCTTTCGAATTCTCCATTTGAATCTCTTCATTTTCTTTTCAGCATGTCTGGAATTCCCGAGATACCCGAAGGGTTACAGATACTGGGATGGTTTAGAAGGTATCTGGAAGCTAGGGTTAATGTCGCAGGCCCGGCAAATGCTCCTCCTCCTCCCTGTGTTGATACTTTTGCAAAGATATGCAAGGACTTTCAGGCAATGGGCGGAAAACCTTTTCACGGGTTGGAGACGTTTGTTGAAGCTCGAAATTGGCTAAAGGAGGTCGAAGAATTGTTTGGAATCTTTGAGGTAGAAGATGGAATAAAGGTCCAGTTAGCTGCCTGGTTAATGAAGGATGAGGCCTCGTTTTGGTGGGAGGTCACTAATGGAGAGCATCCAGTTGATACATGGCCGGATTTCAGGCATAGGTTTGAGGCAAAGTTTCTCTCACGGGCCGAAGAGAATCTATACACGGAAAGGTTTTTGGCATTGAGGCAGGGAAATCTATCAGTGAAAGAATACGTCAACAAGTTCAATCAATTGGTGAGATTTGGCTTGGACTTGGTGAATACACCCGAAAAGAAGGCCCTGAGATTTGTTAAGGGTTTGAATGAGCTGCTACATGGGTTAGCTGTGACCCACATCTCTATGAGGGCCACCTTTGAGACACTAGTTGACATGGCGCTTATGCATGAAGAGGAGAAAGGCGCCAATGCTAATAAGGCACCTGAGAAGAAAGGGGATCAAAAGAAACCACAACAGCAACAGCAGAACAAGAAGGGTGGTAAAGACAACAACGACAAGGGAAAGAAAAGATGCTTTAACTGTGGGACACCAGGCCATCTGAGCAAAGACTGTAGGAAGAAGAAGAAGACTGGTTGTTTCCACTGTGGCGAGGCAGGACATCTGATTAGGGACTGCCGAAAGAAAGGGCAGAGGGTAGGGACTACCTCTGGAGGGCAGATTCAAGCTCTCATGGCACCGAGGCGGTCAAGGGGGCAGGTCCAGGCTCTCGTGGCCCCACCGCTGCAAGAACGAGGTAGAACGATTTCCGTTGAAAGTTTAGTTTATCTTTTTTATTATCCTGTTCGCACACTCTTTGATTCTGGTGCATCGCACTGTTTTATATCTATTTCTTTAGTTGAGTCACTACACCTAAACACCAGTATAGTAGAGGATCCCTTAGTTGTTCCAAATCCAATTGGGGGCTCAGCCTATTTGTCGATGATTTGTTTGGATTTGGAAATTTCTATACTTAGCGTTGGGTTTAGATGTGATGCTTATGTTTTGGGCTTCACGGGCTATGGGTTAATTTTGGGCATGGATTGGTTATCCATTAATGGAGCCGTCCTGGATTATGAAAAGAGAGAGGCTAGGCTTATGACTCGCTTGGGCAAGACTCTCGAAATCTCTTTTAATCCCATGAATTCTGTTATGCTAAGTTATCTAGAATCGCTTGATGCGTCTGTTGAGAATTTGCAGTCTGTTAGAGTGGTTCGTGAGTACTCGGATGTCTTTGAGGAAGTAGACGGCTTGCCTCCGAAGCGGGAGATAGACTTCCGCATATACCTAGTTGATAACGCAAAACCCATTGCTTTACCTGTTAGACACATGGCTCCAAGGAAGAGAAAGGAGCTTAGCAAGAAAGATAAGGAGCTGCTAGAAAAAGGGTTTATAAGGCGGAGTATTTCTGAATAGGGTGCTCCAGTGGTGTTCGCAACCAAAGCAGACGGTTCACTTCTCCTATGCGTTGATTATAGGGAGCTAAACAAGCTGACCAAGAAGAATAGGCACCCATTGCCAATAATAGACGATTTGTTCGATCAGCTTGCAGGTGCAATAGTTTTCTCCCAATTAGAACTGGCTACCGGATTTCATCAGCTAAGAGTGGCTGAAGATAGCATTGATAAGACCGCGTTCAGAACCCCGGACGGTTTCTTCGAATGGCTCGTCATGCCTTTCGGCTTGATAAACGCACCTACTTATTTCGTCGATTTGATGAATAAAGTGTTCCGGGAGTTTCTCAATAATTTCATGGTGGTCTACGTAGATGATATTCTGTTTTTTCTCGAAGAATGAGGAAGAGCATGCTTTGCATTTAAGGGATGTCATGGATACTCACCGTGCACATCAGTTAAAAGCAAAATTCTCCAAGTGCCACTTCTGGAGAGAAGAAGTAAGATTTCTTGGGCATGTGTTGTCCAAAGAAGGGTTAGCTGTGGACACTGCAAAAGTAGTTGCGGTCCAGGATTGGAAGGTTCCAAAGAATGCAACCGAAGTCCGAAGTTTTCTTAGACTAGCAGGCTTTTATCGCAAGTTCATTAAAGACTTTGCGAAAATTTCAGCTCCACTTACAAGGTTAACGAAGAAGAACCTGACTTTCACTTGGGATTTGGATTGTGAAGTCGCTTTCCAATGATTGAAGAAGGCTCTGACAACAGCCCCAGTTTTGACATTACCAGATGGGAGCAAGATGTTTACAGTATACACAGATGCATGCGGTACGGGACTAGGCGCTGTTTTGACGCAAGAGGGTAAAGTAGTAGCTTATGGTGGAAGGCAGTTGAAAGTGCATGAGAAAAACTACCCAACCCACGATCTAGAGTTAGCAGCCATATTTTTAGCGCTTAAGTCTTGGCGCCACTATCTCTTAGGTGAGAAAGTTGAGTTGTATACTGACCATAAATCGTTGAAGTACATTTTCTCGCAGAAAGACCTCAATCTAAGGCAGCAAAGATGGATTGAGTTTCTCGCCTCATACGACTTTGAGATCTCCTATACTCCTGGCAAGGGCAATGTAGTAGCAGACGCCCTAAGTAGAAAGAAGCTGACCTTAAGTTATCTCTTTGTAGAAGGGAAAAGTTTGGAGTACATAGAAAATTTTGATTTTAGACCCTCTGTTGATTATGTGACTGACTGGATGGCAATGCTAGAGGTGCGGCCTACTTTGTTGGACTCAATAGTAACTGCGCAATGTGAAGACCCTCAGCTAGTTGATGTGATAGATAAGCTGATTAGGGGAGAGACTTCCAGTCATCTCACTAGATACTCCATCGATGATAAGGGTTGGTTGAGACGGGATGGAAGACTAAGCGTCCCGCAAGCAAGAGATTTGGTGAAGATGGTTCTGGAAGAAGCACACCATTCCAAGATGACCATACACCCCGAGGGAGACAAGATGTATAAAGATATCAAAAGGGTTTTCTTTTGGAATGGCATGAAGAGGGATGTAGCTGAATTTGTTTCGAAATGCATGATATGCCAGCAAGTCAAGGCGGAGCAGAAGAAGCTTGGCGGTTTGCTTCATCCTCTAGAAGTTCCGCAATGGAAATGGGAAAGCATCTTGATGGACTTTGTTAATGGGTTGCCTAAGTCAAGAAAGGGCAATACCGGTATTTGGGTAATAGTGGACAGGCTCATGAAAAGCGCTCATTTTATACCTGTCAAGAGTAGGGTGACCACCTCGTCTTTAGCCTCCATTTATCTTAAGGAGATAGTTCGACTCCATGGGATACCCTCCAGCATAGTGAGTGATCAAGACCCTATCTTTACAAGCGAGTTCTGGAGGAGTTTGTAAGAGGCTGTAGGCACACAGCTATGTTTAAGCCCAGCCTATCACCCTCAAACCGATGGTCGAACGGAAAGGGTGAACAAAGTACTGGAAGATCTTTTAAGACTATGCATTCTTGACTTTGGAGGATCTTGGGAGGATCATCTCCCTTTGGTGGAATTCACTTATAACAATAGCTGCCAAGCCACTATAGGCATGGCACCCTTCGAAGCTTTATATGGAAGGCCATGTCGATCACCAACTTATTGGTGGGAGTCCACAGATAAACTTATACCTGGGCCGGACATGATTAGAGAGACTTCAGAGAAAGTGGACTAAATACGAAGGAGAATGAAGACTGCCTAAGATAGACAGAAATCCTACGCAGACAAGAGAAGGACCGACTTTGAGTTTGAAGTTGGGGATAAGGTATTCCTTAAAGTATCTCCTTTAAGGAATGTCATCCGCTTTGGGTCCGTAGGAAAGTTGGCACCATGATTTGTAGGACCATTTCCTATCATCGAAAGGATTGGGATGATGGCCTACAGAGTAGAGCTACCTGAAAGACTGGCTGGAGTTCATAATGTTTTTCATGTCTCCCAGCTATGAAAGTGCTTACATGAGTCGGCAGAAATTGTGGAGTCAAGCATACTAGAGGAAGTTGAAGTGGAGCGAGAAGAGACAGTGAGGAGAGTTCCAAATCGTATCTTAGGGACGGAAGTCAAAAAGCTACGCAACCGTGAAGTTAAGCTTGTCAAAATTCAATGGAGCGATGCCGAGGAAGACGCGACTTGGGAGACTGAGGCCAAAATACGTGCAGCCTACCCTTTTCTTTTTAAGGGTACATCTTTGATCTCTTTTTCCTTAAGTTAATTCAAGCTTGTATCTACCTTTTTAGTGTATCTCCTCGGTCATATTCTTTATCCTTAGGTAGATGCCAATGGATGTAAACAGTATTTGAAACATGTTATGATTGATGTATGCTAGTGGATGCAAGTGTTTGCACGTTGATGCATATACACACACATTAGGCACTAGATCGGCTCAATCACTTTCATACTGCATATAAATGTGTGCTTATTTAGATTAATGGATGTATAATGGTTGTGTTATCATATGGATGCTGCATTCGGATGAATGGTTGTGCACACATGTAGAAATAATATGTATCATTAGGGATCTTGTGCATACATAATGGACGCATGGCACTACCATAATTTGCATCAAGGAGGTCAACTGAATCAGTAGACCACCTGATTTTTCATTAGATACAGACATGTACACACACTGTGCATATAAACATGAAAGCATTAGAAGTCTTTTAAGGATAATGGATGCCTGTGTTTGATGGTTAAGTAGATGGACGATTGGATGGTAGGATATGTATTCTTCGTAACTTGAAGATTTCGGGGTCGAAATCCTTTAAGGAGGGGAGAATGTAACACCTCGTGTTTTCTGTTAACATAAACCAACGAATTAAACAATACTTAGTTTAAAATTTGAGAATCAAGGGAAATGGGGTACGCCATTATGTTCGTCTCGGAATTCTGGTTGAGATAGAGTCGGAGTTTGCGTAAATTGGACTTCGTATGAAGAATTTATGGCTGTCAGAAGTTTCCAAAAAATTCAAATAAATTCAAACAGCTCGAAACCTGATTCAAAATTCAAAACAGAAGTCAGAAGCGGGTTAGGCGGGAAAATTCCCGCCCTGTACCCAGGTCGGCCAGGGGGTCGACCCTAGTGTCGACCTCGCCCTACAGGCCGACCTAGGGGTCGACCAGGGGGCCGACCTAGGGGTCGACCTGGGGGTCGACCTGCCCCCCCCCCTCCGGGCAGATCTGAAAGATGACGATTTTGTGACTTGGTGCTGAGTCATTAGGGCTGAGGTGTCACTCTATCTTGACTGGATGGTCTTGATTGATTCTAGGTTGATCGGATGGCCTAAATTAATCCTAAATTCTATATAAACACATGTAGACTCAAACCCTAAAACCTAATCAAAATTAGAACCATGGTCGTCATGCTATCACCCTGCAACCTGCAGTAGCCTCCACCAACTAGAGGAAAAGTGAAGCTGATCAACTAAATTCAACTCAATTCTATAACAACTACAACAACAAATTTGTCTACTTCAAAGGCGAGCTAAATCAATTTCAGAACTCAGATCCCAGAACTCAAGACCTTCTTTGAGTTGTGAATTCGATTTCTTTAATAAGATAATTAACAAGTTAATTTGGTTGACTTATAATTTGGGTTATATGGTTATGTTTGTGAAACATTGGGAAAAATGCGATATTTTGTGAATGTATGCTAGTTGTTCATAATGATAGCTTTTGTTGTGAATCCGTTTGTATATGCCCAATCATATATGTTCAACCAGATTCATGTTTGACATCATTTTATATGCAAGTTTGGGTGCAGATTATATGCTAATTTCTATGTGAATTGTACACAAGTTTACATGTGAACCAAATAAAATGAATATATGCAAGTTTAGGTAGAAATTGGATTCACATATATGCACGTTTACATCTTTAGATATAGATTTATGACATACATAGTTTTATGCAAGTTTGTGACTATGGCCTATGCAAGTTTTGGTTGAAAACTATATTCATATATGCAAGTTTTGGGTGAAAACTATATTCATGCAAGTTCACACCTTTAAGCCTATGTTTAGATTCATGACAATACCAAGTTTACGCTAGATATGTTGTAATCCTTATTTGTAAGTTGGATCCAATTTGTGTGTTATGCAAATTTGCGGTGTTTCTTCCCTTTTATGTGTTAGACTAATTGCTAGTCTAATATATATATATATATGTATGTATATATATATATATCATGATAAGCGAACGAACAACGTGGGGACGATGGGGGTAATATTGAATATACACATATTGAGAATTGGCATGTAATGGCCTTAAACGGCATACAATTAATTTGAGGCAATAATTGGTATAATTTATATACCTGAAATAAATGGACATAATTTAGGTGACAATTATGGACATAAGTATATTTGGAATTTATTTACAAATTTGAATAGGGATATTAATCCAATTTGGGGTTAAATAAAGATGTGTAATAACAAACCGCCTAAGACACGAGGTTAGGCTCTTTTGTGGTGTAAGATTGCACGGACCCGCCCGACAAATCCAGAAGCCACAAATTCCAGTCTATTGTGAGAGGTCAAAGGCATGAATTAAATGCGTAACATTTGTAAAGACACGAGGTTTGGCTCGTTTGTGGTGTAAGACTGCCCGGACCCGCCCGACAAATCCAACAGCCACAAATGCCAGTCTAATGTGGGAGGTCTTTACAAGGTTACGGTGTTAATGAACTAAGAAACACTTTACCAGATAAACATTTGGTGGGACATGGGGGGTTAAGTGGGTGCCTTGGGTGGCATGTGAAATTAAGAGGGTGCCTTAGGTGGCATGTGAAATACGATTAGATGCACTTAACCAAGATTGAAACATGTAAGAAGACATGAATAACAATGGGGTTAAGTGGGAAAAACCTTAGATTGGACCAAGCATAGGTGGAAAGCTTGTGTCATACATGTGGGCCCTTTACAGACCAGTAACCCATTAAGTATCTTTGTGGGCTCGACCCAAGTCAAGGACGGGACACGCATAATGGGTTTGATTGTAAGAGGTCAAAACGGGTGGTGGCAACGCTAGTCCAATGGGGTCATGTGCGTGTGTGGCTCCGGGCTGGTATGTAAGACGTTGTTGCATCATGTAGATATAAGCAGTGCATTTTTTGTTGGTATCGGGTTGCCACTTTGGGGAGTGATACACCCCACTATGGCGCCAGCACGGGTATCTACGAGTTAGGGAGCCAATCGAATGGGGGTAGTAGGTACACCTAATGGAGATAGGGGCAGACGGAACCTATGAAGGCAGCTAGGGGTAAACGAAACTACCATTATCATTATTAAGTTTGGTAGGCGGGATCAACTTTTAGGGTGTTTGGTGTGGTGCAATGTAGTAATTATCTTATAGTGATTAGGTGTGGCTTTAACGTTATCTTTATTCATCTTATTTCCTTTGTTTGCTCTGTCATGCTCATTAGTTCACAGTCATTTCCTTATTTTCCAGCTTATGCCTTATCCTAGTTACTTTAATGATTATATTGTTAAAGTTATTGCACTCGCCAGACTTTATGTCTGACCCCCTTTGTTTCCACTTCTTTTCCTCCCCCCCCAAGGTGCTTAGGGTAGGACTAGTACTAGTGGAGCTTGATTTGTACAGCTTTATCTCTCTCTTTTGGAAGTTGCTTGGATTGCTGAAGTAAAGTTCAGCCTATCTTATTCATGGCTATATTATGTTGGGGTTTATGTCTTTTATTTTATGTACTCAGAACTTATTTGTCAAGATGGATAATAAGCGTATTTGGTTTTGTAGTTGGTTTTTGATGTGATGTAACCAAACTATTTCTCCGCTGCAATAAAAGTGGTTTTTATTTTCCAAGTACCAATATATTTATCTATCTTGTTTACTTTTCTGTTCTATACACAATAAACGCTCCACCAAAATTAAGGCATTCCCTTTGTGAGTGACCTTAACGGAGGTGGGTTGTCACATTATCTTTCAGATTCCAAAGTACTGCTATCATATGCCTATTAGATCTATTTGTTCTATGTCAGTTCATGTTCCGTATGCCTATTGGATCTATTTTATTGTTCTATGCCAGTTCATGATTCATATGCCTATTTTTTATGCTAGTTTGATGTTGATTATCTTCCCCACCTCTCTTCCTTTTTATTTCATGATATTAGGCTAACTTTGAGCCTAACATATTACATTGAATTATACGTTCGAATGATGTGGGAACGTTAGGAAAAAGTTTCGGAAAATATTGATTAATATGTAATTGGGCATAAATTGATTTGTAATCACGTAGTTGATTTGGGGCATAATTATGTGTAACTTGTATACATGAGATTTGGCATAAGATGGACGTGGGCATAATTGGATATAATTTGAATACATGAAGTTTTTTATAAATTGTTAACAACAATGAATGCAATTTGATTTGGGTGTAAATTGGCATAGCATGTATACATAAGATTATAGGCCTAATTTGGATTAAAATTATGAACATAATTTAGATTGGAAATTATGGGTAATTGGGATATAATTTAATCCAAGATATAAAGTGGGGACTTGAATCAAGAAAGTAATAATGAATGCCTAAGGCACGAGGTTAGATTCGAATTGTGGTAAAAGTCAGCATGGAAACTCCCGGCACATCTAGCAACCGCAATTTTGTAATCTAATGTGAGAGGTCAAAGGCAGAAATTAGATGCGTAATAATGCAAAGACATGAGGTTAGGTTCGGTTTGCGTCATAAGACTGCTCGGGAACTGCCCGACATATCCAGCAACCACAAAACGACAATCTAATGTGGGAGGTCTTGCAAGATTACGGTCATAATGAATTAATGAGCACTTAACCAAGATAAGACATGTAGTAAGACATGAGGGTTAAGTGGGTGACATGGGTGACATGTGAAATATAATTAGAATCACTTAACCAAGGTGAAACATGTGATTAGACATGGGAATAACCAGGGGTTAAGTGGGAATTCCTAGTGGGAACCAAGCTTAGGAGGGAAGCTTATGTCAAGTGGGTGGACCCTTTTCAACCAGTAACCCATTCGGTATCTATGTGAGCTCGAACTAGGTCGAGGACGGGACACGCTTACTGGGTTTGATTGTAAGAGGTCAAAAGAGTTATGGATGGCAGTGCAAGTCTAATGGAGTCATGTGCATGCGTGGGTCTGGGCTAGTTGGTAAGACGTTGTTGCATCATGTAGGTATAAGCCGTGCATTCTAGTAGTATCGGGTTGTCACTTTAGGGAGTGATACACCCTACTGTGGGACCAGCACGGGTATCTACGAGTTAGGAAGCCGATCGAATTGGGAGGGTAGTGGGTACAACTAGTGGAGATAGGAGCAGGCGGCAGCTATGACAACAGCTAGGAGTACAAGAAACAACCATCATTATTATTACTATGTTTAGTAAGAGGGATCAACTTTTAGTGTTGAACTAGCATTGGTGCGGTGTAGGAATTATCTTATAGTGATTAGAAGCGCAGTCAAAGTTACATCTTGTTCATCTTGTTACCTTGTCATATCTTCTTATGTTACAGTCCTCTCTTATATCCAGTTTATGTTCTTATCTTGTTACTTTACTGATTATATTGTTAAACTCTCTAGACTCGGCAGACGTATGTCTGACCCCTTTTTGTTTCGCCTCTTTTCTTTCTTTTCCCCCCGGTCCTCGAGGGGGGGGGGATAGTGAAGCTTGACTTGGATTCCTTTCTTCTTGAAGTGCTTGGAATTGTACAAAGTAATGCTCAGCTTTATCTCTTTTTTCATTTTGGCTACTTGAAGTGGGATTATGGTTTTACTTTTATGTACTCTGATAATAATTTTGTATAAGATGGATATTTGTGTACTTGACTCTAGTATGTGGTTTTGATGTTGTAACCAAACATGTTTTGCTTTTCCGCTGTAATGAATAAATTTTGAATTTTCTTAAGTACTATTTTATATATCTATCTTGTGATATTCACAATCTTATAATACTCCATGAAAGTTAATGCATTCCCTTAGTGAGTGACATTAACGGACGTGGGGGTGTTACACATGGTAGCAGAGCTGAAGGTCACCAGAAATGATAAAAGATTTTGAAAACTGTTTTCAAAAGAATTTTTTTAGAAAGAAGTATTTTCAAAATCATGTTTTAAAGAGGGTATTTTCAAGAGAAAAGTTTGTTATGAAAAACATAATCCCCAAAAGCCATATATCTATCTTTCGATTCTCTGTTTTGAATCTCTTCCTTTTTCCATTCAGCATGTTTGGGGATCTTAATCTTCCAATGGGTGTACAGATACCAGGATGGTTCTGAAGGTATCTGGTACTGCCATAGGCCCAACAGACGTTCCTCCTCCCCCAAATGCAGCCGCTCCTCCTCATCCTCCCTGTGTAGACACTTTTTCTAAAATATGCAAAGACTTCCGTGCGATAGGCGGAAAACCGTTTTATGGGACTAAGATGTTTGTGGAAGCTCGGAATTTGCTCAAGGAAGTGGAGGATTTGTTTGGTATCTTTGAGATAGATGATGGAAGGAAGGTTCAGCTAGCTGCTTGGTTGATGAAGGACAAAGCTTCCTTTTGGTGGGAAGTAACTAATGGAGGACGCCCAGTGGAGACGTGGACAGACTTCAGACAAAGGTTCGAGTTGAAATTTCTTTCACAAGCGGAGGAGAGTTTATACACGAAGAGGTTCTTGGCTTTGAAACAAGGGAGTTTGTCTGTGAAGGATTACATTAACAAGTTTAACCAGTTAGCAAGATCTGGTATGGAATTAGTTAATACACCACATAAAAAGGCCTTGTGATTTGCCAAGGGTCTGAATGAACCATTACACGGGTTGGCTATGTCCCACATTCCTATGGGGGCTACTTTTGAGAAACTTGTTGACATGGCGTTGATGCATGAAGAGGAGAAAGGTGCTAATGTAGATAAGGCACAGGATAAGAAAGGGGATCCGAAGAAAGCACAGCAACAACAAAAGAAAAGGTGCTTTAATTGTGGAACACAGGGCCACTTAAGCAAGGACTGTAGGAAGAAGTAGAAGACGGGTTGCTTCCAATGTGGTGAGGCATGGCATACGATTAAAGACTGCCCAAGGAGGCAAGGACAAGGGCAAGGACAGAGGACATGATCTACTTCTGGAGGGCAGGTTCATGCTCTCATGGCAGTTACTCAAGAGAGAGGTAGCAACATTTCTATTGAAAGTTTGATTTTCCTTTTTGATCATCCTATTCGAACTTTGTTTGATTCTGGTTCTTCACATTCGTTTATATCTGCTTCATTAGTTGAAATACTGCACCTAAATGCTAGTCTAGTTATGGATCCCGTAGTTGTCTCAAATCCTATTGGGGGTACGGCTCATCTTTCTATGTTATGTCGGGATTTGAGAAAACATGTATATAGCGTTGAGTTTGAATGCAACGCTTATGTGCTTGGATTCACGGGCTATTGGTTGATTCTAGGAATGGATTGGCTAGCCAGGTATGGTGCCATTCTCGACTGTGAAAGGAGGGTAGTTAGACTGTTGACTAGTTTGGGGAACACTCTCGATATCTCATGCGACCCTAAGGGTTTTGTTATTCTTAGCTAACTAGAATCTCTTGACACATCTATTGATGAATTGCAATTTGTTCAAGTAGTCTGTGAGTATGCAGATGTCTTTGAGGAGGTTAGGGCCTTACCTCCAAAACACGAGATAGATTTCCGTATATACTTGGTGGACAATGCAAAGCCAATTGCATTGCCAGTGCGCCACATGGCTCCAAGAGAAAGGAGGGAGCTTAGTAAACAAGTGAAAGAGTTGCTTGAGAAATGGTTCATAAGGAGAAGTATCTCGGAGTGGGTGCTCTTGTTTTTTTGCTATAAAGGCTGATGGTTCGCTTAGATTGTGTGTGGACTGTAAGGAGTTGAATAAGCTCACGAAGAAAAACAGACACCCATTGCCGAGGATAGATGATTTGTTCGATCAGTTGGTTGGTGCTTCGGTTTTCTCGCAGTTGGAGTTAGCTACAGGAATTCATCAATTGAGGGTAGCTGAGGATAGTATAGATAAGACCGCCTTTAGGACTCCCGACGGTTTCTTCGAATGAATCGTCATGCCTTTTGGTTTGAAAAATGCACCCGCATATTTCGTAGACTTGATGAGTAGGGTGTTTAGGGAGTTTCTAAACAAGTTCGTGGTGGTCTTTGTGGATGATATTTTGATATTTTCTAGAAGCGAGGAAGAGCATGCCCTACATCTTAGGGAAGTCTTAGAGACCTTTCGAGCACATCATCTCAAAGCTAAGTTCTCCAAATGTCATTTTTGGAGGAAGGAGGTGAGGTTCTTAGGACACGTGGTCTCCAAGGAAGGGATAGATCCCGCGAAGGTGGTAGCAATCCAAGATTGGAAGGTTCCTAAGAATGCAACAGAAGTAAGAAGTTTCCTTGGTTTGGCGGGCTATTACAGAAAGTTTTTCAAGGATTTTGCTAAGATATCAGCCCCACTTACATGGTTGATGAAAAAGAATTTGACCTTTTCTCGGGATGTTGACTGTGATAATGCTTTCCAACGTTTGAAGAGGGCATTGACGACAGCTCCAGTTTTAGTTTTGACGGATGGGAGTAAACCGTTAACAGTGTATACCGATGCTTGCAGGACAGGGCTTGGTGTAGTTTTGATGCAAGAGGGAAGGGTGATATGCTATGGTGGAAGGCAGTTAAAGGTCCATGAGAAGGATTACCCTACCCACTAATTAGAGTTAGCTGCCATAGTTTTTGCGCTTAAGTCTTGGCGTCACTATTTGCTTGGTGAGAGGTTTGAGTTGTACATAGACCATAAGTCACTGAAGTATTTGTTCTCCCACAAAGATTTAAACTTAAGGCAACAAAAGTGGATGGAGTTCTTAGTATCCTACGATTTTGAGATTGCATATACCCCTGGCAAGGGTAACGTTGTAGCTGACGCCTTGAGTAGAAAGAAGTTGACTTTGAGTCCTTTATTTGTCAAGCGGTAGAGTTTAGGGTATATCTCTACCTTTGACTTTAGACCCTCTATTGATTATGTACCCAGTTTGTTGGCATCGTTAGAGGCACGACCTACGCTTTTGGGACAGATAGGTGCGGCACAGCAAGATGACCCACAGTTGATAGAGATAGTAGACAAGCTCATAAGAGTGGAGTCTTCGAGCCATCTTAGTAGGTATACTATCGAT
Source organism: Allium sativum (assembly GCA_030737875.1). NCBI lineage: Eukaryota > Viridiplantae > Streptophyta > Magnoliopsida > Asparagales > Amaryllidaceae > Allium > Allium sativum. Next base: position 822,976,470 of record CM060916.1, read on the forward strand.
GACAAAGGTTGGTTGCGTAAAGATGAGAGACTTTGCGTATCTCGAGATGAGAGTTTGAGAAAGACAATCCTTGAAGAAGCACATCGTTCTAAGCTAACCATACATCCCGGTGGTGACAAGATGTACAAGGACATGAAGCGAGTTTTCTATTGGGTCGGAATGAAGAAGGATGTGGCTGAGTTCGTTTCTAGATGCTTAGTGTACCTGCAAGTCAAGGCTGAGCAAAAGAAGCCTGGTTGTTTGCTTCACCCTTTAGAGGATCCACAGTGGAAATGGGAAAGTGTTTCCATAGATTTCTTCGACGGGTTGCCGAGGTCAAGGAAGGGTAATACAGGTATTTGGGTAGTAGTGGATAGACTTACCAAGAGCGCCCATTTAATTTCAGTCAAGAGTAAAAGAACAGCGTCATGGTTAGCATCTGTTTATCTCCATGAGATAGTTCGTCTACACGGCATACCTTCTAGTATTATGAGCGATCGAGATCCCATTTTCACTAGTGAGTTTTGGAAGAGCTTGCAAGAGGCGGTAGGAACACAATTTTGTTTGAGTACCGCTTATCACCCTCAGACGGATGGCCAAACAGAAAGAGTGAATCGGGTTCTAGAAGATCTTTTGAGGTTATGCATCTTGGCCTTTGGAGGGACATGGGAGGAACATCTTCCATTAGTAGAGTTCGCCTACAACAACAGCTATCAGACTAGTATTGGCATGGCACCTTTTGAAGCTCTATATGGACGACCTTGCCGATCACCTACTTGTTGGTGGGAATCTACGGATAAGATTTTTTTGGGCCCGAGATGATTAGGGAAACTTCAGAGAAGATAGAATTGATTCGAAGACGCATGAAGACGGCACAAGACCGGCAAAATTCATATGCTGATAAGAGAAGGACCGATCTTGAGTTCAGTGTTGGAGACATGGTCTTTATTAGATTATCACCGTTGAGGAATGTAGTTCGTTTTGGGTCTGTAGGGAAATTGGCACCAAGGTTCGTATGGCCATTTCCCATTACAGAGCGAATTGGACAGATGACCTACAGAGTGAAGTTACCCGAGAAGCTCAGTGGTGTTCATGATGTATTTCATGTGTTGCATTTGCGGAAGTGTTTACATGATTCCGCAGGAGTAGTAGAACAGAGCATGCTTAGAGAAGTGGAAGTAGAGCGACATGCCACGATTAGACGAGCTCCTACATGCATCCTTGGATCGGAGGTCAAGAAATTACGCAACCGAGAGGTCAAGTTGATTAAAGTCCAGTGGGGAGATGATCATGGAAACGCGACTTGGGAGACTGAAGACAAGATGCGTGCGTCATACCCTTTCCTTTTTGAGCGTATGTTCTTAACTTCTCCTTTTTCTATTGCTTTGTTTATACTTGTTGTATCATTTAGTGTATCCTCTTGATTATATCTTCTACCCTTAGGTAGAAAATCCTATAGTTGTAAACATGTGTTTGAGACATGTTATATTTAGTGGATGCAAGTGGATGTAAGTGTTTGCTAGTGTTTACTCGTGGATGCATTTACACACACATTAGGTACTAGATCGGCTCAATCACTTTCATATTGCATATGAATGAGTGTACATATTTAAGTTAATGGATGTATCTTGAATGTGTTATCATATGGATGCTGCATTTGAATGAATGGTTGTGCACTCATATATAAATGATATTTATCATTAGGATTCTTTTGCTTGCATAATGGATGCATGACACTATCATGTTTTGCATTAAGGAGGTCAACTGAATCAATAGACTGCCAGATCTTTGCATTAGATAAGGAACATATAAACACACTTTTGCATATGTTCATTAAGCAATAGAAATCTTTTAAGGATAATGGATGCTTGTGGATGATGGATGAGTAGATGGATGATTGGATGGTAGGATACTTTCTTCTTAACTTGGAGATTTCGGGGACGAAATCCTTTAAGAAGGGGAGAATGTAACACCCATAATTTTAAAACATGACATAAGAGATAATTAAAGAATAATTAATTTTTAAAAGAAGAATTAGGTGAAACGGGTTACGTCATTGCGTTCATCTCAGAATTCTGCTTGAGATAGAGTCCGAGTTTGCGTAAAACGGTTAATGTATGAGGAAGATATGGACGATAGAAGTTGAGCAGAAAAATCAGAAAACAGGCTGGGATAACTAGCGCACTTGTGAAGTGCGCCAGAAAAAAAATGTGCCGGTGCACTTGGGAAGTGCGCCCATGCCAAGGCAAAACCTGCACAGAATTCTGGAGAGTTCTTTGATGATGTGTCCTTCAAGGATTGGATGGAAGACGTATCTTTTGAGCTGTGTGGTTCTGATGATCTCTAATCTAATCCAAAGGCCCTAATTCACCTAATACAACTATAAAAACACACCTAGACCTAACCCTAATTTCATTACACTAATCCATGGTGCCTCCATGCTGCCCTTACCTAAATCAAAACTAGCCTCTCTTCTTTTCCCCAAAGCAAATCAAAATTAGAGTATTTAAATTGGAAGATAAGAATCAAATTCTACAACAACGTTTTAGCTAATCAAATTCGAAAATAAGATTCAGATCTATTCTCTCTTCTTAATCCTATCACTGTGAGTCTAAGTTACTTTCACATATAATTAACTTAAAAATGATTGTGATAGGATTGTAAATTGGATTTTATGAACATGCATGTAAGATGAATCATATCAAGCTTGTAAATTCTTATCTTTCAGATTCCAAAGTACTACTATCATATGCCTATTAGATCTATTTGTTCTATATCAGTTCATATTCCATATGCCTAGTGGATCTATTATATTGTTCTATGCCAGTTCATAATTCATATGCCTATATTTTATGCCAGCTTGATGTTGATTCTTTTCCCCACCTCTCTTCCTTTTTATTTCATGAGATTAGGCTAACTTCGAGCCTAACATATTACGTTGAATTATACGTACGGATGACGTGGGAATGTTGGGAAAAAGTTTGGGAAAATATTGATTAATATGTAATTGGGCATAAATTGATTTGTAATCACGTAGTTGATTTGGGACATAATTATGTGTATCTTGTATACATGAGATTTGGCATAAGTTGGATGTGGGCATAATTGGATATAATTTGTATACATGAAGTTTGGTATAAATTGTTAATAACAATGAATGCAATTTGATTTGGTCGTAAATTGGCCTAACATGTATACATAAGATTATAGGCCTAATTTGGATTAAAATTATGAACATTATTTAGATTGGAAATTATGGGTAATTAGGATATAATTTAATCCAAGATTTAAAGTGGGGACTTGAATCAAGAAAGTAATAATGAACACCTAAGGCACGAGGTTAGATTCGAATTGCGGTATAAGACTGCCCGGAAACACTCGACACATCCAGCAACCGCAATTTTGTAATCTAATATGAGAGGTCAAAGGCAGAAAGTAGATGTGTAATAATGCAAAAACACGAGTTTAGATTCGGTTTGCAGTATAAGACTTCCCGGAATCGCCCGGCATATCCATTAACCGCAAAATGACAATCTAATGTGGGAGGTCTTGCAAGATTACGGTCATAATGAATTAATGAACACTTAACCAAGAAAAGAAATGTAGTAAGACATGAGGGTTAAGTGGGTGACATGTGATATATAATTAGAATCACTTAACCAAGGTGAAACATGTGATTAGACATGGGAATAAAGAGGGTTTAAGTGGGAATTCCTAGTGGGGACCAAGCTTAGGAGGGAAGCTTATGTCAAGTGGGTGGACCCTTTTCAACCAGTAACCCATTTAGTACCTATGTGAGCTTGAACTAGGTCGAGGACGGGACACGCTTACTGGGTTTGATTGTAAGAGGTCAAAAGAGTTAGCGTTGGCAGTGCAAGTCTAACGGAGTCATGTGCATGCGTGGGTCTGGGCTGGTAGGTAAGACACTGTTGCATCGTGTAGGTATAAGTCGTGCATTCTAGTAGTATCGGGTTGCCATTTTAGGGAGTGATACACCCTACCGTGGGACCAGCACGGGTATCTACGAATTAGGGAGCCGATCGAATGGGGAGGGTAGTGGGTACAACTAGTGGAGATAGGAGCAGGCGACACCTATGACAGCAGCTTGGAGTACACGAAACTACCATCATTATTATTATTACTATGTTTAGTAAGAGGGATCAACTTTTAGTGTTGAACTAGCAATGGTGCGGTATGGGAATTATCCTATAGTGATTAGATGTGAAGTCAACGTTACATTTTGTTCATCTTGTTACCTTATCATATCTTCCTATGTTACAGTCATCTCTTATATCCAGTTTATGTTCTTATCCTGTTACTTTACTAATTATATTGTTAAAGTCACTAGACTCTCCGGACGTATGTCTGACCCCTTTTTGTTTCGCCTCTTTTCTTTCTTCCCCCTCCCCCACCCTAGGTCCTCAAGGTGGGAATAGTGAAGCTTGACTTGGATTCCTTTCCTCTTGAAGTGCTTGGAAGTGTTGAAAGTAATGCTCAACTTTATCTCTTTTTCATTATGGCTATTTGGAGTGGGATTATGGTTTTACTTTTATGTACTCTGATAATAATTTTGTACAAGATGGATATTTGTGTACTTGACTCTAGTATGTGGTTTTGATGTTGTAACCAAACATGTTTTGCTTTTCCACTGCAATGAATAAATTTTGAATTTTCTTAAGTACCATTTTATATATCTGTCTTGTGATATTATGTTCTATACTCTTATAATACTCCATGAAAGCTAATGCATTCCCTTAGTGAGTGACATTAATGGACGTGGGGTGTTACATGCACCTTCAAAAACAAGGAAATCTAATCCTGAGTCTCGTAAATTATCCTCTTAGCATCAGATATTTTCTTCCCTTGTTTCAATCTCTCTGCATGCTTCATCAACATATCCAATGGCTCACGCTTGAGGGTCGGGGCTTCAGCGGTTAAGAAACTGCTGCCATCCCTTTCCCTCTTAAGAGACACTCTCAGTTGGCTACAAGCCTCTTCATTGCTACTCCTTATAAATGTTAAATCGTGGAGCTTAGACTCTAATATGGTTTTCTCTTCTTGAAGTTCTTTCTTCTCCCGGGATAAGGAGATAGCTGTCCCCCTGGCAACATACCAATTCTTGGACATCAAAAAAGAAATGAGGAACAATATAATGTTAGTCCTCACATCAAGAAGGCAGATAAAAAGTCTCAGGAAAATAGGAGTACAAACCAAAATTTGTCATTTAACAAGATTAAGGCAAAAATCAGACCATTCTTCGGAGGCAAACTCTAGAACATCGGAGACATCAACGGAGGGTAAGACAGATCTGATAATCTTATCAAAGTCCAAAGCCCGTAAAGGAGAACTCATGGGGTCACGCAACCGATAAGGAGAAAAGAGAAGCTCACGCTCTCTTAAATCAAAATCTCCCTGAGAATCAGATCTTAGAAAACCAGCAACAAAGTCACGTCCCACAGTCTTCACTGAGGAAGGGAACATGTTAGGGAAACTTCCAGGAGAGGGTGCAAGAGGGGTACATGGTAGCCGATGATAGGGCAACTCAACAACTCCATCTCCAGAAGGACGGGAAACAAAATTTGCCCTCTTATGACCCGTAGAAGGACCATTATTGACGGCCGAAGCAGACCTCTTTTTAGATAAAAATTTAGGAGGGGAAGAGACCATGGAAGGTTGGTATGAACCATCACCAAGAAATATGGAAAAAGGGAGACAAAGTTTACTAGAAGATCTCGTCCCAAAGGTGAAGGGGCGTGCCTGCAAATAAATTTCGAGAATAGTAGGGCAGAATGCTGATTCAAGACACCTTGGGCTTCACATATGGCACTATTCACTTGAATGCCCTTCACTTCATGCTTCCCCTCCATTGAACAAAGCCTGGATTTTCTCAGCTTGGAGTTACCAATTTGTGATATTTCATACATAGTCCTGCCAAGTGATACCATAACATAAACATGTATTTTAATCTAATTTATATTTGATGATTGCACACAAGCAACACATAGACATACAGGCGACATGGAAATTCGTTATCCTATTAGACAATGATCTTGATTGAGAAGATCAATGTCAGCATGTTAAATTACCTTCAATTACGAATTATTTGTTTGTACAAATTTTATTTCATAAAGCCCTGGTAATGAACGGGGATGGGTACAACTTACGAACTAGTTAGATCTAAAATCGGTGATTGAAAGCATAATCCAAATCACTGATTGAAGTTTGAACCAGAAAACTTACGAACTAGTTAGATCTAAAATCCTGGGGAGATAGTGTGAAATCTTTCAATGAACAATATTCTTGATTTAGTAAAACGCTATGCAGGAAAAAGGAGGAGAGAGAAAAAGAAAATTCCCTTTTTTAGGGTAAAAGAGATTCGCCTTGCCTCTCAGCCATACATTTGAGACCAGAATGGCGAATTGGATTTATTTGGGGAAAACAGAAATGTTGGCCAGGGGTAAAAAGTGGAAAGAAGAAGAATTTGTATTCAAAATCCAAGGAAGATCTAGACCACCCAGAAGGAGACCAATCAACGCACCCGATTGAGGGAGATCAAAAGACACAGAAATAACACTTCGGAAAATACAAAGAGATTGACTTGAAAGGTCGAAAATACCCCTTCACTAGGGGGAAAAATATTACTATCAACACTAACTCCGAAACCAGCTGATGGTGAAGGGGTATTAGAAGAATACAAATACAGAGGAACCTTTCAAAAACAGGTAGCCAAATAATAAAAAGAAACGAAAGCCAGAAAGATGATCTGGGAGCCACATACGCCAGCACCTTCCTAGAAGGAAGAAACTCAAGGTCTACAGAACGCCAACAAATTTCATCTGGCTAGGATCTAACCGGGGGGATCTATCCTACAAGGTCAGACCGGCGGGATCCTTCCCACAACGTCAACCTGACAGGTGGTTTTATGGAGAGAGGCCATCCAGGTCAGAAACCAAGAAAGATGAACGAAAAAGCTCCGCCTAGGGGAACCCAAAAGGCCGAAGGGGCCTTCAATACTAACCCGCCTAATACCGATACGACAAGAGGTTGAAACATCAAGAACATCAGGCCAAATAAGTGTAAAGATTACCTGAAACCAATTTCCGAAACACCAACTACATATATACCGAGGAAACGTTCTAATAAACAATAGACAAATCACCCAGAACAACCTTCTGGAGCATCGGGCTATACCTAGAATCCCACTAAATAGCAAACCGGAACCTCAAAAGGGATACGAGATATCCACACTAGTCTATTCAGCACAGACACCGACAGTGGTTCCGAACCGGTAGCTATCCACATACAAAATGAGAGCAGGCTCCTCCAAGTATTCATAGGAAATACGGAAGCCTATATCCAAAACTCTATGACTGAGAGCATGCGACCGAGACTCAAAATACCTCCCGAAGAGCTACAATGACAACAAGCACATATCAATCTCAAAGAGGTTCCTGGCCAGCCGAAACCACTATTGCGGAAGCTATAATTAACACTTCAGAACGGCCGGAAGCACATTCGAGACCGGAGAAAAAGGCGGCCGACATAGACTCCTGAAGGCTCGACGGCTCAACAACGGAAGAGGCCCCAAGTTCCATATAAATAAGATCCCAGGTGTCACATTAGAGGGGATCAGAGTTCTTGTACTATTCCTCTTTAGAAAAACCCAAAAATGGAGACCAATTTAAGGATCTCTTCGATTCTGTTCATGTAAGAAAAAGATTAATAAAGAGCAAGATCTACTCCTATGGTATTTACTATGAGTTATCATTTTCAATTATTGTGATTTTGATTTACTATTTGCTACCTATATATGCCTAGTTTCTTGGCCGAATTTATACCTATAATCGAAGGAAATGACTCCTCTCAGTTGACCTAAACCCTTTCTATAAGCTTAGGTATGATGAACGAGCTTAGATCTCCTAGTGAATTTGATCTTGATACCTAGAAATGGTAGTCTGACCCAAACTTGCGAAGTATAAGCGAACCATTTCCCTTTCAGGTCCATCCTTGTCGACTTAAAACCGGTGTTCACGAAAACTATCGTTAACAGACAGTAAAATAGTTTGGATCTACAAGTTTTACATTTACAGTTACTATAAGTTTGTTTCTACAAGTTATTATGCAATCTATTTACTATCTGTTATTTATCCCTTTTCAGTTGTTTAATTATTGCAAGTAATTCTTCTTTTTTATCCCTATTCTACAATGATTTTATATACACTCATGCAATCCCTATTTTATTCAGTCGTTCATTTTCTAAGTCTGGGCCTTACGAGTAACCTAAACCAAATTTTCCATTTTATTTATTTTTGCGCTGAGCCTAGGCCAACGAAAGCCTAGGCCTTTATTGTTTAAATTGCGTAAAAATGGAAATAATATTGAAAGAATGACAAAAAGGGGACTTTGGGAATGTTGAAAATTGGTGAATATTACATTCAAATTATGGACTGTAAATTGGGATAAATTCTAATCAAAGAATATTCAAACTTGTGAATTGGAATAAGTTATACTTAGTAGGACATTAAGTAATATATGATTAGAAAACATGTGAGTTAGGATAAAATATACTTACTTGAACATTAAGTGGCATACAAGTAAAAAACGATATGTTGGACTTAGTTGGATATTAAGTGACATAGGGAAGGGTTGTATAAAAATATTACATTTAATTAGAAATGTTAATTACAACCTAGGAATATAACACGTGATTATATTAGACTTATTAGTGAACTTAAACGTGTTAAGTTAAAATTGTGTAATTAATAAGCTAATGGTTCGTTCCTATGAAATATAAGGGGATCATATAAATCCTAGTTATAAATTAAGAACCAAGTCTAGGGGTGACTTGTATCAAGTGCATTTTGTATGGGAATACATATCAATCGGTATCCCTTTGCTATCACGGAGTCTCGCCTAAGTAGAGGCTAAGGCATGCTTTACTGAACTGGATAGTAAGAGGTTCAAAACGAGGTAGGCACGGGCACGTCCAGACGGAACCATGAGCGGCATTGTTCCGAATGGGGAAGATAAGACGCTGTAATGCCTGTGATTGATGTGCCTTTTTTTTGGTTGAGGGTTTGGAACTGATAACCTTGAATTCCATATCTGGCACAACTTATTCACATCTAGTTAAAGAAGCAGATCGATGGGTAGATATTAGGTAAACCCTAATTATGATATTTTGGTAGTTGGTGCAGCCATTTTTGGATATGAACGAGAAGCCTATCTTATTTCGTGTTTTCTACTTTACTATACTTTCATGTCCTTTATTATTCATATGTCTAAATACCTCATTATCTTATATTCATGCTAGAAATTACTAGAACTCGCCAGATTTATGTCTGACCTTGTTTGTTTTCTTTCTCTCTCTCTTCCTCCCCCCAGGTTCTGAAGGTGGAAGAACGCAGCAGTGACTTTTGGTCTTTTGACTCAGCTTGGATTTTGACTATTTCTTGCTTTAGTACTTGCTTTGTGACTATTGTAGTGACTTATGAGGGGGATGACTTTTTTGGTTTTACTATTATACTCCAACTTTTTTCCACATGACAGTTTGTTAATTTATGATAATGTTTCTACGGTATTTTGAATTGAAATCAATGTTGTGACTGGATTGATTTAACAATTAATGTTTTAAAAAGTTTCTGTTGTATTTAACCTTTCTATCTTGTGAATTTGAGTCTCTGTGTTGTTACTTTATACCTTAGCGCTTCACAAAATTTGATGCATCCTCATATGGGTGACATTAAGGGGTGTGGGGTGTCACAAATTTCTTCCATAAATTTATATTCATTTTTTTTGAAGTTCCCTTTTTTAACAAACTCGATTTATAATTATTTCTCTTACAAAATCTCTTTCGTTAAATAAAACATGTTTTAAAAATCTCAAGAGAATTTATAAGTAACGTCCCAATGTCAAAACTCTTTCTTTAAAATATGTATTTATGGAAAATAATTGATTTTAAAATGTTTAAATAAATAATTCTAATAACAAAACTTTTTCTAAAACAAATATAATAACTAATTTCAATTTAAAATAATGTTATGTCGTCACAAAACATATTTATAAAAACATAGATTTTATTCTCATATCCTTTTAATATTAAAATAATAGCTTACAAAATATTTAACTTTAAATAATAGTTTGACTAAATAATCTCAAGTAAATTATCATCCTTTCTGAAAAATAAATCATTTTTTATATAAAACTCAACATAGCCAAATTCCAATTATAAATCCCTCTTGATTTTTCTTATTTCGAACATCTGAATGAAGTCCACTGTTTCCTTTCGAAATGATTTCCACTTTTTCATTTAAACCCACGCTTGAATTTATATAAAAAAATTTTTTTGGCAAAGCCAGCGGGGATATGGCCCTTACCATATATCCATATCATAAGAAAGTCTTAAAACATAAATAGAACCGACGCAACAAACAGAAAAATATAGAAAGAAGGGGGGAGTAGAATCACATCCATTTGTGTTTGATAGGAGGATCAGACCCATATAGAGACATTAAGATATGTTTGCTTATACACTTGCAAGCAACATGATATATCTCAGTCCTGTTGCGCTGTATTCAGTTGAAGATTCTTGTGTTTCTTTCCTTCCAAATTTCATCAAGAAAAACCTTGAGAATTATAAGCAGCTCGTAGATCGATGTTTCTTTCCACCTCGTTGCCTTGTATATACTCATCCATTCCTCCTTATTATCGACTTGTGGCGCTGCATATCCACCTCTCCTCTTTATTTTCCTTTAAATATAATTCGTATATTGGCACTAGAAAAACAGATGATGATTGTCCTCCTCACCATTACCGCAAAGCTTGTAGCTGATTGGAATTGACATACCCCGACGCGCCAGATTTTTCAAAATATTCTAGGCATTTACATAAACTTTCCACATAAAGAAATTCAATCTTTCACTATTCTTTAGATTCCATGTACGTTTGTACCATATACACTAACCCATCATCTTCTCACTGGTCAAGGATTTGTATACTATTGTCGAATAATATTTTCCTTCGTCACACCATACTATCTCGTCTTGTGCTGGATGAACATATACAGTACTATTATACTTGATTCATAGTTCATTGATTTGATTATTGCTTGAAGTGAGTAGGCTTATCATACCATCAATCACGTATGTACTAGCTTTTGCTTTCAAAGGAATACCACTCTGTATCTTAGCAGTGTAAGGCATTATATTGTTTAATATTATACCTTTATCAATCCAAGGGGAGTTCCAAAACTGAGCGTTGCTTCTATCAGATGTTTTTAACTTCAAGTGAGTTGTTAACTTGTCCCTGGTCTTGAGAAGCATTTTCCATACCCAACTCTGGTAAGGCTTCGACTATATTGTCGAGATTTGCTCACTTTTAAGATTGTATTTTAAGCATCATTGGACCCACAAAGTTGACTTCCGCATAGCAATATTTTCAAAGTGCCTTGCAACAACAGCCACATTCCAAAGATTGATGTTTTTATTCCTAATCCACCCATATCCTTTGGTTTTTCTAATTTATGATATGCTAAAGGTGTTAATTTTTTTGAGTGTATGGTTCCAAACCATAAAAAATTCCTCATAGCCGCTTTATTCATATCTATTAGTTTCGTTGGCAGTAGAAATGTTCTACTTCAGTATGTTGTCATTGAAAAAATTACTGCATTAAAATGACAAGTCTACCAGGTTGAGATAGACATCTATTCTCCCGTCTAGAAAGCACCGAAGTTATTTTCTCATACAGGGGCTTACACTGGGCAGTAGAGATTCTCTTTGTAGTAAGGGGTATTCCAAGATATGTCATACCATTTTCCATCAGAGACATACCAGTTATGGACATGCAAACAACAGACTGTTGTCGAGAGAGGCCGACAAGCAGAAGTTTTGATTTAGAACAGTTCATACGCAGGGCAGTAAAGGAGTGAAATGACTTTAGAGTGTCCATTATTGTCACGTGGGATTGATTGGTTGGTTTAGTGAATATTAAGAGGTCGTCAGCAAAGGTTAGCGATGTTATAAAAGGAGATTTGAATTTCGGATGGGGAAGGAATTTCTTTTGATCAACCTGACTGATAAAAGCAATATAAAGATTCTCCATAATCAAGATGAATAAGTATGCAGAAATTGGATCACCATGTCTCAATTCGTTTCAACCTTTGAAATAGCCTATTGTATGCACATTAAAAACCAAGGAATACCTGACTGTTGAGATAGAAAGATAGATCCATTTTATTAAGGAAGGAGGAAAGAGCATCTTGTCCATAATAGTAATCAATGCAGTCCAGTTAACTGAATCAAAAGCCTTCATAATATCAATCTTTAGCATTGCTCGAGGCAAGATATAATCACTAGAGTACCCATTCGGTAATTCATGAGAAAGCAAAACATTATCAAGTATGCTTCTGTTTGGCAAAAAGGCAGCTTGGTTCGGGGATACTAAGGAGGGAAAACAACTTTCAATCTTTTAGCTTATATCCTAGATATAGCTTTATATATTACATTGCAATAGGCTATTGGTCTAAACTGGGAAACTGATGATGGGTTAAAATTTTCGGAACTAAGGCAAGGTTTGTAGAATTAATCGAATTCAGGATTTTTCTATGGGTGAAGAAGCCATAGATCGCCTTTAAAACATCATATTTAACTATCTGCCATCAATGGATATAGAAGGTGATCGTGAAGCCATCAGGGCCAGGAGATACAGCTCTGCGCATAGAGAAAATTGAGTCTTTAATGTCTTCATCAGTGACCGGTTTTACCAAAACATCATGTAAGGCAGGGGTTATGGTAGGTAGGGTGTGACAGCCCGCCCCGCACCAGCCGACATTTCCCATGAAAGTGCGTTGTGCCATTGTCTAGCCAGCATGGATCGGTCGCCAAAGAAAGGAAAGGAAGGGTATTTGAACTAACAAGGAACCTATAGAATGTCTCATAGCGCATGGAACAAAATATAATAATAACATACTTTGACATCAAACAGGCGAGACAGTGCACAAGCTGAAAACTAAACATCATAGCAGCGGAAAAATCCAAATACAGCTTATGTTTCACATCATCATTATTACAACTTTTGAAAACTGTCTCTAAAGCAAATAAGGAAGGTACACTACTAATGCCCAAAGCAGTGACCAGCAACGACACAGGGAAAATATCTATATATATCATACGTGGGAGCCTCCTGCTTGTCTCCGGTACAGCTACTCGTGCATACCACCCAACCTATCTCTAGTCTGCCCATTTAAGAGCACCCAGAGTAATAAGAAGAGACATAAAACTATGGGTCAGACAAAAGTCTGGTATGAGTGATAAGCAGCAAAACATAATAATAACAGGTATACTAAACCATACCTGAACCTGGACCTGCAACTAAAAAGTTAGCACAACATACCGTACAATACTCTAAGGTGCCACTAACATATGGTGTAAAGGATATGGGGGTGGGGGTGTGCATGTCATAGTGATGTCAAACAATAAGGCATAGCAATCATCCTCACATCTCTCACTCGGTGCGTGAAGCATATGATATCCACCACTTTGATCACCCAAATCCTTGCTATGATCACTCTGCCCCATGGAGTCATGGCGACTCCACTGCACTAATCCATAGCCACTAGTCCTTGCTATGTCCACTCTACCTCATGTAGTCATGACGACTCCACTACACTGGCTCATAGCCTTGGTACGATCACTCTGCCCCATGGAGTAACAACTAACCCACTGCATTGATCCGTAGTCTAACATCCGTCTTGGTGGTGAATCAAAGTTATGGATGTCGATAACCCCTTAGCACACGTCCCGCAGCAAAGTCCAATCACGAAATTGACTCGTTGGTTCCCATCTGGATCTTGAGTGCAAACTTCCCATTTGGGCTACCTTTGCATCTTGGGTTTTGGTCATCATCTCCGGATTGGTTCAGCATGCTCCTCCTCATACTCCTCTTCACTATGCTTCGTATCATGCTCTTCAAATTAGTCTTGCCTGTGATCATCCACATCGGCTCGGGTCGGATTTCCCCACCCAAGTCGGTTCGGTCCCTCCCTGCTCATGCTCAACATCTCGTTTCATGACAAGCCCTTCGTGGTCGGATCGGAGGATAACCATTGGGTTCGGATCGTGATCAACCACCTGGTTAGGGTCGTGACACGCCTCCCTGATCGGTTGGCCTCCCTTTGGTTCGAGCTAAGCTTCGGTTCGTGGGGCCCATTCGGATCGGGTCGAGTTCCTTAATTTGTTTGGATCTGCTCGTGGACTCCGTCTCATGGCGGTTCGGGTCGTGGAGCTCTCCAGGTGAGTCGATCGGTTCAAGGCCTCCATTCACGAACGGGTCGGGGTCGGGTAGGGCGATCTGGTCCGGTTCCTGCATATTTCCTGCACTTTGTCCAACAAGCTGTTTACGCCATTCGATGGTGTTTTCGACCAATCTAACATTTCTAGACAATCACAAAGCATACCATACAGTCATAGCAACTTGTAGAATTGACCACAAACACCAAAATAAAAAATTTATAGGTTAAAATGGATCAAACATAGCCAAAACCCCATATTTTCCCTTAAGCGTTTTTAAGAAAAACTAATGATAGGATTAGCAAAACTTAACCAAATTTTCTAATAGAGGCCTAAAACAATATTTCAAAATTTATAAATATTTTTCCAAAATTTAATCATGTTTAAATTCGCTAATTAACACTAATTACCCTTAATTAACCATCATTAGTGAGGAACTATGCAAATCACTCACCTTTGCCACAGATAAACTGTAGATCTGAAATGATTCTTTGTTTGGCACGAATACTGATGTCTAACAGCAGTTCTAACCTTGCTTTGGTGATATTTCCCTTTGATTTGATGTAATTTAGCCAAATCTTCAATTAGAATGTGGTTTAGAGGTATTTTAGATGTTGGAGGCCATTACTAAGTTGAGAGGGATGATAAGTGGCGGCTAAAAAAAATGAGAAAAGGGTGTTCTCTAAACCCTAACGGCCCTTAAATACTCCAAATCCCCCTCTGGGCCGAGCTGTTAACTACCCAATTAAGCCCATTTAAGATGTTTTATACATTCTAAACCTTAATTCAGCCATATCTCCCAAACGGTAATTCCGTTTTTCACATATGATCTCTATGAAAAGTTAAACCACCATCCGGATCTAATGGAATTGGTTTCAGGTCAAAACTCCTTTCCAATCAAAAGTTATAGCCAAAAAAGGATCAACTAGGGGTAAAATGGTCATTTAAAAATCGGCAAAAATCATGAACATGGGAAATGACCCCAGTAGTAGTTCCCCAAAAGTACACGACCATACAACTTCGTATGTGAAAGGAATAAATATTCTACGATCCTTCGATGCGTAGAATGCGGGTCGTTACATTCTCCTCCCCACCCACCCCCCTCCCTTAAGAAATTTCGTCCCCGAAATTCCTTAACCTAAAACATACAAAGGATCCCTCATGCCTACCAACCATTAACAAAACAATCAAGCATACAAAACAACACAACAAGCCTATCCTAGCATGCGGTTTAATAACAAGGGAGTACTATATCGATATAAAAACCTTACCAGGCAAAGAGTACTTCCTCCTTATGTCCTCCTCTGTTTGCCAAGTATAGTCTTCCTCATCATTACCCCACTGAACTTTGACTAGTTTCACCGCCTTCCTTCGAAGCTGCTTCGTATCGTTCCTAACTATATGCGTAGGTCTGCAGTTCCCAACCGCTTCGGGTTCAACCTCGATATCGTCCAACTGATCCGGTGAAATAGTCATATTGGGGTTATGCACGAATTTCCTTAACTGGGAAACATGAAATACGTTATGAACTCCTGCCATCTTCTTTGATAATTCAACTTTATATGCCAAATTCCCAATTTGCTCGAGAATTGGGAATGGTCTAACAAATCTTGGTGTTAACTTGCCTCTCCTGCCAAATCATATCACACTCTTTAACGGAGAAATCTTGACAATCACTAAGTCGCCAATGGAGAACTTTAAATCCTTTTGCCTCTTATCAGCATAACTCTTCTACCTATCTTGGGCAGCCTTCATTCGTTGTTGAATGATCTTAACCTTATCTGAAGTTTCTCTTATCACATCTGGTCCAAGCACAAACTTCTCACCAGTTTCTAACCAACATGACGGTGAGTTGCACGGTCTTCCGTACAAAGCTTCAAATGGAGCCATACCAATAATGGATTGATAACTGTTATTATATGCAAACTCTACTAGATGCAAATGGTCGATCCACCAAAATCCAATATGCAAGCTCTCAAGAGATCTTCTAACACTCGATTCACCCTCTCTGTCTGACCGTCGGTTTGAGGATGATACGCGGTACTGAGATGTAATTCTGATCCTAACGCCTCTTGTAAGCTTTTCCAAAACCCACTAGTAAACAACAGGTCTCGGTCACTCACAATGCTTTTAGGTACTCCATGAAATCTCACTACCCACTTCATATATAGTTCCACTAACTTTGCTGTTGTTTTATTCGACTTGATGGGTATAAACCTTGCACTCTTAGTCAATCGGTCCACAATCACCCAAATGTTATCATGGCCCGACCTAGTCCTTGGTAACCTATCAATGAAATCCATTGATACTTGTTCCCATTTCCATTCTGGAACTTCTAATGGTTGCAACAAACCACTAGGCTTCTTTTTCTCAGCTTTAACTAGCTGGCAATTCATGCATTTGGATATAAAGTTCCCAACGTCTCTTTTCATTCCTTCCCAGTAGTAGGTCTGCTTCATGTCTCGATACATCTTGTTACCAGCGGGGTGTATAGCCAGTTTTGAGTGATGACATTCTCTAAGCACTTCATCTCTCAATCCATTGACATTGGGTACAACTAATCTTCCATTCTTTCTAAGCCATCCATCTCCATCAAGCCCATACTCATTCATCTCCTCATCGATGCCCATCTCTAACTTGGAGATGATTTTCAATAAGTTAGGATCGTCCCTTTGACCGGAACCAATCCGCTCAATCAAAGTGGGTCTGACTGTCCAACTTGCTAATACTTCTAGATCCACTTCGCACTTTGGTCTGAAATCATACCCAGCGATGTACTCCAGTTGCTTCCATTCTAGAAACATTTCCCCTAAACTGGCATGTCTCCTACTCAAGGCATCTTCTACTGCATTTCCCTTCCCGGGTGTATACGCGATATCAAAGTCGTATGAGGCAAAGAACTCTAACCATCTTTGCTAACGAATATTTAAATCCTTCTAAGAGAAAAGATGCTTTAGTGACTTATGATCGGTAAACAACTCGAATCTTTCTCCCAAGAGATAATATCTCCACATCTTCAATGCGAACACGATCGCTGCCAATTCCAAATCGTGGGTAGGATACCTTTTCTCTTGTGGTTTCAGTTGCCGACTTGCATAAGCTACAACCCTACCTCCTTGCATTAATACAACACCTAGTCTGGTACCACATGCATCTGTGTATACCGTCATCTCTTCATTCCCTTTAGGAATGACTGACACTGGTGCGCACTTTAACTTTTCCTTTAGACTCTTAAATGCATTCTTGCACTTTCCGTCCCAAACAAAAGCTTGATTCTTCTAGGTCAACTGAGTTAACGGTGCTGCTATCTTGGAGAAATCCTGGAAAAACTTACGCTAATATCCAGCTAATCCTAAGAAACTTCCTACGTCTGTTGCATTCTTGGGCGTAGGCCAATCTTGTACCGTAGCCACTTTCGCAGGATCCACGACGATACCATTCTCTGAAACAACATGGCCCAAGAATCTGACCTCCCTCCTCCAAAAGTGACACTTAGAAAATTTTGCTTTCAATCGGTGTTTTCTCAACACTTCCATCACAATCCTCAAGTGTTCCTTGTGTTCTTCCTTTATCCTCGAATAAACAAGTATACCATCCACGAACACAAGAACAAATTTATTCAACTGATCTCTGAATACCCTATTCATAAGATCCACAAAATATGTTGGTGCATTGGTCAACCCGAATGGCATGATCAACCACTCATAAAATCCAAACGGCGTCCGAAATGCCATTTTAGCTATACTCTCAGCTTCCACTCTAAGATGATGAAAACCTGTCGCGAGATCCTACTGGGAGAACACTCTCGCGCCACTCAACTGATCAAACAAATCATCTATCCGCGGTAGAGGATACTTATTCTTCCTCGTCACCTTATTCAACTCGTGGTAGTCCACACAAACGAAGGGAACCATCTGCCTTGGTAGCAAACGCAACTGTTGCTCCCCACTCAGAAACACTTCTTCTGATAAATCCCTTCTTCAAAAGATCACTTACTTGCACCCCAAGCTCTCGCTGCTCCCTTGGTGCCATACGACGAAGTGGCATCACTATAGGTCTGGCATCTTTCACTAAATCATTACAGAACTCAATCTCTCGGTGTGGTGGAAGTCCGGTCACTTCATCGAAGACGTCTAGATACTGGCCAGCCACGGGCACATCTGACAACTCATCATGCGGGATGTCGAGGGAATTTAGAAAACAAGCCATTACCCCATCACTAGGTAGACCACCAAACACTACCCTCCGCCCATCACCGCTATAACTGTCACCAAAAAGCCCTCGCAGTCTACCACCACCCCGTATCTTTGGAGCCAATCGACTCCCAAAATAATGCTAAACCCAGTAAACACAAAACAAAGCAATCACAAACAAACATGCATCCATGACTCGATAAGACCACATTACGACAAATCATACAAAGGCTAGTCGAACCACCAATCGGGTTCGTCAGTGTTAAAGGTCTATCGACTATCTTGGGTTCCAATCCCAACCTATCTACCAGGTTACTAAATATGAAGGAACGGGAAGCTCCGGTATCAAACAATACTCGAACATGAACATCATAAACAGAATACCTTGAACGACGACATTCTTTCCTTTCTCTGTCGAAGTTGGGGCATTCGACGAAGAAGGAACAACATTGATAACATATGCTTTCACAATCTGCTTTTCTTTAGAGGGTTGCGAACACTTGTCCTTATGATGTCCCACTTGGCCACAGTTGAAGCACTTCCTATCCGTTGGCTTGACCCGACATTCTTTGGCATAATGGCCCTTCTTGCCACAGCTGAAGCACTCAACATCTTTCTTATTCGTTTTCTTTTGGCCATCCTTGGTCTGATTCTACTTTCTCTTATTCTGAGAACCATTCTTGCCTCCACCGCTTGCTTGCGGCTTTGGCTCCTCTGCAGATGCAACCTCAGTCTTCGACTTAGGGTATAGACTCTCTGATCTCAAAGCTTTCCCCACATCGATTCAAACGTCTCATCGACACGGTTTATAAGCCTTTCCCTCAAGTACTGATCTAAGCCTGTTATGAACTTTTCATTTTTCTTCTCGGCAGTATCAATAAGGGATAATCCATATTTCGATAGAGTATCGAACTCTGCAATGTACTCCGAGACTGCCCTACCATTCTACATAAGCTTCAGAAATTTCCTAAACAACTCTGATTTCTGGGCAGTTGGGATGAACTTATCACTGAATCGGGCCTTAAACTGATCCCATGTAACTTGATCCTCTAGAGTAGCTGCCTTAATAGATTCCACCAATTCATTGCCCGTCCGTGCAGCTGACGGGATGCTAACTTCCTCTTCATTGCATCCTCGATACCCAAGTCTTCGAAGATACGCTCACAGCTATCCAACCAATCCTGAACTTCTATGGCCGATTCCGTTCCGTGGAACGACTTCCCACCTAGACTAGTGTAATCCTTGCAAAGCTTGGAAAAATCGGCTCTAGGCGCCTGTACTGCTGCACTACCACCATTTGCAGCATTAGGAGCTGCCCTCTGAACATCCCTAAGCATCTCTCTCATGAGGTTAGTGAACATCGTCCTCATATCGGGAGCATTCCCATTATTAGCTCCTCTGCCCATACCCCTCGTATATCGGCTCATCGTTCAATCTGTAAAGAGAAACGATTAACCATCCTCTTTGTGGTGTCAGTGCAGTGCGACTTCATCCTTAGCTATACTAATATTACATATATATAGCTTTTGAAAACCAAAATAATCACAAATAGGCGCTCTCATATACGTATTATCTCTCCCTGGTGTCTTTCCTTAGGTTAACTACGCAACCTAGAGCCCCGATTCCAAATGTGACAGCCCTCCCCGGACCAGCCGACATTTCCCATGAAAGTGCGTTGTGCCAATGTCTAATCAGCACAGGACAGTCGCGAAAGAAAGGAAAGGAAGGGTGTTTGAACTAACAAGGAACCTGTAGAATGTCTCACAGCGCATGGAATAAAATATAATAATAACATAATTTGACACAAAACAGGTGAGACAGTGCACAAGTTGAAAACTAAACATCATAGCAGCGGAAAAATCCAAATACAGCTTATGTTCCATATCATCATTATTACAACTTTTGAAAACTGTCTCTAAAGAAAATTAGGAAGGTACACTACTAATGTCCAAAGTAGTGACCAGCAGCGACACAGGGAGAATATCTATATATATCATACGTGGGAGCCTCCTGCTCGTCTCTGGTACAGCTACTCGTGCATACCACCCAACCTGTCTATAGTCTGCCAGTTTAAGAGCACCCAGAGTAATAAGAAGAGACATAAAACTCTGGGTTAGACAAAAGTCTGGTATGAGCGATAAGCAGCAAAACAGAATAATAACAAGTATACTAAACCATACCTGAACCTGGACCTGCAACCAAAGAGTTAGCACAACATACCGTACAATACTCTAAGGTGCCACTAACATATGGTGTAAACGATACGTGGGTGGGGTGTGCATGTCATAGTGATATCAAACAATCAAGCATAGCAATCATCCTCACATCTCTCACTCAGTGCGTAAAGCATACGATATCCACCACTTTGATCACCTAAATCCTTGCTACGATCACTCTGCCCCCATGGAGTCATGGCGACTCCACTGCACTGATCTATAGCCACTAGTCCTTACTACTTCCACTCTGCCCCATGTAGTCATGACGACTCCACTGCACTGGCTCATAGCCTTGCTACGATCACTCTGCCCCATGGAGTAATAACTACCCCACTGCATTGATTCGTAGTCTAACAACCGTCTTGGTGGTGAATCAAAGTTATGGATGTCGATAACCCCTTAGCACACGTCCCGTAGCAAAGTCCAATCACGAAGTTGACTCGTTGGTTCCCATCTGGATCCTGAGTGCAAACTTCCCTTTTGGACTACCTTTGCATCTCGGGTTTTGGTCATCATCTCCGGATCGGTTCGGCATGCTCCTCCTCATGCTCCTCTTCACTATGCTTCGGATCGTGCTCCTTGAAGTAGTCCTACCTGTGATCATCCACATCAGGTCAGGTCAACCACCTGGTTCGGGTCGTGACACGCCTCCCTGATCGGATTGGCCTCCCTTTTGTTCGAGCTGAGCTTCGGTTCGTGGGACCCATTCGGATCGGGTCGAGTTCCTTCATTTGTTCGGATCGGCTTGTGGACTCCCTCTCATGGCAGTTCGGGTCGCGGAGCTCTCTAGGTGAGTGAATCGGTTCGGTGCCTCCGTTCACGAACTGGTCGGGATCGGGTAGGGCGATCCGATCCGGTCCGGTTCCTGCATATTTCCTGAACTTTGTCCAGCGAGCTGTTTATGCCATTCGACGGCGTTTTCGACCAATCTAACACTTCTAGACAAACACAAAGCATACCATATAGTCATAACAACTTGTAGAATTGACCACAAACACCAAAAGAAATTTTTTATAGGTTAAAACAGATCAAACATAGCCAAAACCCCATATTTTCCCTTAAGCGTTTTTAAGCAAAACTAATGATAGGATTAGTAAAACTTAACCAAATTAACCAAATTTTCTAACGTAGACCTAAAACAATATTTCGAAATTTATAAATATTTTTCCAAAATTTAATCATGTTTCGCTAATTAACACTAATTACCCTTAATTAACCATAATTAGTAAGGAACTATGCAAATCACTCACCTTTGCCACAAATAGACTATAGATCTGGAATGACTCTCTGTTTGGAATGAATATCGATGTCTAACAGCAGTTCTAACCTTGCTTTGGTGCTATTTCCCTTGATTTGATGTAATTTAGCCAAATCTTCAATTAGAAAGTGGTTTAGAGGTATTTTAGATATTGGAGGCCATTACTAAGTTGAGAGGGATGATAAGTGGCGGCTGAAAAATGAGAAAAGGGTGTTCTCTAAACCCTAACATCCCTTAAATACGCCAAATCCCGAAATCCTCCTCGGGCCTAGCTGTTAACTACCCAATTAAGCCCATTTAAGTTGTTTTATACATTCTAAACCTTAATTCAGCCATATCTCCCAAACGGTAAGTCCATTTTTCACATATGACCACTCTATGGAAAGGTAAACCACCATCTGGATCTAATGGAAGTGGTTTCAGATCAAAACTCTTTTCCAATCAAAAGTTATAGCCAAAACAAGATCAGCTAGGGGGGAAAATGGTCATTTAAAAATCGGCAAAAATCATGAACATGGGAAATGACCCTAGTAGTCGTTCCCCAAGTACACGACCATACGACTTCTATGTGAAAGAAATAAGTATTCTACGATCCTTCGATGCGTAGAATGCGGGTCGTTACAGAGGGTTAGGTTATGAAGGAAGGAGTGGTCTGGTTCATTGGGATTGGAGCCAAGCAAACATTCAAAATAATTCAAGAAGGCTTAGTCAACAGCCATGGGTTCAGTATGGTTTGTTCAAGAGTTGTCAATAATTTGGTGTATGTAATATTTAGCTTGCTTAATCTTCGATGATGCATGATATAGCCTAGTGTTCCTATCACCATGAGCACCCCACTTTTGTTTTATCTTTTGAAAAGCCATTTTCTCTTCGTACTGCTGAAAACCCGTAACTTCCCCGTAAAGGAAAGCGACGGATAGTTCGAGAACAAGCCACAACAGAACGCATACAGAAGAACATTTCATTGTATATTACAACAATGCATCAGATTACAAGAATATACAGAGTATAAATGAATATTACACAGAAATATCAGAGGTTTAAATTACATTTAAATACATAGCAGCGGAAAATAATACAATACACGACTAGAAGGGATATACGGATACAAAGCTTTCCTGTGAATATAAATCTGCAAAACCAAAACTACTAGCTGCCCGTGTCAAAATAGGGGCACCCAGAGTTTATGTTTTATTTCAAAGTTCAATATATAAAAATCGAATTTTTATTTCAAAGTTCAATATATAAAAATCGAATTTTTATTAATATAGATTCCGCCTTTTCCATTTCAAAGATCTAATCTTTTCTTTTACTTTTTAGAGTTTAAATCTTTTACCTTTCAAAATTCAAATCTTTTAAAACCTTTAAAAAAAAAGAATTAGTTTTAAATTTCTTTTCAAATCAGATTAAATTTTATTTTTAATTAAATAATTACTTTATATATATGAAATAAAGAGATAAAAGTAAGGAAAAGCAAACTTACAGTAAAAGGGAAGAGAGGGGGGGCTATGCGGCTTCGTCGGAGTCAGAGGTGGCGGGGGAATTCGCAGGTGGCGGAGGCTGGAGGTGAAGGGGGGGGGGAACATGCGGTGGTCAGTGGCAGGGAGCACCGGTCGTGGGGGAGGGCGGTGGGAGTTCGGTAAGCTGAAATCGAACGGGAATCGAAGAAGAGGAGAGCGCATGAGAGAGAGAGAGAGGCGGTGGCGCGCCTGCCACCAGCGGCGGCGGCAAGCCCCTCCCCCCCTTCGATCGTCGATCGCGATCTGCTCCTCTTTTTTTTTCTTTCCTGGAAATGAAAACGATTGAAGGGGGGGCAGGTTAAGGAGGAAGGGAAATTATTATTATTATTTTTTTTATTTTTTTCAAAAAGTTGACTTTTACATATGACCTCGAAACGAGGCCCACCGCCTGTCGTCCATAGCGTATTACCCCCATTCTGAACACAATGGGATATGTATCGTAGGCTGAATCGACTGTTACAATCAGTTTCCGATAAATTTACATTTAAATCACTATATTGAATTTTAAACGTACATTTCAATTTACCGGGGTCACATACTGACTAGAAAAATTCCTGAAAAATATTTTCTAGCTTCGTATTGACGATACGGTCCTAACAAAACTAGGTTCGTCGAATTCTGAGGCCGTTTGAAAAATGGCCAATTTCCAGTCGATTTAAAATCAACTGAAACTGGTCAAACGCGTTTTCCTTTGCCACGCTCACATATTGATTCGGAAAATTATGAAAT
Organism: Allium sativum; assembly: GCA_030737875.1. Taxonomy (NCBI): domain Eukaryota; kingdom Viridiplantae; phylum Streptophyta; class Magnoliopsida; order Asparagales; family Amaryllidaceae; genus Allium; species Allium sativum. Next base: position 823,000,650 of record CM060916.1, read on the forward strand.
TTGGAATCTAACAATAATTTGACACTGCGGACCCAACAAAACTGGTTTCATCGAAATCCTAGGTCATTTGCAAAATGTCCATTTTTAAGGGCCTGAATTCCATAGCGACTATTCAGAATTTTCAACTGGACATATCTTTTGATTCCCGCTACGAAATTTTGATTTTTCAGATTCGATAGAAAGATATTATCAATTAGATCCTATCATTTTTGGTTTCACTAAAATCCGGATTGTTTTGCACCCGGTACATTCAATTGAAGTTTGAAATCGAATTATCGAACTACCGCGCCATTTTCAATTCTATTTATAATTATATATAATTATTTATATTCTAACGACGACGCGTATAATATATACGTTCTATATATTTTAAAAAATAAATTTCTCGTCGATTTTATTTAAAATAATTCATTTTAAATAATCAAAATTCGCTAAAATTGCCAGAATAAAAATTTTAAACTGGCCCAGATTTTCGGGTTGTTACACAGGTCTTCTTCAAGACGCTTTGATAATTCTTTTTCTTGAATGTAGATCGTCAGATTTGCATATTGCTTGAAGGAGAGTGCTTGAACCTGCTTGAGTTGGTCAGATAGTGATATAGAGAGTTTGTTTCCTTTCCTGTCTATTTGTTGTGACCATTTTTTGAGAGCTTCTTTTGTATTCTTCAGCTTCATCTGTAATTTTAGCATAGGATTGTCATATGCACGCTCGCTCCATGCATTTATAACCACCTGCAAGAAAGTTTCATTTGTAATCCAGTCATTAAAAAACTTAAAATTTACCATTTTGTATAAGCTTGCTGAGCCAAAGGAGAGGATTATGGGGAAATGGTCAAAGAGGAGAGGCATGGTTATGTTCAGCTTGGTGGGCCATGTGGATAGAGTTTTAAGTTTCATAAGGCTGTGATATATTCTGGTCAAAGTTTTGGGCCCATTAATACTCTTGTTCGACCATGTGTATAGATTACCAACAGAAGGTATCTCTATTAAAGATGCATCATGCATCGCATTGTTCAATGGCTTCATATCTTGAATAGTTAAAGGAAATCCACCAAATTTATGATTAGACATGAAAGAGAAATTATAGTCTCCAATGACAACCCAAGGATGGGAGTTTTGAGAGAAGTGAGGTAGATAATCAAGCAATTTCTGCCTTACATCAAATCTATTACTGGCATAGACAAAAGTTATATACATATTAGACCTAGTGGGATTATGGTGGACTTTTGCATGGATGAATTAATGGTCAATGAGGATAGGAGATAGGATGAAAATAGTTGGGTCATATACTATAAGAAGTCTACATATGGTGCTTTATCATGGTTAGTAACATAGAACCAGGTAGGGTTAATGTAAGTAGCTGCTTTGGTTGAGAGGGTTTGGTTTAATTTGGTTTCAGAAATGGATAGGAGAGAAAGTTTATATTCCTGAATAAGGGATTTTATTTGATCAAATTTTGATGTTTTGTGTGCTCCTATGATATTCCATGCACCAGTGTTGTGCATCATCTTTAAATTATTGGGATTTTTGAGAAGCTTCTAGTTCTCCTAGGAGAGGAGGAGGGTGATTTGCATGGAAAGGAATACTGCGAAAAGTCAGTATCGCAGTCTAAGTCAAAGGGAGAAAGAATGTATGGTTCAGGTATGCACTTCGATCTTTTCTTTTTCCCATTCTTCTTAGTGCTACATGGAATTGGGTCTGGTTCTTAATTACTAAATTACGCCTTGGTCTATTTTTGAGAGTCAGTTTTCTATCAGGTTTGGTGAGGGATTTGAAGGATCTGGATGGTTTTGAGGTTTTGTGAGAAGACTTAGAGGATTTGTCAGGTGGTTTGGATATTTTTGCATAAGAAAGCATTGATTGCGCAGTGGATAAGTTGGGCGGTTTGGTTGGAGCATCAGGTGAGGGTTTGAAGGCATTGGTTTGCGCTGAGGTTATGATTTGAGGAGCAATTGGTTGGATGGATGATTTGGCAAGGAACAGTCAGTAGGTTTTGAGAGAATCAAGAATGAATGCTCGAGATTAAGGATTATATTAGGAGAAACATTGGAGGTGGTAGGGATATCATGAAGGCTTTCAAAGGTGGAATTGGTTTGGAGATTTGAAGTGGTTGGTTGTTGAGCCATCAATGCAGCAGTGCATTTTCCTTTTTCTTTCAGTGTCCCTTGCATGTCAACTATGTTACATGTAAAATTATTTCCAGTATCACCTTTCTTTTTGCCCTCTTTTTTTGTCATTGTTTTTTTTCTCTTGCTTTCCTTTTCAGTTTCACATTATTTCTTTTGTTCTCGACCTCTGTTTCATGTGCTTGTGCCATTTCATCATCATCTTTTTCTTCAGAACAGTCATGATCACTGTTCTCATCACTTTCTTCAACATCATTTCCACTTAAGAATTCATTGTCATCTTCCTTTTCCCTTTTGCCATTCCCTTCTGCTTTTTCATCATCTATATCAGGGGATTTCAGAGCGTCAAATTTATTATGCAAGGTAGGTTTTGCAATGTGCATTCTATCTGATGGTTTTAATAGAACCCCTAAGCCTTTTCCACTACTATCATTTCCAAGTTTCTTTCTATACATTAGTTATCTAGCTGGTTGTCGAGACATATTTATGCCCTTCTATTTGCATTTACTCAGGTCCATGTATTCGACGGCTCAATATTATCAATTTTGTCTTTCTTTTCTTTAGCAATAACCTTGCCAAATTCCTTCTTTTTATCAACTACTTTAACCACATTTGTATTTATCTTGCATAAAGCAGTTTTGTGTCCAAATACTCTACAATGCGTACAAATGTTAGGTTGCCATAGGTATTCAACACTTATTACCTACGCGGTTCCATCTGGATTCAACACCTCATAATTATTCGCCAATTCCGCGTTTGAAGTTATCTCTATTAAACACTTGGCATTTTTAGTCCTCACCATTCTTTCAGTAGCTCCATCAAGACATATAAGTTTGCCTAAATGATTAGCTATCCGATTTATACCATTATTAGATCATAGATATATCGGTATGTTTGACATTGTCACCCACACAGGAACAACTCTAATCGATCAACTAACGTTGCTAACTTTAGGATCCCATTGCTTCATTATTAAGAGTTTATTTATCATAATTATTGGATTGCCTCTTATAACTTTTTCGTTATCTAAATCGTCCGCAAAGTCAGACAGGAATAGAGATCCATCAGATTTGACATTGAAATTACCTCTTAGCTTCCATCTGTACTTTAGAGTTTCTAGAACCATAGTATAAGGTAGAGCCTTGTCTAGGAAAAAACCCACCACGTAATTCTTCCAAACTTCAGTTCCAGCGCCTACTATGTCTTCAGGGGGGGACCGTTTTGGAGCGATTGAATTGAATATCGTACTGAATAGGCGTGTATTGCCCTGCATTAATGGGGAGTTGGCTTAAAAGTAGAGGTTTCGTCCGGGCATGTTCAGTAGATGCTTTGGGAGGTAAGGTTGAGGGTACGGCGGTTGATGGAAGGGAGGGATTTGATGAGGTTGGTAGGGGTAACGGAGCTGATTGAGGTTTAGTGTTAGAGAACGATAGGGAAATAGGTTTTGATGGAATCGGGTTTGGGTCTGGAGGCCATTTGGGAGGTAGTGGATCAGGGTTTGTGTCAGAGTTAGGTATGGCAGTGGAGAGAGAAGGAAGTGGGAGTGGATGTAACTAGGCGGGAAAAGGGAATGGCTCAGCAGCCATTAAATTGAAAATGAGGGATTCAGGCAGAGTATTTTCAAACAACGTACAGTGAATTTATAAAAATTGTTTATATCCTTTTTTATTTACTAAAAATATGTTTATTACTTCCAAGCCCTTTTGGAATTCAACTTTTATTTTGAAAAATAAGATTTTCCTTTTGAATCTTTTTATATCTCAGATTCCTTTTCAAACTCGGTTTTAATTTCCAAAATCATGTTTAATAAATAAAATACTATATTTATTTTTCAATGACTTATATACAATATTTCCATAAAAATGGTTTTAAAACTTTATCTAAATAATAAATTCAATCCCAAGATTGAGTCTTTATTAAATTCCACATTTCTCCTTTATAACATCCTTGATTTAATATAAATCATTCGAAATTCAGAATTCACTTTTAAAATTCTTTTATATATTCAAAAATATCCAAATACAAAACCTATTTATACTACTATATATATAATAGCAAACATTTGATAATAATTTAACAATCCATCCAAACAACCAGCAATTATTTTTAACTATAAAAAAATTCTAAACATTTAAATTTTGAGTGAGATTTATTGTAACAACCCGGATTTTCAGAACCAATTTAAAATTTTTATTTTAGCTATTTTAATGGATTTTGAGTATTTAAAATGATTTATTTTAAATAATAACGGCTAAAAATTTATTTTGATCGAAGTTAGAACGTATAAGTTTATTTTAATTATAATACGAGCTTGAAATGGCGCGGTAGTTTGAAAATTCGATTTTAAATTTCAATTGAATGTATAGAATTCAAAATAAATAGGATTTCAGTAAAACAAGAAATATTAAATCTGTTTAATTATATCTATCTAACGAATGTGAAAAATTTAGATTTCATAATACAAATTGAAAGTTATGGCCAGTTTAAAATTTAGAATGGTCGTTATGGAATTTATATATATTTTAAATAATATATAGCCCTTAAAAATAGCCATTTTGCAAATGACCTCCGTTTTCGACAAAACCACTTTTGTTGGATCTAGAATGTTAAATTATTGTTAGGTTTCAAATTTCATAATTTTTGGAATTAATATGTGAGCGTGATGAATTTAAACGTGTTTGGTAATTTCAGTTTGAATTTAATCGACTGGAAAATGGCTGTTTTTCAAATGGTCTCCAAATTTAATGAAATTAGTTTTGTTAGGACTATATCATCAAAACATAGCTAGATTTATTTTTCGGTAATTTTCGGAGTCAATATGCGGCGCCGGTAAATTAAAATGTACGTTGAAATCAGTTTTGAGCGTTATATTAATTTATATTTTAATTTGATGAAAACTATTCGAAATAATCGGATTGGCTTACGAAACATATCCCATTGTGTCCGGAATGGGGGTATTTAGCTAAGGGAAACAGTCGTTAGGTTTGATTTGGAGTTCGAATGTAAAAACACCTTTTTAGAAATTAAAATTATTAAATTATACATATATATTACCCAATCAAAAATTTCCATTTATTATTTTCATTTTCTCTAAAAAAAACAGCTGCTCTCAAAATTGCACGGCGGAATTTGTTCCATCCAGCTCACCCTAAAATCTTTCAATCCAAGCTTCAATCTAAGACTGTTTATACACAAATATTGTAGAGGTGAGTGTGTTCTTCAAATCTATACGGTTGGATTTCCCTTGGTTCCATGGTTTGCTCGAATTAAGCTCCCAAACATTCACCACCTTGTTTGGATTTGCGCCGCCACATACAGTTCGAGCTCAACGTCGATCACCTTGCCGGAGAGCTCTCACGAAGACCATCAGCGTGGAACCATCCGATCATCACCTAGTGTCTTGGATTGCGCGAAAGATCAAAACCTAGGTTTTGAGCAAATAGAAAAAAGGCGGCCTGGTTTTAATTAGAAGAAGATGAAGGTTTATTTTAATTAATTGTTATATTAATTAACTTTAAAATTTCTGTAACGAATAAAAGCTAATATCTTTCTCATACAGTGTCGAAATCGCATAAAACAGGATCCGTTGAGATCGTGGGGATGAGAGCTTCACAACAAGACTAACCGGGTCAAATTTGGAGCTTGTTGGAATTTAGGGCAGATTTAAATCCAAACCATCCAATAAAGAATGACGGAGTGGAAACCAACCGTGAGAACTCTCTCTCACTCAAATTATTTTACAGTTACTATATAATAGGTTGCAGACGGGGCTTAGTAGCTCCTGACACTATTTTTTGTACAAACATGGTTAATTGTTTGTTTGGATTGTCATTGATTGATATTGTTGTATATAAAATTATTTATATAAAATGTATATAAAAATTATTATGAAAATAAAATAAAATAAATATTCATTTACAAATCAGACGGTTTGTTTATGTATACCCATTTAACTGATATTGATTGGGATGATAAATTTTACATATCGTCCAACTGCATAAATAATAATCAGTATTTATTGGTTGAAACCCCACACGGGTATTGGGATGATATTTGTCATACACTAATCCCAATAATTAGTGGTATGTCTATCAATGGGTTGACAGACCGTATAAGCATTGTTTATTTATTTTAAAGCTTATGCAGTTGAAAAATGGACTCTGGATGTTGTATGAACTTTTAATGATTGTTTATCATTATTGTTGTACACATGCGATGTATGAAATCCATGCAATTGAAATTATATGTTAATTGATAGAGTCTGAATCCAGTACAGAATTAACGAATATTTTAAAATAATATTCAGTAAGTACTCAAAATGTGATTTTGACGTCCGATTTTGGATGGATACGAAAATCGTGAAATGTGAAGCCGTGTTAAGTAGTTAAACGCCATTTTACCACGAATGGGATTTTCTGTCGATTTTATTCATTTTATAATGAATATCAAAAAGTAAATTCCAAATTTGATAATTTGAAAATATTATCATTTTAATATTATAATGATATGGAATATTCAATTTTGATTTGAAAATTGAAATGAAATTGAAATCGTTTTAAAATGAATTTAAAACGAATATATTAAGGAATATTCAATTTTGATTTGAAAATTGAATTCGTTTTAAAATGAATTTAAATTGAATATATTAAGGAATATTCAATTTTGATTTGAAAATTGAAATGAAACTGAAATCGTTTTAAAATGAATTTAAAATGAATATTTTAAGGAATATTCAATTTTGATTTGAAAATTGAAATCGTTTTAAAATGAATTTAAAACGAATTTATAAAGTGACGTTCAGTTTTGATTTAAAATCGAAATGGAAGTGGAAATCATTTTTAAAATGAATTTATAAACGAATTCATAAAATACGATTTAAATGGAAATTGACGATATATAATATATATAATGGCCTGAATAGAACGCACCGCGCAGTAACCGTTCGTGAATTTCGACCATTAACTTCAAATGGACGTAACGGGAGAACCGACCGTCGGATTCTCCTAAAACTGGAACCGTCGGGTTCGTATCAAAAAGAGCTTTCCAATGAATATAAAAGATTTGATATCTAATGGTTGGGTTTTAAAATATGTCCAAATCAATTTCATAAAAGGTCGGTATGGATGCAGTTCGGTGGCCGTTATTGGAAACCAACTGTACGGGCCTTAATAAAATTATTAAAAATATTGAAATATTGTGTAAAATCATAATAACTGATTTGGAAAAGTTTGGATGAAAAATTCCAAGTTTGGAAAGAAAAAAGATATTTTTATCTAAATGAACTAGTTATTAACTTGAATAATATTCCAAATGATTTTTAAATAAATAAATTGGATTTATAAATGGGTTTTAAAATAACCAGAATTTTCCAATGAATAAATTGGAATGGAAATAATCTTCGGAATATTTCGATATTGGATTCGGTAATTATACGGATATTGTTGAGGAATTTGGAAGATATATATATATATATATATATATATATATATATATATATATATATATATATATATCGTTATTCCCAATACGATATTTGCTGGTTTCAGAATTTGATATTGAATATAAGTCGATATAATTTCTATTCAGAGCCTTGTATTTAATATCAAATTGGATTTTGGGTTTGTCATGCAACGGTGTCTTAAATAACACTGTTCTTAAAACCAGTTGAGAAAAGAATAAATCTTTAAATTAAGATTTAGAGAAGTTTACCAATTAATTAATATTTAATTGGAATTCAAATAAAGAATTGGATTTTGGGTTTATCGTGCAACGGTGTCTTAAATAACACTGTTCTTAAAACCAGTAGAGATAATAATAAATCTTTAAATTAAGATTTAGAGAAGTTTACCAATTAATTAATATTTAATTGGAATTGAAATAAAGAATTGGATTTTTGGTTTGTCATGCGACGGTGTCTTAAATTACACTGTTCTTAAACCCAGTTGAGAAAAGAATAAATCTTTAAATTAATATTTAGAGAAGTTTACCAATCAATCAATATTTAATTGGTATTAAAACAAAGAATTGGAATTTTGGGTTTATTGTGAACGGTGTTTTAAATAACACATGTTCTTTAACCCAATTAACAGTAAAGAATATGATTTGGGATTTATAAATTTTTATTATAAGATTTGATGGAAAATTTCCAAAGTAAAGATTTCCAATTTAATTGGAATTGAATGGAATTCGATTGGTAATAATTGAAACGAGCTTCTGTGAAGGAAGGTTGTTACTATATATGGAATTTAAAAGGCTTTGCCGTTATTCCATTTATATTATTAATCTGATACTGGAATTTATATCGATTATGTACTGTTATGATTTCCGTGTAGATTTCATTTTGATGGAAGATGATTTTGGGTTTATAGCGAACGATGTTTTAAATGACATTGGTTCTTTATCCCAATAAAGACAGGATTATTTTCCAAATTTGAATAACCATTAAATAAAGATTTTTGGATATTAAAACTAAGTGGAGTTTTAATGAATATTTAATTAGACTGAAATGTGAATGTGATAATTTAACTTATCAAGTTTGGGAAATGATCAAGAATGAAGTACTACCAGTTTTGCTTCAAGCGATATTTAAATCTTTAAATAGATTTAAACGTGAAATGGTAATTAATTTTACCGATAACACCATGGGTGTTAGATATGGAGTATTACCAGTTTTTCTCCATGGGATGAATAGGTTGGGATTGGGATTAATAAATAAATGATTACTTCAGTAAAGTTCGCTAATCCCGACTAGTTGATAAACCTTAATTTAGTTTAGAATTGTTAAAGGACATAATCAAATCTTTTGAATTGATATATTAAAGGAAGATTAAAGAATAAATTTAAAAGAATTTATTTTTGATAAAATTAATGGGAACCTTTCCCTAAAGATGTGAATATTTGAATAAAATAATATTTTGGATTGGAATGAGGCGTATGATGTGTTTTTATAGCACTTGATTATTGATTATAAAATACGCGAGTTATTCGAAAAGACCGGGTTTTAACCCATTCTAAATAATTAATACGAAGACTAAAAGTCAACGATGAAGATGGTGGTTGAAGATCGAAGATCTTCACATCGTTTGCATGATTACTGATGTCTTGATTAGGCTGTACACCCAAGACGAGGTAATAAGTGGTGATCGTCCAGACATACTTGTAGATCGATCGGATATGCGAGGACCTCTCTCCTGTATTGGACAATGGAATGGGGAATAAGGTTCCTCCGGTTTCGTTCAGACCTAGAATGGACTTGTAAATGGATAGTGTGTTGGACATTGTATTCCTTTATACTATATTCGTTCGTCTCTGCTAAATATATTTGTTTGGTGACAGAGAATTTATTCTCTTGCTTAACACCCTTCTCTAAGATGTATGAGCTTAGAGGTTATATATTGGCAGAAATCAGTGGTACGGTATGGAGTGAGGGTGTGGCATGCTGAGTGGCATTTGATCAAGGCATTTGTTGAAAAGCAGAGCCTTGTGGTTGATGATCAAAGCACGACTTTAAATAGCATAGCTTTGTGTATAGCGTTAATTCGCGAGCTTCACACCTCGGTATGAACAAAAATGGGAGAGGACCCCAGGGAGGACGTGCATTTCCTTCTAGCTAGGAGTAGTGTCATGGTATGGAGCCCAGACATTTTACTCATGTGAATGTTGCATATTATTTTATGGATAGAGAGGTACCTAGGATTTGAGTCCCTAGTGGCTCTTTGATATGGTCGACGTACAAACCAGATTTACGCCCCATAATGCGGGGAAACGTATTGTTCAGGAATTGATAATCCCCAAACATAAGAGAGGACCGACCCTGGCACTCCAGGTGCAATTGCGACTGATCCTGAGACATGGGCTAGATTGTCTCAAATTCGACAAGGATGATCCTTTGCCTTGTTTCATGATGGAAATCCAATTTCCAATACGACACTTTTCGGTTTTAATTGTAGAGCCTAGTATGGCGACATGATATATGGTACCCATGCCTTCTATGATTGATATATTTATATTTGAAGTTGTTTTTAACACTATGCACTTATAATAGTATCAAATGATTTGTTTTAAAACGTACCAAGCATGTTTGGCTATTATAAGGGAAAACTCTATCCTTTGGCTTGCGTTGCATTGTGTGATGGGACCTGATCTTATAATAGCTTCATTTTTTGAAAAGCATTGCGCTGTTTATAAGCTGTTTTATGCACTGGTATTCTTGGTAGAAAACCGTTTTCGTGTTATACGACGTGGTCCCTTGATTTACTTTATTTCTAAAGTAAAGTTCTAAATAATTGTTTTTGTTCTCACACCAGTCCTATGACTGACTCAGAGTTTACTGTTTTAACCTAAACTCTGGGTGCCCATATTTTCCACATGGGCAGATAGTAGTTCTGGTTTTGCAGATTTCAATTTTACAGGATCCTGGTTTATAGCTGGGGCTAGATTCGGAAAGCTTTGTATCCGTGTATTTCTTTCAGTTGTATTTGTTAATGTACTTCTACTGCTTTGAAATTTAAATCTCTGATATTTTTCTGCTGTAAATTGTATGAACTCTAAAATATTCTTGTACTCTGATGTAAATTGTTGTAATAGCAATGGATTGTTCTGCCGTTTGCATTCTGATTTGTCGTGTGTTCATTACAATCTGTGTTTTCCGGTCTCCTCGGAGGCTAGCGAATTCGGGTCGTAACATTTGTGGTATCAGAGCTTTGGTTTACAAAGCTCGAGAACAAGACGCATTAGAACCGAATGAAAGAATTCATCAGAGATAGGATTAGTAACATCCTATAGGAATGAATTGTTAGAGATGGGATCAGTAGTATCCTAAAATGAGTCCGAAGAGTGTTATTTTTGAAATCAAATTTAGTTTTAAAATTCTATATATATTATAGGTATTTGAGTATTTTATTTTATATTGAATTTGGACTATCTAGTATACAAAGATTTTGCATATACGCGCCATAAACGTTTATTCGCAGTCTCAAATATACTGGATGGATATAGAATCACACTCTAGTCGCTCGGAGATGATTCTGATGATGACATGTCATCATCAGCATTTGTGTTCGAGTTTTTAAAGTGGGATATCTATATGTTTCCAATTGGCTAGTGTGAGAACCAAAACTTAGATAGGATTTATTGTTGTGATTTGGCACTAAAAATTTGGATTTTGAGTATATATATTAAAGATATATGATTGAAAAGTTAATCAACTAATTGATTGTTGGTTGTGATGGACGATTATTAATTCCACTAATAAAACCAATATGTAAATAGAAAGGTGAAATTTAGCTAAATCGAATCAAAATATTGAACTAAATCGAAGTTTGATTGGAATTGCATGCATATACATGTATACACATTTAACACGTCATAGCATGGAAGCTAAGAGAGGAATAAAATTGTATGCCTGACAAATAGGTACATGTTTACTGTATTTCTTGGGTTTTGATGATTTTATGAGCCAGTTGGCTTTTTCTTTTTCTTTTGGATTGATGAGGGCCCTGTGAGGCAAGTTGCGGTTTTAAAGGTCTCCCCGTAGAAAGGAGGTTATGGCGAAATTTTTGGAAAATTTAGGGTGTTGGCCAAATTTTTGAAAAATTAGAAAATTCTTGGAAACTGAAAATTTGAAGAATGAAAGTTGAATTGGTTAGTTAAACAACTTTCAACTCCGTCCCTTTTCAAGGACGAAAAGATTATAAGTGGGGGAGATTGTAACAACCCAGATTTTCAAAACCAATTAAATTTTTTTATTTTAGCTATTTAATGGATTTTGAATATTTAAAATGATTTAAATAATAACGACTAAATATTTATTTTAATCGAAGTTAGAATATATAAATTTATTTTAAATATAAAACGAGCCTGAAATGGTGCGATAGTTTGAAAATTCGATTTTAAATTTCAATTGAATGTATAGAATTCAAAATAAATCGGATTTCAGAAAAACAAGAAATATTTAAATCCGTTCAATTCTATTTTTCTAATGAATGTGAAAAATTCAGATTTCATAATATAAATTGAAAGTTATGGCTAGTTTAAAATTTAGAATAGTCGCTATGGAATTTATATATATTTTAAATAATATATAGCCCTTAAAATAGCCATTTTTCAAACGACCTTCGTTTTCGAGGAAACTACTTTTGTTGGATCCAGAATGTTAAATTATTATTAGGTTTCAGATTTCATAATTTTTGGAATTAATATGTGAGCGTGGTGAATTTAAACGTGTTTGGTAATTTTAGTTTGAATTTAATCGACTGGAAAATGGACTTTTTCAAAAGGTCTCCAATGTAACACCCCTAAGTCCCACATCGTGGAAGCCTGTGTGAAGTGAGTACTTATATAGTAGAGCCATTCTCTTACTAACGCCGATGCCTTTTGAGGAACAAAACCCCACAACTATACGGTGGCTAAGTTGGGGACAATATCTTGTGTAAACGGAGGTGCGAGCTGTTACAGAGGTATCGAAGCCAATACCCAGCTGGAATTGTGGCTCTTGTGTGGACCACAACGCCTCGGTGAGGTGTTTATGAGCCAATGGGGACGTTGGGCTCTGTAGGAGGGGAGAATGTAACACCCCTAGTCTCACATCGTGGAAGCCTGTGTGAAGTGGGTACTGATATAGTAGAGCCCATCTCTTACTAAAGCCGAGGCCTTTTGAGGAACAAAACCCCATACCTATACGGTGGCTAAGTTGGGGACAATATCTTGCGTAAACGGAGGTGCGAGCTGTTACGTCCAAATTTGACGAAATTAGTTTTGTTAGGACTATATCGTCAAAACATAGCTAGATTTATTTTTCGGGAATTTTTGGAGTCCGTATGTGGTCCCTATAAATTAAAATGTACGTTGAAATCAATTTTAAATGTTATATTAATTTATATTTTAATTTTGATGAAAACTGATCGAAACAGTCGAATTGGCTTACGAAACATATCTCATTGTGTCCGGAATGGCGGTATTTTGCTACGGCGACAGTCGTTGGGTTTGATTTGGAGTTCGGATGTAAAAATACCTTTTTAGAAATTAAAATAATTTAATTATATATATTACCAAATCAGAAATTTCCATTTATTATTTTCATTTTCTCTTTTAAAAACTGCTGCCCTCAAAACCGCACGGTGGAATTTGTTCCATCCATCTCACCCTAAAATCTTTCAATCCAAGCTTCAATCCAAGACAGTTTATACCCCACAATTGTAGAGGGGAGTGTGTTCTTCAAGTATATACGGTTGGATTTCCCCTGGTTCCATAGTTTGCTCGAATCGAGCTCCCAAACATCCGCCGCCTCACCTGGATTTGCGCCGCCACCTGCAGTTCGAGCTCGATGTCGAGCACCTCGCCACAGAGCTCTCACGAAGACCATCAGCGTGGAACCATCCGATCATCTCCTAGTGCCTTGGATTGCACGAAAGATCAAAACCTAGGTTTTGAGCAAATAAAAAAACGAAGGCCTCGTTTTAATTAGAAGAAGATGAAGGTTTGCTTTAATAAATTATTATATTAATCAACTTTAAAATGGGATTAACGAATAAAAGCTAATATTTTTCTCATACGGTGTCGAAATCGCATGAAACAGGATCTGTTGTGATCGTGGGGATGAGAGCTTCACAACAAGACTAGTTGGGTCAAATTTGGAGCTGATAGAATTTAGGGCAGATTTAAATCCGAACCGTCCAATAAAGAATAATGGAGTGAAAACCGGCTGTAAGAACTCTCTCTCACTCAAATTATTTTACAGTTGTTATATAATAGGTTGCAGATGGGGCTTAGTAGCTCCTGGCACTATTTTTTGTACAAACATGGTTAATTGTTTGTTTGGATTGTCATTGATTGATATTGTTGTATGTAACATTATTTACATAAAATGTATATAAAAATTATAATGAAAAGAAAATAAAATAAATATTCATTTACAAATCCGACGGTTTGTTTATATATACGCATTTAACTGATATTGACTGGGACGATAAATTTTACATATCGTCCAACTGCACAAATAATAATTAGTATTTGTTGGTTGAAACCCCACACGGGTATTGAGATGATATTTGTCATACATTAATCCCAATAATTAGTGGTATGTCAATCGACGGGTTGACAGACTGTATAAGCTTTGTTTATTTATTTTAAAGCTTATAGATTTGAAAAATGCACTTTGGATGTTGTATGAATGTTTAATGATTGTTTATCGTTATTGTTGTATACATGCGATGTATGAAATTCATATAACTGAAATTATATGGTAATTGATTGAGTCTGATTCCAATTCAGAATTAACGAACATTTTAAAATTATATTCAGTGAATAATCAAAATGTGATTTTGACGTCCGATTTTGGATGAACACGAAAATCATGAAATGTGAAGCCGTGTTAAGTAGTTAAATGCCATTTTAACACGAATGGGATTTACTGTCGATTTTATTCATTTTATAATGAATATCAAAAAGTGAATTCAAAATCTAATATTTTGAAAATATTATCATTTTAATATTATAATGATATGGAATATTCAATTTTGATTTGAAAATTGAAATGAAATTGAAATCGTTTTAAAATGAATTTAAAACAAATATAATAATGAATATTCAATTTTGATTTGAATATTGAAACGAAATTGAAATCGTTTTAAAATGAATTTAAAACGAATATATTAAGGAATATTCAATTTTGATTTGAAAATTGAAATGAAACTGAAATCGTTTTAAAATGATTTTAAAACGAATATATTAAGGAAAATTGAAGTTTGATTTGAAAATTGAAATCATTTTAAAATGAATTTAAAACGAATTTATAAAGTAACGTTCAGTTTTGATATAAAATCGAAATGGAAATCGTTTTTAAAACGAATTCATGAAATACGATTTCAATGGAAATTGACGATATATATTATATATATATATATATATAATGGCCTGAATAGAACACGTCGCGCAGCGACCGTTCGTGAATTTCGATCATTAACTTCAAATAGACGTAACGGAAAAACCGATTGTCGGATTCTCCTAAACCCAAAACCGTTGGGTTCATATCAAAAAGTGCTTTCCAATGAATATAAGAGATTTGAAATCTAATGGTCGGATTTTAAAATATGTCCAAATCAATTTCAGAAAAGGTCGCTATGGATGCAGTTCAGTGGCCGTTATTGGAAACCGACTGTACGGGCCTTAATAAAATTAATAAAATATAGAAAAATTGTGTAAAATTATAATAAATGATTTGGACAGAGTTTGGTGAAAAAAATCCAAGTTTGGAAAGATAAAAGATATTTTTATCTAAGTGAACTAGTTATTAACTAGAATAATAATCCAAATAATTTTTAAATAAATAAATTGGATTTGTAAATGGGTTTTAATAACCAGAATTTTCCAACGAATAAACTGAAATGGATTTGGAATAGAAATAATCTTCGGAATATTTTGATATTGGATTCCGTGATTATACGGATATTGTTGAGGAATTTAGAAGATATATATATATATATATTGTTATTCCCAATACGATATTTGTTGGTTTCAGAATTTGATATTGAATATAAGCCGATATAATTCCTACTCAGAGCCTTGTATAATATCAAATTGGATTCTGGGTTTGTCGTGCAACGGTGTCTTAAATAACAATGTTCTTTAGCCAATTGAGAAAAGAATAAATCTTTAAATTAAGATTTATAGAAGTTTACCAGTTGATTAATATTTAATTGGAATTGAAATAAAGAACTGGATTTGGGTGGTCGTGCGACGGTGTCTTAAATAACACTGTTCTTAATCCCAGTTGAGAAAAGAATTAATCTTTAAATTAAGATTTAGAAAAGTTTACCAATTAATTAATATTTAATGGGAATTGAAATAAAGAATTGGGTTTTTAGGTTTATTATGAACGGTGTTTTAAATAACACCTGTTCTTTAACTCAATTAACAGTGAAGAATATGATTTGGGATTCACAAATCTTTGTTCTAAGATTTAATGGAAAATTTTCAAAGTAAGGATTTCCAATTAATATATTAAATTGGAATTGAATGGAATTCAATTGGTAATAATCGAAATGAGCTTCTGTGAAGGAAGACGGTTACTATATATGGAATTTAAAAGGCTTTGCCATTATTCCATTTATATTATTAGTATGATACGGGAATTTATATCGATTATATACTGTTATGATTTCCGTGCAGATTCCATTTTGATGGAAGATGACTTAGGATTTATAGTGAATTATTTTTTAAAGGACATTGGTTCTTTAACCCAGTAAATATAGGATTATTTCCTAAATTTGAAAAGCATTAAATAATGATTTTTGGAGATTAAAACTAAGTGGAGTTTTAATGAATCTTTAATTAGATTGAAATGTGAATGTGATAATTTAAATTATCAAGTTTGGGAAATGATGGAGAATGAAGTACTACCAGTTTTGCTCCAAGCAATAGTTAAATCTTTAATTAGATTTGAACGTGAAATGGTAATTAATTTTACCAATAACACCGTGGGTGTTATATATGGAGTATTACATGTTTTTCTCCATGGGATGAATAAGTTGGGATTGGGATTAATAAATAAATGATTACTTCGGTAAGGTTCGCTAATCCCGACTAGTTGATAAACCTTAATTTGGTTTTGAATTGTGAAAGGAAAAAATGAAATCTTTTGAATTGATATCAAAAAGGAAGATTAAAGAATAAATTTAAAAGAATTTGTTTTTGATAAAATTAATGGGAACAATTCCCTAAAGATGTGAATATTTGAATAAAAGAATATTCTAGATTGGAATGAAGCATATGATGTGTTTTTATAGCACTTGATTATTGATTATAAAAGTACGCGAGTTATTCGGAAAGACCGGGTTTAACCCATTCTAAATAATTAATACGACGACTAAAAGTCGACGATGAAGACGGTGGTTGAAGACCGGAGATCTTCACATCGTTTGGATGATTACTGATGTCTTGATTGGGCTGTACACCCAAGACGAGGTAATAAGTGGTGATCGCCCAGACATACTTGGAGATCGACCGAACATGCGAGGACCTCTCTCCTGTATTGGACATATAGAACAAGGAATAAGGTGCCTCCGGTTTTGTTTAGACCCAGAACGGACTTGTAAATGGATAGTGTGTCTGACATTGTATTCCATTATACTATATTCGTTGATCTCTGCTAAATATATATCTGTTTGGTGGCGGAGAATCTATTCTCTTGCTTAACACCCTTCTCTAAGACATATGAGCTTAGAGGTTATATTTTGGTAGAAATCAGTGGTACGGTATGGAGTGACGGTGTGGCATGCTGAGTGGCACGTGATCAAGGCTTTTGTTGAAAAGCAGGGCCTTGTGGTTGATGATCAAAGCACGCCTTTAAATAGCATAGCTTTGTGTATAGCGTTAATTCGCGAGCTTCACACCCCGGTATGAGCCAAAAATGGGAGAGGACCCCAGGAAGGACGTACGTTTCCTTCTAACTAGGAGTAGTGTCATGGTATGGAGCCCATACATTTTACTCATGTGGACGTTGCATATTATTTGATGGATAGCGAGGTACCTCAGATTTGAGTCCCTAGTGGCTCTTTGATATGGTCGACGTACTGACCAGATTTACACCCCATAGGGTGGGGAAACGTATTGTTCAGGAATTACTAATCCTCAAAAGTAAGGGAGGACTGGCTCTGGCACTTCAGGTGCAGTTGCGACTGATCCTGAGACATGGGCTAGATTGTTTTGAATTCGGTAAGGATGATCCGTTGCCTTGGTTCATGATGAAATTTCCAGTACGACACTTTTCGGTTTTAATTATAGAGCCTAGTATGGCGACATGATATATGGTACCCATGCCGTCTATGATTGATACATTTATATTTGAAGTTGTTTTTAACACTATGAACTTATAATAGTATCAAATGATTTTTTTTAAAACGTACCAAGCATGTTTGGCTATTATAAGGGAAAACTCTATCCTCCGGCTTGCGTTGCATTGTGTGATGGGACCTGATTCTTATAATAGCTTCATTTTTCGAAAAACATTGCGTTGTTTATAAACTATTTATGCACTGTTGTTCTTGGGAGAAAACTCATTCCGTGTTATATGGCGTGGTCCTTTGATTTACTTTATTTCTAAAGTAAAGTTTTAAATAATTATTTTAGTTCTCACACCGGTCCCATGACTGACTCGGAGTTTATTGTTTTAACCTAAACTCTGGGTGCCCCTATTTTCCACACAGGCAGCTAGTAGTTTTGGTTTTACAGATTTCTATTTTACAGGATCCTGGTTTACAGTTGGAGTTATATCCGGAAAGCTTTGCATCCGTGTATTTGTTTCAGTTGTATTTGTTAATGTATTTCTGCTATGCATTGTATTAACTTTCTGTTACTTTGTAATTTAAATCTCTGGAATTTTTCAGCTATAAATTATATGAACTCTGAAATATTCTTGTGCTCTGATGTAAATTGTTGTAATAGCAATGAAATTTTCTGTCTTTTGCGTTTCGATTTGTCGTGTGCTCATTACAATCTGTGTTTTCCGGTCTCCTTGGAGGCTAGCGAATTCGGGTCGTTACATTTGCTCCTCTTGAGTTTATATTTTTGGTTCGTTCCAATCTAAATTCGTGATTATAAGCTTCGTTGCTATGATTCCAACTCGACTTGTCCCACATCGATTTAGCTTCATAAAAATCTTCAGCTATCGATTTTACTATAATTAATTTACCTAATTGCCTATAAAACAACTTACTATGTTAATTTTAGATTTCCATAAATCTGATTTTACCTTACTGTCAAAAGTTTCTATGCTCCTCTTTTCTCTGTAAAAAAATCCCGACTTTAGGTCCCAAAATAATCACTACACCCTCACTCAAACGCCACTGTGCCGCCTACAGGAAATCGACCACCATCGCAACCATCACGTAAGATAGCGCAACCCTCCGCGAACCTCCAGCCTATATTCTCGACATTGACCCTAACCCCAAGCGAGTCCAGTTAGGAAAATGGTGCGACATTAAATCGATCGAAAATCCACAAAACCTTGCCCATCGGTGCACCTTGCTCCCTTGATCTCTACCATTACCTCTCCTTGGCCCAGCTCCGGACCAAATAGCGATGACACCCAGTCCCTTGCCCAGTTTTTGACTGTACAAAAGTCGAGCCTCAGAATATCGATCGAACACATAGGTGGAGTCAAAGTCAACAAAAATCCCAATTTGGGTGGTTGTGTATCGTATTTGTTTTTCTTTTCATTCTATATATACATATATATACATATATATATATATATATATATATATATATATATTCGAAGAGCATTTCTTTTCTCGGTTTCTGAGTGGGAAGAGAACGAAAGTGCTGTTTTTGAATGGAAAAAAGAACGAAGTCGGATGGTGTTTATAAATCAAGATACCCCAGCCGAAATTGTTGCAGGATTTGTCAGAGATTTTGTTTAGGTTTGTAAAGAATTCTGAAAGATTTTATGAAGATTTTAAAAACGACATTTTAAAGTTAAACCTTAATTTATAATATATATTTACAAATTTTTTCGTTTCATGTTTACAATTCGCACCATCACATGGAATCTCTGATTACTACGAAAATTTATGTCCTGCTATAATTTAATATTCTAGACTCGATGAAACGGGTTTTGTTGAATTCTGAGATTGTTTGAAAATGCTTATTTTAATTTCAAAACGTAAATCGATACGTGTTTGTATCGCGCATGATCATGTAATAAATCCAATTGACGCGAAACTTGAAATCTTACAATAATTAACCATTATGGACTTTATAAAATTAGTTTCGTTGAAACCGAGGTCAATTAAAATTCGGCTATTTCCATATGTTAAATTAAATCAATAATATATAAATTGAGTTCGAAATAATCAAATTCATCAAAAATAAATTATTATTATCGTTATAATTCAAATAAAATTTATATAAATCGTTAGAAACGTTTGATTCATTTTTTACTTAGCATTCAATTATTTCTCGTTTCCGTATGACAATAACTAAATATATTCGAAATTAAATCGTATTTCATTTCTTAAACTGATAAACTCCATATAAAAATCTATGTATATTCCCAATTAAACATTTAAAACAAGTTTTAAATATTTGAAACTAAGCAACTAAAAATATGGTTTGTTACATTCCTCCCACCTTAAAAGAATTTCGTCCCCAAAATTGCTAAGGTGGAAAAATACAACATATCTTCTAAGTTTTTGTAAACCCACTTAGTTAATACCAGAAACTTCATATTTCTATAACTTTAGTTCCATTCAAAACTTTTAATTTTCATGTAATAATTATTTTTCCATTTCTAATTCATAATCCTTTAAATTGCACCTAATTTAAAAATCATCCCTCTTAGCTTATAAAAATTTCAAATTTTTGAAAATTTTCTAACTCACTAAATTTTCAAAAATATTTGGCAGAGTCACCCCAGTATGGAGGAGATTTTTCAATATGGCAAAAGAGATAAAATTGTATACATCGACCCACAGGTCGGAAAACAGTTCGTATATCCTTTTTTTATATTTTTGCACAAGCGTACCTTATGTAAGTGTTATTTAGCGAATTCACTACATATTTATGCTATATATGCAAGAAAAACCAAGCTATATAGCTCCATGTACCCATACTTGCTCAATTTAATTTCCGTTCGTTTAAATAGTTAAACACATGGATTAATTAGCAAACATGTCATATCATGTATATTTAATATGTACATGCTAATACAATTTGAGACATTCAGTTATTTATTTTCAAATTTAGTATATATGTCATTTTATTCACATTGCACACCATATATACTTACACTCATTAAATTTGAATGATTTACAAGTAATTCATTTACATCTACTATAGAGACTCGGGAAATTCGACGCTCGAATTTCGACACCAATACATCCCGTGTCCAAAATCAAGTATCGAAAATCCAAAAATCTAAAAGAAAGAATATTATAGGGTTAGGAAAAGGTATGAAAGAAAGATTAAAATAGAAGAATAAGAAGAAAAACCAACACAACACAGAGTCTCACACCGCAGCGGAACAATATATAATCTAAAAATAAATCTTTACTGAGAGCTTGAAAATAAAACTTACAAACATCAGAGTACGTCAATACATCTCGACAGTTATAGTAATCTGTCCTCGTATACAACACACAACGGAATAAACAACACATATGTCAGAACTTCTCCAGCTCATCTTTGGACTTCACAATATCCGATAACTTGAACCTATAAAACTCGGTCTAACCGAAGCATTGCAAACGCCAGGATCAGTCTGGTGAGTCAGCGTGAGAAAACTCACTAAGTTTAAGGGTATCATCCAACAATCTTAAAGTAAAAATCCTTTCAAAAGAAAAGTATAATCGTAAGACCAAATAAAAACGGATGGCTTTTACCTTACGATAACCCAAACCATTTTGAAATTATATTTATTCTGATTTTATAATAGTGTCTAAATCAAATAAATAACCATCTAGCAGAACGCTTGCGTCTCAAGCTCTACATACATGGTCTACAATCAAAAATCGTGGGCACTCATTTGTGAATGGGTTTCCAACTATGGCAAGGTATGATACCACCTTCCGATAGTGTACCTATAAAGAAAATACATTAGGATTCAACAAGAATATCTTGCAACCCTGGCTGAACATGACCGGCTATTCATTTTGCTTGAATGTTTCGAATATATTGTCGCTTTTATGGTTTGCGAAACACCGCATTTCCCAGGAGATACTGAAACGAAAAGAAGAAAAAATGAAATTTCTTTAGATGATGATAATACACCCTAATGGGAGCGACCCACATAGCCATGCGACCTATCCGATTTTATAGCATTTCCCGGAAGAAGAGTTTGAGGGTATAATTACCTTTCAGAACATTTGGCCACCATTCACTTTGAATGTCACATCGTCAGATCTGCCAGAAAATCACTAATTGATTTCCACAAAAATACTCTGGTTGTTAAGCATAGAAAAGTGCCCTTCTCTACCACCAACTATGGTACGTTTGAAAAAATCAATGTACGTAACCCTTTTGGGAATACTCTGTCAGACATCCGTCCATATAGGTTATCCTTGGACTGGACAAACCGAAGCTACCCTCCTACCACATCCTAGGAATCACCCTATAGATCAATAGCTAGCATTCCTAGCAATCCGCAGATTTCAATCACGATAGAATCATTGTTAAATATATATATCTCTAGGGATTAGCTAGAGCATTTCAACAATAGTTCCACCATTCATGAAGATTTACGGTCTTAAATTGCCCTATCTCGATTATCATAAGATATTTTATTTGTTTACATATTCATTGGTTCAGAATGGTTTTCAAATATAAATTCAACCCCGGTCTTTCCATACCAACAACGTTTTAGGCCATATTTTGATAGTCAGTTATTTAACTATCAAAATAATTAATAATAAATATAAAATGGATTCACTAGTTTATTACATAGTGTTACTCAGCCTTCTTAATTTTCTATTCATTAATCAAAACCTTTAAATTTTCCAATAACTTTTACTTCTTATTTCAAAAACAATATTATACTTGGACGCTTCTATTCAACTTGTACAACTTTCCGAATTATAGTTTATAATACCATACTCTTTCTTTGGAAACCTTATTTAAATCTTAACCACGTTTACTTAATTTAAATGTTAAGTAAAATATTATTAGAATCTTTCTACTAAATTTAACCATCCTTAAACCATTATGTATGAGCCTCGATCCTATTATAAATAGAATCCTTTTATAAAACTTATGATAAGTTTATTCCAAACCCGTTTCAATTATATCTCAATAAAACCTCATCATTTAGTCAATATAGAGAAATTAGATCGCATCTTTATACTTGACTCCCCTAACCAATTTAATTAAATTTTGGTTTTCATTTAGATTTCAATTTCATACCTTCATCAACTCCTAACTGTAAATCAGTAAGAAATTAATTCTTTAAATATCAAGCCTGAAGGCTGAAACAAACATCAGATCAATATCAGAAAATCATTTAACTCAATCGATCTCCATTTAGGTTCCAATTCTTTAACTTCATATCTTGAGCGTTTTTTCATTCATAAGCCATTTCGAATAACTCATCCCAATAATATATTCAATAAAACTTGGGTTTTATAACTGCGTCAAAATCTGAGATTTTATAAAATTCAATTAAATATAATCCAAATAAGAATTTCAATTTCAACTCCAAATTAGACTTAACTTATATTATTATTAATAATATTAAATCGTTTAAAAATTCCTTAAAATTATAAACAGGGCTTTAAGTCTTCATAAACTTTCATAAATAAATTTTAAGTTCTAAGATTACCACTTTGATTATTATTAAATAAATAATAATCAATTTTCAACATTTTATTAAAAATAAAATGGTTTATTTTACCATTAACTATTTCCATTAAATTAATAACCCGATTTAATAATCAAATTCAGTTAAAGCAGTTGACTTAGTCAACTCTAAACATGATTAACTCGTTAATTAATTCAAATTAGTCTTTTCATTTAAATTAATTAATAATATAATTAATTTAAATAATCCCATTTACTTTGATTATTATTAAATAAATAATAATCAATATCAGTATAATCCCATTTTATTTTTTCTTAAAAACAATCGATCTCGATTATTAATCGTTACATTAATTTTTGCTCACTTGCTTATCAATCTTATTAATATAAGAATTAGCTTTGTAAAATCATTTAATAATTACTTATAAACTTAATTAATAATAGTAAATATTTATTTCCTTTTCAATAAACTTCCATTCAAAATAATAATACAATTCAAAATATATCTTCAGTTATAAATTAAATTTTATAACTTCATTTATATTTATTCGCCTACGGTAAAGCAATCTTATAAAACGATGTATATTTAGGCCATTTGCTATGAATTTCTCAACTAATACTACTCATTGGTTAATAAAAACAAATGTTGAATTTGGATTCAACAATCAATAATCAATCAGTAATCCAACCATATTCGTTAAACCAGTCATATAATGATCATATAAAAATAAACAATAAATTTGAGGAATCTAGTTGGATCCCTCTAACCTGTTTTTTTCTGCGTCCAAATAGATTACCTAAAATAAAACAGTCTATTCAATTATCTACTATAATAAACAAGAATAATTAGTTAACTGATAACGGTCAACTAATAATAACTATTCAACCATCCAATTTAATTTAATACATTTATATTATTAAAAACATAACCACCAAGGTAAGTTACCTTGTTTGGAAATAATCGTTAAAAAATAATGATTGGGTTCGATTAAATTTAACGAACGTTTAATTTAAATTAGTTATATAAAAATATTCAGCATATGTAAACAATCGTCAAATCATTCAATAATTAACAAACATAACACACAAACAATAAACCCGACTTATATAAAATATAAGTGGGGCAACTGAGTTACTTTTACTCACCTTGGTTTAATTCGGTCATCAAAATGCTTCGTTTTAATTAAATTAAACAGTCATTTAATTTAATTAAAAAAATCCCATTGCTTCCTATGCTGATCAAACCTACTTAGTCTCGTAGCCTCCGTCCCTATGGTCCAAACGAAACCAGTCATGCGTAATTCTGATATTGTATGTTCGAGATATTGCATTAATACTATTATAAAACAATTAAATTTAATTTAAACTTTAAAATATTAACAATGGGCCTAACCAATAATATACGACCCAATACCACACACCCAAACCCGTCCACTATAGCACCTTCTTCCCTGATCCTTTGCTCCCTCCTGAAACTCTATATTTGCACAAACCCGTGCAAGTTGCATACATGATACCCCCAAAAACTTCACAAACCTTCAAATAAAAATTACAAAACGACTACCCTCCTTATCCTTGACTTGCTGACCACATTGCCTCCCTCTCCAGCATCCACGTTCTCAAACCACCATAAAACATCACCTTCAAGGTGCACAACTTTTCGATACCAAATTATTCAAAAAAAACACCATGCAAATGCCACACTTCTGTGATCCTTCCTTCACACTCCAAACCGCGTATCACTTCCTGAATCTCAAGATAATTGCAGACCTAGACTTCGACTTTAAACGTCGAACATCGTGAATTACAAATTGGAGATGGCGATCGAGATATGCTGGATTCTAGGAGGTTTTAGAAAAAATATCATGATTTTAGGATGCATATATGGATCGAGTTAATTTTTCAAAGGTCTGAGTTGACATTTTTCTTCACTGTGACGAAAATGAAAATGGTGATGAAGGACGCCAGTGTTTATATGGTTAGGCAGCTAGGCACCCATGTAATTTAGGCTAGAATAGTCTGTGCATTTCATTTCATTAGCCTTGGATTACTCGATTTGCATTAACTGAGTTGCAGAAGAAAATAGGATAGCTAAAGGATAGGATGTGCGTTTATTCTGTGGTAATGCATGTGCAAGATTTGTACATTCGTGCTTCGTAGGGTAGGTTAGGCAGTAGGAATATTTAACGAGAAGGCATGTGCATATGATTTAGGAGGGTCGGCTGCTATAAATTAAGGCTTGAGTATGTATATGTGTGTGTGTATATATATTACTTAGGGTAGAAGTTTTAATATAGTTTACAGTTAATCTAACTTTAACGATAGTTAACGTTATCCGTTAAATATATGCACCATCAAATATCATTCCAAACGCAATGAAAATAGACACACTGCTATGTCTTATCATTCCTGATCTAATGAAATTAATTTCATTGAATTTCGACTCTGTTTAAACAACGACGTTATTTTAATTACAATATATTCATCAGTTCATGTTTAAATATTGCATACTCACAAAATAACTCCGATTGGCTTCAAACTGGAAATCTAACAATAACCAACTATATGTATTCCAATAAAATTTGTTTTGTCGAAAATGGAGGTTGTTTGCATATGGATTATGTAATATCGGAAAATATAAATAAATATCAAAACAATTAAATTCAATAATAATAAATTATTATTGTCGTATATATTCAAATAAAATAACATATCTCTCCAGATATAAATAAATATGGCATTATAACTCAATAATAACATTTTCGAGTTAAACGATATACAAATCTTTATAGAAATCCTTTTAAATTTTATGAATAAACGTTATCGTTTATAAGCGATTTCCATAGCAGCTATTTGGAAATTTAATTTGGACATTACTCACAATTTATAAGTTAGAATCTCAATTTTTCTCATTCATTAGAAAACTATAATCGAATAGATTCTAACATTTCCTATTTCACCGAATTCCGACTTAAAACGGATTCTGTATATTCAGTTGAGGCTCAAAACTCAATTTTTCATACTGCCACGACGTTAGGAGTTTGTTTTAAATTAAATATAAACATACAGTCAATGTTCAATAAATGAATTCTATATTAAAAAGTGAAAATTAGGAAGGCATTCCTATTATACATTCATATTGTAAAGTCGGTCCTTATCAAAGTTTCATTATAATTCCGGTCCCTATTTTATAGAAACAAAGAAAATTATTGTTGATATGTCAGCAAGTTTTATAAATAATTGTTGATATGTCAGCAACTTTCACTGGTAAAGTTTATTGTAAATTCGGTCCCTATTTTATTTTTTTTGATGCAAAAAGGTAGTGAATCGCTAGATTCACGCCTTCAATCATTCATTAAGCATAAGACAAGTACAACGTGTTCAGCATATATAGAGCTATCTACTAGGTACAATAGTTACATATATTTACATAAATATGTACAATCAAAATACATGCACGCAGGCATGTTTACATAGAGTCACAAACCCAGTAAATTGAAGCATGGCAACATCAAGCTCTGCTACCACGGGCCCTGCCCATCACTCTAGCTCTGATTGTGTCAACAAACCTGATTTCTTCCTTGCCAGACCAAAGAGAAACAAAATTAAGTATGCGAAAAATAACTGAGTTGGGCCGTTTCATTTTGCATTTAAACTTTCGTGAGTTGCGTTCATGCCAGAGGATCCAAACATAAGCAAAGTTCAAAAGAGCAAACATATGGCGCATGTCAGTGTCAGGTAATGTAATAATAGTGCTATTCCAGAAAAGAAATTGGTCAGAGATGAATTGAGACCAGTCTAAGCAGATATTAAGGCTAACTAAACACTTCGTCCACACGTAAAAGGCGAAATCGCAATCAACAAAAAGAGGCTGATAATCCTCGTCATCGTCAGTGCAGAAAACACATCCCCCAGTAACATGAACACCTTTTAGCCGTAATCTTTTCACTGTATTGAGCTTGTTGTGCATGATCATCCACATATGTATCCTGACCTTAGCAGGTA
Organism: Allium sativum; assembly: GCA_030737875.1. NCBI lineage: Eukaryota > Viridiplantae > Streptophyta > Magnoliopsida > Asparagales > Amaryllidaceae > Allium > Allium sativum. The sequence continues at coordinate 823,028,065 of CM060916.1, forward strand.
CGGCCTTAAAACTCCACATTCTCATGAATCCATCGTACTTTCTTCCTGTGACTTTTATAGAAACAAAGAAAATTATTACTGAAATATCAGCAACTTTTATAAATAATTGCTGATATGTCAGCAACTTTTATACAGTGTACAGAAAAGTGAAAAATTATTGCTGAAATGTCAGCAACTTTTGTAAATAATTGCTGATATGTCAGCAAATTTTATTCCATATGCAGAAAAGTTGCTGATGTGTCAGCAGCTTTTATGAAATGTTGTCGATATGTCTGCAATGATTAGGGATTAAAAAAGGGACCTAATTTACACTTAATTTAGTGAAGGATTTCTCGTGTATTTTAAACCATAATAAGGACTAATATACCAAAAGTTCCTTATTAAAAATCAATTAATGTAACAACCCGCAAATTCTGAACCAATTTAAAAATTTTATTTTAGAAAATTTTAATGAATTTTGGGAATATAAAGTGATTTATATAAGTAATAATGGCTAGAATTTATTTTAATCGAAGTTAGAACGAATAAATTTAATTTTAAATATAAAAGGAGTTAGAAATGGCGCGGTAGTTTTAAAATTTGATTTCAAACTTTAACTGAATGTACAAGACTCAAAATAAATCAGAATTGAGTGAAACCAAAAATATTTAAATCTGTTTAATCATATCTTTCTAATAAATATGAAAAATTGAAATTTCATAGCGGAAATCAAAAGTTATGGCCAATTCAATTTTTAGAAAGGTCGCTGTAGAATTTTCATATATATATTATATATGGCCCGAAGGGCTACTTTTCACATACCAAGGAATTTCGACTCGAACCCACTTCCATCGAGTTTGGAATAATGTTTCTGCATTTAAAAAGTATAAACACTTATATATTTTGAGTTTCAGAAATTATTTGTGTAAAAATGTATATTTAATATTAAATATATTAGCCTTGAAAATAGTCAATTTTCAAACGACCTCCGTTTTCGTCGAAACCACTTTTGTTGGAACCGGAATGTCCAAGTATAGCTAGGTTTCAATTTTCAGAATTTTTCAAATTGATATGTGAGCGTGGCAAAAGAAAATGTGTTTTGACTATTTCAGTTAAATTTAATCGATTGAAAAATAGCCATTTTTCGAACAGTCTCAGAATTCAAGGAAATTAGTCTTGTTAGAACCGTATCATCATAAGAAAGCTAAAAATATTTTTTCTGGAATTTTCTGAGGTCATATGTGGCCCCGGCATATTTAAATGTACGATTAATATTTAATTAATTAATTTTTAATGGAATTTTAAATAAAATTTCTTCAGATTTCGGAATTGGACCCCGAGACCTGTCCCATTGTGTTCAGAAGGCCTCAAAACGTTAAGATCGACAGTAAGCAAGCCCAATTCGGAGACAGCCCGCATTTTCACCTTTATAACACGAAAAACGAGATTAAAAAAAAACCCTAACCCTAAAGAGTGCGGCCGCCGCCTATGGCTGTTCGAAGGCCAGAAATCTCCCAAATTCAAATATCAATTTCTCTCAATTCGTCTAATGAAAATCTACCAATTATATACCAAATCGAAGGAAATTCAGAGAGCTTCGAATCTATATAGATAAGATCGGGTTTTGGTGCACAGATTTCGCGAATTCCGGCGAGGAAGTGGCCGCGTTTGGGTTCGGATTCGAGGCGAGGAGGGGGCCGAGTTGGCTGGGCTTCTGGGCGGTGGTGGCTCGCAGGCAGAGCTTCGGAGTGGCGGAGTCTGATCGGGTCCTAGACCCTCGGATGGGCGCGCGCAGGGGGGGTTGCGCGATGGAAGTATGGGTTCGGCGTGTCCTGGAGCAACGAAGAAGAAGAAGTATTATTTTAATATTATTTTATTTATTTAATATTTAATTTATCCGATCTTTAAAAATCAATATCTCTTTCATACGAGGGCCGATTGACGAACCGTAAGTTGCGTTGGACTCGTCTTTCTGGGATCTTCGCGATGGCGCAGATCAGAGATGAATCCGAGACAGTCGAATTTTCAGCCATATCATAGTGAGAATTCTGAATTTTATTATTTAATTAATTATAAATTATTTTTCTTGCGTTAAAAATAATCGTATTGTGATGTAAATTCAGATCTGAAATGTTCTGTGATTGATGAATGGTTGATTTTTTTTGTTGGTGGTTTGTTTTGTTGTTCATGATAGGTTGGATCTTCATTGAATTGAATATATTGTTGAATGTATTTGTGGTTAGAGAATTAGATCTAAAATTAGATCTAAATCATATTTATTTCAGATTTAAATCGTAATCTAGTTTCTCTAATTTATTTTAAATTATTATATTATTTTTATTATTCTGAAATGAACAATGAAATTTCAACGATAAATAAAGCGTACCTTTATTTGTTGATACTACAATAGAATTGGAACGACGAATAAAAACTCTTTTTATTTGTTGATTTTACTATAGAAATTGAACAACAAATAAAATATTATCTTTATTTGTTTATTTACAATAGAATCTGGACAACAAATAAAACCTTATTTTTAGTTGGTTTCTTTACAACAGAATTTCGGGCCAACTAATAAAATCTTACTTTTATTTGTTTACATTAAGAACAGATTTGTGAATTACAGTAAAAAATTTCTTTTTACTGTCACCTTAAACATAGGATATAATAGAATTAGAATCGTTATAAAATATTAAATTTTATTGTTGATATTAAAAACATGTTTATAAAACAAAACTTTATTTACATTGTATTTGTAAAATTAAAGGTAATATTTAAGAAAAACACATAAGTGTTTACATTTTATTTGAGAAAAAGAAACCATTCTTTTATTTGTGTTTTCGTCACAAATAATAACATAAGAAAAAGAACAATCCTTTTATTCGTGTTTTTCAACAAAAATATATACATAGAAATGAATTATTATTTTTATTTGTGTTTTTCAACACAAATATAACTCAACAAAAGAATTATCTTTTTATTTGTGTTTACCAACACAAATAAAACTTAGAATATGAATTATCTATTTATTTGAATTTTACAATGCAACTATTACATAGAAAATAAGATCACAAATGAATCATCTTTTCATTTGTATTCTTAACACAAGCATAAACATAAGAAAAATAAATGTCTTTATATTTGTGTTCCTAACACAAATACACATAGAATAATGAATGTCTTTTTAATTTTTGTCCCTTAACACAAATACTAACATTGAAATTGAATTGCTTCTTTTATTTGTCCCTCAACACAAATATTAACATAGAAATTGAATTATTTATTTTTATTTCTGTTCTTAACACAAATATACACTTAGAAAATGAAGTATCTTTTTATTTGTGTCTTTCAACACAAATATAATTTAGAAAATGAATTATCTTTATATATGCATTTTTCAATACAAATATGACATAGAAATTAAGTTCATCTTTTTATTTGTATTTTTCAATACAAATATAACATAGAAATTAAGTTCATCTTTTTATTTGTATTTTTCCATACAAATATGACATAGAAATAAAGTCCATCTTTTTATATACATGCTACAACACAAATTTATACTTAGAATCTGTTGCACAAATAAAATCCACTTTTATTTGTCACTTGAAACTTAGAATTTGCTGCATAAATAAAATTCACTTTTATTTGTCATTTGAAACTCAGAATTTATTAGACGGATAAAATCTACTTTTTATTTGTCATTTAAAAATTAGAATTTATTATACAAAAAAATTCACTTTTATGTGACATTAGAATACATAGAAAATATTTACATGAAAACTATTCTTTTATATGTTATTAGAATGTATAGAAAAATATAAACAAATAAGAGGATTCTTTAATTGTTATTAGAACACATAGAAAAGTGTAAAACAATGAAATTCCCTTTTTATGTTATTCTAGAATTGAAATTTTGAGTTCAATCTTTTATTTGCATTCACTAATGCAAACATACATTGAAAATAAAATTTACCCTTTTATTTGCATTTAACAATACAAATATATGTTGAAACCAAAATTTATTCTTTTATTTACATTCACAAATGTAAAAATACATTGAAAGTGAAATTAGTTCTTTTATTTGCACTCATCAAGGCAAATATATTTTGAAAGGAAAAATTGTTCTTTTATTTGGAATCACTAATGTAAATATACATGGAAATTAAAGTTTATTCTTTTATTTGCATTCTCTAATGCAAATATACAGTAAAATATAAATTGTTCTTTTATCTGCATTCCCTAATGCAAATATATTTTGAAAATAGAGTTTGCCCTTTTATTTGCATTCACAAATGCAAATATATTCTGAAAATAAAATTTGTTCTTTTATTTGCATCCTTCAATGCAAATATACATTGGAAATAAAATGATTTCTTTTATTTGCATTCACAAATGCAAATATATATTGAAAACAAAAATTTGCTCTTTTTACATTCACAAATGTATTGCATTCCACAATGCAATATAACATCTAAAATAAAAGTTACATTTTTATTTGCAAACATAAATAAAAATGAAGTAAACATCTTTGTCAAACTTGATTTAGTTAAAATGAAATAAACATTTTTGCCAAACTTGATTAGTTAAAATAAAATAATTACTTTTGTCAACTTATACTAGTTGAAATAAAATAATCACTTTTATCAATTTATACAAGTGGAAACAAAATATGCATTTTTGTCAAATTGATAAGTTAAAATTAAAAATACACCTTTGTCTATTTATACTAGTTAATAACAAAATATTCACTTTTATCAATTTACATTTGTTGAAAGTAATTATTTATTTTAGTCAATTTTTACTAGTTAAACCAAAATAGACATTTTGTAAAAAATATTCATTTTTTGTCAAAACGAATTAGTTAAAGCAATTTATATGTATATATATATATATCTTATGTTTGGCAAAACTGATACTTATCCATTCATTGCAATAGAGATATTTTTTGTCATCATTATATATTGTGTATTACACTTCCATTCACAAGTTACCCGACTTGTTTATGTGATTGGGACGATAATTTTCACACGTCGCCCAAGCGCACAAATTAGTTTATTATTTATTTGTTGTTTGAAAACCCCACACGGGTGTTGGGATGAAAATTTACATACACTAATCCTAATATTCAGATGTATGTTGATCGTTAGATCGACAGGCTGCAATGAGCGTTATTATTTAATTTTAATGCTTACAAAGTGGAAATTACACTTTGGATGTAGATGGATGATTTGATGATTATACGGTTATTGTCATATATATGAGATGTGTGTGAAATCCATATAATCCAAATTATATGGTAAATGTTTGAGTCGCATTTCGATTCGGGTGTTCTTTTAAATAAGAATATTTTTACATTTGAAATTTTCTTTTTATAAATGATATTCTTTCATAAAAGAGAAAATATATTGTTAATCAAGTATATGTTAAAACAAAGAATATTTGTAAAAGATAAGAATTTGTAAAATAAAAAAATACTTCCCATTTAGAATCTTTTGTATAAAGAATATTTTAATGATCATTTAAAATATGTTTTTTAAAAGATTATTAGGGGTTGCAATTATAGTTTGAGATATGAAATAAATTGAGATGTGAGGTGGATTTATCGTGGACGATGTTTAAAATGACATTTGTCCTTTAATCCAATTTACATTGAGATTATTATTTGGAATTTATAAATCTATTTTATAGATTTGAAATAAGTGATCTTGTAATAATGTTTTTTTGATAGCAAATCAAAACTGGAGTTTTTAATAAAAAAATTAAGAAAGATTTAAGATTTTATTTTTAGAGCTTATCTTTGATAAATTAATGAGAATCTTTAAAAAAAATAAATATCTTATTAAAAGAATATTCTGAGTTGGAATGTGGCGAAATGTGTGATTTTCCAATATTTGCTTTTTATCACAAAATACGCGAGTTATTCAGAAAGACTGGGTTTAACCCACTCTGAATAATCATCACGACGATCAAGAGTCGAAGATGAAGATGGTGATTGAAGACCGAAGGTTTTCACATCGTTGGGATAATGTAGACTGGTATCTTGAATTGGGTTTGGCCTTCCAAGGCAAGGTATTTGGTAATGATCGTCCAAACGCATTTGGAGATCGACGGACACGTTGTTTCGCCCAGACCTAGAGTGGACTGGTAAATGGATTATGTGTCTGACATTGTATTCCTTCCTACTATATTTGTTGAATGCTACTGATTATATATTTATGTTTGGTGGTGAAGAATTTATTCTTTACTTATCACCCTTCTCTAAGACAGATGAGCTTAGAGGTTATATATATATATATTGATAGATGATCAATGATATGGTAGGGTCTGACAATGTGATATGCCAAGATGTAAATGATCAAGGCTTTGTTGAAAAGCAGGCCTTGTGGTAGATGATCAAAGAACAGTCTCTTTAGGCATAGCTTTGTGTACATCGTGACATCGCGAGCCTCACACACCAATTGAGTCTAAAACGGGAGAAGGGAACGCAGGGAGTGCACACGTTTCTTTCTAGCTAGAAGTGGTGTTGGGCTTTAACACGGCCTGACATCTGCTTATGTGGTTGATGGAATTTTTACGAGGCCTCGGTTTATTCTTATCGGTCGTCCTCGGCTGATTTGTAGGTCCAATAGGATCGGGGAGCGTGTGTTCAGGCATAACTAATCCACTAAAGTATTTGTGGACCGGCCCTGCTGTATCCAAGGGTTCGCCAGCGTCCGAATCCTGAGATATTGTTAGAGTGTCTTGAATCGGTCAGGAGCTCCTCCCTAGCCTTGACTCATGATGGAAACCCAATTTCCAATACGCCCTTGCGGCTTTGATTGTATAACTAGTATGGCGACATAGTAGATGGTATCTATGCCGTCTAGGATTGATATTATATTTGAAATGTTTTAAATATGTATATACACACTAATAATATCGTTTTTACGTATCAAGCATTTTTGACCATTATAAGGTAAAACCCTATCCTCTGGTGTGCGTTGCATTGTGTGATGGGACCTGGGTCTTGTAATGGTTTCATTTTTCTGAAAAGCATTACGTTATTTGACGATTTACTTTATTTATGCACTGGCAATCCAATGGAGTAAACTCGTTCCGCGTTAGCGGCGTGGTCCTGTGATTAGCCTACTTAGATAAGTTAAGTATAGAATTCTCACACCAGTCCCACGACTGACCTGTAGTTTGTTTCACTTTGCAAACTCGGGTGCCCTCTTTCCACACGGGCAGTCGAGTAGCTTTTTGCAGATATATATTAAGCAGGATCCTGGATTGAAGCCTGAAGCTGTGTCTAGAATATTGATGGCCTTCCACTGAGATTAGTTCCGCTGCAATGTATTTAATTTATTGTAAATGTATCTTCCGCTATAATTTTATTCCGATGTACTCTGATATATTCTGTACTCTGATGTAACATTTATTATTGATGTTATAAAAGTCTGTGTTGTTGTTCTGATGTGTTGTATGCCCAAAGTTAACGTATGCGGGTTTTGAACGGTCTTGATCGATCTTGCGATCGATTAGGGTCGGGTGAAATCCGGGTCGTTACAATTAATATTTCTATTATGATATTCAAAATAGAATTAAATATTCAAATACAAATAACTGAAAATCTGGGTCATTATATCTATTCATACTTAGTCAATATGCAATCAAATTCATTCCAAATGGATTTTAACTCAGTTTATTCACTTGCATTTATTTCTTTCATTTTGTTACTAATGTAACAAATTCTCTATGCAAATTTAGTGACATTCATTTAACTCTACGCAGTCAAAGCTCCGCTAAAATCCTACAAAATCCCCGTTATAGCCTGTAGCGCCCTTTAACCGCTACCTATTTCTATTTAGCACTGGTGAACATTAGATCCGCTTTAAGCCCTGCTATTTTCCACGGCACCTGCTAAATCAACGCCTTATAGCACTTGCTTTAGCAATATTAATATAAGAAGCTTGATTTGACTGGTTATCTTTTAAAAGAAATCAATAAAGTTAGTGTAAAAAGATAATTTTAATCATAAGTGTTTGATATATGGTAGAAATTTATTATTGTTATCCATTCTAATGTTTGTAACCATGATATTCTTTGATTTTATTATATAAGTTAATATATGTTAGTTTCTTCTATAGAAATGATGTGAGAATGATAATTAATTAATTGTAGAATAATTATTTTTACATCAAATGTACTTTTTGCACCTCCGCTATATCCACGCTGTAACCCCGCTTTATCCCCGCTACAGCTTTTTGCACTTCCACCGCTATGGAACCACAAAGCGCTTTAACTGCACAGTAAATAACTACACAATCACTTAAGCTTATAATTTTTTTAAATAGATTTCAAACCAATCTATCAAGTTTATTATTTCTCATTTATTTTATCCACCAATCTTGGTTTTTAATTCCGTATACGATCGACAAATTGATTTCTAATTTCGTATACAATCGACAAATTGATTTTCAGTTATCAATTATTCTTAAAAAAATATCTATTTAAATTTTCAAAAATTTTTGCCGGCATATCCTTTGCATGACTCAATTTACAACTAATAAATGCCTCTTTATGCCCTTTCCATTCAAAAAGCCAAGCGGCTTGCTATAAAATCATAAACCCAATTATAATATAAACATGTACCTTTTTGTCGAGCATTCAATTTTATTACTTCCATTTGCTTCCATTGCATACCTGTTTAATATATACGTACGCAATTCCAATTGATTTCAAATTAGTCCAACCTTTTATAATTTTTCCACATTTAATTCACTTGCTAATTCATTAATCGGTGCACTTGCCTAAATCATCTTAGTTTTAATCAATCATGCACAAACAAATTTCATTCGTTTATAAACAAATCAGATTCCATTTTTAACTCAAGTTTTCAATTTCAAAAATAATTCATATGTCCAATTTACATAACCAAGTTAAATTTTATCCACATATTCCATTAACTAATTAATTTCTATAATTTGTCATCTTCATTCCATAATTCAAAATCTGTTTTTTAATCCAAAAATCAATCCATTTAATTCACACGCGTTCATATTTATTTAATAACTTAAATATGTATTTTATTAATGAAAATCTAAATTTTATACACTTAAAATCCTTCCATTTTATTAAATAAATCGTTATAGTTTATAAAATAGCATACCGTGATTTTTCTATAAATGTGATTTTTGCATAACTCAAATTCAACTAAATGATATCCAGATTTTATCTTTCATTAGGTAACTATAATTCAATAGATCCGGAAGATTCTTGTTTCAAAGAATTCCGATTTATATTGAATCCCATACACTCGACTGAAGTTTAAAACATAAAATTACGAACTACCGTACTGCAACGAGATCATTTTGATTAAATTTTAAATATATGTTTAAACCTCGTTTTATTAATAAATTTCAACCTCATTCTATTAATATAAATTAAGTCAGGTTTCAAATGTAGCTTGAAAATTTCGACTATCCAAAATAGCCATCCAAAATTCGTAATTATTTATAAATTCATTTACAACTCAAATTTTCCATATTCAATTCCATTTGATATTAGTTCTAACTCAGTCCAGAATTTAACTTAAGTTGAATTTTAATCCATTTTATTCACTTTTACCATTTCAATCTATTTAACTTGCACAAGTTAAATTTAAATTCATAATCCTAATTCTCGGTTTTTATTTCAAATTAGTTTGAAATCATATATATATATATATATATGTTTCCATTTATAAATTCAAATGTTTGAATTTCTAAAATAAATCTCTATCAGAAATTTTATAATGGTAGCAATTCGTCACTTAGAAATTTCAGTGCTTTATCACTTTCAAAATCCATTTAAAATGATTTTTATTCAAAAATCCATCAATACAGTGTTATATTATTTTTCTAATATTTTAGAAAATATTTCCAACTTCCTAGAATTTAAATTCCAATTCCTGATTTGAATCTAATTTTAATTCATCTCATTTGTATATATCACTCTTATATAAATTTTATTTGGTTTACCATTCTAATTTTTTATAGTTTTATTTGATGATAATAATAATAACCAACACATCCATATACTATTATAATACCAGAAAATTATTTCTTTTATATTAAAATATAATTTTTGGGCAAAATTAGTTCATTCACCCACTTCAAAACAATATTATGTCAATTTCTCGGTTCAAGTCTTTAGAAACTCTTATCGACATCGTAGCATCCCGCAATTCGACCATAATTCATAAGCCACTCAACAAACAAGCCAACACAATATAAAACAATGTTTACATCAACTAACAAATACACGGTCGTATATGTACACTCAAACTTATTCTAGGGTACTACTAACCATATCTCTAATGTGTAATCCCTATTAAAGCCTAGGTGTTCGCTCAACCTAAGCTTTGATACCACTGTAACGGCCTGAGATATTTTCGACACCAAAAATTGACATAAATATGACCATAGTATAACGAGTATCGAAAATGCCAGATCATATGGAAAATGAGATAGAAGAAACCGAAGCAGTACAAAAAAATCTCACAATCGTAGCAAAAAAAATGTAATATATATAACAACTTTTAAAATATAGAACTGTAACTGTATATGCATACCAATCATCATATTATTACATTTATATGATACAATGGAAAATAAATCGTAGATAACTAGTGGTGAAGCCACCTGCTCCAAACTCCTCCAAATAAATCCGTAAGAACCTGAACTATTTGACTGTCCATACAAATTTGGGCTCCCAAAAGTTTTAGGGAAACAAAACAAATTAAACTCTGGGTCAGTATGGGTTTACTGTGAGTAAACTCCAAACTACTTGCTTAACTTTAGAAAATCCTTTAAAACAATGCTTGCATCTCACTTTTCGACATAGTTTGTTTATATAAATATGGCACGTGTTTTTCCCTTAGGATAACCAAATCACTTTTGTTATAAAATCCAATTATATTATGCTAATGTCTAACAATCCACAAATAAAATAGGAATATAGCCAAAATGCTTGCAGCTCACTTTTTGACATAGTTAGTTTACATCTAAAACCATAAGGCTCGTATTGGAGTTTGGATTTCCAACATGACAAGGTATGGAACCACCTTCCAATCAGTGTCCTCTAGAGATAAAACAATGTAGTTCAAAAAGAATGTCTTGCAACCCGACCACGCAGAATCAGCCACCCATTCAACTTGAATGTACCAAATATATCATCACCACGGTTGTTGGTTGTGCAGCCATACTCATTCCGAAGCATACTGTAACAACCCTGAATTTTGGGGCCAATTTTTTTTTTTTTTTTTTTAGAAATCTTAATGGATTTTAAAATTTAAAATAATTAATTTTAAATAAGAACGACTAAAATTTTATTTTAAAACGAATAAATTTAATTTAATTATAAAAGGAGTTTAGAAACAGCGCTGCAGTTTGAAATTTTGAATTTGAACTTTGACTGAATATACAGGATTCATTATAAATCAGAATTGAGCGAAACAAGAAACATTTAAATCTGTTTAACCATATCTTTCTAACGAATCTGAAAAACTGAAATTTCATCGCAGGAATAGAAAGTTATGTCCAGTTTAAAAATTTAGAAAAGTCGCCGTAGAATTTATATATTTTTTAATTAAATATATTGGCCTTTAAAATAGCCATTTCTCAAACGACCTCTGTTTTCGACGAAACCACTTTTGTTGGAACCAGAATGTCAAATTATTGTTAAGTTTAATTTTCCAGAATTTTTCGAACTAATATGCGAGCGTGGCAAAGGAAAACGTGTTTTGTCAGTTTCGGTCAAATTTAAACGACTTGAAAATGGCCATTTTTCAAATGGTCTCAGAATTCGACGAAATTAGTCTTGTTAGAACCGTATCGTCAAAACATAACTAGAAATAATTTTTCTGTAATTTTCAGAGTCCGTATGTGGCCCCGGTAATTCAAAATGTACTTTTAAATTTAATATATAAATGATTTATAACTTAATTTAAAGAAAAACAATGGAAACATATTCCATTGTGTCCGGGACGGGGGTTATTAGCTAGGAGCAACACTCATTGGGTTTGAATTGGAGTTTGTATGAGCTAAAGAATATTTTTGGATTTAAATGGATTAAATAAATAAAATTAAAATAAGAAATACACATATATAATACGGTATACCATAACCCTATACGTCGTATTCTTCTTAGCCGCCCCCCTCTTCAAATCAATGGCCGAACCATCCTCGATTTCTTTTCTCTCTTTCTCCAAATCCTGTAACTAATTTCAGAAATTCTCAAACGCAAATCATAGAGCATCTCCTACTCTATAGATCTATAAGGCGGTGATGATATCTCAGTCAACAGGGAGGAGGATTTCTGGCCAGGAAGTGCGGCATTTCAGGGTCGCCGTGTGGAGCCAATACTGGTGCGAGTTGCACCATAGGAGGGGCGACAGTAGAGGATGCCGTGAGCTTCGGGGTGACATCGACGGATCTTGGTCAAAGGGGTGGTGGAGGAAGTATGGTGGAACCCTAAGCTTGGAGTTGGGTTCGGTCAAGGGACTGTAACGAAGAAGAAGATGACAAAGGCAACGTTAGTCTAAGTGTTATTAGAATATAATTAATTTAAACAAATTGTTTAATTAGTTATTAATCTTTAAAATGATGTAACTTTTTCAAACAGCGTCGGAATTTCGCGAAATCAGTCGCGTTGGATTCGTATCAGAAAACACTACCTTATGGAGCGGACTAGAGTTGAAACAGAGCATATTAGATTTTGGTCAAAATCCAGATCTGAGTTGTTCAGAAGTAAAAGCTATTGGTGAGATTTCTCTGTTTAAAAATAATTAAAATTTAATTATCTTTCGTTATTTCAATTCCATATATGTATGTTAATTAAATTCAATTCTGTGATGTATGATATGGTATTTGTTGTTTGTTGATCATGATGATTGTTGTGGTATGTGTTTGGTTAGATTTAGATCTGAAATAAAAATCATATTTTTATTTTAGATCTATAAATGTTGATATAGATTACAAAGTTCCTCTATTTGATTCAATGAAAATGTAATGGCTTTATTTATTAATTTTAAAAAGAGTAATTTTTATTGTCATTCATATATTTTTTTAAAATAAAAAGAACATATTTGGTGTCCTATTCTTTTTGAAAAACAAAAAGAATAATTTTTATTGTCAAATGGATACAATAAAAGATTAGATTCAAAGGAATGATTATTGAAATAAAAATATACAATTTGGTCAAAACATGATTTTTGAAATAAGAATAACATTTTTGTCAAAAGAATGATTAGTGATAAAATAGCATTTTTGTTTATTCTAAAAGAATGAAGACAAAATCATCATATTTTGTTTACATAAAAGGAATTAGACAAGATCATCATTTTTGGTTTACATCAAAAGAATTAGTCAAGATTACCAGTTTTGGTCATTTTAAAAGAATGAATTAAAAGTATTCATTTTTGTTATATTAAAGATGATAAGACCAAACTATACATTTTTGGTAATTATAAAGGATGAGGTAAAGATATACATTTTTGTATATTTAAAAGTATTGGACAAAAATTTACATTTTTGTATATTTATAAGGATTGGATAGAAAATCACCTTTTTGATTAAAACTTGATTAGTGAAAGAAAGGGACATCATTGGTTAAATTTAGATTAACAAGAAATATATTCACTTTTGTTAATATAGTCTAGTTGAGATGAAAATATAAATTTTGTCAAAACATGTTAATTGGAAATAAAAATTACATTTTTATCCAAACATGTCATTGAAACCAATTTAACAGTTGTGTTAGAATATTTAGAATAAAGAATACATTTTTGTTAGAAAAAGTAATTAGAATAAAGAATACATTTTTGTTAGAAAAAGTATTCAGAATAAAGAATACATTTTTGTTAGAAAATGTAATTAGAATAAAGAATACATTTTTTTTAGTGGCAAACTATTTTCAACTAAAAGGGACATGAGATTTTACCAATTTTTTTTTTTTTTTTTTGAAATAAAAATTTCATTTTTAGTATCATTTTAGTTGAAGCAAAAAAAAAGATTAGATAAAAAAGATTTAATTTTTATTGACACTTTGATTTCAATAAAGAGAAGTAACATAAAAGATTTTATTTTTATTGTTCATTATATTCAATAAAAAGATTGTACATTAAAAATTACATTTTCAATGCAGTTTACATTCCATTGAAAAGATTAGAATAAAAGATTATATTTTTATAATCATTTTTGTTTACATAAAAAAAAGATTTGACAAAATTAGCATTTTTTTGTATTAAAAAGGACTAACACAAAATGAATATTTTTATGTATTAAAAAGAGTTAACACAGAATGAATATTTTTGTGTATTAAAAAGGATTAAACAAAAATGAACATTTGTGCACATTAAAAGAATGAGTTAAAAATGTATATTTTTATACATTAAAAAGAATGAATTAGTAATGGACATATTTGTCACATCAAAAAGAATGCAGTAAAAATGCACATTTTGTCATCTATAAGGAATGAAAAAAAAACACTTATTTTTGGTCATAAAAAGAGCTTAAACAAAATATACATTTTTGTTCATTAAGAAGAAAGATTACATTTTGATCATTATAAAGGATTAAGAAAAATGAGCATTTTTAGTTTACTTTAAAAGATTAGACAAATTTATCATATTTTGTTACATTGAGGAGATTAGACAAAAGTATCATATTTTGTACATTAAAAAGGAATTAGACAAAATTACAATTTTTGTCACTTTATAAGAATTAGAATAAAAGAGACATTTTTATCATTTTAAGAAGGATGAAGTAAAACATTCATTTTGTCATTAAAAATGAATGAGACCAAAAATATACATTTTGGTAAATGAATAGGAGTTAAGATTTTATGGTCATTCGTTAACAATAAAAAGGATTGAAATAAAAGACTAGATTTTTATTATCATTAGTTCACAATAAAAAGAATTGAGATGTTTGTCTGAGGTGTTGAAATGTTTGATGTGTTAAATATATTGTTAGTATATACAAACTGAATATTACACTTCCATTTACAAGTTATCCGACTTGTTTATGTGATTGGATCGATAATTTTTACACATCGCTCAAGTGCACAAATAACGTATTATTTGATTGTTGGATGAAACCCCACACAGGTGTTGGGATGATACTTGATCTACACTAGTCCCAATATTTAGTGTAGAATCCACTTTGGTTGTTATTTGGGTGTTTGATAATTATTTATCATGATGGTTGATTCCAAGCAATATATGGTTGTTGATTGAGTCACATTCCAATAAATGATATTCTAGAAAAGAATATTTTAGAATATATTTTAGAAATTGAATATATTTTGGAAAATTATATTTTTATTGAAATAAACTAGTTATTAAATAGAATGAATCAGTAATTTAGATTTAATGAAGTTTTCCAATTAGTAAATATTTAATTGAAATTAAATTAAATAAATTGGATTTTGGTTTTGTCGTGAATAGTGTCTTAAATAACCCTATTCTTAAACCCCGTGTGAAAAGAATAATCTTTAATTTAGATTATTAAAAGTTTCAGTTATATTTAGTGATTGAAATAAGATGAAATGTGAGTTGGGTTTATTGTGAACTGTGTTTCTAAGCGACATTTGTTCTTCAACCCAACTGATAGTGAAAATTATGATTTGGAATTTATAAATATTTTATTACGATTTAAATGAGAATTTTCCAAAAGCCAAGTTTTCCAGTTTAATATATTAAATTGGAGTTGAATGAAATTCGAATTTATAATAACCGAGATAGGCTTCTGTAAAAGAAAACCGATACTACATATGGAATTTAAGAGGCTTTGCCATTATTCCATTTATATTATTGGTTGGATACAGAAATTTATAACGATTATATATTGATTTGATTCCTGTAAAGATTCCATATTTTGATGGAAGATGATTTTGGGTCTACCGTGAACTATGTTTTAAAGGACATTAGTTCTTTAACCCAGTTAAGAGTAAGATTAATTTCTTAAATTTAAATAATCATTGAATAATGATTTGTGATATTTAAAACCAAATTGTGTTTTAAATAAATCTTTAAAACAAAGATTTAAGAGTAAATGTAAAGAATTTATCTTTGATAGAATAATTTGAATAATTTATTAAAAGAATATTCTGAATTAGAATGAGGCATTGGATGTGTTTTTATAGTACTTGATTTTTAATTATAAAATACGTGAGTTATTCGGGAAGACCGGGTTTAACCCATTCCGAATAATTACTACGACGATGAAGAGTCAAAGATGAAGACGGTGGTTGAAGACCGACGATCTTCACATCGAATGGATGTGTTGCTACGGAGACCCTTGATGGGAGTAGCTACCTTGAAGGGGCTTCAGTGGCGGCCGTCCGGACTATTATTGATTGTCTGGATTTGGTTTTCGCTCAGACCCAGAGCATAAGCTAGTAAATGGATGCATGTCTGACGTTGGATTTCGTTCCATGTGAATTAAATTGATTTTTATTAATGTATATCTGATTGGTGGTGGAGAATTTATTCTCTACTTAACACCCCGGTATATATTAATAGTGATTGATCGCATGGTGTGAATTGTCAATGTGGCATGCCAAGATGCAATTGATCAAGGCTTTTATTGAAAAGCAAGGCCTTGTGGGATGATCAAAGTATAGCCTATTACGGCATAGCTTTGTGTATATCGTGACTTCGCGAGCCTCACACCCCGGTATGAGTCAAAAACGGGATTAGGACTGCATGGAGTGCACACGTTTCTTTCTAGCTAGGAGTAGTGCCGGTGCTCAAACTGGCTGGCATTTTACTTATGTGGATGATGGATTTTGAGGCGCCTCGGATTTTTATAGGCCGTTAGTGGTCATACTAAAGGTCCAAAGGGACCGGGAAACGTGTGTTCAGGCATAATTAATCCACTACCCTTAGGTAGGGACCGGCCCTGAAGATCCAAGGGTTGCCCAAAGGTGTGATCCTGAGGCATTTGCTAGAGTGTCTCGAATCGGAGAGGAGCTTGCCCCTAGCCTCGACTCATGATGGAAATCCAATTTCCAATACGACCTTGCGGTTTTGATTGTAGAACTAGTATGGCGACATAGTAGGATGGGGTACTATGACGTCTATGATTAATACATTATGATTGAAATTGTTTTTGAAATAAATATATACATATATATACACACTAATATTAAATCCGTTTTTATCGTATCAAGCAACTTTTGACCATTATAAGGTAAAACCCTATCCTCCGGTTTGCGTTGCATTGTGTTATGGGACTTGGGTCTTATAATGGTTTCATTTTTCTAAAAAGCATTGCGTTGTTTAACAACTTACTTTAATTTAGGCACTAGCAATCCAATGGAGTAAACCCATTCCGCGTTAGCGGCGTGGTCCTGTGATTAGCCATATTAATTAGATAAGTTAAGTTAAGATTTCTTATACCAGTCCCATGACTGACTTGTAGTTTGTTTCACTGGCATACTCGGGTGCCCATATTTTCTACATGGGCAGTCGAGTAGCTTTTGCAGATATATTTACAGGATCCTAGTTTACAGCTGAAGCGGTATTCGGAAAGCTCTGTATCTGTGTATTCCTTGCAGTTGTATATTTGTATTATTTTTTTGCTGCTATTTACATGTAATTTAAATCTCTGATGTAATTGTTGTAATCAAAATAAAATGTTCTTCAGTTTGTGTTCTGATGTGTGTTGTTCTCAAAGCAATCTAGGCTTTCCTTTATGGGGAAGTTTGGGTCGTCACATTTGGTATTAGAGCTTTGGTTTACAGAGCTCGAGAACAAGATACATTAGAACCGAATGAAAGAATTCATCAGAGATTGGATTAGTAATATCCAATGAGAATAACTCGTTAGAGATGGGATCAGTAGTATCCAAGAACGAGTGTGAAGAGTATTATTTTCTTTTAAATAAAAATGAAAACAAATTTAGTTTTGAAAATTTTATCCAAATATACGTATTTGAGAATATTATTATATTTTAATATGGACAATCGAGTATATAAAGATTTTGAATATACGAGTAATTAACGGATATTCGAAGTTTTAATATACTGGATAGATATAGAATCACACTCTAGTCACCCGGGGGTAATTCTGGTGATGCGGCCGCATCATCAGTATTTATGTCCGAGTCTCGAAAGTGGTATATCTATATAATTCCATTGACTGGTATGAGAACCAACACTTAGTTAGAATACACTGCTGTGATTTGCACTAAAAATATGATTTTTGGCTATATATAAAAGTTATATATATTTGAAAAGTTAATCACCTAATTGATTGCTGGTTGTGATGTTTGATTATTAGTTTAACTAATAAAAGTATAGAAATGATAATTAATTTAACTAATAAAATTATTGAAACCAATAAAAAAAATTAATTAAGATTAATTAATTAAACAACTTTTAGCCTCGTTCCTTTCCGAGAACGAAAAGATTTTAAGTGGGGGCGATTGTAACAACCCGGAATTTTGGGGCCAATTTAAAAAAAAATTATTTTAGAAATCTTAATGGATTTTAATATTTAAAATAATTTATTTTAAATAAGAACGACTAAAAATTTATTTTAAAACGAATAAATTTAATTTAATTATAAAAGGAGTTTAGAAACAGCGCTGTAGTTTGAAATTTTGAATTTGAACTTTGACTGAATATACAGGATTCATTATAAATCGGAATTGAGTGAAAAAAGAATCATTTAAATCTGTTTAACCATATCTTTCTAACGAATCAGAAAAACTGAAATTTCATCGCAGGAATAGAAAGTTATGTCCAGTTTAAAAATTTAGAAAAGTCGCCGTAGAATTTTTATATATTTTAATTAAATATATTGGCCTTAAAAATAGCCATTTCTCAAACGACCTTTGTTTTCAACGAAACCACTTTTGTTGGAACCGGAATGTCAAATTATTGTTAAGTTTAATTTTCCATAATTTTTCGAACTAATATGTGAGCGTGGCAAAGGAAAACGTGTTTTGTCAGTTTCGGTCAAATTTAATCGACTTGAAAATGGCCATTTTTCAAACGGTCTCAGAATTCAACGAAATTAGTCTTGTTAGAACCGTATCGTCAAAACATAACTAGAAATGATTTTTCTGTAATTTTCAGAGTCCGTATGTGGCCCCAGTAATTTAAAATGTACTTTTAAATTTAATATATAAATGATTTATAATTTAATTTAAAGAAAAACATATCGTAACAGCCGAACTGGGTTATGAAACATATTCCATTGTGTCCGGGACGGGGGTTATTAGCTAGGGGCGACACTCGTTGGGTTTGAATTGGAGTTCGTATGAGCTAAAGAATATTTTTGGATTTAAATGGATTAAAGAAATATAATTAAAATAAGAAATACACATATATAATACGGTATACCATAACCCTATACGTCGTATTCTTCTTAGCCGCCTCCCTCTTCAAATCAATGGTCGAACCACCCTCAATTTCTTTTCTCTCTTTCTCCAAATCCTGTAACTAATTTCAGAAATTCTCAAACGCAAATCATAGAGCATCTCCTACTCTATAGATCTATAAGGCGGTTGATTGACATAGGAATATGTTTATTTTATGCTCTTGTTTCTTATCTTTTGTATATAAATAAATATTACTTGGGTATTGTTTTATTACTTTTACAGATATTCCAACCCAGCCCGCATGCAACCAGAAAAGTAGAGAAATAGAGATGAAATTGATATATATTTACATTTTGAAGAATTGTAGATGAAGATCTCACATCTAGTTGCTGTTGGACAAGAAAAGGATTGATAAAAAGGCTTCGCACATCACAAATCAATGAAGAAATGTCAAGGAAGCAAGAGGAAAAGAGAAAAGGCCCAAATTTGCTTTATTTATCTAAGGCCCATTTATGTTTCTCATTGTAAACTAATTAGTGATGTAATGACCAGGCCCAGTTATCATTAGGGTTAGGGTTTGGCTATCTACCCTATATATACCCTTGTAATGGCATTGTAGCCACTATCCTATCCTATCATATATCTCATTCTATTCTCTTCATTAATAAAACTCATTTTTCTTTTTATTTTATGCAATTTTCTATTTCTTAGCAATTAGTGTTGTCTACACGATTAGATTCGGTAGAACACTATTTGTATTTTGCATTTCTTTTCATTAGCGATTGACCGTCTGATTAGATTCAGCGGTAATCCTAATTTTTATTTTCTGTTCGTTTAATTCTGTTCTGCAATTTTATTTCCATTGTTCTATTTTATCTTTAATCGTTGAATTTATTACAGATCTGATTAGATTCGAATCTGCAGTAAATTTAATTGCATCTTTTAATTGTAGTTTCACTTTTTATTTTGTTTCGCAAAATCAACCTCCAGCTTCGTCTAACACGCCTAAGAAAAAAATAAATAATAATTTTTAATTAAACCTCCCTGTGTTCGACCTGTATGCTACACGCCTGTATGCTTGCAGAATTTATTACAAATGTCGCGCTTTTCTAGTTCATAGACTAGCGTCGATCAAGTTTTTGGCGCCGTTGCCGGGGAGGTAACGATTAAATTTTATTGTTTATTTAATTTCTGATTCGTGTTAGTTTTTTTTTATTTTCTCTTTTGTTTTCTTGTATATATATAAAAAAATCTTGATTAGTAAAGTGGTGTATCAATTACATTGGTACTCTCATAAACTGAGTAAGAAAAAAAATACTTGTCAAGTTTCCTTGATTTTATTTCTTTAATTTTCATTTATTTCTTTCCTCTTTTCGGTCTCCTTTCCCATCTTTACATTTCTTCTTTCCCATATATTTTTAAAAAAAAATATCTCTATTAAAATCTTTCCTCATTCTGCCTTGTAATTAATTTTCTCTGTTTGATTGGATGTCATTTAATTACTTTTCTTTTTGTTTCTTGTATATATAGAAGAAGAAAAACTCTTGATTGGTTAGATTTGGTATGATACCGTAATCTACCAAATAAAAAAAAAACTTACCAAATTTCCTTAATTTTATCTTCTTCTTTCTCATTTATTTCTTCCCCCTTTCAATTTTTTCCTTTTATATTTCTTTTTCCTTTCCTACTTTCAAAGCAATAAAAAAAAACTCATCATTTAATTTCTCAAACTCTTTCCCCTTTTTCAATTTCATTCCCAGTTTCTACAACCTCTCTTTCAATAGCTTTCATATATATATATATATATATATATATATATATATATATAATTGAAAACTTTCCATTCTTTCTTCCTTGTAGTTAATTCTCTGCTTTGTCATTTGATTACTACCCTCTTTTGCTATTTCTTTATTTCTTTCCATTTGTTTTCTTTTTGCAATTACAACAGCAATCTCTTCTCATCTTCTTGTCATTCCGTACATCTTCTTCTCTTCCACCAAGACCAAAACCAAAACCATCTTCACGCATACCCATAAAAATCCATATATCTTGCACCAACGAAAACTAATACAGCAAGTCATAACCTCCCCAAAACCATCCTTTCTTACAACCACCAACATCAGCACGTCACCCTCGTCCATCACAAATACCCCACGCACAACTTCTGCGCACCAACACCGCCATCAAATCCGATCACAACGCACTACTCAGCAGTTCCACTGCGTTTACCAGCCTCTATCCACTAAAACCGCTCCACAATACCACCAATACCCACTCCAAATCCGATTCTCCGATCACGACATCATCCTCCAACCTCACGTTCGAATTCCAACACCACCTCCACCACGCAACAGATCCAAGAAACCCATAAATCGCCAATTCGAAACCAAAAATCCCAAGTCAACAACGAAAAAGCAAATCGGAGGGGCCTTGAGTTTCATATTGAAAATTTTCCTTTTTTTTGGATCTCGAATAGCTTAGTTGTGGAGATTGATTGTGGGTGGAGTCTATTAGGGGAGTTGCGTCCTGTTTTCCAAGAAAAGGAGGAGGCGCGTCTCAGTGAGATCTCCTGTGAATTTTTTTTTGGGGCACTGCAATTTTTTTTGGGTGAACATTGAAGTTTGTGCATGGTGTTTAGCAATTGAGTAGGCAATTGATTTGTTTTCATTTTCTTTTTGATGTGGTCTCTTCGTGAAAGGTAAATTATACTACACACATTAAAAAAAAAAAATTGGGACTGCCATTTTTGGTTTCTGAGAGATTTTGGGAGCGCATATCCTGTATTTTGTTTTTGGCCTGTTCGACTGTGCCAAAACAAATAGCAAAAAAAAAAAAAAAAATTGTGGTTTGAGGAGCATAATTAAGGCGAGAATTGGATTGTGTTGCCTATTTTTGGGTGTGTGCGTTTTGATTGAGAATTGACTTTCCAGGAGCAATTCTTTATTTAGTGCGTTAGTGCTTGTTCCCTACTTTTTTATTTTTTTTATTTCTTTTGTTAGGCTTAGCTTTTATTTTAAGTTTAGTTTATTTATTTTGTTTGGTTTTATTTTTATTTTTATTCTAGGTTTTTATCAGTTTGTAGTTTTCTTTTGATTTTACTTCTTTTCTTTTTCTTAAAAAAAAAAGAGTATGTTTTTTTTAGGCTTAATCGAGTAGGTTCGCTTGTTTGTTTGTTTGTATTTTTTTTCCTTTGTTAGTTTTTTTTCTTTTTAGGTTTTCTCCCTTTCAATTGTTTATATTTTTATTTTGTTTTATTTGCGTCTCTTTATTAAAAAAAAAAGAGGAAACCTCATTCAAATCAAAGGCAAAAAGCAAAGAATTCGAGCAAAAAAAAAAACAAGAAAACTCGGAAGCCAAGCAAATTTGCAAATCGCCAACGTTACTCAATTGCACTGGACGGACTGCCATACCCCGCTGTAAAATTCTCTTAACTCTACAGGTGCTCTGCTGCAAAATAAAAATATAGAAATTGTTGTAAAAATCTTCTGCAGGGGCAGCGGCTTGAATGTAAAAAAAATTAATTCTGCAATTTATATTTCTGTTACTGTTCTGTGACTGAAATTTCTGAATTAGTTGGGTATGGACTGATATTTTCATAACTGTCATCATTCTCATCGTTTCTCAACAATAAAATCCGATTAGATATTTCAAAATAATATAATTGAAAAGTGGTGCTTTGTGAAGTTGACTGTCTCGTATAATTGGATCGCGGATATATATTAGTTCAATTTATTGGACTATTAGCAAAAGAGGTTGCATACTACCCGTAAAACATTGGTCGTATCCCTTAGTATTTATACTATACGTGAACGACCATAAGACCCTCTTCCCCCTTTTAATTGAGTCAGTTAATTAATAGAGCACAACTGAGTATTTTATATTATTTTGAAGTGAGAATAATTTTTGTCTTCTGCTGACTTCATTCAAATGTCTGATTCAAAAAAATCCTTGAGAGAAACGTGGGATAATAATCGGAGTAGACGTCCTCTTGAAAAGTATGAGTATGAATTGCAACTCATGAAACAAGATTTTCCAAAATTTCGTGAGCCCAATGTCATCAAATTTCAAAATTTTCCAACTGATCAACATTTTCAAAATCACAGATATAATCGAAACGACGATTTCAATTTAAATTTCAATAACTTCGATTATGGGCCACATCCACATCAAAACGGTTTTGAATCGCAACATACCTTTGATCAACATCAATATGGGGTTGTAAACCAATTCGAAAATAACTTTGAAAATGATTTTCAAATCGACCAAAATTTTCAAGATTACAACCCACACCCACATCAAAATTTTCAAGATCAAAATTGCGATTTTCCCTCAAATTTTAACAGTTTTGGTTATGAACAAAATTTCTATGATCAAAATAATTTCCAATATCATTGTCAGTTTCCTGAAAATTCAAACAACTACCACATTGGAAATAATATTGATTGTGAAATTGATGTGGATTATAATTTTGAAAATCAAGAAATCCAAAACGAGAGCTCTCAAATCAACGATCGTCTCAACATTCTTAGAGAGAGGGAAGAAAGACTAAATAAAAAGGCTGATGAACTTCTTTGTTTATTGACATCTTTGAAAGAACAACGAGAGCAACAAAAACAAATTCAAACAAGCGATGAATCAAAAAACAATCCATTCTTTGCTGATAGTGAAAATTTTCAAATAACGACTTTGGAAATTGAGAATAATCATCTTGATGAAATTTTTCAAAATTCAACAAACGATTTGGATTTCAACTCTTTTCAGAAAAAAGATTTAAGCTTGGATTTTGATCTTTCTCTTTCAAACTACGAGAAACCTGAAAATTTTGAAATTGAACAAAATGAAAATGTTGAATTTTTCAAAAACTTAGAAGTGGAAATGGATTTTAATGAACATGAATTTTTCGGATTGTACGAGGATGAGTTGCCAAATGCGGAAGACGTAGATTCAAGTCACGAGTTCGAAAATTTTAAGTTTGAGGAAATTTCAAATGAACTTGAAATTGTCAGTGTTGAAAACATGTTGTCCAGTAATGAAATTGAGAATTTTGATCACATAGTCTTGAACAACAGTCAGATTTCAACTTTCACTGAATTTATATACGATCACAAATTTTTGAAAAATTACATTGACAAATTTGTTGAACACATGAACTATCTTTGGAATGCTGGTTTGGTTGAAAAACTTCATGTTAGGAAGACCCTGGATATTTATCTCCTGGACTATAAATCTAGGTTTAAAGATGATATGGTTTTCAAGAACTCTTGCTTATTAGAAAACATGCCTAGACATAGTGGGAATGGGACTCATCGGGCTAGAACCAAGTGTGGAAAAAGTTGGTGGCAATCCTTGCGTCGCATGCATCGCAAACACATTTATCATTGTACATATGATCCTTTCTTACATATAGTTAAATTGCATTTCGTTTTACAAATCATTTTACATTTAATCCATCTTTGGGTTCTATCTTTCACATTTAGGAAACGTGTTTACAGTGTGGACACTGTTTAGTTCTAGTGTGTGGGGGGGGGGGGGTCTGCATTTCACTCATTTTCGTTTTTTTTTTTTCGTTTTTTTCTTTCTTTTCATTTCCATCCATTTAAATAGGACCATCATGCATTTTAGACTGTAGTAACATGCCATTTTTTTTTTGAAATACGACTCATTTTCAATTGATACAACAAAATAAGTTTACAATTTTTAGCCAGTTGATAGTATTTTTCTCTCTCAGCTAAATTCGAATTTGAAATATAATGAAAAGTTTAATTTTGAGGGATACTAGTGTAACCGGTACACAGGGAGATTCTTAGGTGATTGCCATGAAATCTATTCTATATTGTAGACTTTGTTTAAATAAGTGGAGGACTTAAAATACTTATTTTGGCTTTTCGAATCTTTAAAACTAAGTTGTGTTAAGCTGAATTCGCGCAACTCTCTTTTGTGCTTATAATTTCAATAATAATAATAGTAATCCAAGGGTATCCAATATTGCTTGTATATCGAGCGTTGGTGTGCAAACCCGCCAAGCTCTATCCGACACGTTGTTGACAAAGTCAGCGTTGGAATATCTTGGTCTCATTTTATGAGATTGGACACCTAAGGATTACCGACACGTTGTTGACAAAGTCAAAGTCGGCTTGCACAATCCGGCAAGCTCTTTACCTACTCTCCGTTAGTCCGCGAGGCAGTGCATGGGTGGTAAACCTCGGTCTTCTAAGTTAGGTGTATGTACTTGAACATAAATTTTAAAATTTTATAGAATAAAGAATAAGCGATGATGCCCAAACACTTCTTGACCTTATTGATTTGACTAGCCATACATGAGAAAATAATAATACCACTTTGCAAACTTTGCCAAGCAAATTAAGAATTTATTTCATGGCTGCACTATGTTATCGACCGAACTAACTGGCCAAACTGGAATTTAACATTTGAAAACTTGATTTATATTGAAAATTTGTGACAAGTTGAGGTATCTAAAATAAAATCAACTGACTAGAAATTGTTAGTTTAATTTGTTGTACCACTTCAGAAACAAGTCTTGTTTTCATTTTTGCTTTTGTTTGCATATGTCCGTTGCATTCATGTAGTTTCATTAGAATCATAGCATACTACATTTGGATTTTGTGGGTAGTATCCGCTGAAAACCCTCACGAGACACGACTCGTCCTACTAGGGACACCTAGAGGTTTAACGGCTTGTTGCATACGCTCAATGCAATCGTGTTTCCTACGAAAGTGTGACTTATCTAGTTAGTTTTCCATTTTCTTTTTACTCGAGGACGAGTAAAAGATAAGTGTGGGGGTATTTGATTGACATAGGAATATGTTTATTTTATGCTCTTGTTTCTTATCTTTTGTATATAAATAAATATTACTTGGGTATTGTTTTATTACTTTTACAGATATTCCAACCCATCCCGCATGCAACCAGAAAAGTAGAGAAATAGAGATGAAATTGATATATATTTACATTTTGAAGAATTGTAGATGAAGATCTCACATCTAGTTGCTGTTGGACAAGAAAAGGATTGATAAAAAGGCTTCGCACATCACAAATCAATGAAGAAATGTCAAGGAAGCAAGAGGAAAAGAGAAAAGGCCCAAATTTGCTTTATTTATCTAAGGCCCATTTATGTTTCTCATTGTAAACTAATTAGTGATGTAATGACCAGGCCCAGTTATCATTAGGGTTAGGGTTTGGCTATCTACCCTATATATACCCTTGTAATGGCATTGTAGCCACTATCCTATCCTATCATATATCTCATTCTATTCTCTTCATTAATAAAACTCATTTTTCTTTTTATTTTATGCAATTTTCTATTTCTTAGCAATTAGTGTTGTCTACACGATTAGATTCGGTAGAACACTATTTGTATTTTGCATTTCTTTTCATTAGCGATTGACCGTCTGATTAGATTCAGCGGTAATCCTAATTTTTATTTTCTGTTCGTTTAATTCTGTTCTGCAATTTTATTTCCATTGTTCTATTTTATCTTTAATCGTTGAATTTATTACAGATCTGATTAGATTCGAATCTGCAGTAAATTTAATTGCATCTTTTAATTGTAGTTTCACTTTTTATTTTGTTTCGCAAAATCAACCTCCAGCTTCGTCTAACACGCCTAAGAAAAAAATAAATAATAATTTTTAATTAAACCTCCCTGTGTTCGACCTGTATGCTACACGCCTGAATGCTTGCAGAATTTATTACAAATGTCGCGCTTTTCTAGTTCATAGACTAGCGTCGATCAGCGGTGATGATATCTCGGTCAACAGGGAGGAGGATTTCTGGCCAGGAAGTGCGGCGTTTCAGGGTCGTCGTGTGGAGCCAATACTGGTGCGAGTTGCACCATAGGAGGGGCGACAGTAGAGGATGTCGCGAGCTTCGGGGTGACATCGACGGATCTTGGTCAAAGGGGTGGTGGTGGAAGTATGGTGGAACCCTAAGCTTGGAGTTGGGTTTGGTCAACGGACTGTAACGAAGAAAAAGATGGCAAAGGCAACGTTAGTCTAAGTGTTATTAAAATATAATTAATTTAAACAAATTGTTTTATTAGTTATTAATCTTTAAAATGATGTAACTTTTTCAAACAGCGTCGGAATTTTGCGAAATCAGTCGCGTTGGATTTGTATCAGAAAACACTACCTTATGGAGCAAACTAGAGTTGAAACAGAGTATATTAGATTTTGGTCAAAATCCAAATCAGAGTTGTTCAGAAGTAAAAGCTATAGGTGAGATTTCTTTGTTTAAAAATAATTAAAATTTAATTATCTTTCGTTATTTCAATTCCATATATGTATGTTAATTAAATTAAATTCTGTGATGTATGATATGGTATTTGTTGTTTGCTGATGATGACGATTGTTGTGGTATGTGTTTGGTTAGATTTAGAACTGAAATAAAAATCATATTTTTATTTTAGATCTATAAATGTTGACATAGATTACAAAGTTCCTCTATTTTGATTCAATGAAAATGTAATCGCTTTAAATTATTTTTTTTAAAAAGAATAATTTTTATTGTCATTCATTTTTTTTTTAAATAAAAAGAACATATTTGGTGTCATATTCTTTTTGAATACAAAAAGAATAATTTATATTGTCAAATGGATACAATAAAAGATTAGATTCAAAGGAATGATTATTGAAATAAAAATATACATTTTGGTCAAAACACGATTTTTGAAATAAGAATAACATTTCTGTCAAAAGAATGATTAGTGATAAAATAGCATTTTTGTTTATTCTAAAAGAATGAAGACAAAATCATCATATTTTGTTTACATAAAAAGAATTAGACAAGATCATCATTTTTGGTTTACATCAAAAAATTAGTCAAGATTACCAGTTTTGGTCATTTTAAAAGAATGAATTAAAAGTATTCATTTTTGTTATATTAAAGATGATAAGACCAAACTATACATTTTTGGTAATTATAAAGGATGAGGTATAGATATACATTTTTGTATATATAAAAGTATTGGACAAAAATTTACATTTTTGTATATTTATAAGGATTGGATAGAAAATCACCTTTTTGATTAAAACTTGATTAGTGAATGAAAGGGACATCATTGGTTAAATTTAGATTAACAAGAAATATATTCACTTTTGTTAATATAGTCTAGTTGAGATGATAATATAAATTTTGTCAAAACATGTTAATTGGAAATAAAAATTACATTTTTATCAAAACATGTCATTGAAACCAATTTAACAGTTGTGTTAGAATATTTAGAATAAAGAATACATTTTTGTTAGAAAAAGTAATTAGAATAAAGAATACATTTTTGTTAGAAAAAGTATTCAGAATAAAGAATACATTTTTGTTAGAAAATGTAATTAGAATAAAGAATACATTTTTTTAGTGGCAAACTGTTTTCAACTAAAAGAGACATGAGATTTTACCAAATTTTTTTTTTGAAATAAAAAATTCATTTTTAGTATCATTTTAGTTGAAGCAAAAAAAAAGATTAGACATAAAAGATTTTATTTTTATTGACACTTTGATTTCAATAAAGAGAAGTAACATAAAAGATTTTATTTTTATTGTTCATTATATTCAATAAAAAGATTGTACATTAAAAATTACATTTTCAATGTAGTTTACATTCCATTGAAAAGATTAGAATAAAAGATTATATTTTTATAATCATTTTTGTTTACATAAAAAAAAAGATTTGACAAAATTAGCATTTTTTCTGTATAAAAAAGGTTAACACAAAATGAATATTTTTGTGTATTAAAAAGGGTTAACACAGAATGAATATTTTTGTGTATTAAAAAGGATTGAACAAAAATGAACATTTGTGAACATTAAAAAGAATGAGTTAAAAATGTATATTTTTATACATTAAAAAGAATGAATTAGTAATGGACATTTTTGTCACACTAAAAAGAATGAAATAAAAATGCACATTTTGTCATTTATAAGGAATGAAACAAAACACCTATTTTTGGTCATAAAAAGAGCTTAAACAAAATATACATTTTTGTTCATTAAGAAGAAAGATTGCATTTTGATCATTATAAAGGATTAAGAAAAATGAGCATTTTTGGTTTACTTTAAAAGATTAGACAAATTTATCATATTTTGTTACATTGAGGTGATTAGACAAAAGTATCATATTTTGTACATTAAAAAGGAATTAAACAAAATTACAATTTTTGTCACTTTATAAGAATTAGAATAAAAGAGACATTTTTATCATTTTTAGAAGGATGAAGTAAAACATTCATTTTGTCATTAAAAATGAATGAGACCAAAAATATACATTTTGGTAAGTGAATAGGAGTTAAGATTTTATGGTCATTCGTTAACAATAAAAAGGATTGAAATAAAAGACTAGATTTTTATTGTCATTAGTTCACAATAAAAAGAATTGAGATGTTTGTCTGAGGTGTTGAAATGTTTGATATGTTAAATATATTGTTAGTATATTCAAACTGAATATTACACTTCCATTTACAAGTTATCCGACTTGTTTATGTGATTGGGTCGACAATTTTTACACATCGCCCAAGTGCACAAATAACGTATTATTTGATTGTTGGATGAAACCCCACACGGGTGTTGGGATGATACTTGATCTACACTAGTCCCAATATTTAGTGTAGAATCCACTTTGGTTGTTATTTGGGTGTTTGATAATTATTTGTCATGATGGTTGATTTCATGCAATATATGGTTGTTGATTGAGTCACATTCCAATAAAGGATATTCTAGAAAAGAATATTTTAGAATATATTTTAGAAAAAGAATATATTTTGGAAAATTATATTTTTATTGAAATAAACTAGTTATTAACTAGAATGAATCATTAAATTTAGATTTATTGAAGTTATCCAATTAGTAAATATTTAATTGAAATTAAATTAAATAAATTGGATTTTGGGTTTGTCGTGAATAGTGTCTTAAATAACCCTGTTCTTAAACCCCATGTGAAAAGAATAATCTTTAATTTAGATTATTAAAAGTTTCAATTATATTTAGTGATTGAAATAAGATGAAATATGAGTTGGGTTTATTGTGAACTGTGTTTCTAAGCGACATTTGTTCTTCAACCCAACTGATAGTGAAAATTATGATTTGAAATTTATAAATCTTTTATTACGATTTAAATGAGAATTTTCCAAAAGCCAAGTTTTTCAATTTTATATATTAAATTGGAGTTGAATGAAATTCGAATTTATAATAACCGAGATAGGCTTCTGTAAAAGAAAACCGATACTACATATGGAATTTAAGAGGCTTTGCCGCTATTCCATTTATATTATTGGTTGGATACAGAAATTTATAACGATTATATATTGATTTGATCCCTGTGAAGATTCCATATTTTGATGGAAGATGATTTTGGGTTTACCGTGAACTATGTTTTAAAGGACATTAGTTCTTTAACCCAGTTAAGAGTAAGATTAATTTCTTAAATTTAAATAATCATTGAATAATGATTTGTGATATTTAAAACCAAATTGTGTTTTAAATAAATCTTTAAAAGAAAGATTTAAGAGTAAATGTAAAGAATTTATCTTTGATAGAATAATTTGAATATTTTATTAAAAGAATATTCCGAATTGGAATGAGGCATTGGATGTGTTTTTATAGTACTTGATTTTTAATTATAAAATACGTGAGTTATTCGGGAAGACCGGATTTAACCCATTCCGAATAATTACTACGACGATGAAGAGTCAAAGATGAAGACGGTGGTTGAAGACCGACGATCTTCACATCGAATGGATGTGTTGCTACGGAGACCCTTGATGGGAGTAGCTACGTTGAAGGGGCTTCAATGGTGGTCGTCCGGACTATTGTTGATTGTTCGGATTTGGTTTTCGCTCAGACCCAGAGCATAAGCTAGTAAATGGATGCATGTCTGACGTTGGATTTCGTTCCATGTGAATTAAATTGATTTTTATTAATGTATATCTGATTGGTGGTGGAGAATTTATTCTCTACTTAACACCCCGGTATATATTAATAGTGATTGGTCGCATGGCGTGAATTGTCAATGTGGCACGCCAAGATGCAGTTGATCAAGGCTTTTGTTGAAAAGAAGGGCCTTGTGGGATGATCAAAGTATAGCCTATTACGGCATAGCTTTGTGTATATTGTGACTTCGTGAGCCTCACACCACGGTATGAGTCAAAAACGGGATTAGGACTGCAGGGAGTGCACACGTTTCTTTCTAGCTAGGAGTAGTGCCGGTGCTCAAACTGGCTGGCATTTTACTTATGTGGATGATGCATTTTGAGGCGCCTCGGATTTTTATAGGCCATTAGTGGTCATACTATAGGTCCAAAGGGACCGGAAAACGTGCGTTCAGGGATAATTAATCCACTACCCTTAGGTAGGGAACGGCCCTGAAGATCCAAGGGTTGCCCATAGGTGTGATCCTGAGGCATTTGCTAGAGTGTCTCGAATCGGAGAGGAGCTTGCCCCTAGCCTCGACTCATGATGGAAATCCAATTTCCAATACGACCTTGCGGTTTTGATTGTAGAACTAGTATGGCGACATAGTAGGATGGGGTACTATGCCGTCAATGATTAATACATTATGATTGAAATTGTTTTTGAAATAAATATATACCCCTATATATACACACTAATATTAAATCCGTTTTTATCGTATCAAGCATCTTTTGACCATTATAAGGTAAAACCCTATCCTCCAGTTTGCGTTGCATTGTGTGATGGGACTTGGGTCTTATAATGGTTTCATTTTTCTAAAAAGCATTGCGTTGTTTAATGACTTACTTTAATTTAGGCACTGGCAATCCAATGGAGTAAACCCGTTCCGCGTTAGCGGCGTGGTCCTGTGATTAGCCATATTAATTAGATAAGTTAAGTTAAGATTTCTCATACCAGTCCCATGACTGACCTGTAGTTTGTTTCACTGGCAAACTCGGATGCCCATATTTTCCACACGGGCAGTCGAGTAGCTTTTGTAGATATATTTACAGGATCCTGGTTTATAGCTGAAGCGGTATTCGGAAAGCTCTGTATCCGTGTATTCCTTGCAGTTGTATATTTGTATTATTTTTTTCGCTGCTATTTACATATAATTTAAATCTCCGATATTATTGTATTTTTATTGTGTAATAAGTATTCATACTCCGTTATATTCTTGTACTCTGATGTAATTGTTGTAATCAGCAATAAAATGTTCTTCAATTTGTGTTCTGATGTGTGTTGTTCTCCAAGCAATCTAGGCTTTCCTTTATGGGGAAGTTTGGGTCGTCACACATACAAAAAGGGAAAATCAAATTCTATAGATCAGGCGATGATATACCCTAATGGGTATGACCCACATAGCCATGCTGCCTACCTGATTTCAATCATTTCCCGATCGATGAGGCTTGAGATTATGATTACCATTTTCAGACATTACACTCAAACTTTGAATGCCACATTGTCAAATCCATCAATCGCTAACTGACTTACACAAATATACTCTGGGTGTTAAGCTAAAGAAGTTGCCTTCTCTTCGACCGTTCTCGGTATATTTGTAAAAAAAACAACATACATGATTAATGGAAATACACTGTTAGACATTCGTCTATACAAGTTCATTCTGGGTCTGAACAAAGCCGAAGGCACTATTTCCTTTATTCCATCTTAGGTAATTTCTACCTAGGATTAATTGACATAACCCTTGCACTTTACTCCATCTTCGATTATCTTCAACATAATCTATTTGTAATGCTTATGCCTATACAGAGTGGTTTCTGATAATAAATGCGACCCTGGGTTCTTCGTATGGACAACAATATTATTAAATTGGTCAATGCTTTGATATTCGATTATTTAACTATCTAAGAAACAAAAGTCAACCAACTTCCATTTCAATATTCAACCAAGCAACATTGAGCCCTTTTAAATTAATCTCTTATTAATTTAAATCGCTTTCCCAACTTTCATCTCAAATATCTTCTTCTGTGATATTTTTCAAAACCGCTTTAACTTCTCACGACATTTGGAAACCATTTCCATATTTCACAAACTCTTTATTTTCTATACTTAGAAAATATTTGTTATTACCATCGGAAAACAATTCCATATACTTATCTTTTTCACAAAACCATTCATCTTCTATACCTATAAAATATTCATTATTATATTTCCAAACCATACTTACTTAGGTTAAAATGAATGTTGCATAAAAAATTGTACGATAACCCAAAGTACTGCATATATATTAAAATATCCTTAAAACATTTCCTTTTTGGACATTATTTGGTTTATACTTCAAATTTTTTCAAAATTCCTTTTCTAATACTTAGGAAAATATTTAAAAATATTATTCAAATCTTTATTTGAATTTTACTTAGGAAATATTTCATAAACTAACCCATTAAACATCATCCTTTTACACTTCACAAAATCGATTTTACTTATTTATAATCTCAATTATCCCCTCACAACTTCTTGTATGAATTTATATTCATTTTGTGAAGTTCCTTTCTTTAACAAAATTGATTTTTAAGATTTCTCTTTTAAAATCTCTTTATATTAAAATAAGTATTTTTGGAAAATAATGATTTTAAAACATTTAAATAAATATTTCAAATAAAAAAACTTTTTCTAAAATAAATATAATAAATAATTTCAATTTAAAATGTTGTTACATTATCAAAAAACTTATTTATAAACATAGATTTTATTCCTCTATCCTTCGAATATTAAAATAAGAGCTTACCAAAATATTTAACTTCAAATAATAGTTTTACTAAATAGTTAAAAATAAATAACCATCCTTTCTAAAAAATAAATTATTTTTTATATAAAACTCAACATCATCGAGTTCCCATTATAAATCCCTCGTGATTTATCTTATTCTGAACATCGAAATAAAATCCTCTTTATCCTTTCCAAATGATTTCCACTTTTTCCTTTAAATTCATGCTTGAATTTATATTCTCAAATTACCCAATGATGATTATCTCACTCTATTTATAAACATTGTTTATAAATTAAAATCCTTGTTTATTTATTAAAAATAGGCTTATTGTTTCCAAGCCCATTTAGAATTCAACTAGTATTTGGAAAAATAAAATTTTCCTTTTAAGATTTTTATATCTCGATTTCAATTTCAAAAATCATATTTAATAAATAAGATACTATTTTTGTTTTTAAATTCCTTATATATAGTATTTCCACAAAAGCTATTTTTAAATTTTGTCTAAATAATAAATCAATTCTAAGATCGAGTCTCTATTAAATTCCGCAACCCTCCTTTATAAAATTCTTGATTTAATATAAAAATTTCAAAATTCAGAATTCAGAATTCACTTCTAAAATTCCTTTATATATTCAAAAACAATTTATGTTAACTACCAAAATTAAGGGCATGTGCTGTTTAAGCATCCAAACACACAATAATCTGCACTAAATATTTTTTTGGCAAAGCCGACCAGTTTTTATAGTGTTTCGTAACATTTTTTATTGTAACAAATAAAAAAATACATTATTATAGGAGTAGAAACATCGTCTAGCTAGTAAACTTTGGTTTTTAAGGTGAACCATCCACCACTTTGATTTTTAAGGTGGACCGGCCACCACCATCCTATCAAGATTACAAAGTGGACCTAGAGGCTATTTCTAGACTATAAAATTTTATCTCAACGCAGGGAGTAAATTACATAACAGACATAAAGTAACGTAGTTTCCAACTACACGGGACACAAAGGTCAGTGCAACAAGAAACATACAAGCAAGTTCCAAGAGCACGTGTTGTGCTATACATCTGCCATGATTGAACCATACAAGGCAGTAACCTATTTCTTGAGCCACTCACACAACTACTCCAAGGAATACTGTAACACCCCACGTCCATTAATGTCACTCACAAAGGGAATGCATTAACTTCCATGGAGGTTATAAGTGAATATAGAACAGAAAAATTACAACAAGACAGATAATAAGTAGTACTTGGAAATCTAAAACTTCATTTTATTGCAGTGGAAATTAAACATGTTTATTACATCACAAAACCATTAATCAGAGTCAAGTACATTATCCATCTTCATAAAAACAAAATACATAACCCCATTACACAAATAGCCATTAAAAGATAACAAGCTGGACTTTACTTCAACGGTCCAAGCTTTCCAAGAGAGATAAAGCAATCCAATCAAACTCCACTAGAGTTGGGCCCAACCTGAGGACCTGGAGGGGGAAAAAGGATAGAAATGGAGGGGGTCAGACATAAAGTCTGGCGAGTATGACAATTCTAACAATACTATTATCAAATTAACTAGACTAAGGCATAAGCTGGAAGACAAGTAAATGTCTATGAACTATTAGGTAGATAAAGATAGCGTTTAAGATAACGGTAAAGGCACACCTAATTTCTAACAAATAATTACTACACTGCACCGCACACCACTACACTGCACCGCACCAGTCACCCTAAAGGTTGATCCCACTTGCTTCACACAGAAACATATAAATAGCCTTACGTACCCCTAGCTGACTACATAGGTGCCGTCTGCCCCTACCTCCACTAGGTGTACCCCACTACCCACTTTCGATCGGCTCCCTACTCGTAGATACCCGTGTTGGCCCCACAGTGGGGTGTATCACTCCCCTAAAGTGGCAACCTGATACAACTTGAGAATGCACGGCTTATACCTACCCGATGCAACAACGTCTTACCTACTAGCCCGGTTCCACACACGCATACGAAACCCGTTGGACTTGCGTTGCCACCGCTCCCCGTTTTGGCCTCTTACAGTCGAACCCAGCATGCGTGTCCCGTCCTCGACTTGGGTCGAGCCCACAAAGATACGTTTGGGATACTGGTCGAAATGGGCCCCCACAAGCTACCTACCTAAGCTTGTCACTAGTATATCCCACTTAACCCTCTTAGTCATGTTCATTTACATGTGTGTTTGGTTAAGTCTTACTAATCGTATTTCACATGCCACTAAGGGCACCCCCTAGATTCCTCATGCCACCCAAGGCACCTACTTAACCCCCATGTCCCACCTTTCATGTTTATCTGGTTATGTATTTCTTAATTCATTCAGGCCATAACCTCATAAAGACCTCTCACATTAGACTGGCATTTATGGCGGCTGGATTTGCCGGGCGGGTCCGGGCAGTCTTACACCATAAAAGAGTCTAACCTTGTGTCTTTACAACCGTTATGCTTTAGTTTAGGCCTAGGACCTCTCACATTGGGCTGACATTTGTGACCACTGGATTTGCCGGGCGGGTCCGGGTAGGTTTACGTCACAAACGAGTCCAACCTCGTGTCCTAAGCATTGATTAACACTTAAAATCTTTTACCCCAGATTTAATAATTCCCTATTCAAATTATTAATTAAGTCAACTTTTAATGATGTCCATAATTGACTCAATTATGGCCATCCACTTATGGCATGCAAAATCATATCAATTGCACCCCAACTTTTTAATATTAAATCCTTAATATTACCCCTACCCCACGTTTATACGTTCGCTTATTCAACGCATAATATAGGCTAGACTTGTATAGTCTAACACCTAGCACAAAGATAAATTATCACAACATATAGACAATTAAAATAAATCTAATCATAATAGGGGTGAAACTTGCATAAACTACACATGTTAAGGATCAAAAGGTGTCAACTTGTTAAATGTCTCAATTTACATGATATGATCATAGCCCAAATCTATACATAAACTTGCATATGGGGTTTTAGGCAACATAATGATGGTGTGGACTAGCATAGGATATCACATATGTCATAGCATAATTCTAGATGTCATAATAGATGTCTTGGTATATGTTCATAACTTTTCTAATCAATCTAACTTGCATATGTGACTTGTTATATAGATCAACATAACCCAAACATGATGATTTAATTAATATGAACTAACTAGCATAAATGGTAACATCATGGCCTTTTTAGCATGTATGATTCATCACAACTTAGCATAGAAACTTTCAACATACATAACATCATCATAGCATGATTTACAACATATAAGATATCATCATCACATAACATTGGATTTACAATATACATGATAGCAAAAGGGGTTTACAACAACATATATGATAATTCACATCATCTACTCATAATCCATTCATAACTCAACCTAATTAAAATGATAATAATCTTGTTAAGATCATCATACTCACAATTTAGAGAAGAAAAGAGAGAGTTTTTCTTTGCTTTAGGGTTGAGAGAATTAGAATTGAATTTGCTTTTCTTCTTTCTTAGTTGGTGGCGGCTCCATTGATTTCCATGGCGATGGTATGACGGTAACTACTCTATTTTAATTAGGTTTAGGGTTAGCATTAGGATGTATTTATAGGTGTAGGAAGTTATTTAGGACCATTAGATTAACCCTGAACCATGAGAACCAATCAAATGCAAAATCAGCATTTGAGCGAATCGGCCCACGGGTTGACAGTCAAACACCCTGGATTAACCCCTAGTCGACCAAGCGGGGCTCGGGTCGACCTCAAAAATGGGCCGGTTCGGTTATTCCCCCTCCCAATTCGCTGTTTTGAACTTTTTCGCATATTTATTTATTTAATTTTTAATTTATATATATATATATATATATCAATATATATATATATTTCTCTGCGCAACCCATTTCACTTAATTCTTTTCTAAAAATTAAGTATAATTTAATTTGTGAATTTTAATGTTATAAAATTACGGGGTGTTACATTCTCCCCTCCTTAAAGGATTTCGTCCCCGAAATCTCCAAGTCAAGAAGAATGTATA
Organism: Allium sativum; assembly: GCA_030737875.1. Lineage (NCBI taxonomy): Eukaryota > Viridiplantae > Streptophyta > Magnoliopsida > Asparagales > Amaryllidaceae > Allium > Allium sativum. The sequence continues at coordinate 823,066,136 of CM060916.1, forward strand.
TCCTACCATCTAATCGTCCATCTACTCAACCATCAAACACCAGCATCCATTGTCCTTAAAAGACTTCTAATGCTTTAATGTTTATATGCATAGTGTGTGTATGTGTTCATATCTAATGCAAAATTAGGCGGTCTACTGATTTAGTCGACCTCCTTAGTGCAATTCATGATAGTTCCATGCGTCCAATATGTATGCAAAAGATTCCTAATGATACATATTAATTCTATATGCGTGCACAACCATCCACCCGAATGCAGCAACTATATGATAATACAACCATTATACATCCATTTTACTAAATACATCCATATATATGCAATATGCAATATGAAGTGACTGAGCCGATCTGGTACCTAATAGTGTGTGTATATGCATCCACGAGCAACCACTAGCAAACACTTGCATCCACTTTGCCTCCACCATACATAACATGTCTCAAACACATGTTTCAACCATAGGATTATCCTAACTAAAGGTCAAAGATACTAGTGAGAGGATATACTAAAGATAAGATAAGTACAAGATAAGCGATAAAGGAGAAATTAAAGGACATACCCTTGAAAAGAAAAGGGTATCGTGAACGCATCTTCTCTTCTGTGTGACGGAAAGGAATTTCGCTCGATCCGAATCAGTCATTAAACCGATCTAGACCGTTCCAAACCCCTGATCGTTTTAAGAACAGGACAAATCAGAACGCAGACGGAAGAACATTTCATTGTTATTTCAACAACTCCATCAGAATACAAGAATATACAGAGTATAAATGAATAAATTACATTCGATGAATATCAGAGATTAAAATAAATTACATAGCAGAGGAAAATAATACAAAGCACAACTGAAGGTGATATACGGATACAGAGCTTTCCGGATATCATTCCAGCTGTAAACCAGGATCCTGTGAATATAAATCTGCAAAACCAAAACTACTAGCTGCCCGTGCGGAAAATAGGGGCACCCAGAGTTTAGGTTAAAACAATAAACTCCAGGTCAGCCATGTGACTGGTGTGAGAACTAAAACAGTTATTTAAACTTTACTTTTAAAAGAGAGTAATTCAAGGGACCACACCGTATAACACGGAACGGGTTTCCTCCCAAGAATACCAGTGCATAGAATAAACAACGCAATGCTTTTTCGAAAAATGAAGCTATTATAAGACCCAGGTTCCATCACATAATGCAACACAAGCCGGAGGATAGGGTTTTCCCTTATAATAGCCAAACATTCTTGGTACGTTTAAAACAAATCATTTGATACTATAATAAGTGTATAGTGTCAAAACATTTTCAATCATAAATATCAATCCTAGGCGGCATGGGTACCATCTATCATGTCGCCATACTAGGCTCTACAAATAAAACCGAGATACACGTATTGGAAATTGGATTTCCGTCATGAGTCGAGGCAAGGGGCAAGCTCCTCTCCGCGTTCGAGACACTCTAGCAAATGTCTCAGATTCGTTGGAAAGATATTATCAATTAGATCCTAATGTTTTTGGTTTCGCTAAAATCCGGATTGTTTTGCACCTGGTACATTCAATTTAAGTTTGAAATCGAATTATCGAACTACCGCGCCATTTTCAATTCTATTTATAATTATATATAATTATTTATATTCTAACGATGACGTATATAATATATAAGTTCGAATTATATTCAAAATAAATTTCTCGTCGATATTACTTAAAATAATCTATTTTAAATATTCAAAATTCGCTAAAATTGCCAAAATAAAAATTTTAAACTGGCTCGCATTTCCGGGTTATTACATTCTGTCTCCCAAGTAGCGTTGCTCTCATCATCTCCCCATTGTACTTTGACTAGTCTGACCTCTCGATTCCTCAACCTCTTGATCTCCGACCCAAGAATGCGCGTAGGAGCTCGTCGAATTGTCGCATCATGCTTTATCTCCACCTCTCTAAGAAAGCTCGGCTCTACCACTTCCGCGGTCTCGTGCAAGCACTTCCTCAAATGTGACACATGGAATACGTCGTGTACACCACTAAGTCTCTCGGGCAACTCCACTCTATACGCCATCTGTCCAATTTTCTCCTTAATAGGAAACGACCCAACAAACCTTGGTGCTAATTTCCCAACGGACCCAAAGCGAAAAACGTTCCGTAATGGAGACACTTTGACAAAGACCATGTCCCCAACTTCAAACTCGAGATCTGTCCTCCTCTTATCCGCATAAGATTTCTGCCTATCATGTGCTGCTTTCATCCTCCTTCGAATCAAGTCGATCTTCTCCGAAGTCTCCCTAATCATATCGGGCCCAAGTAAGATCTTATCTGTAGATTCCCACCAACATGTAGGTGAACGACAAGGTCGTCCATATAGAGCTTCGAATGGTGCCATACCAATGCTGGACTGAAAGCTGTTATTATATGCGAACTCCACCAATGGAAGATGCTCTTCCCACGTACCCCCAAAGTCTAGGATACATAGCCTCAACAGATCCTCTAGAATGCGATTCACCCTCTCGGTCTGGCCGTCCGTCTGAGGATGATATGCGGTGCCCAAACATTACTGAGTCCCTACCGCCTCTTGTAAGCTTCTCCAAAATTCACTAGTGAAAATAGGATCGCGGTCGCTCACTGTGCTAGAAGGAACACCATGCAACCGAACTATCTCTCGAACGTATACAGAAGCTAACCATGGAGCAGTCCTCTTACTCTTCACGGGAATAAAATGGGCGCTCTTAGTAAGTCTATCTACTATAACCCAAATTCCCGTATTACCCTTCCTCGATCGCGGTAATCCATGCACAAAATCCATCGAGATGCTTTCCCATTTCCATAGTGGAACCTCCAATGGGTGAAGCAACCCACCGGGTTTCTTTTGCTCCGCTTTTACTTGTTGGCACACCAAGCATCTAGCGACATACTCGGCCACGTCTTTCTTCATGTCGGCCCAAAAGTAAACTCTCTTAATGTCTTTGTACATCTTGTCCCCGCCGGGATGAATGGTCATCTTCGAACGATGTGCTTCGTCAAGAATAGTCTTCCTTAGGTCATCGTCTTTTGGTACACAAAGTCTACCGTCCCTACGTAACCAACCCTTATCGTCTAGGGTATACCTACAGAGATGGCTTGATGACTCCCCTCCTTTGAGTTTTTCTACTAACTCAACCAACTGCGGGTCGTCTCACTGTGCCTCGCCAATCCGTCCCGAAAGCGTAGGTCTGACCTCCAAGGATGCTAGCAAACCGGGTACGAAGTCAACGGAAGGTCTAAAGTCAAACATCGAAATGAATTCTAAACTTCGCCGCTCAACAAACAAAGGACTTAAGGATAATCTTTTTCTACTTAAGGCGTCTGCCACCACGTTACCCTTGCCAGGAGTATAGGCTATTTCGAAGTCGTAGGACGCTAAGAACTCCATCCACCTTTGCTACCTTAAGTTCAAGTCCTTTTGAGAGAATAGTTAATTTAAAGACTTGTGGTCAGTGAATAATTCGAATCTCTCGCCAAGAAGATAATGACGCAAAGACTTAAGCGCGAAAACAATAGCGGCCAATTCTAGGTCATGTGTAGGATAATTTTTCTCATGCGCTCTCAACTGCCTTCCACCATAGGCTATTACCCTACCCTCTTGCATTAAGACTGCGCCTAGTCCTGTCCCACAAGTGTCAGTATAAACGGTAAACGGGTTACTCCCGTCTGGCAATACTAAGACTGGGGCTGAAGTCAAAGCTCTCTTCAAACGTTGGAACGCATCATCACAATCTACGTCCCATGTGAAAACTAGGTTCTTCTTCGTCAAGCGTGTCAATGGAGCTGATATCTTTGCGAAGTCTTTGATAAACTTCCTATAGTAGCCAGCCAACCCCAAGAAACTTCTCACTTCGGTAGCATTTTTAGGAACCTTCCAATCTTGGATGGCCACCACCTTCGCGGGATCTACAACTATCCCTTCTTTGGAAATCACATGTCCTAAGAACCGTACTTCCTTCCTCCAAAAGTGACACTTAGAAAATTTAGCTTTAAGCTTATGCGCTCGAAGAGTCTCCAACAGTTCCCTAAGATGTAGGGCATGCTCTTCTTTATCCTTAGAAAAGATCAAGATGTCATCTACAAAGACTACCACAAATTTGTTAAGGTACTCCCTAAACACCCTACTCATCAAATCAACAAAGTATGCGGGGGCGTTTGTCAAACCGAAGGGCATCACTAGCCATTCATAGAAACCGTCCGGAGTCCTAAAGGCAGTCTTGTCTATGCTATCCTCAACCACTCTCAACTGACGGAAACCAGTGGCTATGTCCAACTGCGAAAACACTGAGGCGCCAACTAACTGATCGAAGAGATCGTCAATCCTCGGCAGTGGGTGTCTGTTCTTCTTAGTAAGCTTATTAAATTCTCTATAGTCCACACAAAGTCTAAGGGACCCATCCGCCTTCGTGGCAAATACTACTGGAGCACCCCACTCCGATATACTTCATCTTATGAACCCCTTCTCAAGCAACTCCTTCACTTGCTTATCGAGTTCCCTCCTTTCACGTGGAGCCATGTGGCATACTGGCAAAGATACTGGTTTCGCATAATCCACAAGATATATTCAAAAATCTATCTCCCGCTTCGGAGGCAAGCCCTTCACCTCCTCAAACACATCCGAATATTCTCGGACCACTCTAACATATCGTAGATTTTCCTCAGATGCGTCAAGAGATTCTAAATAACTTAGCATAACGGAATTTATGGGATTACAAAAGATCTCGAGAGTGTTGCCAAGGCGAGTCATGAGCCTAACTACTCTCCTTTCACAATCAAGAACGGCCCCATTTCTGGATAACCAATCCATTCCTAAAATTAGCCCATAGCCCGTGAAGCCCAACACAAAAGCATCACATCGAAACTCAACGCTAAGTATAGAAATTTTCAAATCCAAACACATCATGGACAAATGAGCTGAGCCCCCAATTGGATTCGAAACAACTAAGGGATCCTCTACTAAACTGGTGTTTAAGTGCAGTGATTCAACTAATGATGTAGAGATAAACGAATGTGATGCGCCCGAATCGAATAAGGTACGGACAGGATGATCAAATAGAAAAACTAAGCTTTCAACAGAAATGGTTCTACCTCGTTCTTGCAGCGGTGGGACCGCGAGAGCCTGAACTTGTCCCCTTGTCTGCCTTGGTGCCATAAGAGCCTGCACCTGTCCTCCCGAGGTAGCTCCTGCCCTCTGCCCCTTCTTTGGGCAGTCCTTCACTAAATGTCCCGCATCGCCACAATGAAAACAGCCTGTCTTCTTTTTCTTTCGGCAATCCTTGCTGAAATGGCCTGGAGTTCCACAATTAAAGCACTTCTTCTTTCCCTTGCCATTATTGTCTTTTCCACCCTTCTTGTTTTGCTGTTGTGGTTTCTTCTGATCCCCCTTCTTCTCGGGTGCCTTATCAGCTTTAGCGCTTTTCTCCTCATGCATGAGCGCCATTTCTACTAACTTCTCAAAGGTGGCCCCCATCGGGATGTGGGTCATAGCCAACCCTTGCAATGGTTCATTCAAGCCATTCACGAACCTTAGAGCCTTCTTCTCCGGCGTGTTTACTAAGTCCAAGCCAAACCTTGCTAACTGATTAAATTTATTGACATATTCTTTCACTGATGAGCTTCCTTGCTTCAATGTCAAGAACCTTTCCATATATAGATTTTCTTCCGCCCTTGAGAGAAACTTCGCCTCGAACCTACGTCTGAAATCCGCCCAAGAGTCAACAGGACGCTCCCCATTAGTGACCTCCCACCAAAACGAGGCCTCTCCCTTCATCAACCAAGCTGCTAAACGAACTCTCCTCCCTTCTTCTACTTCAAAGATTTCTAGCAATTCTTCCACCTCCATAAGCCAATCTCTAGCTTCCACAAACGTTTCTGACCCTTGAAATGGTTTTCCACCCATAGCCTTGAATTCCTTGCACGTCTTTGCAAAATTATCTACGTGAGGAGGAGGAGGAGGAACGGGTGCAACTGTTGTGGAGAAACATTGGCTGGACCTGCAACGGCTCTAGCCTCCAATAGCCTCCTATACCATCCTGGTATCGTTACACCGTCGGGTAGATTAAGATCTTCAGCCATGCTGAAACGAGAAAGGAAAGATTCAAAATGGAGAATTCGAAAGATAAAGATATGTGGCTATTGGGGATTATGTTTTTATTAAAAACTTTTCTCTTAAAATTTATCATTAAAACATGTTTTTGAAAACACTTCTTCCAAAAATAACTATTTTTCTAAAGTATTTTTATCTGTTCTGGTAACCTTAAGCTCTGATACCACGTGTAACACCCCACGTCCATTAATGTCACTCACAAAGGGAATGCATTAACTTCCATGGAGGTTATAAGTGAATATAGAATAGAAAAATTACAACAAGACAGATAATAAGTAGTACTTGGAAATATAAAACTTCATTTTATTGCAGCGAAAATTAAACATGTTTATTACATCACATAACCATTAATCAGAGTCAAGTACAATATCCATCTTCATAAAAACAAAATACATAACCCCATTACACAAATAGCCATTAAAAAGATAACAAGCTGGACTTTACTTCAACGGTCCAAGCTTTCCAAGAGAGATAAAGCAATCCAATCAAACTCCACTAGAGCTGGGCCCAACCTGAGGACCTGGAGGGGGGAAAAGGATAGAAATGGAGGGGTTCAGACATAAAGTCTGGCAAGTATGACAATTCTAACAATACTATTATCAAATTAACTAGACTAAGGCATAAGCTTGGAGACAAGTAAATGTCTATGAACTATTAGGTAGATAAAGATAACGTTTAAGATAACGGTAACGGCACACCTAATTTCTAACGAATAATTACTACACTGCACCGCACACCACTACACTGCACCGCACCAGTCACCCTAAAGGTTGATCCCACTTGCTTCACACAGAAACATATAAATAGCCTTACGTACCCCTAGCTGACTACATAGGTGCCGTCTGCCCCTACCTCCACTAGGTGTACCCCACTACCCACATTCGATCGGCTCCCTACTTGTAGATACCCGTGCTGGCCCCACAGTGGGGTGTATCACTCCCCTAAAGTGGAAACCCGATACAACTTGAGAATGCACGGCTTATACCTACCCGATGCAACAACGTCTTACCTACTAGCCCGGGTCCACACACGCATATGAAACCCGTTGGACTTGCGTTGCCACCGCTCCCCGTTTTGGCCTCTTACAGTCGAACCCAGCATGCGTGTCCCGTCCTCGACTTGGGTCGAGCCCACAAAGATACGTTTGGGATACTGGTCAAAATGGGCCCCCACAAGCTACCCACCTAAGCTTGTCACTAGTATATCCCACTTAACCCTCTTAGTCATGTTCATTTACATGTGTATTTGGTTAAGTCTTACTAATCGTATTTCACATGCCACTAAGGGCACCCCCTAGATTCCTCATGCCACCCAAGGCACCTACTTAACCCCCATGTCCCACCATACATGTTTATCTGGTTAAGTATTTCTTAATTCATTCAGGCCATAACCTCATAAAGACCTCTCACATTAGACTGGCATTTATGGCGGCTGGATTTGCCGAGCGGGTCCGGACAGTCTTACACCATAAAAGAGTCTAACCTCGTGTCTTTACAACCGTTATGCTTTAGTTTAGGCCTAGGACCTCTCACATTGGGCTAACATTTGTGACCACTGGATTTGCCGGGCGGGTCCGGGTAGGTTTACGTCACAAACGAGTCCAACCTCGTGTCCTAAGCATTGATTAACACTTAAAATCTTTTACCCCAGATTTAATAATTCCCTATTCAAATTATTAATTAAGTCAACTTTTAATGATGTCCATAATTGACTCAATTATGGCCATCCACTTATGGCATGCAAAATCATATCAATTGCACCCCAACTTTTTAATATTAAATCCTTAATATTACCCCTACCCCACGTTTATACGTTCGCTTATTCAACGCATAATATAGGCTAGACTTGTATAGTCTAACACCTAGCACAAAGATAAATTATCACAACATATAGACAATTAAAATAAATCTAATCATAATAGGGGTGAAACTTGCATAAACTACACATGTTAAGGATCAAAAGGTGTCAACTTGTTAAATGTCTCAATTTACATGATATGATCATAGCCCAAATCTATACATAAACTTGCATATGGGGTTTTAGGCAACATAATGATGGTGTGAACTAGCATAAGATATCACATATGTCATAGCATAATTCTAGATGTCATAATAGATGTCTTGGTATATGTTCATAACTTTTCTAATCAATCTAACTTGCATATGTGTCTTGTTATATAGATCAACATAACCTAAACATGATGATTTAATTAATATGAACTAACTAGCATAGATGGTAACATCATGGCCTTTTTAACATGTATGATTCATCACAACTTAGCATAGAAACTTTCAACATACATAACATCATCATAGCATGATTTACAACGTATAAGATATCATCATCACATAACATTGGATTTACAATATACATGATAGCAAAAGGGGTTTACAACAACATATATGATAATTCACATCATCTACTCATAATCCATTCATAACTCAACCTAATTAAAATGATAATAATCTTGTTAAGATCATCATACTCACAATTTAGAGAAGAAAAGAGAGAGTTTTGCTTTGCTTTAGGGTTGAGTGAATTAGAATTGAATTTTCTTTTCTTCTTTCTTAGTTGGCGGTGGCTCCATTGATTTCCATGGCGATGGTATGACGGTAACTATTCTATTTTACTTAGGTTTAGGGTTAGCATTAGGATGTATTTATAGGTGTAGGAAGTTATTTAGGACCATTAGATTAACCCTGAACCATGAGAACCAATCAAATGCAAAATCTGCATTTGAGCGAATCGGCCCACGGGTTGACAGCCAAACACCCTGGATTAACCCCTGGTCGACCCAGCTTGGCTCGGATCGACCTCAAAAATGGGCCGGTTCGGTTATTCCCCCTCCCAATTCGTTGTTTTGAACTTTTTCGCATATTTATTTGTTTAATTTTTAATTTTTTTATATATATATATCAATATATATATATATATTTCTCTGCGCAACCCATTTCACTTAATTCTTTTCTAAAAATTAAGTATACTTTAATTTGTGAATTTTAATGTTATAAAATTACGGGGTGTTACAAATACAGTGCAGTAGCAAAGTGATGTCCTAGCAGACTATGGATATGACAAAATAGTTTGATAAAACCATACGAATAATGTGTTGCTGCCTAGGCACGAAGCCTAAGCAGTCTCTAGTGAACAGAATTAGCTTACATCGAGAGAAGGGAAGGAATGTACACCATCCAAAACAGCAATGCCGAAAGCAGACGCTTCACCTCTATCATAGAATATTCAGCACAACATATATCACTCTATATATAGAACAACAATATAAATGTTGAGGAATCCATTTGGATCCCCTCAACATGTTTCACTGCATCCACGGATGTTAGTCAACATAAATAATACCAATCCCACTTCAAGGAGGGATATCGCGGTATATAGGGTCATCCGTTATTATGCGGGGCACATAGGTTCTCATCCTTAAAAATGCGGGAATATCCAACTATCAAACATATATACTACCATATATATAATAGCAAAAAATTGATAATAATTCATCAGTCCATCCAAATAATCAAAAGTTAATTTTAACTAAAAAAAGAATTCTAAATATTTAAATTTTGAGTGAGATTCACTAATCTTGGTTTTTATTTTTTTGTTCATTCCAATCTAAATTCTTGATTACAAGCTTCACAGCTATGATTCCAACTTGACTTGTCCCGCACGATCTAACCTCATAAACATCTTCAGCTATAAATTTTACTGTAATTAATTTACCTATTTGGTTAAAAAATAATTTACTACATCAATTTTAGATTTCCAGATATCTAATTTTACCTTACTATCAAAAGTTTCGGTGTTCCTCCTTATTCTATAAGAAAATCATGACTTTAGGTCCCAAAACAATCACTATACCCTAGCTCAAATGCCACCGTGCCTACCTACAGGCAATCTGCCACCACTGCTCCCATCACCTAAGGTAGCGTATCCCTATATGAATCTCCACCCTCCATCCCTAACATCAACCACAACCCCACACTGCTTCGGCTAGGAGAATGGTGCGATACTAAATCGAACAGAAATCCACAAAACCATGCTCATCAGCGCGCCTAGATCCCCTGGTCTCCAGCGTCACCTCACTTTGGCCCAGCTCCACCCCAAATTGCAACGCCACCCAGCCCTTTGCCTTAATTTTCGACTGTACAAAAGTCGAGCCTCGGAATAATTATCGAGCACATATTTAGAGTCGAAGTCAACAAAAATCTGAATTTGAGTGGTTGTGTATCGTACTGTATTTCTTATCATTCAAATTTTATTATATATATATATATATACATATATTCAAAGAGCATTTTTTTGTTGATTTCCAAGTAGGAAGAGAACGAAAGTTTATTTTTGAATGGAGAAAAGAATGAAGTCGGATGGTGTTTATAAAGTCAAGATACCTCAGCCAAAGTTGTAAAAAACAGGATTTGCTGGAGATTTTGTTTAGATTTATAAAGATTTTTGAAAGATTTTATAAAAATTTTGACAATGACGTTTTGAAAGTGACCCTAAATTTATAATATTATTTTTACTATTTTTTGGTTTCACGTTTAAAATTCACACCATTACATAAAATCTTCGAGTACTATGAAAGTTATATCCTGCTATAATTTAATATAGCGAACTCGATGAAACTGGTTTTGTCGAATTTCGAGGCTGTCTGAAAAACCCTTATTTTAATTTCAAAACATAAACCGATACATGTTTATATAGTGCACAATTACATAATAACTCCAATTGACGTGAAATTTGGAATCTAACAATAGTTAATAATTATGGATTTTATAAAACTAGTTTCATTGAAATCCAAGGTCGTTTGAAAATCGGCTATTTCCATATGTTAAATTAAATCGATAATATATAAGTGGATTTCAAAACAACCAAATTCATCAAAAATAATTATTATTATCGTTCTAGTTCAATAGAATTTATATAAGTCATTAGAAACGTTTCGATTCGCTTTTAACTTAGAATTCGATTATTTCTCGTTTACGTATTACGATAATCCAATATATTCAAAATTAAATCGTATTCTGTTTATTAAATCGATAAACTCAATATAAAAATCTATTTATATTTCCAATTCAGCATTTAAAACAAGTTTCAAATATTCAAAACTAAACGACTAAAAATATGGATCATTATAACAACTCGTCATGTACTACCCTACATATCGACATATAATTGCCAAATTTTCAAAATTGTTTGAATTTAAAAAATGTCTCAGCTCAACCAATATGTGTATATTCATTTAAATGAATTCCATAGCCTATAAGTACCTATTTCTTCCATAAAAACTTATCTTTTCATTCCTTCTTAATATCCATTCATTATATTTTAAATATGTCAATCCATGGCTTCTCCAATTCATAGTTTAAGTGAAACCTTAAAGAAACCCTCAATTCCTTCAAAAATATTCTCTTTATCATTCTTTATAATCAATGTCACTTAGAATTATGTCAAATAAAGATGATTAAAAATCAAGAGAGACATTTCGATAACATTCGTTGGATGATCTCTGCACTCAACAACGTAGAGAAAATAATTATTCGAAAGGTGCTTTTATCAGATAAAATGAAGAATTGGAGGCTTTAATGGTTGATCCTATCTTTGGAGAAGAAGGATGGATAGAAGTTACAAGGAATAATTAAATTTATGTTTGAATTTTGTATGTTTGTTTGTTTGATTTTATTTGATTCAATTTGAATTGATGTTTTGTAATAATAAGATTTAAATTAGTTGAATGATTTGGGTTGACTATTTGTTGGATTGTGTAAACTTGATAGTTTGGTTCAAATGACTTGATTAATTACTAATTATTACTCTTGTTTAAATATTTGTTATATAATGCATTGATTCTATTGGTAATATCATAGTTTTAGGGGTACTTGAGTTATTCCTTGGTCTAGATTAAGTCCTACATTAGTTTAAAGAGGAGTGTTGTAAATTAAACTTAGGGTTATATTTTTTGTTGATGACAAATGGGGATAATTATAAAATAGGGCTTAGACTAATGGGGACTTAGTAGTTCTAGAAGAAGTTGTTGGAGATCGGGGAGTAATTGAAGTATAAATATATTAGGTAAGTATATTTTATAAACCAAGATTGTCATCATCAAAAAGGGTGAGATTGTTAGGGAGTTAGATGAAAGTGATGATGGATTTGATGACAATAACCTTGTTTTAGCCATTATTGTTATAAAATATATATTGACACTATTGTATAGAAATATATATGTGTGTGTGTGTGTAGGAATTATACACATTTATTGGCTATTGAAGACTGTACAGTTTAGAGATTCAAGATTACAAAGAAGAGTTCAAGATTGAGGACTCATTAGTAACAAGAGTTCAAGAAATCTGGATAAGTTATAGAGTCTAATTTTTTTTGTTAAAACTATGTAATAGCACTAAATCTCTATTTCAAACTTCTCACCATTTTAATTTTCTTAACCCTTATTTCCAAATTTATTTCAAAATTGCATCCTATTTAAAAATATATTTCCTAAATCTTCAAATTTGTTTGAATTTGAATCAAACTCCTAATTTAAATATTTTAGACTTGCGTACTTATATTTTAGTTTTAATTATATATGATTATTTAAGTTTCAACATTATTTTTTCCGTACATTCATATATATTATTTTGTATATTAAGTTTTAAAGTTTTTATATTTATAATTTAAGATTAATTTTTTGTGTCATTTTTATGAATTGAAAATATATGTTTTTAATATATATTCTTACTCTATTATACTACTTTAATATATAATAAATAACGTATTTAAACTACAAAATTATCTTGAATCATTTACACATCATTTACATTGTTTTCAAACAAAGTTTGAATTTCAAAATTCCCTGAGGCATGTCAAAATCCCTTACACCCATGTTGACATGGTGGTCATTATTTTCGAATTTCAAAAATTGTGTCTATTAATTTAAACCTTTTCCTGAAGAGACATGACTATTTATGCACTATAAGTACCGTATAATTTTGAATTTTCTTAACTAACTTTCATTTTCTTCCTCTCTCTTTATCCTATCCATTAATAATCTTAAAATTCAAATTTTTGTAATCAAATTATGCCGAAATTCAAAGAGAATTAAACCAATCTATTTCTAGTTTGAATCTATATCAAACTCTCTCAAAAATTTAAGTGCTACTCAGAGTTAAAGGATTTTTTATAACCAGAGATCGCAAGATCAAAGTTCTATCAAGTCTTTCTCCTAAAATTGATACTAAAAAGGTGTGGTTGTAGCCCGTTTAAATCAGTTGGGTGTGAGTATATCTTGTAAATCAATTGGATGTGATTGTAGCCTGAAAAATCAATTGAATCTCACTGTACTCGGGAAACGGGGGGGGGGGGGGGTTGGAAATCATGGCTTGTGAAATCGAGGATTGTAAGATATTATTTAAAAAGAAAACTACATCAACCCAGAGTGTGGGACTGGACGTAGGGTAACTCTGAAACAATACAAAATGGTGGTGTGCTCTTTCCTTTACTTCTTTTACTTATGATCGTTAACGATATTTTTCGTCAACACCTGGAGCATAGTATGTAATGTATACGTTCATGAAATTTGTTGTGGTTACGACTTAGAGTTTTCTAAATATAATCCTAAATCTGGAATTGGTAGACCTTTGAGCCATGACAATGACATTGTGTGTTCCATTGAGAAGAAATCAGGCTAACACTTCCCTTGAGCTCATGGATGAGGGTATCGTAACAATCACTAACTTCGATGATCCTCTCGTGTCAGATCTTCCCAAGAGAGGGGTATGGATCACAACAGGACCGGGTTAGGAATTCGTATATGATTTCGTCAAATCGATGTTTAGGAAGTGTTAGGCTCAGCATGAGAGTATGGATCAATCATGGGGACCCCTTTTTAGGCAAAGAGAAGGGAACTTCATGTTTTCGTAAAGCCCTCTTCTTCTGCTGCCGGGGCGCCCTGGTCGACCTCCGCATCAGAATGGTTAGTGTTAACTCCCCGTTTCATCATTACGATACTACAAGATTAACAAATCGCAAGATGTATAGGACTCGGAATTCTCCATTCATAGATTGTAGATATATTATAAGATTGATGATTTGCTCCCCTCAAGAAGGAAGGAACTAAACTGAGAAATGAAAAGATCGTCCCTCTTTACAGAGTTTCTGGGGTCCTATTTATAGCGAATCTTGGGGTCTTCCTATCAGTAGGGTGTTGGGCCGGAACGATTCCTATTGGCCTCTATTTCTCTTGGTCTCGGGGTGAATTGGGGCCTCCCCTTGATGGAATGAAGTTTGTTGCGGAGACGGACTGCAGAGGCGTTTTGAGTTTCTCAATGGATGCTTCCAACTGTTGGTCCTCGGTCAGTAGGCTTTCGGATGTAGGCTTTCGGCTTTATCATGGGTACTTGGAGGGGCTTTCCCTTATGATGTACGTGTATTTCTACCGATTTAGAACCATTGATGGTTCAGGTACTAGGCAGATTAGTACTGGTAGCTTGTATCCTTGCTTGAGTCTCAATTTAGCCTTTTGGTTTGGCTTTTTGAAGACAACTTTCGGTGATACAAAGGTAACCCCTTTTGTCACTTGTGGAACTGTTCTTCAGAGGTTGGTTTCAGACCACCTTTATGCTCTGATCTAATATTTTTCTTTTTTTTAATGTGTTGGTGTCCATTGGTTGACTTTTGATGTGTAGACCCTGTCGGATGGACCTTTGCTGATGCCCAGTAGGTTTCGGGTCCCTTTTCTCCAAAAGGGGTATCGGCCTGAGTTGCTCTCGAATTCTTCGTTCCTCATTCATTTGACATATCTTCACTGTCGTCTCGTGCTAAGATCATTTTGGTATTAACAATTATTATTTGCACAGTGTTTGATTTTGTGATTGTTTCATATTTGTGATTTTTATTTGTTTATGATACATTCAAAAAGATTTCATAAAATCCATAAATTCCATTAAACACTATTCACCCCTCCTTTGGTGTTAAGTTCACCTTAAGATCCATGGTCAGCTTTTCCCAACAAATATATACATATGAATCACAGAATTTCCCTCAGAGCTTACTCTTAACTGTATATTGAGCTCGAAAATGGTCAAAACCCTGGTTGTGTACATAGTTAATTGCTAAGTCTAAAGTTAAAGTCTATGGTTGATTCCAATTGAATTACCAATTAAATATTTTGTTTTGGTCATACATTTTTGACTTCATATTGACAACCAATTAGGTGATACCAACCTTCAAATCAAATGAGATAAATTCTCTTGAATGATGTTTCCTTTCAAGTGTCTTAAGTTGCACCCAACTATGGTTGTAGCACATTCATCGTTGTTATGTGAATGACGTTGTTCAAAGTACAATTTAGACACTTAAACTTCATAGCACAGTTTAGACACTTAAACTTCATAGTATTCTCAATTTTAAAAAAACTATGTGGAATCACTTGTGATTTTCTTATTCAGTTTTAGTCTTTAAAAGACTCTATAGTAGTCATTTTGTAGTTGTTCTAAACAACTACACGCATGTAATGTCATAGTTCCTCAAATGATCGTTGGTAATTCAACATCTATCATGTATAGAACGATATGTATGCTAGCCTCAATGGTTATACCGATATCTTGATCTCAGTACATTTTGACTATGAATAATAAAGACAAATATTTATTTTGACCATAAAAACTGTTCAATCATGGCGGATAAACAGGCATGTAACTCCCTGTTACTTTCAAACAGCAACCCGCCTGATCCTCCCTCAATTGCGACTACTTTAACTACCACCGCTTCATTGTCGGTTCCCCCAAAGACCTTTGCCGGCGTTGTTCATGTTCAGGATGTAGATTACGTATCTTAAGGCAAACAAAACAATAGAAGGGGTGAATGTTGTTTTGTGAAATTCATTAATTTTTTAAAATCTTTTTGGAATAAACAAAACAGTATGCAAATCACAAATATTAACAAATGCGGAATCAACCACAGAATGTAGAAAATAAATTAAAGCTAAAAAAGGAAAGTACACAACGGATTTTATACTGGTTCGGGACTCCCCCTACATCTAGTCCCGCACAACGTTGGGTTGATGCGAGTTTTCATTCAACAATATCCCATTACAATTCCTTATTTTAGGACTCCAAGGGCATGCCTCAGTTGATTCCAAGTACAGTGAGACTTAGTTGATTTCTGGGCTATAACTATACACCCAATCGATTTTTGGGACACAATCACACCTAGCCACTTTATATGGGACAGGACCATACCCTTCTCTTATCAATTTTTGTAGTATTGACTCAATAGGACTTGATCTTGAGATCTTTGATTACAAACAGCCTATAATCATGAGTAGAAATTGAATTCAGAGATATTTTGAATTAGAATTAAAAGAGAAGAAGAATGATATAATTTCTATTGAAATCGGCAGAGTATAAGTGCAAAAAGTTAAGAAATTAAGTATAATAATGGTGGAAAGTTTAGAGAAGGAGAAAATGAGAAGTGATTAAAAAATTAAAATTCTAGAAGGTATTTGCAGTTTTCCAACAACCACAACCATTCAGAAAAGGTTTGAATTCAAAAGACACTTCTTTTCAAAGTTTAAGAAACCAACTAACGGCTATTATGTCGACATACACAAATGATGATGTTGACATATGTTAGTGTAATTTTGAAAAATGACTTTTAAAACAAATAAAATAATGTTTAAAAAAATCATGGTGAATCTAAAGTTAAAACAAACTATATTACTTTATATTAGAATAGAGTTGTAACGTCCTGCTTTTTCGTACAAATTTAAGCCGACATTTAACTGCCATAGTCAGCCCAATTTATACAGAAAAGCAGAAAGTTAAGAGAAAGAAGTAGAGGATGAGAAATGATAAGATAGAAAATTAGAAAAGAAGAAGAAAAAGGACCAACACCACAAAGAGTCTCACATCACAGCGGAACAAATATAATATATAAATAATCCTTTAAAAAGGACTTGAAAATTAATACTTACATCATAGATTACAGCAGTCAAAACAATATGGACGGTTATAACATCCTGTCCCCAAATACAACACATAGCAGAATAATATTATACATATCATACATCTGGACTCCTATAGCTCGTCTCTGAAATTACCAGCATCCGATAACCTGAACTTATACAACTCAGTCTGACTCGAGGTTACAAATGCCATGGATCAGTCTGGTGAACTAGCAAGAGAAAACTCACTAAGTTTAAATAACATCCATATTGATTTTAAAGCTCAAAATCCCTTTCAAAGAAAAGGATAATAGTAAGACTATCCCACACATAACATGGACGGTTTTTACCATACTATAACCCAAAAAAAATTGATATGAAAATCCATTGAAATTATGATAGTGTCTATATTAAATAAATAAACAAGTAGTAGAACGCTTGCATCTCACACTCTACATACATAGCATAAAATCAAAAACAACGGGGATCTTACTGGAGATTGGATATGACAAGGTATGGGACAACCCTCCAATCAGTGTACTCTAGAGGGGATACACTGGGGTTCAACAAGAACATCTTGCAACCCGGCCACACATGGCAGGTTACTCATTTAGCTAGTGTAGACCGAATGTATTATCACCCGATGGTTTTAAGGGCCCAGCATCCATCCACGGAGGTATAGAAGCGAAAGAAGAACAAATAAGGAATTTCTCTAGATTGGTGATAATACAGCCTGCTTGGGGCGACCCAACTAGTCAACTGCCTACCCGATTTTTGTCATTTCCCGTTGAAGAGGCTAGAGGCTATGTTATCTTCTAGAACAACATGCCACCATTAACTTTGAATGTCACATCGCCAAACCTGCCAAATCAAAATTGATTTCCTTAAAAATAATACGGGTATAAATCTAAGAGAAACAAAATTTTCCGCCACCAAACGTAAATACGTTTGAGGTAATTTACCCGTAATATATTAGGTATACTATGTCAGTCATTCATCCATAAAAGTCTTCTAGGAATAGGATGAACCGAAGGCACCCTCCTACCGCATCCAAAGGATCAGTAGCGAGAAGTCCTTGCAATCCACAAAATCTCAACCACGACCGAATCACATCATAATACATCTGGTTGTCCTCTAGAGGATATTAGACTAGTAATCCTTCTATTTATGAAGATTCACGGTCTTCAATTGCTCCATCTTGATCAGCATCTTTCACGTTTTGTATTTGCTGTTCCGAATGGTTTTTGAATATAATTTCGATCCCGGTCTTTCCGAACCAACAATCGCATTGGCCAGATTTGATAGCCAGTTATTTAACTATCAAATAAACAAACATTCATACACATCACGAAAATGAATTCACTTATCCAATACTCAACATCATTTGGCCTCTTTAATTAGCCGTCGGTTAATTAAGCTTCTAAAATCTTTAATCATTCAACATTCGGAACTTTTCCATTTCCATTTTAGTTTTCAATTTAAAACACAGTCTTTAAAACCTATAACTCTCATTAACTTACTTCATTTATCCAACCCTCACTATCGAACCTGTTAGTCAACAATGAAGTCAATCAAGTTGGGTCGTAATTACCTCTCAGACCTTTACTGACAACATTATTAACTTGAAATCGGCAAGGTTCACAACTTTGAATACCACAATCATTTACTTCTATAACCCTCAAATTCAGTTTAAGATCTACTTCTTTTAAATAACATTGATTATAGTCATAACATTATAATCCACGCTTTCAAAATATTTATCTTTTTTCTGGCAAGGTAAGCCGTTTTTATAGTGGGTGTAGCACTTTTATTAGAGGAAGGAAAGAAAATAATAGGAATTTTGCACAGGCACAAAACTCCAATTCTGGTTTGAAGTGCCAACACACTATACAGTTAAGAAACAAGAGCCAGACTACAAAATTTGGGCTACAGTCGATTTTTAAAGTGGATCGTCTGTCACATATGCTGGAGAGAAGTGCCCATCTCACTGTACAAAGAAAACATAAGTGAAGCAAAATGCTTCAGCAACTAATTACTTACCATCTTATCTCCCGAGGCTGAGTGAGTAGCAGAAGAAGATGATGTGGAGACAGAAGATGAGGAAGAAGATCTAGAGCCTGTGTCATTCAGCAGTTGTGGAAAAGTGACTAGAGAGGTTAGGTAAATAACCAACATGATTCTTATCATATAAGAATTTTCTATCCTAAGTATCATCAGATAAGATCCTTGCATTGTACTCCCCATAAACATCTTCAGTATAAAGCTTCAAGTCGGTCCCGTTAATATAATAATGCAAAACTCGTACTTATATACTTTCACCTTCTTCTCCATCCGAAATGAACATATAGTAGACCTTATGGAGGGGATTATACCGCATACCAAAACCTAAATGAACCCAGGATTTCTCTTGAAAGATCCAAACTATAGTATCATAAGCAACCTTCTTTATGGCCGAAGAGATGTGACGACCTCATTTCCCGTACTGACGGTGACAAGGGTAATCTTTGGAATATAACACAGAAATAGATAATAGCAGAACAGAGTTAAATAAATACACCAGATAATGTACAATAGAATACACTGGATAAACGTAATCATCAGAGTTACACAGTATACAGGATCATACTTAGTACAAATACAGTTTAGCTATACATAAATGTCTACAGCGGAAAACAAACAAAATATGTACAATAGGAGCTGAACAACATAAAAAGAGATAAATAATAGAATCCATCTTCAGCTCCAGCTATCCAGAGAAAGCCAGCTAAAACCTAAATACAAGGCGGCCCGTGTAGAAAGAGGGGCACCCGAGTTTGAAAGTGAAACAAACTACGAGTCAGGCATGGGACTGGTATGAGAAATCTACTCAACACATTTCAAATATGGCTAATCACAGGACCACGTCACTTTCGTGGAACGGGTTTACTCCATGGGATTGCCAGTGCTTTAAAACAAATCATTCTTTTAAACATCGCAATGCTTTTTATAAAAATGAAGCCATTATAAGACTCAGTTCCCATCACACAATGCAACGCAAGCCGGAGGATAGAGTTTTTACCTTATAACAGCCAAAATATGCTTGATACGAATAAAACAAAGGCATTTGATATTATTACTAGTGTTTATGTGTTTTGAAAACAATTTCAAATCATAACTATCAATCATAGACGACATTAATGCCCCATACCACTATGTCGCCATATATAGGTATACAATCAAAACCGCACGATGTCGTATTTGGAAATTGGATTTCCGTCCTGAACCAAGGTAAAAGATAGTCCTTACCGAATTCGAGACTGTCTAGCCTAAGTCTCAGGCACAGCCGCAACCGTACCTTGGATCGTCAGGGCCGGTCCACCCGAAGTGGATTAAAATGCCTGAACAATGCGTTCCTCTGCCCTTTGGGGCGTAAATGAGCCAACGAATGACTCCATCGGTCCCGGATCGACCGATATTCCCGAGGCGCCTCGCAATAGTAACAACCACATAAGTCAAACTCGTCAGGGCGTGTAAAACCACTGACGCCACTTCTAGCTAGAAAGAAAACACACGTCCCCCCTGATGTCCTCTCCCGTTTCTAGTTCATAACGGGGTGTGAAGCTCCCGAATTCACGTTATACACAAAGCTACGCCACACAGGCGGTGCTTTGATCATCACCACAAGACTTTGCTTTTCAACAGAAGCCCTGATCACTGCATCTTAGCATGCCACATAGACAACGCACACCGTGCAACAGATAGCTATCAATCACACAGAATAAATTCCAATGTCAGACACACTGTCCATTTGCAAGTCCGTTCTAGGTCTGAACGAAACCGGAGGCACTATATACCTCGCAAACCCATCGATCACCACGTACGTATGGATGATCACCACTCATTATCCATATTTCGGAATGCCTCCCAATCAGGACCTCGGTTACCATCCAAACGAGGTGAAGATCTCCAGTCTTCGACCACCGTCTTCATCTTCGATTTCTTATCGTCGATTCAGTTATTCAGAATGGGATAAACCCGGTCTTTCTGAGCAACTCGCGTATATAGCAAACAAGTGCAACACTATCATACATACGCATCATTTCAATTCATTAGTCACTAACCGTCAGTCAGTAAGAGAACGATTTCCCAAATATTAACCCCGAAGGCCGAAACCAACATCAGATTAACACCCAGGAAACCATTCGACTTAGCTAACCTTCAGTTAGTTTCTAAATTTCACATCCATAAAATTTATAATATTTTATAGTGATTTATCGCTATTTTTATTTATTTTAAAATAGCCAATTTATTCAAAACGACGCTTCGGGCCATAACGCGACTGTGGCGCTGTTTTTCTTCAGATTTGATTTACACATATCTGAAAATCTAACCGTTGGATCTTCACAAAATTTACATCATTAGAAAGATCTTTTCAAAACGAATCCAACGGTTCCAGTTTCGGGAAAATCTGACGGTCGAATTTCCCGGTATAATCGTTTGAAGTTTTGATTTCAAAATACGAACTGCAGCGTCGTTATTCGATTAAATATAATTATATATATATATATATTAATATAATCGATTCTGGCGCTGTTTTTCTTTGGATTTGAATTAAACATTCTAGACAATCCAACCGTTGGATTTTTACAAAGTTGGTGCCGTTGGAAAGATATTTCCAAAGCGAACCCAATGGTTGCGGTTTCGGGAAAATCCGCTGGTCGGATCTCCCGGTATAATCGTTTGAAGTTTCGATTTCAAAATATGAACTGCAGCGTCGTTATTCGATTAAATTTAGTTATATATATATATATATATATATATATAATCAATTCTGGCGTTGTTTTTCTTCGGATTTGAATTAAACATTCCAGACAATCCAACCGTTGGATTTTTACAAAGTTGGTGTCGTTGGAGAGATATTTCCAAAGCGAACCCAACGGTTGCGATTTCGGGAAAATCCGCTGGTCGGATCTCCCGGTATGATCGTTTGAAATCACGGTTTCAAAATACGAACTGCAGCGTCGTTATTCGATATATTTCAATTCTATATATATATATATATATATATATATATATATATATATCGATTCTTCGATTTTAAACTATATGATTTTCATACTTTTGATAAAAATGATATTTTTATCAAACTGTCTTCTATTTCAACACTTCACTATTTTTAACAATTCATGTATGTAATAAAAATATGATTTTTAATGTAAAATAATTTATTTCAAACTCGACTATTTTATATAGTTAATATACGTGATAAAAATAGGATTTTTATTATAAAACAATTTATTTCAAAACAAGATTAATTTATATATCTCATATTGATGATAAAAATGGGATTTTTATTATAAAACAATTTCTTTCAAAATATGAATACCTTTCAACACATGAATTTCAAATCAACGAATGAATATCGATTCAACACATGAAAGTTTTCTATAGTTTATATATATATAGATAAAAAGGTGATTTTTATATTTAAAACACGAATACCATTCAACACATGAATTTCAAATCAACGAATGAATATCGATTCAACACATGAAGGTTTTCTATAGTTTATATATATCGATAAAAAGGTGATTTTTATATTTATAACACGAATACCATTCAACACATGAATTTCTATCCAACGAATGAATATCGATTCAACACATGAAGGTTTTCTATAGTTTGTATATATATATATATAAAGGTGATTTTTATATTTAAAATACGAATACCATTCAACACACGAATTTCAAATCAACGAATGAATATCGATTCAACACATGAAGGTTTTCTATTCAACGAATAAATATAGTTTCAACAAATGAAAATAATTCAAACACATGAATATTATTCAAAATTTCGGCAGCATAACGGCAGGGTAGTTAAAACCGGGACCGTCCCTAGTACGGCTCCTCGCTCTACCTTAAAACCTCGCGGTTTTTGACAATGGGGAATCATGCATCTAGTTCGCACGCAGGCGGCATGTATATATTTTTCATTTCCACAAACTAATCCTATGCGGTTTCAACCAAATATTTCTCAACCACAAACGGGTATTTTTCAACCACAATCAATCAATATCAACCCCAAACAATTCCAATCAACCATTCGCTATCAATCAATTTTCACACCAATCACAACAAATAAATATCGTCCATGGTTTGTGGACGAGGGGCGTATATATATATATATATATATATATATATATGTATGTATATGTATTTATATATATACAGCATTTCACTTCTATTTCAACACATATATAATTTTTACAATGCATATATAACTTATACATCGAACGTACAACTTATACAACGCTTATACATGAGGTGTACAACGCTTATATAACCCATACATCGACTATATAATTTATACATCGTCGTTTTCCATATCGTTTATAAATTAGAAATCTCACATTGGGTTCAACTCCACCAAAAATAGCAGAAGGCTCAGAAAAATATGCGGTCTCTTCTAGAAGGTAGAAGGCGTCCACACGAGTCCACTGTCTCTTGTTTCACTGAATTTCGATAACACAGCAAAAAGATATGATTTTTACAAGTTTGCAACGGTTTAAAGGTGTTAAAACTGTTGAAAATAAACCAAAGCCATTACCTTCAATAAAACGTTCAAAACTAGGTTTGAATTTTTCGATCAATCCGTGCAATGGTTCAACGATCGGGTTGCGCAGGGTCGAAGGCCTATGTGAGGCGCACGTGCACCGAGGAGGGGAGCCAATTCGGTCAACTCAGGGGGCGGCGGCGGCTCTTCAAAGGCGCCAACTTCAGGGGCCCGTAACTCGATGAATACAACACGAGGATAGGCGAATCTGGGATGGATTTGAAGAGGAGCTCTTGTAGCGACCCGGAAAATTCGACACTCGAATTTTCGACATTTACACAAACTGTGTCCCACTCGAGTATCGAATCTCCAGAAAGCTAGAAGGAAGAAGTTGGATGATGAGAAAGATAAGATAGAAATATTAGAATAGAAGAATAAGAAGAAGAACAACACACAGAACCAAAGTCTCACATCGTAGAGGAACGAAATATAATATAGAAATAAATCTTTATTGAGAGCTTTGAATAAACTTACAACATCAGAGTATATCAACATCACTGGACAGTTATAATAATCTGCCCTTATATACAACACAACGGAATAATATCATACGTCTGAACACTTCCAGCCCGTCTCTTCACAGCTTTCGAACCTGAACCTGTACACTCCGGGCTAACCCGAGCATTTACAAAACCCCGGGTCAGTCTGGTGAACCAGAGTGAGATAAACTCGCACAGTATTTAGGGAAAATCAGCCAATCATGATTTTAAAGTTAAAAATCATTTCAAAAGAAAAAGATAATCGTAAGACCAAAACCACATATAAACACGGACGGTTTTTACCTTACGATAACCCAAATCAGTTTTCGAAATCAATATCTATTCTGATATTAAAATAATGTCTAAATACAAATAACTAGCAAATCTAGGGGAACGCTTGCGTCCCACGCTCCCCGTATATAGTATACAATCTAAAACCCCGGGCGCTTATTGGATATTGGATTTCCAACTTGACAAGGTATGGGACCACCTTCCGCACATGTATCTCTAGAGGCGAATACACAGGGTTCAACAAGAACGTCTTGCAACCCGGCCCTCACATGACCGACCACTCATTTCTCTTGAGTGTATCGAATGTATATCACCAACGGATGGACTCAAACCACCGTTCCCGAATGGGCAGAATCGATAGAGTAAGAAACAAAAGGAATTTCTCTAGATAGGTGATTATACACCCTAATGGGAGCGACCCACATAGCCATGCTGCCTGCCCGATTTCTGTCATCTCCCGGTTGATGAGGCTTGAGGCTACGCTTTATCAGCACATCTCATTCACTTCGAATGCCACATTGTCAGATCCATCAGAATCACTAATTGACGTCCACAACAATACATTACGTGTTGGCTAAAGAAGTTTCCTTCTTCGCTTCCACTCTTGGTATGGTTGAAGAAATCAATGTACGTGGCCTTTTCTGGAAATACTCTGTCAGACATTCATCCATACAAGTCACCCAGGAACAGAATGAACTGAAGGTACCCTCCTACTGTATTCTAGGAATCACCCTGAGAATCAGTAGTGAGAAGTCCTTGCAATCCGTAGATTCCAACCACGACCGAATCACAGTTTATTTCTGGTTGCAAGTCAGAGATTTTAAATAATCCTTCCGCTTATGAAGATCCACGGTCTTTAATAGCTCCATCTCGAATCAGCATCTTCATCGTATTCGTATTTGCTGGACGGAATGGTTTTCGAATAAATTCGATCCCGGACTTTCCTTACCAACAATCGTATGGGCAATTTTGATAGTCGGTTATTTAACTATCAAATAAAACAACCATTCATCCATGAAATAAAATGGATTCACTGATTCAATACTCAGTATCATTAAGCCTCTCTAACGAACCGCCCATTAATTATATTCTTTAGCTTTCCAATAGTTGAAACATCGCTATTTACTTATTATAAAATAAGAATATTCTTCAAATTCATTTTATTCCACCTACAAACTTTTCGAAATCCGTTTATAATATCATTTACGTAAATCATAGCTTATATTTCCCCCAACTACTCTCGTTTATAAACTAATATCGCCTTTGGATAATCATGGAGTCATTCAAGTTGAGGTATTTTATTTACCTCTCAGATCTTGACCCACAACATTCATATCTTCAGAACAAATAGAAGTTTATTAACCACACGTCCCTTTGAAAACCTGATTTAAATCTCGACAAAGCTTCGATTCTATTTGAAATAGAATACTTATGGAAAATTCCTTAATATCTCTTTAGTATAATATTACAAATTATTACAATAATCTAATTTCATTTGTTTAGAAACAAATCTTTTATAAATCTTATATTAATGTCTTAAACAATTATTATATTGTTATCCTTTCAATTCCTTATATTGATATTTTCAAAATAATTCAACTTATCATCCATAGCAAACGTTATAGATTTCATTTCAAAACCCCTTTTTCTTTCATTTATCACATTCTCTTTAAATCATACCCGACCACTTATTCGTTGTTTACAACATATGGTAATCCTTTATAAAATCTCATATCTAAAAATGCTTCAATTGGAATTGATAGGTCCGCTCTTTTCTTCATTTCATTTGTAACTAATGTTATAAAACACATTTACAAACAACTCACTTCATTTACTAACTTGGATTCATTTCCAGAACGTTAAATTTCCATTTACAAAATCCTTTGTAAATTAATTACGTCAACTCACCATTCGTATCATTTTCACATCTTCAACTTTGTTTACAAATCTCATTTGTAAGTCATTGTCGACAACTAATATTCGTTGTCGTTATCCAAAACCTTAACTTCATTTAAAATCCTGCCTTCAGTTAATATTCCGAACTTCGGAATATCACATTCCGAACCTCGGAATAGAACTCACTTCGATTTATCATTCCGAACTTCGGAATGCCACATTCCGAACTTCGGAATAAATCTCGCTTCCATTTATTTAAATGAATCCCATTTATAAATTTCATTTATAAATTCATATTCATAATGTCAACTTCGATTTCATATGAAATCCTATTTCCAAATCACCACTCATTTTCAAATCCGTTGATTTGTTAATCTCCTACACGAAATGTTATCACATTTCGTATTTATTTAAAACACCGTTTGGTAAAAACGATCATTCATCACAAAACATTTCTCTTTGAACTCTTTTACATATTCTCGTATACCCATGATTTAACTATTCCATTTTCTACTTTGAAATCAGTTTAAAACTTCTTTTACGACTGTAAGGTTTTCACAAAACCATTTCAATATTTGAATAATCAACACGATCGTTTAACCGTTCATTTAATACATCTTGCATCCCTACTAGTTATATTTATATAAAATTGATAAATTTAACTTCGACTATTATTTTTACAATAAAAATCGTATTTCAAAACCATATAAAAATATATTTATATCTTTGAAAACATTCAAAATCTATTTACTACTGATTTCGAAAAGTCATTCCTTTTAGTCGACGGTATTAAAGAGGCAAATGGTTACTACAGTACCAAACGTGAAATATAAATTAATTTCACATTACCTAACAAACAATATAATCATATTGATAACGTTATTCAGTTCAAAATGGCCAATCAATATTTGGTTTCCATCTAAATAGATGACATGAACAGTTTAATAATAACGGTCAATAATAAATGTAACAGTCAATACTGGGATAATAACAGAAGTTCAAGCATTCAACCATTTATGTATAACGTTTATAGTGTTATAAACGTAACCACTGAGGTAAGTTACCTCACTTGGATTCAACCGTTAGAAATAATGATTAATTAAATTAAACGAACGTTTAATTTAACTGTTTCAGTCCATATAAAATCAACAATGAACAACAAACAAACAACCATTAACAACCATAGCACACAATTATAAAACCCAACTTATATAAAATATAAGTAGGGGAAAAACTGAGTGAGTTTAACTCACCTTGGTTATCCATCCGTCGTCAAACAGTTTGTTTTACTTAATTAAACTGACATTAAAAACTCCGACAGCTGCCAACTCCGATTAACCAGCTCCATAACGAAACGCTTGTCGGTGTGGTTCCATGGTCTCTTGTTTCGTCCAACATCAATACTGTATGGTGAAGACAAAAATCTAATGCGGTACCCACCTAAAATAATATTATTAAAATCTTAATAATATAATAGTAACTCAATTTCCTATTTTGGTTAATTAATGTTTAAGCATGATAAGGCGTATTTTATTCATTACACTATTATAGAACTTCTGGTTACGTGACCACGTATATAAGCTATACCACTGGAAACATAATAAAAATCGACTAAAATATCTAGCATGCTACAACTTACTCTCAGCCTCATATATATTTATGAATATAGTTGGACACATATGTATTACTAAGAGATTAGGCAATACCAAAGCTCAGTTAATTTAAGTCCATCGGTCATGGTTATACACACATATACTAATGACAAAAGAAGACTGGTTTAGCCGCATATAATAGTGATTTGGCATCATTTAAACGTTATAAGGTATATTTAAATTAAATAATCGGTTAGCATACCAGCTTACCATTGTTCCTTGCTTTCTTCTTTCACACAAACATTTCCCATTCCGTAATCCTCCTCTCAATACTCATCGTCGGCTCCTTTTGTTTTGTTTGTATTTCTTTTTTTTCCTTTTTTTTTCAACGCTCCTATACACTTGCTTCTTTCTTTTCACGCGCCCAGGAAAGCCATGCAAGCCTTCAGCCTTCCCTTCATGCCAACGCCCAGCTCTCTCTATTTTTTTTTTCTTTTCTCTTGAATAAGGCTGAAGCCCATTCATTTTGCATGGCCCAATATTCTCAAGTCCACCTTCTCCTTTGCCTTTACTGTGCGCCACCCCCTTGCCTTTGTTTTCCCACGCCAGGCTCCTCCTTCCTTTTCTGTTCGCCCGTCACCTTCTTTTTTTTTATTTATGAAAGTAGGCTCAGTTTTCATGTATGAAGCTTTTGTGTTTGATGAGAGGAGAAAAATGAAACGCGCAAGTATTTATAGAAGAAACACCGTGAGGAGCAAGCTGCTGTGTACCGTGTGGAGCAAGTTGTTGTGTATAGGGATGCAGAAAGCTATAGAGTAGCTGTGCTTTTTCTCAGACCGTGAGCCCCAAGGAAAAGCAAAGTTTGGGATGCAAGTAATTAAAAGATTTGGGGCGCAAGTATTGTACGGTGGAGAGAGTTTGGGACACAGAGAGTAAATGTGCAACGCAAGTAACAAAAATGAGCAACGCCAAGTAAGAAAGAAAAATTCTCAAAGTAAAGTGGGAAGATTTATTAATATAATAATATAACTAAACTTGCATGCGAGAAATCTGGTTAAAAATTGCTACATACGATTTCTGTTTTTTGATAAAAAGGCTATTCTTAGCATAGAAAAACATTCCGGACCCAATGGGACAGGTTTCGTCGAAATCCGAGGTCGTTTGCTAAAATCCTTTAGAAAATATCGATGAAAAACACCGAGCATTAATTCCTAAAAATTACAGAAAAAATCCTAAAAATATGAGGCCTTGACGTTTCACTAGACCTCTTCCTAAGGTTTCGTATGAAACTTGTTTCGTTGAATTTTGAGTTCGTTTGACCAGTTAACCATTCAAATAAATTTACCTACACCACTATGTATTCATGTAAGAGCGTTGCAGACTGAAATAAAAATACAGTCGTGTTCAGTGAGGTGTCGCGATCCCAAAAATATAATAATACCGGTAGTTTAACTTATATTGTGAAATCCCAAAATGTTGTCACAGGGTGTAAAATACTCCAAATAAAAAGTTGCTTTTTTAATTAATTAAAAATTACAGTAAAATTCTAAAAATTAAATTATCACTATGTCCCAAAAGAACCTTGTCCAAATTCGAAACTGATATGTAGTTATATCCAATAAACCATTACGGTCGATAAACGATTACGCCGCTGTTTTTCTGCCAAATTGATTTGGGCATAACATCCAATCTACATGACGAAATCCCGATTTTTCTCTTCCACTAGAAAAATATACTTCTCCAGCTCCGTACATTTCTTGTTTCACAGGAATCCGATTTAAAACGGACTCTGTATATCCAGTTGAAGTTCAAAACTCTATTTTGCGAACTACAGCGCTGTTCTGAGCTCGTTTTATTTTATATATGAATATATATCGTTCAGCTTCGTTTAAATAGCGATTTAAATATTAAAACCCTTTAATATTCCAAATAAAATATTTAAAATAAAAAAAAAATAAAGTATTTAGCTGCCAAAAATACGGGACGTTACATTCTTTCCCCCTTAAAATAATTTCGTCCTCGAAATTGCTAAGGTAAGAAAGAACGTTACAAACCCATTATCTTTACAAAAATAAATTTAAAACTCAATTTTATTTTCAAAATTAATCTAATTGGGTTTAAAACCAATTTATTCCAAATAAAAGAATTTTCTAATAATCTTCAAAAAAATTCTAACACCTTAAATTTTGGAAATTTTTTGGCAGAGTCTCCCCTATACGGAGGACATCTGCAATATCGCAGATTGAAGAAATATATATACAGCGACCAACGGTCAGAAAACAAAAATCAAAACCTCAGAATCCAAAATTTTATATTTTCGCGTAGGCGTACCTTTTTGCGAGTGCTACTGAGCGTGTTTGCTTAACGTATATGTGATTTACTCAACCAATATCAATCTGCCTATCTCTTTGGCACATGTACTTAACTCAATTCACATATCAGTAATAAATATGTGAAATTCTCAAGTACTATCTTATTAATTAACATTATAACCATATTAATCCAAAAACCAAGCGGATAATATCAATCCATTATCAACTACAGGGTTGAATCCTAAATTCCAATCCATATGTGGTTTCATTCCAGTTTAATTGTACCGGAAATTATTCTTCAGTTTATAAATCATTTAGCTCCCTTAAATTTTGTTAATTATTCCATCAAACAAACTATCAGCCAATACAACCAATTCAGAATCAACAACCAATGCACAACCAAATCAACCAAATTAACTGAATTCACATTCAATATTAATATTTCATTTTGGTTTCATAGATTTGATTATTATGCATTCTTTAAATTTTCAATTCATTTAATTCAATATCAATATCATTCCTAATTTAATTCAACTTAACATATATAGGTTTCAATTCAAATTTTCAATTCGATTTGAATTCCATTTAAATTGATTAAACATACTTATATCTCAATAATTGTATAAAATTATTCTTTTCTATACAAAAATACGATTTGGGTAAAATTATTTCATTTACCTTCTTTTCAAAACAATATTGTATCCATTGCCAGTTCTATGCTTCTCAACACTTGAACTGATCAACAAACACAATACAACACATTTGTATATAAAATTTACAAATACGCTCTCATATATATACACTCAATCTTGATCTAGGGTATCACTAACCTAATCTCTATCGAGTTACACCACAGAGCCAAGGTTATTCCTAAACCAATAGCTCTGATACCAACTGTAGCGACCCGGAAAATTCGACACTCGAATTTTCGACATTTACACAAACTGTGTCCCACTCGAGTATCGAATCTCCAGAAAGCTAGAAGGAAGAAGTTGGAGGATGAGAAAGATAAGATAGAAATATTAGAATAGAAGAATAAGAAGAAGAACAACACACAGAACCAAAGTCTCACATCGTAGAGGAACGAAATATAATATAGAAATAAATCTTTATTGAGAGCTTTGAATAAACTTACAACATTAGAGTATATCAACATCACTGGACAGTTATAATAATCTGCCCTTATATACAACACAGCGGAATAATATCATACGTCTGAACACTTCCAGCCCGTCTCTTCACAGCTTTCGAACCTGAACCTGTACACTCCGGGCTAACCCGAGCATTTACAAAACCCCGGGTCAGTCTGGTGAACCAGAGTGAGATAAACTCGCACAGTATTTAGGGAAAATCAGCCAATCATGATTTTAAAGTTAAAAATCATTTCAAAAGAAAAAGATAATCGTAAGACCAAAACCACATATAAACACGGACGGTTTTTACCTTACGATAACCCAAATCAGTTTTCGAAATCAATATCTATTCTGATATTATAATAATGTCTAAATACAAATAATTAGCAAATCTAGGGGAACGCTTGCATCTCACGCTCCCCATATATAGTATACAATCTAAAACCCCGGGCGCTTATTGGATATTGGATTTCCAACTTGACAAGGTATGGGACCACCTTCCGCACGTGTATCTCTAGAGGCGAATACACAGGGTTCAACAAGAACGTCTTGCAACCCGGCCCTCACATGACCGACCACTCATTTCTCTTGAGTGTATCGAATGTATATCACCAACGGATGGACTCAAACCACCGTTCCCGAATGGGCAGAATCGATAGAGTAAGAAACAAAAGGAATTTCTCTAGATAGGTGATTATACACCCTAATGGGAGCGACCCACATAGCCATGCTGCCTGCCCGATTTCTGTCATCTCCTGGTTGATGAGGCTTGAGGCTACACTTTATCAGCACATCTCATTCACTTCGAATGCCACATTGTCAGATCCATCAGAATCACTAATTGACGTCCACAACAATACATTACGTGTTGGCTAAAGAAGTTTCCTTCTCCGCTTCCACTCTTGGTATGGTTGAAGAAATCAATGTACGTGGCCTTTTCTGGAAATACTCTGTCAGACATTCATCCATACAAGTCACCCAGGAACAGAATGAACTGAAGGTACCCTCCTACTGTATTCTAGGAATCACCCTGAGAATCAGTAGCGAGAAGTCCTTGCAATCCGTAGATTCCAACCACGACCGAATCACAGTTTATTTCTGGTTGCAAGTCAGAGATTTTAAGTAATCCTTCCGCTTATGAAGATCCACGGTCTTTAATAGCTCCATCTCGAATCAGCATCTTCATCGTATTCGTATTTGCTGGACGGAATGGTTTTCGAATAAATTCGATCCCGGACTTTCCTTACCAACAATCGTATGGGCAATTTTGATAGTCGGTTATTTAACTATCAAATAAAACAACCATTCATCCATGAAATAAAATGGATTCACTGATTCAATACTCAGTATCATTAAGCCTCTCTAACGAACCGCCCATTAATTATATTCTTTAGCTTTCCAATAGTTGAAACATCGCTATTTACTTATTATAAAATAAGAATATTCTTCAAATTCATTTTATTCCACCTACAAACTTTTCGAAATCCGTTTATAATATCATTTACGTAAATCATAGCTTATATTTCCCCCAACTACTCTCGTTTATAAACTAATATCGCCTTTGGATAATCATGGAGTCATTCAAGTTGAGGTATTTTATTTACCTCTCAGATCTTGACCCACAACATTCATATCTTCAGAACAAATAGAAGTTTATTAACCACACGTCCCTTTGAAAACCTGATTTAAATCTCGACAAAGCTTCGATTCTATTTGAAATAGAATACTTATGGAAAATTCCTTAATATCTCTTTAGTATAATATTACAAATTATTACAATAATCTAATTTCATTTGTTTAAAAACAAATCTTTTATAAATCTTATATTAATGTCTTAAACAATTATTATATTGTTATCCTTTCAATTCCTTATATTGATATTTTCAAAATAATTCAACTTATCATCCATAGCAAACGTTATAGATTTCATTTCAAAACCCCTTTTTCTTTCATTTATCACATTCTCTTTAAATCATACCCGACCACTTATTCGTTGTTTACAACATATGGTAATCCTTTATAAAATCTCATATCTAAAAATGCTTCAATTGGAATTGATAGGTCCGCTCTTTTCTTCATTTCATTTGTAACTAATGTTATAAAACACATTTACAAACAACTCACTTCATTTACTAACTTGGATTCATTTCCAGAACGTTAAATTTCCATTTACAAAATCCTTTGTAAATTAATTACGTCAACTCACCATTCGTATCATTTTCACATCTTCAACTTTGTTTACAAATCTCATTTGTAAGTCATTGTCGACAACTAATATTCGTTGTCGTTATCCAAAACCTTAACTTCATTTAAAATCCTGCCTTCAGTTAATATTCCGAACTTCGGAATATCACATTCCGAACCTCGGAATAGAACTCACTTCGATTTATCATTCCGAACTTCGGAATGCCACATTCCGAACTTCGGAATAAATCTCGCTTCCATTTATTTAAATGAATCCCATTTATAAATTTCATTTATAAATTCATATTCATAATGTCAACTTCGATTTCATATGAAATCCTATTTCCAAATCACCACTCATTTTCAAATCCGTTGATTTGTTAATCTCCTACACGAAATGTTATCACATTTCGTATTTATTTAAAACACCGTTTGGTAAAAACGATCATTCATCACAAAACATTTCTCTTTGAACTCTTTTACACATTCTCGTATACCCATGATTTAACTATTCCATTTTCTACTTTGAAATCAGTTTATAACTTCTTTTACGACCGTAAGGTCTTCACAAAACCATTTCAATATTTGAATAATCAACACGATCGTTTAACCGTTCATTTAATACATCTTGCATCCCTACTAGTTATATTTATATAAAATTGATAAATTTAACTTCGACTATTATTTTTACAATAAAAATCGTATTTCAAAACCATATAAAAATATATTTATATCTTTGAAAACATTCAAAATCTATTTACTACTGATTTCGAAAAGTCATTCCTTTTAGTCGACGATATTAAAGAGGCAAATGGTTACTACAGTACCAAACGTGAAATATAAATTAATTTCACATTACCTAACAAACAATATAATCATATTGATAACGTTATTCAGTTCAAAATGGCCAATCAATATTTGGTTTCCATCTAAATAGATGACATGAACAGTTTAATAATAACGGTCAATAATAAATGTAACAGTCAATACTGGGATAATAACAGAAGTTCAAGCATTCAACCATTTATGTATAACGTTTATAGTGTTATAAACGTAACCACTGAGGTAAGTTACCTCACTTGGATTCAACCGTTAGAAATAATGATTAATTAAATTAAACGAACGTTTAATTTAACTGTTTCAGTCCATATAAAATCAACAATGAACAACAAACAAACAACCATTAACAACCATAGCACACAATTATAAAACCCAACTTATATAAAATATAAGTAGGGGAAAAACTGAGTGAGTTTAACTCACCTTGGTTATCCATCCGTCGTCAAACAGTTTGTTTTACTTAATTAAACTGACATTAAAAACTCCGACAGCTGCCAACTCCGATTAAC
Organism: Allium sativum; assembly: GCA_030737875.1. Taxonomy (NCBI): domain Eukaryota; kingdom Viridiplantae; phylum Streptophyta; class Magnoliopsida; order Asparagales; family Amaryllidaceae; genus Allium; species Allium sativum. The sequence continues at coordinate 823,101,016 of CM060916.1, forward strand.
CAGCTCCATAACGAAACGCTTGTCGGTGTGGTTCCATGGTCTCTTGTTTCGTCCAACATCAATACTGTATGGTGCAGACAAAAATCTAATGCGGTACCCACCTAAAATAATATTATTAAAATCTTAATAATATAATAGTAACTCAATTTCCTATTTTGGTTAATTAATGTTTAAGCATGATAAGGCGTATTTTATTCATTACACTATTATAGAACTTCTGGTTACGTGACCACGTATATAAGCTATACCACTGGAAACATAATAAAAATCGACTAAAATATCTAGCATGCTACAACTTACTCTCAGCCTCATATATATTTATGAATATAGTTGGACACATATGTATTACTAAGAGATTAGGCAATACCAAAGCTCAGTTAATTTAAGTCCATCGGTCATGGTTATACACACATATACTAATGACAAAAGAAGACTGGTTTAGCCGCATATAATAGTGATTTGGCATCATTTAAACGTTATAAGGTATATTTAAATTAAATAATCGGTTAGCATACCAGCTTACCATTGTTCCTTGCTTTCTTCTTTCATACAAACATTTCCCATTCCGTAATCCTCCTCTCAATACTCATCATCGGCTCCTTTTGTTTTGTTTGTATTTCTTTTTTTCCTTTTTTTTTCAACGCTCCTATACACTTGCTTCTTTCTTTTCACGCGCCCAGGAAAGCCATGCAAGCCTTCAGCCTTCCCTTCATGCCAACGCCCAGCTCTCTCTATTTTTTTTCTTTTCTCTTGAATAAGGCTGAAGCCCATTCATTTTGCATGGCCCAATATTCTCAAGTCCACCTTCTCCTTTGCCTTTACTGTGCGCCACCCCCTTGCCTTTGTTTTCCCACGCCAGGCTCCTCCTTCCTTTTCTGTTCGCCCGTCCCCTTCTTTTTTTTTTATGAAAGGAGGCTCAGTTTTCATGTATGAAGCTTTTGTGTTTGATGAGAGGAGAAAAATGAAACGCGCAAGTATTTATAGAAGAAACACCGTGAGGAGAAAGCTGCTGTGTACCGTGTGGAGCAAGTTGTTGTGTATAGGGATGCAGAAAGCTATAGAGTAGCTGTGCTTTTTCTCAGACCGTGAGCCCCAAGGAAAAGCAAAGTTTGGGATGCAAGTAATTAAAAGATTTGGGGCGCAAGTATTGTACGGTGGAGAGAGTTTGGGACACAGAGAGTAAATGTGCAACGCAAGTAACAAAAATGAGCAACGCCAAGTAAGAAAGAAAAATTCTCAAAGTAAAGTGGGAAGATTTAGTAATATAATAATATAACTAAACTTGCATGCGAGAAATCTGGTTAAAAATTGCTACATACGATTTCTGTTTTTTGATAAAAAGGCTATTCTTAGCATAGAAAAACATTCCGGACCCAATGGGACAGGTTTCGTCGAAATCCGAGGTCGTTTGCGAAAATCCTTTAGAAAATATCGATGAAAAACACCGAGCATTAATTCCTAAAAATTACAGAAAAAATCCTAAAAATATGAGGCCTTGACGTTTCACTAGACCTCTTCCTAAGGTTTCGTATGAAACTTGTTTCGTTGAATTTTGAGTTCGTTTGACCAGTTAACTATTCAAATAAAGTTACCTACACCACTATGTATTCATGTATGAGCGTTGCAGACTGAAATAAAAATACAGTCGTGTTCAGTGAGGTGTCGCGATCCCAAAAATATAATAATACCGGTAGTTTAACTTATATTGTGAAATCCCAAAATGTTGTCACAGGGTGTAAAATACTCCAAATAAAAAGTTGCTTTTTTAATTAATTAAAAATTACAGTAAAATTCTAAAAATTAAATTATCACTATGTCCCAAAAGAACCTTGTCTAAATTCGAAACCGATATGTAGTTATATCCAATAAACCGTTACGGTCGATAAACGATTACGCCGTTGTTTTTCTGCCAAATTGATTTGGGCATAACTTCCAATCTACATGACGAAATCCCGATTTTTCTCTTCCACTAGAAAAATATACTTCTCCAGCTCCGTACATTTCTTGTTTCACAGGAATCCGATTTAAAACGGACTCTGTATATCCAGTTGAAGTTCAAAACTCTATTTTACGAACTGCAGCGCTGTTCTGAGCTCGTTTTATTTTATATATGAATATATATCGTTCAGCTTCGTTTAAATAGCGATTTAAATATTAAAACCCTTTAATATTCCAAATAAAATATTTAAAATAAATAAAATAAATAAAGTATTTGGCTGCCAAAAATACGGGACGTTACAGCTCTAGAGCTTTGAAATGAATCAAGAATCACGATTTTTCATTGAGTGGTTGATGAGAAATCGAAGAGAGAAGGTTTGGATCATCTTCCGTCGTGCGTGAGGTGCTTACGGGGAGAGAGAAAGTCAACCGACCAATGAAATATATTTTTTATATTTATAAATTTTAAATTTCGAAAATACCCCCTTTTACACACGAACTCCAATCCAAACCCAACGACTGTCGTCCCTAGCGTTTTACCCCCATTTCGAACACAATGGGATATGTTTCGTAGGCCCATTCGACTATTTCAGTCAGTTTTCCTTCAGATTAAAATATAGAATATTCAATATTTGATTTGAACGTACATTTCAATTTTCCAGGGCCTCAAACTGATTCGAAAAATTCCAGAAAAATAAATCTGGCTATGTTTTGACGATACGGTCCCAACAAAACTAGGTTCGTTGAATTCTAAGACCGTTTGCAAAAAGGCCCATTTCTGGTCGATCCAATTTAACTATAATTGACCAAAACACGTTTTCTTTTGCCACGCTCACATACTAGCTTCAAAAATTATGAAATTTGAAACCTAGCAATAACTTCTCATCCCGGATCCAACAAAAGAGGTTTCGTCGAATTCCGAGGTCGTTTGCAAAATGGCCAATTTCACTGGCTATATAAATTCCATAGCGACCTTTCTGAAAATTCATTTGGCCATAACTTTTGCTTTCCGCTATGAAACTTCGATTTTTCAGATTCGTTAGAAAGGTACTCACTAACAGATTTAAATATTTTTGGTTTCACTCAAATCCGTTTTGTTTTGCACCCGGTACAGTCAGTCGAAGTTTGAATTCAAATTTTGAAACTACCACGCCATTTTAGGCCTTGTTTATAATTAGAATTAATTATATTCCTTTTCAATTGTCGATTCAAACTCAGGTTTCATCTTTACTATTTAAAATATTTATTTTAAATATTTAAAATCCACTATTTTAGACAATTCAAAAAATTTAAATTGGTTCAGATTTTCCGGGTCGTTACAATTTCCCCCACTTAAAACTTTTCATCCCCGAAAAGGAACAAAGTCGAAAGTGGTTTGATTAATCAACTCTATGTTCAATCTGGCTTCCATTCTCCAACTTTTCAGTTTCTGAGAATTTTCAAATTCTTCAAAAATTTGGCTAACACCCGGAATTTTCGAAAAATTTCGCCATAACCTCCTTTGTACGGGGAGAGGTTTGGAAATTTATTGGGCCGTATTAGGTACCCAATAAATCTTAATAAGCATACACATATTTATAGCGATATATTCTGGTGTTTACAGGGGAGATTGTATAGATAATAACTCCAGAGAATAAATTCTCGTCACCCTGTCAAAGCCTGAGGGAGTGTGTATTTTAAATGCTCCAGAGGATAAATCCTCGTCACCTCGTCCCGTGTGGGAAATAAATAGTCCATGTGCCGTATCTAATGACTAGAGAGACGTGATTATTGTCAACTCCAGACCCGTGTGGGGTTTTTATTAATCTGGCAATTTTATCGTTACAATTTGTAACGACCCGGATTTTCGAGCGACTTTGGTTATCGACATAAGCTTGATGTCGATAACCAAAACATCGAAAAATCCTGGTAATTAATGAAAGAAATTAGAGGGTGAGGATAGATAAGATAGAAACTTAGAATAGAAGAAGAAGAACACAACATCAGAGTAACACGAACCTCACAGCGGGACGAATAACATATAATATATAACATAACTTTGAAATATAACAGTTATGTATAAAATAGCACTTATTAGAGTACAGCACTTACAACACAGCGGAAATAAACTATAGCTATATGATCCAGAAGCCTCCTACTCCAGCTCTTCAAGTATATCTGTAAATCCCAACTACTTGACTGCCCATACAAATTTAGGCACCCAAGAGTTTAGGGAAAACAACAAAGTAAACTCCGGGTCAGTCATGGGACTGGTGTGAGTAAAAAAGTTTAAACAAGTATATGAACAAGTAAACGATATCTCATAAGACCACGCCGCAGAACGGAACGGGTTTTTCCCTTATGAGAATCCAAAATATCTTTATATCAAAAACCTTTTGATATTATAATAATGTCTATGTACAAATAGATATCAACTAGCAGAAACGATTTCATCTCACGATCTACATATATAGTATACAATCAAAATCGCAAGCACGTATTGGATAATGGATTTCCAACTATGACAAGGTATGGAACCACCTTCCGATCAGTGTACTCTAGGAACGATACACTGGAGTTCAACAAGAACATCTTGTAACTCAGCCACACATGACCGACCACTCATTTTGCTTGAGTGTATCGAATGTATATCACCAACAGTTGGGATCAGCAACCGTTCCCGTATATATATGGGACAACATTGATAGATTTAAGAAACAAATGAATATTCTCTAGATAGGTGATTATACACCCTACTTCGGTGCGACCGACTTAGCCATGCTGCCTGCCCGATTTCTGTCATTTACCGGATGATGAGGCTTGAGGTTACGCTCTATCATCACATCAGATTCACTTCGAATGCCACATTGTCAGATCCATCGAAAATCACTAATTGACGTCTACAACAATACATTACGTGTTAGCTAAAGAAGTTTCCTTCTCCGCTTCCACTCTTGGTACGGTTAAAGAAATCAATGTGCGTGGTCTTTCTGGAAATACTCTGTCAGACATTCATCCACACAAGTCATCCTCATTCACTTAGAATGTCACATCGTCATACCCGCCAAATCACAAATTGACTTATCCAAAAATAACACGGGTATACAGCTAAGAGAAATGAATTCCTCCGCCACCAAACATGAATACGTTTGAACAGATCAACTTACGCGATCCATTGGATATACTCTGTCAGACCTTCGTCCATACAAGTTGTCCTGGGACTGGACAAACCAAAGGCACTATTCAGTATATCCATCTTAGTCACTGTTATCTAAGACTTATACAACAGCCCTTGCTTTTTACTCCGTCTTCAATTATCTTTGGCATATATGATTCGCAACGCTTATGCCAATACAGAGTGGTTCTTTGGATAATAATCCGACCGGTCTCTCCATATTAACAACGTTAAAATGGTCAAAACTTCGATAGTCTGTGATTTAACCATCAAAGAAAAACAAGTATGCAAACAACGATATTATTTCCAGATGGAAATTATATCGGTAAATCATCAACATATATCTATCTATATATATATATATTCATATTGCCTTATTTTCTATGTTTAGAAAATATATGTTATTAACACTGGAAAATGTTTCCATTTGTTTATTTACAAATCACTACTCTTCCTCAACTATCAGTCCCTGACTGTAAACTAGTATGAGAACAATCCCCTAAGTATAAATCTCGAAGGCCGAAACCAACATCAGATAGACACTTAGAAAACCATTCAATTTACTAATCTCTAGTCAGTTCTAATTTTACTTAACTCAATTTGATTAACTCTGATTGATTAACTCTAATTGATTAATTCTAACTGGTTAATTCTAACCGATCAACTCTAACTGGTTTTACTTGGTTTGACTAACTCAATTTATTAACTCGACTGACTAATTCAACTCAATTAACCTAACTTGATTTACTTATCTCGATTAACTGAACTAATCACTTTGATTAACTCGACTAATTCACTTTGGTTAACTTAACCAATTCACTTAACTAATTCACTTAGTTTAACTTAACTAATTCACTTAACTCCTATCGAATAAACTATATTCGATAACTCCTCTAACTCTATTCGAATAAACTATTCTCGATTTACTCATTTACTCTATTCGAATAAACTATATTCGATTAACTCCTTTACTCTATTCGAATAAACTGTATTCGATTAACTCCTTTGATTTAACTCTAATCGATTAACTCCATCGAATAAACTATATTCGATAACTCCTTCGATTTAACTAATATTCTATAACTCACTTCGATTAACTAATAATCGATAACTCCTTCGAATAAACTATATTCGATAATCTTCCCTTTCGATTTAACAAATCGATAACTCCTTTTCTCTATTCGAATAACTAATTCGAATCACTCTTATTTATTTAACTCTATTCGAATAACTAATTCGATTAACTCTATTTAACTCCGTTTAACTCTATTCGAATAACTAATATTCGATAACTCTATTTAACTCCGTTCGAATAACTAATATTCGATAACTCTATTTAACTCCATTCGCTTGACTCTAGATCGCAGCGATCACAATGGTTACGCCTGATTCCCTCAGGAAACATCCGACCGCCGTAGGCTATTTACAGCCCTGCGAATTACGCTAGCAGTCATACGAAATGGCAACTCATTTGGATTAACACTTATTTGATTAACTCTAACTGATTGACTCTAACTGGTTAATTTGACTTACTTAACTCAACTGGTTAACTCGACTTACTTAACTCAACTGGTTAACTCGACTTACTTAACCCAACTGGTTAACTCTAACTGTTTAACTCTAATTGGTTAACCCTAAATGTTTAACTCTAACTGGTTAACTCTACTGGTTAACTCTAATCGATTTACTCTATTCAACTAACTCGACTTGACTAACCCCTTTCGAATAACATATTCGATTTATTAACTTTCGAATACCATATTCGATTAACTCCTTTCTAATTACGTTTATCCATTTAAAAGGATTTCCTTTTTAACAACATTTATTCATTTATAAAGATTTACTTTTAGTAACAGTTCTTCACTTTACAAATGATTTCCTTTTCAATTCTATTTGTAAATGGTTTTACAAATATTCCTCTTTCTATTCTATTTGTAAATATTTTACAAATATTTCTCTTTCTCTTTCTATTTCATTTGTAAATGTTTTACAAATATTTCTCTTTTCAAATTTATTCTTGAAATATTCTAACTCCTTAAATTCCCGGGAAAATTCGCCATAACCTCCTTTGTACTGGGAGCATCGGGAAAATCCCCAAACCCGCCATACAGGCCTTTCCATTCAAAAATGGTTTGAAATTATTTCCTTTTTGAATATCTCCTATTTTTAAATATTCAAATTTATAAACATTTCTTATTTATAAATATTCCACTTTATAAATATCTCTTATTTATAAATATCCCATTTTATAAATATTCTATTTTCAATATCACTTTGAAAATCCCCTTATCAACATTTCGGTATGTTATGGTATTCAATCACATCAAATCACGATGTTCAATATCGTCCAAGCACATATAATTGCCCACATATTTTATATCACATCATATAACAATATATGAAAAACAATAAAATAACTGTTGAGGAATCCAGTTGGATTCCTCCAACCTGTTTCCCTACATCACAGATGTTAGACAATAGAATAACATCGATTTCACTTCACTGTTAAATATTCTGATAAACAGAATCGACATATAGATATTTAACAGTTTATATATATATATATATATATACATATATATATAATATTTCTACTAACTGACTAGCAGTTCAATCAATCAACCAACACACAACAATCAGACAATTTTAACAGTTCTAAAAAAATACAACATGAAAATATAAACTGTTCAGAGTTGGTGAGTTTTACTCACATTTGCAGTTCATCGTTAAAGAACGATAAACTGTTTGTTTGATTTGAATCAAACAATTTATTTCGCCATAAATTCAAACGAGCTTGAATCCACTTCCAGTCAGCTTCATTGTGTTGCTCCCGTCCATACGATCCTAACGAATCCAACCGTTTGAAATTTTGATTAAGTATGACCGAGATATTGTTATTACAAATTGAACACGATTTAAATTAAACTAGTATATATTGTTTTAATTCAACGGGCCTTTTACCTTTTCAACCACCGGCCCATTACCTTTACCGCCCAAAACCCATCACCGAATCCCTTATCTTTCTTCCTCTATCCCAATACGAGCTCCTGTACCCAAATTATCAGTGCAATGGAAAACGTTGACTGCCATTCCTTCCTTCCATTCACCATCGTTCTCATTGAGACAAATCCCATTCTCCACCTCTTCGAAAACCGCTCCTCCCTATACCCACGAGATCAACTTCGACGCCCCCCCCCCCCACCCCCAATTTCTGACCTGCTATCGTCGAACCCCTTCTCCCCCTGTCGCCTTTCACCACAGCCCGCCGAAGTGGCTCCGATCACCACCAACCAGGGCGCCTTCTTACCCTGAACTCGGCTATGCCCTCAAACCAAAATCCGACATCCTGAATCCCGCTCGCACACAAACCCTAGCCAATACTGTAAACATCGAACCCCCTTTCAGGTGCTGTCGCACCCAACAAATGGTATACTGAGGAGAAGAGCAACTCAAGATGAACTCTAACATATGTATTTGCTGATTTTTGGAATTTGATTCTATGTAGTTTTGATTTTTCTTTGTGAGTTATTTGTGCGGTTCATTTCAGAGTTTGGCGGCTGAAGAAATGAGGTTGTGGAGCTTTCGATTAGGTTTAGGAATTGGTTTGGTATTTATAGAGTAGGATAATATCTAGATATTTTCGTGAAAGGAATATTCCCGGTATATTCTCCATCGTTAAATTCGTTTTTGACTTCTAAAAATTCGTGTGATCACACACGATACCCAAAAATCACGAAACTGGACATGTAGCTATAGTTCGACATTACGGTCCCAATGAAACTGGTTTCGTCGAATTTCGACTTCGTATGCTCACACATCGTATTTTTAACTGTCAAAACACTGACTGTTTCTCACTCTAAAAATCCGTACGGCCACACACTAACTCTAAAAATCACAGAAACTGACATCTAACAACTATTTGATATTGCGGATCCAACAAAACTGGTTTCGTCGAATTCCGATTTCGTTTGCAAAACTGGCTATTTTTAATGCTCTGGATGACCCATTTAAATATATAAATATATGTAAATATAATTAAATTAAATATCAATAAATTTATATTATCGTTTATCTTCACATATGATATCGTCCAGCTCCAGAATATCTTATCAGAATTTACGGCTTGGTATTTCAGATTTTAGATTTATCGATATTCAGTTTATATCGAAAAATCCTTTTATAACATAAATAAAGCGTTGCAAATTATAAAGGAATTCTACAGCGACTTTTCTGAAATTTGATTTGGACATACATCAAAATCTACCCGACGAAATCCCGATTTTTCTCTTCCACTAGAAAGATATACTCCACCAGCTCCACACGTTTCTTGTTTCATAGAAATCCAGCTTAAAATGAATCCTGTACATTCAGTTGAAGTTCGAATCGCCAATTTACGAACTGCAGCGCCATTTCGAGCTCGATTTTAATTATATTATAATTATACGTTCAAACTGACGTCGATTGAATATATTCGTCAATATAATTCAACTCTAGGCTGAATTAAATCTAAGGGACGACCCCGTTCACAGAATATTGTGATTTCCAATATTTTTGATTATTTCTGAATTAAATATATTATTTAATTATTTAATTTAATTAAATATTCCCTATTATTAAATTAACGACCATTTGAATTCTCTAAACTACCATTTATATAATTAAATTGATTAATTATATACCGCAGAAAAATGCGGGTCATTACACAATTTAAATAGTCCATATCAGTCATCAGTTCAACCTGTAAAATATAGTCATCGCCATACAAGCCTCTCGCTCGTATGGTAAATCTTCCACCTCGTCACACAAGCTCCAAATGCTTATGTGGTATATGATGAAGTATGCCTATCTTCAGAAGTATGCCATGTAATGTAGTTCAAAATTAATTGTTACTATCCTATGGCGATATTTATTATTTCACACAGAACAACCAGCACTCCGCATCCAATGGCATTCACAGGAGTAGATATAATAATATTTTGCATCCAACTCATTAAGGTTTACCTATTTGTCGGGCATGCAAATAAAATCTTTACTCAACAGCTAATCCATTTACCTGTTCAAACATATATAATGCACATGTAGATATTTCTATCTATTTTCTAATCAGTTCAATGTGTGATATAATCGAATAAATTATACTATTCATTCTATTATTGATTAAATTAACTATCGTTTTAATAATTTTAATTAATCAAATCTACTATCACACAACCCAAACAGCAATCAATTTGTTTTTAACTTTTCAAAAATATACTAATCGATTCATATACTTCTTTACTTTTCAAATATATATCATTTATATATTCAAAAATTATATTACTAAAACCAGACTATAAACATAATCACAAATACGTTATTTAAAACATATTACTCTCGACTCGTTCTGGGGCACTTCTGACCCCATCTCTAACGAGTTGTTCTGATTCTGCTGTACTCATACTAGGATATTGCTGATCTTATCTGTACTGAGTTACTCGCCCTAGAACACTACTGGTTCTATCTCTGACGAGTTCGTTATTGTGTTATATTCCAGAACTAAGCTTAACCAAAGCTCTGATACCACGTTGTGACGACCCCATTTCCCGTACTGACGGTGACAAGGGTAATCTTTGGAATATAACACAGAAACAGATAATAGCAGAACAGAGTTAAATAAATACACCAGATAATGTACAATAGAATACACTGGATAAACGTAATCATCGGAGTTACACAGTATACAGGATCATACTTAGTACAAATACAGTTCAGCTATACATAAATGTCTACAGCGGAAAACAAAAAAAATCTGTACAATAGGAGCTGAACAGCATAAAAAGAGATAAATAATAGAATCCATCTTCAGCTCCAGCTATCCAGAGAAAGCCAGCTAAAACCTGAATACAAGCCTGCCCGTGTAGAAAGAGGGGCACCCGAGATTGAAAGTGAAACAAACTACGAGTCAGTCCTGAGACTGGTATGAGAAATCTACTCAACACATTTCAAATATGGCTAATCACAGGACCACGCCACTTTCGTGGAACGAGTTTACTCCATGGGATTGCCAGTGGTTTAAAACAAATCATTCTTTTAAACATCGCAATGCTTTTTATAAAAATGAAGCCATTATAAGACTCAGTTCCCATCACACAATGCAACGCAAACCGGAGAATAGAGTTTTTACCTTATAACAGCCAAAATATGCTTGATACGAATAAAACAAAGGCATTTGATATTATTACTAGTGTTTATATGTTTTGAAAACAATTTCAAATCATAACTATCAATCATAGACGGCATTAATGCCCCATACCACTATGTCGCCATATATAGGTATACAATCAAAACCGCACGATGTCGTATTTGGAAATTGGATTTCCGTCCTGAACCAAGGCAAAAGATAGTCCTTACCGAATTCGAGACTGTCTAGCCCGAGTCTCAGGCACAGCCGCAACCGTACCTTGGATCGATAGGGCCGGTCCACCCGAAGTGGATTATAATGCCTGAACAATGCGTTCCTCCGCCCTTTGAGGCGTAAATGAGCCAACAAATGACTCCATCGGTCACGGATCGACCGATATTCCCGAGGCGCCTCGCAACAGTAACAACCACATAAGTTAAACTCTTCAGGGCGTGTAAAATCACTAACGCCGCTTCTAGCTAGAAAGAAAACGCACGTCCCCCCTGATGTCCTCTCCCGTTTCTGGTTCATACCGGGGTGTGAAGCTCGCGAATTCACGTTATACACAAAGCTACGCCACACAGGCGGTGCTTTGATCATCACCACAAGACTTTGCTTTTCAACAGAAGCCCTGATCACTGCAGCTTAGCATGCCACACAGACAACTCACACCGTGCAACTGATAGCTATCAATCACACAGAATAAATTCCAATGTCAGACACACTGTCCATTTGAAAGTCCGTTCTGGGTCTGAACGAAACCGGAGGCACTATATACCTCGCAAACCCATCGATCACCACGTACATCTGGACGATCACCACTCATTATCCATATTTCTGGATGCCTCCCAATCAGGACCTCGGTTACCATCCAAACGAGGTGAAGATCTCCGGTCTTCCACCACCGTCTTCATCTTCGATTTCTTATCGTCGATTCAGTTATTCAGAATGGGATAAACCCGGTCTTTCTGAGCAACTCGCATATATAATAAACAAGTGCAACACTATCATACATACGCATCATTTCAATTCATTAGTCACTAACCGTCAATCAGTAAGAGAACGATTTCCCAAATATTAACCCCGAAGGCCGAAACCAACATCAGATTAACACCCAGGAAACCATTCGACTTAGCCAACCTTCAGTTAGTTTCTAAATTTCACATCCATATCGTTTATAATATTTTATAGTGATTTATCGCTATTTTTATTTATTTTAAAATAGCTAATTTATTCAAAACGACGCTTCGGGCCATAACGCGGCCGTGGCGCTGTTTTTCTTCAGATTTGATTTACACATATCTGAAAATCTAACCGTTGGATCTTCATAAAATTTACATCATTAGAAAGATCTTTTCAAAACGAATCCAACGGTTCTAGTTTCGGGAAAATCCGACGGTCGGATCTCCCGGTATAATCGCTTGATGTTTCAATTTCAAAATACGAACTGCAGCGTCGTTATTCGATTAAATATAATTATATATATATATATAATCGATTATGGCGTTGTTTTTCTTCGGATTTGAATTAAACATTCCAGACAATCCAACCGTTGGATTTTTACAAAGTTGGTGTCGTTGGAAAGATAATTCCAAAGCGAACCCAACGGTTGCGGTTTCGGGAAAATCCGCTGGTCGGATCTCCCTGTATAATCGTTTGAAGTTTCGATTTCAAAATATGAACTGCAGCGTCGTTATTCGATTAAATATAATTATATATATATATATATGTGTGTGTATATGTATATATATAATCGATTCTGGCGCTGTTTTTCTTTGGATTTGAATTAAACATTCCAGACAATCCAACCGTTGGATTTTTACAGAGTTGGTGCCGTTGGAAAGATATTTCCAAAGCAAACCCAACGGTTGCGGTTTCGGGAAAATCCGCTGGTCGGATCTCCCGTTATAATCGTTTGAAATCATGGTTTCAAAATACGAACTGCAGCGTCGTTATTCGATATATTTCAATTCTATTTATATATATATATATATCGATTCTTCGATTTCAAACTATATGATTTTCATACTTTTGATAAAAATGATATTTTTATCAAACTGTCTTCTATTTCAACACTTCACTATTTTTAACAATTCATGTATGTAATAAAAATGTGATTTTTAATGTAAAATAATTTATTTCAAACTCGACTATTTTATATAGTTAATATACGTGATAAAAATAGGATTTTTATTATAAAACAATTTATTTCAAAACAAGATTATTTTATATATCTCATATTGATGATAAAAATGGGATTTTTATTATAAAACAATTTCTTTCAAAATATGAATACCTTTCAACACATGAATTTCAACTCAACGAATGAATATCGATTCAACACATGAAAGTTTTCTATAGTTTATATATATCGATAAAAAGGTGATTTTTATATTTAAAACATGAATACCATTCAACACATGAATTTCAAATCAACGAATGAATATCGATTCAACACATGAAGGCTTTTTATAGTTTATATATATCGATAAAAAGGTGATTTTTATATTTAAAACACGAATACCATTCAACACATGAATTTCTATCCAACGAATGAATATCGATTCAACACATGAAGGTTTTCTATAGTTTGTATATATATATATATATAAAGGTGATTTTTATATTTAAAACACAAATACCATTCAACACATGAATTTCAAATCAACGAATGTATATCGATTCAACACATGAAGGTTTTCTATTCAACGAATAAATATAGTTTCAAGAAATGAAAATAATTCAAACACATGAATATTATTCAAAATTTCGGTAGCATAACGGCAGGGTAGTTAAAACCGGGACCGTCCCTAGTACGGCTCCTCGCTCTACCTTAAAACCTCGCAGTTTTTGACAATGGGGTATCATGCATCTAGTTCGCACGCAGGCGGCATGTATATATTTTTCATTTCCGCAAACTAATCCTATGTGGTTTCAACCAAATATTTCTCAATTACAAATGGGTATTTTTCAACCATAATCAATCAATATCAACCACAAACAATTCCAATCAACCATTCACTATCAATCAATTTTCACACCAATCACAACCAATAAATATCGTCCATGGTTTGTGGACGAGGGGCGTGTATATATATATATATATATATATATATATATAGCATTTCACTTCTATTTCAACACATATATATTTTTTACAACGCATATATAACTTATACATCGAACGTACAACTTATACAACGCTTATACATGAGGTGTACAACGCTTATATAACCCATACATCGACTATATAATTTATACATCGTCGTTTTCCATATCGTTTATAAATTAGAAATCTCACATTGGGTTCCACTCCACCAAAAAAAGCAGAAGGCTCAGAAAAATATGCGGTCTCTTGTAGAAGGTAGAAGGCGTCCACACGAGTCCACTGTCTCTTGTTTCACTGAATATCGATAACACAGCAAAAAGATATGATTTATACAAGTTTGCAACGGTTTAAAGGTGTTAAAACTGTTGAAAATAAACCAAAGTCGTTACCTTCAATAAAACGTTCAAAACTAGGTTTGAATTTTTCGATCAATCCGTGCAATGGTTCCACGATTGGGTTGCGCAGGGTCGAAGGACTACGTGAGGCGCACGTGCACCGAGGAGCGGAGCCAATTCGGTCAACTCAGGTGGCGGCGACGGCTCTTCAAAGGCGCCAACTTCAGGGGCCCGTAACTCGACGAATACAACACGAGGATGGGCGAATCTGGGATGGATTTGAAGAGGAGCTCTAGAGCTTTGAAATGAATCAAGAATCATGATTTTTCATTGAGTGGTTGATGAGAAATCGAAGAGAAAAGGTTTGGATCATCTTCCGTCGTGCGTGAGGTGCTTACGTGGAGAGAGAAAGTCAACCGACCAATGAAATATATTTTTTTATATTTATTTTTTTATATTTATAAATTTTTAAATTTCGAAAATACCCCCTTTTACACACGAACACCAATCCAAACCCAACGACTGTCATCCCTAGCGTTTTACCCCCATTCCGAACACAATGGGATATGTTTCGTAGGCCCATTCGACTATTTCAGTCAGTTTTCCTTCAGATTAAAATATAGAATATTTAATATTTGATTTGAACGTACATTTCAATTTGCCAGGGCCACAAACTGATTCAAAAAATTCCAGAAAAATAAATCTGGCTATGTTTTGACGATACGGTCCCAACAAAACTAGTTTCGTCGAATTCTAAGACCGTTTGCAAAAAGGCACATTTCTGGTCGATCCAACTTAACTGTAATTGACCAAAACACGTTTTCCTTTGCCATGCTCACATACTAGCTTCAAAAATTATGAAATTTGAAACTTAGCAATAACTTCTCATCCCGGATCCAACAAAAGTGGTTTCGTCGAATTCCGAGGTCGTTTGCAAAATGGCCAATTTCACGGGCTATATAAATTCCATAGCGACCTTTCTGAAAATTCATTTGGTCATAACTTTGCTTTCCGCTATGAAACTTCGATTTTTCAGATTCGTTAGAAAGGTACTCACTAACAGATTTAAATATTTTTGGTTTCACTCAAATCCGTTTTGTTTTGCACCCGGTACAGTCAATCGAAGTTTGAATTCAAATTTTGAAACTACCGCGCCATTTCAGGCCTTGTTTATAATTAGAATTAATTATATTCCTTTTTAATTGTCGATTCAAACTCAGGTTTCATCTTTACTATTTAAAATATTTATTTTAAATATTTAAAATCCACTATTTTAGCCAATTCAAAAAATTTAAATTGGTTCAGATTTTTCGGATCATTACAAGAGACCTCACTTGGGGGAACATCAATCACTTTGTTCTTGGGAACCCATATACGTTTAGGAGGTTACAAAAGTGGTCGCTTGGGCTGGAGGCGTTAGATGAATGTTTGCAGGCACCACTAATGGGTCCAAATAAATGACAATTAATGCATATTTCTAATTGCCAAGTGTGCTGAGCATCAACAAAAGAATCATACCCATCAATTGAGACTTGAAGATTGGTTGGAAGAAGATTGTTCGGAGTTATATCAATTAATGCTTTCACAAAAATAGTATTCTTCCTAGCCTCCATATTAGCATCAAAGCATTTGAATTTTCCTATTCTGCTTACTAACCAATTCATGCCTAGAAGCGTTTGCAACACTGAAGGAATCCACGTGAATATAGTCTATACTGGAATGGTGCACCCTTTCCCTAGCACTCTCAATTGAAGCACTCCATGGAGTAATGATTAACGGTTTCCCCCCATTGATAGGAGGATTAGATTCTAACACTTTCCTTTGCATCTGTAAACTTGAAATAATACATACCATTCAAATAATTTACACGTAGCCCTACCCTCAAGTTCCATGTTTTGCGACATTGCTCACGAACATCATCATACAACACACATGAATCTAAAAAGAAACCCATAATTTGATCTTTCCAGATAACAGTTCCTTCTTGTACAATCTCAACCGGCGGACATGGGTTATCAGGGTCACAAGAAAACTCATACTAGACGTAGGATCCAGCATAACAAGGTGGTGTTGTAAAGAAGGACGAGTATGTTGGTTTAGAATTAAGTATCGGTGTTTTCATATTCCCAGCAGGTTGTGGAAGAGATTTATCACAAGTATATGAATCTGTCTTGGACAAATTAGAGGAGGTTGGTTTTAGAACCTAGGAAGCATTCAGTAGGGAGACATTGTCACATATACCATGTGTGCATTTAGGTGGACTGGAGGTATTGAGAACTGAGACTGAATTGGACGGCACATCCTCATATCGTACACCCATACCAATATTCACATAAACATCCATACCCAAATTAATGTTGCCAAAGTTGGATCCAACTTGCTGATTATCACATAGAGAGGTTCTAGGGATATTACCTTCTGGGTTCTGAAAGTTTGCGTCAACGTTCACAGCAGGAGTAGAATCCAACCAATGCACTTCTGAAACCAACCATGCTAGCATCGTACTGACTGGCAAAGTTGCAGCAACGTTAAGTCCAGGTATCCGGAGCATTGTAAGGAGGCGAGATTTGTAGCAATGTCGACATGACCCCTTAAATGTTGCAGAAGCTACTGGATCTATGAAGGCACGCTCAGCTCTGGCGACGGGCTTATCAAGGCGAGACCTAGCTTTTTTGTTCTTAGGCATTGACGAGAAAGGGGGAATAGGGATAGAGCGAGAAAGAAGAAGCGTCAAATGGAAGATTAGAAGGAGAGTAGATGAAGCGGCGGCAAAAGAAAAGGGAGATGGCTCTATAAAATAGTAAATCTTTCTTTAAAGGTCATCAAAATAGTAACGATTTAAGAATAGTCAACTCAAAATATTGTTAATTTATTAACCAATTGTAATTAACTAATATAATCAATTTAAATACATTCCACTCAGGTCATCACGTACTTATAATTTTAAATGGTTATAAAAAATGTAATTAACTTCGATGTTTCAACAAAACCATATTTCAAAATCATATATGAACATAAATTTGAAAACGTTCTAAATTGATTTAATATCGATTTGAAAATCTTTATTTTTATCGATGGTACTAAGGAGGCAAAAATGCCTACTAAAGTATCAAATCATGAATTATCAATCAACTCCACATTCAATAACAATACATAATCATATTGATAAACATTGTCAATAATAGTGAGGAATCTGGTTTGATTCCTGCAACCTGTTCTTCCGTACATCACAATGGGTTATCTTAATTTCAATACAACGATATATTTATTAAAATAAGCAGTTTAACAAATAATGGTCAACAATCAATCAACAATATCCATTCAAGCATCCTATTATTTACTAAATAAGTTTATATTATTTTAAACGTAACCAACAAGGTAAGTTACCTCGTTTGGAATATAATCATTAAAACAACGATTCAATTCAATTAATTAAACAAAAGTTTAATCAATGAATATTAAGAAATATTCAACTTCCATGTAAATAGTCGTAACACCCCATGTCCATTAATGTCACTCACAAAGGGAATGCATTAATTTCTATGGAGCGTTTTAAGTGAGTATAGAACAGAAACTTAACAACAAGACAGATATAAACAGTACTTGAAAAATTAAAAACTTTATTTCGTTGCAGCGGAAAATACATATGTTTGATTACATTATCAAAACCAGAGCCAAGTACATAATATCCATCTTGACTAAATCAAAGTACATAAATTGAAAGACATAATCCCCAATACAAAATAGCCATAAGTAAAAGAGAGGCTGAACTTTACTTCAGCGATCCAAGCAATCTTCTAAAAGCAAGAAGCACAGCTGTCCAAAATCAAGCCCCACTGGTGCTAGTTCCAACCTGAGCACCTGGGGGGGAAGGAAGAAAAGAGGACATAAAATATGGCGAGTGCGATAACTTTAACAATATAATCACCAAAGTAAATAGGCTAAGGCATAAGTTGGAAAATCAGTAAATGACCATGAACCATTGAGTATGGCAGAGTAAACAAGGAAACATGATGGACAACGATATCGTTAAAGCGCACCTAACCCACTGTAAGATAATTACTAAACTACACCAACACTATGAGATAATTGCTATACTGCACCACCACCAGTATACTGCACCACCACTAGTCACCCTAAGGTTGATCATGCCTAATGAACATAAGTGATAATAATAATGGTAGTTTCGTGTACCCCTAGCTGCTGTCATAGGTGCCGCCTACTCCTATCTCCACTAGTGGTACCCACTACCCACCCCATTCTAATTACAATATTCATAATATGGTAGTTGTACTCCTAGCTGCTGTCATAGGTGTCGCCTGCTCCTATCTCCACTAGTCGTACCCACTACCTTCCCCATTCGATCGGCTCCCTAACTCGTAGATATCCGTGTTGGTCCCACAGTGGGGTGTATCACTTCCCAAAGTGGCAACCCAATACTACTAGAGATGCACGTCTTATACCTACACGATGCAACAACGTCTTACCTACCAGCCCGGGTCCACACACACATATGAACCCGTTGGACTTGCGTTGCCACCGCTAACCCGGTTTGGCCTCTTACAGTCAAACCCAGTATGCGTGTCCCGTCCTCGACTTGGGTCGAGCCCACAAAGATACGTATGGGTTACTGGTTGAAATGGGCCCCCATGACTTGACACAAGCTATCCACCTAAGCTTGGTCCCCTCTAGTATTTCCCACTTAACCCACTTCTTATTCATGTTTCAATTACATGTTTCAATTTTGGTTAAGTATTTCTAATCGTATTTCAAATGCCACCCAAGGCACCCACTAGATTCCACATGCCACCCAAGGCACCCACTTAACCCCCTCATGTCCCACTACATGTTTATCTGGTTAAGTGTTTCTTAATTCATTAAGACCGTAACCTCGTAAAGACCTCCCACATTAGACTGGCATTTGTGGAAGCTGGATTTGTCGGGCGGGTCCGG
This sequence comes from Allium sativum, assembly GCA_030737875.1. Lineage (NCBI taxonomy): Eukaryota > Viridiplantae > Streptophyta > Magnoliopsida > Asparagales > Amaryllidaceae > Allium > Allium sativum. The sequence continues at coordinate 823,120,665 of CM060916.1, forward strand.
GCAGTCTTACACCACAAACGAGCCAAACCTCGTGTCTTTACAATTGTTACGTATTTAGTTTATGCCTAAGACCTCTCACATTAGACTGGCATTTGTGGCAGCTGGATTTGCCGGGCGGGTCCGGGCAGTCTTACACCACAAAAGAGCCTATCCTCGTGTCTTAGACGATTAATTACTCCTAATTAATCATTCCTCAATTTGAATTACTTTCCCTATTCAAATTAACAATCAATTCCAAATTTAACGATGTCCATAATTGACTCAATTATTTCCATCCATTTATGATATGTAAAATCATACCAATTTTCATCACAAATTTATTTTATGTCTTTTAAGGCATTTATGCCAATTAAATCTTTTAATATTATCCCCTTTACCCCCACGCTGTACGTTCATTCGTTTAACGTAAAATATACGTTGGACTCGAATAGTCTAACTCATGGAACAAAGAGAAAACATCACAACATACATATAATTAAAACTAGATCTAAACATAAGGGGTGAACTTGCATGTGTGAATGATGTTCTACATCTAAAACTTGCATAGGCCAAAGTTACAACTTGCATAAAATTACATATGTCATAAATCCAAATCTAAAGGTGTGAACTTGTTTAGATAATGGTCGCAAACTTGCATAAATCATGTATGTCATAGATCTACATCTAAAGGTGTAAACTTGCATAGGCAGTAACCACAAACTTGCATAACATGATTCATTTTCAAACACATGTATTCGTATAAACTTGCATATGTGATTTATGCAACATAACAACGGTATAAACTTACATCTAACATGTAAACTAGCATGTAGAATTTTGTAACGACCCGAAAAATCTGAACCAATTTAAAAAATTTAAATTGGCTATTTTAGTGGATTTTAAATATTTAAAATAAATATTTAAAATAATAATGATGAAAAGTAAGTTTGAATCAAAGTTGAAAATAAATATAATTACTTTGAATTATAAACAAGGCCTGAAATGGCGCGGTAGTTTCAAAATTTGAATTCAAACTTTGACTGATTGTACCGTGTGCAAAACAAAACGGATTTGAGTGAAACCAAAAATGTTTAAATCTGTTAGTGAATACCTTTCTAACGAATCTGAAAAATTGAAGTTTCATAGCGGGAAGCAAAAGTTATGGCCAAATGAATTTTCAGAAAGGTCGCTATAGAGTTTATATAGCCCGTGAAAATGGCCATTTCGCAAACGACCTCGGAATTTGACGAAACCACTTTTGTTGGATCCGGGATGTTAAACTATTGCTTGGTTTCAAATTTCATAATTTTTTAAGCTAGTATGTGAGCATGGCAAAGGGAAATGTGTTTGGTCGATTTCTATTAAATTGGGTTGACCAGAAATGGGCCATTTTACAAACGGTCTCAGAATTCGACGAAACTAGTTTTGTTGGGACCGTATTATCAAAACATAGCTAGATTTATTTCTCTGGAATTTTTAGAATCAGTTTGTGGCCCCGGCAAATTGAAGTATACGTTCAAATTAAATATGGAATGTTTTATATTTTAATTTGAAGGAAAACTGATTGAAACAGTCAAATGGGCCTTCAAAACATATCCCATTGTGTTCGGAAGGGGGGTAAAACGCTAGGGACGACAGTCGTTGGGTTTGGATTGGAGTTTGTAGGAGGCAAGGGGTATTTTTGGATTTTTAAAACTTTATAAATAAATAAAAAAGTGATTCGTCCACATCAGACCCCCCCCCCCCCGACATTCTCTCTCCCCGACCCAAAAAGAACGACAGAGGTGCTCCAAACTTCCCGAGCTTTTTGCCGCTGCCACGATCATCTTCAGGCTAGGCTCCAGTTGGGTTTTTTGACAGAGGTGCTCCAAACTTCCCGAGCTTTTTGCCGCTGCCACGATCATCTTCAGGCTAGGCTCGAGTTGGGTTTTTTGAAGATCTTCCCCCTCTTCAAATCAGTACCGAGTTCGCCACCTATCGTCGCTCCACTGTCGAGATCCAGCATGTTGAAGTCGGCGCCTTCGAAGTGCCGCGCCGCCGTGCTCCGGCTGTCGATCTGCACCAAACCACCAGGCGTGGGTGCGGCCTTCCCTCCCCTTCGTCGTGGTATACTTCGATCTTGACATCAAGCAAAAGATTTGAAGCAAAATCGTGACCTAGTTCGGAACCATTTACTGAGGTAATGACCTGAGTTTTAAGTAAAAGGTTTTAACACTTTAAAACCATCGCGAAGTTGGTTAACCTTATAAAAATCATATCTTTTTTGTTTGTGACCGAAATCTAGTGAAACAAGAGACGGTAGACTCGTGTGGACGTCTTCTACATTCTAGAAGAGACCGCATATTTTTCTGAGCCTTCTGCTATTTTTGGTGGAGTGGAACCCAATGTGAGATTTCTAAATTATAAACGATATGGAAAACGACGGTGTATAAATTATATAGCCGATGTATGAGTTATATAAGCGTTGTACACCTCATGTATAAGCGTTGTATAAGTTGTACGTTCAATATATAAGTTATATATGCGTTGAAAAATTATATATGTGTTGAATAGAAGTGAAATGCTTATATATAAATATATTTATATATATACGCCCCTCGTCCACAAACCATGGACGATATTTATTGGTTGTGATTAGTGTGAAAATTGGTTGATTACGAATGGTTGATTAGAATTGTTTGTGGTTGAAAAATACCTATTGGTGGTTGAGAAATATTTGGTTGAAACCACATAGGATTAGTTTATGGAAATGAAAAAAAAAATACATGCCGCCTGCATGCGAACTAGATGCATGAATCCCCATTGTCAAAAGCTGCGAGGCTTTAAGGTAGAGCAAGGAGCCGTACTAGGGACGACCCCGGTTTTAACTACCCTGCCGTTATGCTGCCGAAATTTTGAATAATATTCATGTGTTAGAATTATTTTAATATATTGAATAACCTTCATGTGTTGAATCGAAATCCCTTCGTTGAATAGAAATTCATGTGTTGAATGGTATTCGTGTTTTAAAGAAATTGTTTTAACAATAAAAATCACATTTTTACTCTATATATACAAACTATAGAAAACATTCATGTGTTGAATCAAAATTCATTCGTTGAATAGAAATTCATGTGTTGAATGGTATTCGTGTTTTAAAGAAATTGTTTTAACAATAAAAATCACATTTTTACTCTATATATACAAACTATAGAAAACAATTATGTATTGAATCGAAATTCATTCGTTGAATAGAAATTCAGGTGTTGAATGGTATTCGTGTTTTAAAGAAATTGTTTTAACAATAAAAATCACATTTTTACTCTATATATACAAACTATACAAAACATTCATGTGTTGAATCGAAATTCATTTGTTGAATAGAAATTCAGGTGTTCAATGGTATTCGTGCTTTAAATAAATTGTTTTAACAATAAAAATCACATTTTTACTCTATATATACAAACTATAGAAAACATTCATGTGTTGAATCGAAATTCATTCGTTGAATAGAAATTCATGTGTTGAATGGTATTCGTGTTTTAAATAAATTGTTTTAACAATAAAAATCACATTTTTATTCTATATATACAAACTATAGAAAACATTCATGTGTTGAATCGAAATTCATTCGTTGAATAGAAATTCATGTGTTGAATGGTATTCGTGTTTTAAATAAATTGTTTTAACAATAAAAATCACATTTTTACTCTATATATACAAACTATATGTAACGACCCAGAAAATCTGAACCAATTTAAAAAATTTAAATTGGCTAAAATAATGGATTTTAAATATTTTAAATAAATATTTTAAATAATGACGATGAAAACTGAGTTTGAATCGACAATTGAAAACGAATATAATTAATTATAATTATATATAGAATTGAAAATAGCGCGGTAGTTCGATAATTCGATTTCAAACTTCAATTGAATATACCGGGTGCAAAAGAATCCGGATTTTAGTGAAACCAAAAACATTAGGATCTAATTGATGATATCTTTCTAATGAATCTGACCAATCGAAATTTGATAGCGGGAATCAAAAGATATGTCCAGTTGAAAATTCTGAATAGTCGCTATGGAATTCAGGCCCTTAAAAATGGATATTTTGCAAATGACCTCGGATTTCGACGAAACCACTTTTGTTGGATCCGCAGGGTCAAGTTATTGTTAGTTTTCAAATTTCATAATTTTTCGAATCAATATGGGAGCGTGGCAAAGGAAAACGCATTTGACCAGTTTCCGTTGATTTTAATCGACTGGAAATTGGCCATTTTTCAAACGGTCTCAGAATTCGACGAAACTAGTTTTGTTAGGACCGTATCGTCAATACGAAGCTAGAAAATATTTTTCTGGAATTTTTCTAGTTAGTATGTGACCCCGGTAATTTGAAATGTGCGTTTAAAATTCAATATAATGATTTAAATGAAAATTCAAAAGGAAACTGATTGTAACGATCAAATCAGCTTGCGATACATATCCCATTGTGTTCGGAATGGGGGTAAAACGCTATGGACGACAGGCAGTGGGCCTCGTTTCGAGGTCGTATGTAAAAGTCAACCTTTTTGCAAAATTAAATAATTAAATAATAAAAATAATTTTTAATTTCCCTCCTATATCTCCTTCTTGCCCCCCCCCCCCGATTTCAGTAAACATAAAAAAAAAAAAAAGCAACAGCAGCCGCCCGCCCACGACCGCCTCCACCAAGCTCCAGCCACCTCTGATCTTCTCCCTCCCCTCTTCCTTGCACTCGCTCCCTCCTCCTCCTTCAATCCGACACCCCCCCCCCCCCGAAGCCGTTCGAGACCTCGAAGCCGCCTCCCGTTCGAAACCCTAGCGCCGCCCCCAAAACATCGAGACGCCACCAGACCTCCTACCGCCGACGCCTTCTTTCCTCCCCCCCCCTTCTTCAAAATACTGTAAGTATTTTATTGTATTTTATTTTTATTTTAATTCGTTAAAACTAATTTCGATTTTAGGGATTTAAAAACTGTTTTTTTTTGGCATATAAAAACTGATTTTTATAGGGAATAAAACTGATTTTTAAAAAGAATTTTAAACGGATTTTTAAAAAAGATTATAAATCTGATTTTTTTTAAAAGATTGAAACTGAATTTTAAAAGGTTAAAACTGAATTTTAAAAGGTTAAAACTGAATTTTAAAAAGATTAAAGCTGAATTTTTAAAAAGGATTTAAAGCTGAATTTTTAAAGGAAATAAAAACTGAATTTATTTTAAGATTTAAAATAGAAAAAAAAAGGTTTAAACTTAAAAAGGAAAAGGTTTAAACTTTGAAATAGAAAAAGGTTTAATCTTTTAAAAGAAAAAGATTTGAACTTGCAAAAATAAAGATCATATTTTTAAAAAAAAGAGAAAAGACGGAATTTTTATTAGGTAGGAGTAAGATATGATTTTTGGTATTTTTAAAGTAATAAAAATATAATTTTTACATATGTAGAGAATACAGGCGAAAGCGACGAAAGGCGAGATTGGCGAAGATTTCTATAAAGGAAAAAAATCGTAGTTGGATAGCTATTGGTGAGATTTCTGATTTAAAATATATTATATATGTGTGAAATGAAAGTGAATTGCTATATATATATATAAATATATATATATATACGCCCCTCGTCCACAAACCATGGACGTTATTTATTGATTGAAATTGTTGTGAAAATTGATTGATAGTGAATGGTTGTTTGGGATTGTTTGGGATTGATATTGGTTGATTGTGGTTGAAAAATACCCGTTTGTGATTGGAAAATATTTGGTTGAAACCACATAGGATTAGTTTGTGGAAATGAAATAAATATATACATGCCGCCTGCGTGCGAACTAGATGCATGATCCCCATTGTCAAAAACCGCGAGGTTTTAAGGTAGAGCGAGGAGCCATACTAGGGACGGTGCCGGTTTTAACTACCCTGCCGTTATGCTGCCGAAATTTTGAATAATATTCGTGTGTTTGAATTATTTTCATATGCTTAAACTATAGAAAACATTCATGTGTTGAATTGATATTCATTCGTTGATTAGAAATTCATGGGTTGAATGGTATTCATATTTTGAAATAAATTGTTTGATAATAAAAATCACCTTTTATCGACTATATGAACTATGTAAAATAACCTCGATTTAAAAGAAGTTGTTTTATGATAAAAATCCCATTTTTATCACCAACTTGAACTATATAGAAGGATAGTGTTTTGAAAGGAATTATTTTACAATAAAAATCACATTTTTATTGTATGCATAAATCGTTGAAATGTGAAGTGTAAAAAAATAGCCACTTGTTCAAAATAAACATATATGAGTTGAAATATTCATTAATTAGCTAATGAAATGATTTGCACCTATTTATGTAACAGTAGAATGAATGGTGTTTTTAAACCAAATAGAAATTAAATATGAAGTCGAATAGAAAATGATAAATAACAAGAACTGTGTATATATGTGCATACATATTCATTGAACAGGTTATAGCAAAGGGGCTAGAGAAGAGGAATAAAATTTTGTGCCCGACAAATAGGTACACATTTACTTCTTTGTTTGGGTGATGATTTTATGAGCCTGTTGGCTAGCCGCTTGGCTTTTTCTTTTTCTTTTTGAGATTAGAAGGACCGGGAACGCTATTTGCGATTTCCCGATGCTCCCGGTGCAGGGGAGGTTATGGCGAAATTTTCCAAAATTTTAAGGTGTTAGAAAATTTTTTGAAGTGAAAACGATATGGAAATCACTGAATGAACTATATTTATATAAATATATAAATATAAATAAAATTAAAACGAAACGAAGCCGTGCAGTTCGTATTTTGAAACCGTGATTTCAAGCGACTAGTGCGGGAAATCCGACCATTGGATTTTCCCGAAACCTCAACCGTCGGGTTCGCCTTGGAATAATCTTTCCAACGGCACCAACCTTGTAAAAATCCAACGGTTGGATTGTCTGGAATGTTTAATTCAAATCTGAAGAAAAACAGCGCCAGAAGCGATTATATTTATATATATATAAATATAATTATATATTTAATCGAATAACGATGCTGCAGTTCGTATTTTGAAATCGAATCTTCAAACGATTGTACCGGGAGATCCGACCGTCGGATTTTCCCGAAACTAGAACCGTTGGGTTCGTTTTGAAAAGACCTTTCTAATGATGTAAATTTTGTGAAGATCCAACGGTTAGATTTTCAGATATGTGTAAATCAAATCTGAAGAAAAACAGCGCCACGGCCGCTTTATGGCCCGAAGCGTCATTTTGAATAAATTAGCTATTTTAAAATAAATAAAAATAGCGATAAATAGTTATAAAATATCATAAGCGATATGGAATGGAAATAAACTGAATTTGCTTGATTTATGTGGCTTTTGATGGTTGAATGTGTTTGGTGTGAAAATTACAGTAAAGAACACAATTGGTGTTGTCGAATAATTTAACCATTGAAATAAATTGATTTGAAATTCTAAATATGCGTGAATTATTTGGAAAGGCCGAGTTAATTCTCATTTCAAATAATTGACCGACGATTGAAAGTCGAAGATAAAGACGGTGGTCGAAGACCGGAGATCTTCACCTCGTTTGGATGGTAACCGAGGTCCTGATTGGGAGGCATCCCGAAATATGGATAATGAGTGGTGATCGTCCAGACGTACGTGGTGATCGAAGGGTTTGCGAGGTATTTAGTGCCTCCGGTTTCGTTCAGCCCCAGAACGGACTTGTAAATGGACTGTGTGTCTGACATTGGATTTTATTCTATGTTGATTGATTTCTGTTAAATATACATCTGTTTGGCGGCGGAGAATTTATTCTTTTGCTTAACGCCCTTCTCTGAGACGTACGAGCTCAGAGGTTGTATATGGATGGACATCAGTCGCATGGCATGAATTGCCTGTGTGGCATGCTGAGATGCAGTGATCAGGGCTTCTGTTGAAAAGCAAAGTCTTGTGGTGATGATCAAAGCACCGCCTGTGTGGCATAGCTTTGTGTATAACGTGAATTCGCGAGCCTCACACCCCGGTATGAACCTAAAACGGGAGAGGACATCAGGGAGGGCCTGCGTTTCTTTCTAGCTAGGTGGTGTCAGTGACCTACCAGCCCTGACATTTATATACTTTTCACCTATGTGGTTGTTGCTGTTGCAAGGCGCCTCGGTTTGATCGGACGATCCGGGTCCGATGGAGTCATTCGTTGGCTCGTTTACACCCCAAAGGGTGGGGAAACGCAGTGTTCAGGAATTTTAATCCACATCGGTGGACCGGCCCTGACGATCCAAAGGCTTGACTGAGTACTTGCCTGAGGGGCGGGCTAGAGCGTCTCGAATTCGGTAAGGACTATCTTTTGCCTTGGTTCATGACGGAAATCCAATTTCCAAATACGACATCGTGCGGTTTTGATTGTATATATATATGGCGACATGATATATGGTACCCATGCCGTCTATGATTGATAGTTATGATTGAAATTGTTTTGAAACATATAAACACTAGTCATAATACCAAATGCTTTTGTTTTATCCGTATCAATCATATTTTGGCCATTATAAGGTAAAACTCTATCCTCCGGTTTGCGTTGCATTGTGTGATGGGAACTGAGTCTTATAATGGCTTCATTTTTATAAAAAGCATAGCGATGTTTAAAAGAAAGATTTGTTTTAAAGCACTGGCAATCCAATGGAGTAAACCCGTTCCACGAAAGTGGCGTGGTCCTGTGATTAGCCAATTATATATATGTGTTGAGTGGATTTCTCATACCAGTCCCATGACTGACTCGTAGTTTGTTTCACTCTCAAACTCGGGTGCCCCTTTTTCTACATGGGCAGCCTTGTATTCAGGTTTAGCTGGTTCTTTCTGGATAGCTGGAGCTGAAGATGGATTCTATCATTTATTTCTTTTTATGTTGTTCAGCTCCTATTGTACATATTTTGTTTATTTCCGTTGTAGACATTTATGTATAGCTGAACTGTATTTGTACTAAGTAAGATCCTGTATACTGTGTAACTCTGATGATTACTTTATCCAGTATATTTTGTTGTTCATTATCTGGTGTATTTATTTAATTCTGTTCTGCTATTATCTGTTTCTGTGTTATATTCCAAAGATAACCTTGTTTCCGTCTGAACGGGAATTCGGGTCGTCTCATCGTGGTATCAGAACTTTGGTTAAGCTTAGTTCTGGAATATAACATTTGAACGAACTCGTCAGAAATAGAACCAGTAGTGTTCTAGGACGGGTAACTCTATACAGATAGGATTAGCAATATCCTAGTATGAGTATAGCAGAATCAGAACAACTCGTTAGAGATGGGGTCAGAAGTGCCTCAGAACGAGTTGAGAGTAATATGTTTTTAAATAACGTATTTGTGATTATATATATATAGTCTGGTTTTAGAAATATAATTTTTGAATATATAAAAGATATATATTTGAAAGTTGAAAAGGTTAAAAACAATTGGATTGGTTGTTGTGCTGTGTGATTGTAGATTTATCAAGCCACTTTCAACTTTATTCCTTTTCGGGGACGAAAAGTTTTAAGTGGGGGAGATTGTAACGACCCAGAAAATCTGAACCAATTTAAAAAATTTTAAATTGGCTAAAATAATGGATTTTAAATATTTAAAATAAATATTTTAAATAATGGCGATGAAAACTGAGTTTGAATCGACAATTGAAAACGAATATAATTAAATATAATTATATATAGAATTGAAAATAGCGCGGTAGTTCGATAATTCGATTTCAAACTTCAATTGAATATACCGGGTGCAAAACACTCCGGATTTTAGTGAAACCAAAAACATTAGGATCTAATTGATGATATCTTTCTAACGAATCCGACCAATCGAAATTTGATAGCGGGAATCAAAAGATATGTCCAGTTGAAAATTCTAAATAGTCGCTATGGAATTCAGGCCCTTAAAAATGGATATTTTGCAAATGACCTCGGATTTCGACGAAACCACTTTTGTTGGATCCGCAGGGTCAAGTTATTGTTAGGTTTCAAATTTCATAATTTTTCGAATCAATATGGGAGCGTGGCAAAGGAAAACGCGTTTGACCAGTTTCCGTTGATTTTAATCGACTGGAAATTGGCCATTTTTCAAACGGTCTCAGAATTCGACGAAACTAGTTTTGTTAGGATCGTATCGTCAATACGAAGCTAGAAAATATTTTTCTGGAATTTTTCTAGTTAGTATGTGACCCCGGTAATTTGAAATGTGCGTTTAAAATTCAATATAATGATTTAAATGAAAATTCAAAAGGAAACTGATTGTAACGATCAAATCAGCTTGCGATACATATCCCATTGTGTTCGGAATGGGGGTAAAACGCTATGGACGACAGGCGGTGGGCCTCGTTTCGAGGTCGTATGTAAAAGTCAACCTTTTTGCAAAATTAAATAATTAAATAATTAAATAATAAAAATAATTTTTAATTTCCCTCCTATATCTCCTTCTTGGCCCCCCCACCCCCCGATTTCAGTAAACATAAAAAAAAAAAAAAAAAAAAGAAGAAAGCAGCAGCAGCCGCCCGCCCACGACCGCCTCCACCAAGCTCCAGCCACCTCCGATCTTCTCCCCCCCCCCCTCTTCCTTGCACTCGCTCCCTCCTCCTCCTTCAATCCGACACCCCCCCGAAGCCGTTCGAGACCTCGAAGCCGCCTCCCGTTCGAAACCCTAGCGCCGCCCCCAAAACATCGAGACGCCACCAGACCTCCTGCCGCCGACGCCTTCTTTCCTCCCCCCCCTCTTCAAAATACTGTAAGTATTTTATTGTATTTTATTTTTATTTTAATTCGTTAAAACTAATTTCGATTTTAGGGATTTAAAAACTGTTTTTTTTTTTTGCATATAAAAACTGATTTTTATAGGGAATAAAACTGATTTTTAAAAAGAATTTTAAACTGATTTTTAAAAAAGATTATAAATCTGATTTTTTTTAAAAGATTAAAACTGAATTTTAAAAGGTTAAAACTGAATTTTAAAAGGTTAAAACTGAATTTTAAAAAGATTAAAGCTGAATTTTTAAAAAGGATTTAAAGCTGAATTTTTAAAGGAAATAAAAACTGACTTTATTTTAAGATTTAAAATAGGAAAAAAAAGGTTTAAACTTAAAAAGGAAAAGGTTTAAACTTTGAAATAGAAAAAGGTTTAATCTTTTAAAAGAAAAAGATTTGAACTTGCAAAAATAAAGATCATATTTTAAAAAAAAAGAGAAAAGACGGAATTTTTATTAGGTAGGAGTAAGATATGATTTTTGGTATTTTTAAAGTAATAATAATATAATTTTTACATATGTAGAGAATACAGGCGAAAGCGACAAAAGGCGAGATTGGCGAAGATTTCTATAAAGGAAAAAAATCGTAGTTGGATAGCTATTGGTGAGATTTCTGATTTAAAATATATTATATATGTGTGAAATGAAAGTGAATTGCTATATATATATATATATATATATATATATATATATACACGCCCCTCGTCCACAAACCATGGACGATATTTATTGATTGAAATTGTTGTGAAAATTGATTGATAGTGAATGGTTGTTTGGGATTGTTTGTGATTGATATTGGTTGATTGTGGTTGAAAAATACCCGTTTGTGATTGGAAAATATTTGGTTGAAACCACATAGGATTAGTTTGTGGAAATGAAATAAATATATACATGCCGCCTGCGTGCGAACTAGATGCATGATCCCCATTGTCAAAAACCGCGAGGTTTTAAGGTAGAGCGAGGAGCCGTACTAGGGACGGTGCCGGTTTTAACTACCCTGCCGTTATGCTGCCGAAATTTTGAATAATATTCGTGTGTTTGAATTATTTTCATATGCTTAAACTATAGAAAACATTCATGTGTTGAATTGATATTCATTCGTTGATTAGAAATTCATGTGTTGAATGGTATTCATATTTTGAAATAAATTGTTTGATAATAAAAATCACCTTTTATCGACTATATGAACTATGTAAAATAACCTCGATTTAAAAGAAGTTGTTTTATGATAAAAATTCCATTTTTATCACCAACTTGAACTATATAGAAGGATAGTGTTTTGAAAGGAATTATTTTACAATAAAAATCACATTTTTATTGTATGCATAAATCGTTGAAATGTGAAGTGTAAAAAAATAGCCACTTGTTCAAAATAAACATATATGAGTTGAAATATTCATTAATTAGCTAATGAAATGATTTGCACCTATTTATGTAACAGTAGAATGAATGGTGTTTTTAAACCAAATAGAAATTAAATATGAAGTCGAATAGAAAATGATAAATAACAAGAACTGTGTATATATGTGCATACATATTCATTGAACAGGTTATAGCAAAGGGGCTAGAGAAGAGGAATAAAATTTTGTGCCCGACAAATAGGTACACATTTACTTCTTTGTTTGGGTGATGATTTTATGAGCCTGTTGGCTAGCCGCTTGGCTTTTTCTTTTTCTTTTTGAGATAAGAAGGACCGGGAACGCTATTTGCGATTTCCCGATGCTCCCGGTGCAGGGGAGGTTATGGCGAAATTTTCCAAAATTTTAAGGTGTTAGAAAATTTTTTGAAGTGAAAACGATATGGAAATCACTGAATGAACTATATTTATATAAATATATAAATATAAATAAAATTAAAACGAAACGAAGCCGTGCAGTTCGAATTTTGAAACCGTGATTTCAAGCGACTAGTGCGGGAAATCCGACCATCGGATTTTCCCGAAACCTCAACCGTCGGGTTCGCCTTGGAATAATCTTTCCAACGGCACCAACCTTGTAAAAATCCAACGGTTGGATTGTCTGGAATGTTTAATTCAAATCTGAAGAAAAACAGCGCCAGAAGCGATTATATTTATATATATATATAAATATAATTATATATTTAATCGAATAACGACGCTGCAGTTCGTATTTTGAAATCGAAACTTCAAACGATTGTACCGGGAGATCCGACCGTCGGATTTTCCCGAAACTGGAACCGTTGGGTTCGTTTTGAAAAGACCTTTCTAATGATGTAAATTTTGTGAAGATCCAACGGTTAGATTTTCAGATATGTGTAAATCAAATCTGAAGAAAAACAGCGCCACGGCCGCTTTATGGCCCGAAGCGTCATTTTGAATAAATTAGCTATTTTAAAATAAATAAAAATAGCGATAAATAGTTATAAAATATCATAAGCGATATGGAATGGAAATAAACTGAATTTGCTTGATTTATGTGGCTTTTGATGGTTGAATGTGTTTGGTGTGAAAATTACAGTAAAGAACACAATTGGTGTTGTCGAATAATTTAACCATTGAAATAAATTGATTTGAAACTCTAAATATGCGTGAATTATTTGGAAAGGCCGAGTTAATTCTCATTTCAAATAATTGACCGACGATTGAAAGTCGAAGATAAAGACGGTGGTCGAAGACCGGAGATCTTCACCTCGTTTGGATGGTAACCGAGGTCCTGATTGGGAGGCATCCCGAAATATGGATAATGAGTGGTGATCGTCCAGATGTACGTGGTGATCGAAGGGTTTGCGAGGTATTTAGTGCCTCCGGTTTCGTTCAGCTCCAGAACGGACTTGTAAATGGACTGTGTGTCTGACATTGGATTTTATTCTGTGTTGATTGATTTCTGTTAAATATACATCTGTTTGGCGGCGGAGAATTTATTCTTTTGCTTAACGCCCTTCTCTGAGACGTACGAGCTCAGAGGTTGTATATGGATGGACATCAGTCGCATGGCATGAATTGCCTGTGTGGCATGCTGAGATGCAGTGATCAGGGCTTCTGTTGAAAAGCAAAGTCTTGTGGTGATGATCAAAGCACCGCCTGTGTGGCATAGCTTTATGTATAACGTGAATTCGCGAGCCTCACACCCCGGTATGAACCTAAAATGGGAGAGGACGTCAGGGAGGGCCTGCGTTTCTTTCTAGCTAGGGTGGTGTCAGTGACCTACCAGCCCTGACATTTATATACTTTTCACCTATGTGGTTGTTGCTGTTGCGAGGCGCCTCGGTTTGATCGGACGATCCGGGTCCGATGGAGTCATTCGTTGGCTCGTTTACACCCCAAAGGGTGGGGAAACGCAGTGTTCAGGAATTTTAATCCACATCGGTGGACCGGCCCTGACGATCCAAAGGCTTGACTGAGTACTTGCCTGAGGGGCGGGCTAGAGCGTCTCGAATTCGGTAAGGACTATCTTTTGCCTTGGTTCATGACGGAAATCCAATTTCCAAATACGACATCGTGCGGTTTTGATTGTATATATATATGGCGACATGATATATGGTACCCATGCCGTCTATGATTGATAGTTATGATTGAAATTGTTTTGAAACATATAAACACTAGTCATAATACCAAATGCTTTTGTTTTATCCATATCAATCATATTTTGGCCATTATAAGGTAAAACTCTATCCTCCGGTTTGCGTTGCATTGTGTGATGGGAACTGAGTCTTATAATGGCTTCATTTTTATAAAAAGCATAGCGATGTTTAAAAGAAAGATTTGTTTTAAAGCACTGGTAATCCAATGGAGTAAACCCGTTCCACGAAAGTGGCGTGGTCCTGTGATTAGCCAATTATATATATATGTGTTGAGTTGATTTCTCATACCAGTCCCATGACTGACTCGTAGTTTGTTTCACTCTCAAACTCGGGTGCCCCTTTTTCTACACGGGCAGCCTTGTATTCAGGTTTAGCTGGTTCTTTCTGGATAGCTGGAGCTGAAGATGGATTCTATCATTTATTTCTTTTTATGCTGTTCAGCTCCTATTGTACATATTTTGTTTATTTCCGCTGTAGACATTTATGTATAGCTGAACTGTATTTGTACTAAGTAAGATCCGGTATACTGTGTAACTCTGATGATTACTTTATCCAGTATATTTTGTTGTTCATTATCTGGTGTATTTATTTAATTCTGTTCTGCTATTATCTGTTTCTGTGTTATATTCCAAAGATAACCTTGTTTCCGTCTAACGGGAATTCGGGTCGTCTCACTATAAAAAACATTCATGTGTTGAATCGAAATTCATTCGTTGAATAGAAATTCATGTGTTGAATGGTATTCGTGTTTTAAATAAACTGTTTTAACAATATAAAAAAAAATCACCTTTTTATTGTATATATATGAATTTTGAATAACATTCATGTGTTGAATAGAAATTCATTCGTTGTATAGAAATTCTTGTGTTGAATGGCATTCGGGTTCAAAAGAAATTGTTTTGTAATAAAAATCATATTTTTATCACCTATATGAACTATATAAAATAATCGTGTTTCGAAATAAATTGTTTTACAATAAAAATCACATTTTTACTATATACATGAATGGTTAAAAATAGCGAAGTGTTAAAATAATTGTCGGTTGGATAAAAATATCATTTTTATCAAAAGTATGAAAAGAATATAGTTTTGAAATCAAAGAATCGATATATATATAAATAGAATTGAAATATATCGAATAACGAAGCTGCAGTTCGTGTTTTGAAAACGTGATTTCAAACGATTAGTGCGGGAGATTCGACCATCGGATTTTCCCGAAACCGAAACCGTTGGGTTCGCTTTGGAAATATCTTCCCAACGATACCCACTTTGTGAAAATCCAACGGTTGGATTGTCTGGAATGTTTAATTCAAATCTGAAGAAAAACAGCGCCAGAATCGATTATATTTATATATATAAATATAATTATATTAAATCGAATAACGATGCTGTAGTTCGTATTTCGAATCGAAACTTCAAACGAGTGTACCAGGAGATCCGACCGTCGGATTTTCCCAAAACTGGAACCATTGGATTCGTTTTGAAAAGATCTTTCTAATGATATAAATTTTGTGAAGATCCAACGGTTAGATTTTCAGATATGTGTAAATCAAATCTAAAGAAAAACAGCGCCACGGTCGCGTTATGGCCCGAAGCGTCGTTTGAATAAATTGGCTATTTTAAAATAAATAAAATAGCGATAAATCGTTATAAAATATTATAAACGATATGGATGTGAAATTTAGAAATTAACTGAAGGTTAGTTAAGTCGAATGGTTTCCTGGATTTTGATCTAATGTTGGTTTCGGCCTTCGGGGTTAATATTTGGGAAATTGTTCTCTTACTGATTTACGGTTAGTGACTAATGAATTGAAATGATGTGTATGTAGTGTTTGTGTAGCACTTGTTTAATATATATGCGAGTTGCTCAGAAAGACCGGGTTTATCCCATTCTGAATAACTGAATCGACGATAAGAAATCGAAGATGAAGACGGTGGTCGAAGACCGGAGATCTTCACCTCGTTTGGATGGTAACTGATGTCCTGATTGGGAGGCATCCCGAAATATGGATATTGAGTGGTGATCGTTCAGACGTACATGGAGGTCGATGAGTTTGCGGGGTACTAGGTGCCTCCGATTTCGTTCAGACCCAGGACGGACTTGTAAATGGACTGTGTGTCTGACATCGGATTTCATTCTGTGTGACTGATATCGGTTGCATATAGTGGTTTGCCTGTGTGGCATGCTAAGATGCAAATGATCACGGCTTCTGTTGAAAAGCAGAGTCTTGTGGTTGATGATCAAAGCACGGCCTGTGTGGCGTAGCTTTGTGTAGCGTTGATTCGCGAGCCTCACACCCCGGTGGTGAACCAAAAACGAGAGAGGACCTCAGGGGGGATATGCGTTTCTTTCTAGCTAGAAGTGGCGTCAGTGGTTTTACATGCCCTGACGAGTTTGACTTATGTGGTTGTTATTGTTGCGAGGCGCCTCGGTTAGATCGGACGATCCGGGTCTGATGGAGTCATTCGTTGGCTCATTTACGCCCCAAAGGGCGGGGAAACGTAGTGTTCAGGCATTATAATCCACTCCGTGTGGACCGGCCCTGACGATCCAAGGTACGGTCGCGGCTGTGCTTGAGACTCGGGCTAGACAGTCTCGAATTCGGTAAGGACTATCTCTTGCCTTGGTTCATGACGGAAATCCAATTTCCAAATACGTGACTTTGCGGTTTTGATTGTATACCTATATATGGCGAC
The DNA here is from genome assembly GCA_030737875.1 of Allium sativum. Lineage (NCBI taxonomy): Eukaryota > Viridiplantae > Streptophyta > Magnoliopsida > Asparagales > Amaryllidaceae > Allium > Allium sativum. The sequence goes on from CM060916.1 coordinate 823,137,634, forward strand.
ATAGTGGTATGGGGCATTAATGCCGTCTATGATTGATACTTATGATTTGAAATTGTTTTTGAAACATATAAGCACTAGTAATAATATCAAATGCTTTTGTTTTATTCGTATCAAGCATATTTTGGCCATTATAAGGTAAAAACTCTATCCTCCGGTTTGCGTTGCATTGTGTGATGGGAACTGAGTCTTATAATGGCTTCATTTTTATAAAAAGCATTACGATGTTTAAAAGAATGGTTTGTTTTAAAGCACTAGCAATCCGATGGAGTAAACCCGTTCCACGAAAGTGGCGTGGTCCTGTGATTAGCCATATTATAAATGTGTTAAGTAGATTTCTCATACCAGTCCCATGACTGACTCGCAGTTTGTTTCACTTTCAAACGCGGGTGCCCCTTTTTCTACACGGGCAGCCTTGTATTCAGGTTTTATCTGGCTCTTTCTGGATAGCTGGTGTTGAAGATGGATTCTATCATTAATCTCTTTTTATGCTATTCAGGTCCTATTGTACATATTATGTTTTTTTTTCGCTGTAGACATTTATGTATAGCTGAACTGTATTTGTACTAAGTATGATCCTGTATACTGTGTAACTCTGATGATTATGTTTATCCAGTGTATTATTTGTTCATTATCTGGTGTATTTATTTAATTCTGTTCTGCTATTATCTGTTTATGTGTTATATTCCAAAGATTACCATTGCCACCGTCAGTACGGGGTTTGGGGTCGTCACAAATTTGGCATGTAACTCACACATGTCATAGCCTAACTTTAGATCTAAAATAGATGCCATGAAGCATATAAGGTTATACATATAATTTTTCCCAACTTGCATATGATTCATGTCTTAATAAAAATCTAAACTTGCATGCATACTTATGATTTATCATATGAATCAACATACCCAAACTAGCATATGAACAACATGGTGATTCGATTATACATAAGCTAATCATAAATTACAACATAGATGGTCACAACTTTGCAAGATAGCATCATAGAATTTACAACATAAACATCACAATTTTACTACATGAATAATAACATGCGGTCAATAATTCACATCATATCCAAATAGTCCACATCATAACTCAATCCAATTAATTTGCTAATTATTTTATTAAAATTATCGAACTCACAATTCAGAGAAAGTCTTGAATTCTGAATTCTGAGTTCTGAAGTTGTAATAGCTTTCCCTTGAAGAAGATTCATTGTTAAAGTTGAAAAGGATTGATTTAGACTAGCTTTCTTCCTCTTTAATTGGTGGCGGCTATGCTGTGTTGCAAGGTGACGGCATGGAGGTCATGAATCTAATTTTGTTTTGATTTTAGGGTTTGATTCTATAGGTGTTTTTATAGAGTTTAGGGTAATTTAGGCCATCCGATCAACCTAGAAGCAACCTGAACCATCCAACCAAGATAGGGTGACACCTCAGCCCTAATGACTCAGCACAATGTATTAAATGTTCATTTTTTCAATAATTTACATATTTTTTATTTATGACAAATTCCATATGTAAATTATTCCCATTTTAATTATGCCATAACTATATTTTTAATTATGCTCACAATTAATGGTATACTAAATATACCATTTCATGAACCAATCTATGCCATGTAATGTTCATGTTTATCCTTCATATTTATATGAAAATTATAAATCTATTATTGTTAATTACATATTCTCCCTTTTACCGTATACATTAATTACCCATATACAAATATCCATTTTTTACATGCATAAATCTTTCTTACCTTTAATTTGTCATAAAAGCCAATCAAAGAAGGCCACATAAAAAAAAATCATTGACAACCAAAAATGCGCCACGTACGCCACATGATGCGTACACGTCATATATATATATGTATGTATGTATGTATATATATGTGTATACATATATATTTTCTATATATATATATATATATATATATTCTTTTTAATTAATATCAATGATAAATTAACACTCATCTACAAATTAATTTCAATCTATTCATGTTTACATTAACTACCCTCCATGTATATGTATATATATATATATATATATATATACACCTATTCATAAATTCTAATGTTGACAAATAATGCAAATTGATTTCTTACCTAAAAAAAAAGGAAATCGAGTATATAATTTAATTTCCCTTTTTTTTTTACTTTCCTTGCAACATGCAAAATCAATGCATAATGAAGTTACCTACATACATACATATGCATAAATCTTCCCCTCCAAATAAATTGACTGTATTTATCTTCTCAATTATATATATATATATATATATATATTTAATTTTCTTTTTATCTATCTTCCCAATTAACCATTTTTACACTAAACCACTTTTTGAACCGCGTTCACACTAAGCCATTTTAAGCCATTCCCCTAAAACAAAAATATGGCGCTGGCAGGGATCGAACTCTGTACACCTTGTATGCAAGTCACGTGTTCCAACCAAATGAGCTACTAAGTCTTTTGCTTACAAACCTTAGAACAATGCTAAACATTTATTCTTTTCTCATTCTTTTTTTTTTCATGTTTTGCTGCAATATTTACTTTAAAGATATCTTTTTCATACGGAATCCAATTTACGCAAACTCGGATTCTATCTCAACCAGAATTCCGAGACGAACACAATGGCGCAACCCGTTTCCCTTAATTCTCACATCTGAGATTAATTGTTCTTTAATTTAGTTGATTCGATTATTCAAAAATTCAGGGTGTTACAATATTCTTCAAACCTTCAATCATAAACAAACGTTGCACACAAATTAAAAACCCGGCTTATAAAAATATAAGCTAGGTAATTTGAGTGAGTTGAAATCACCTTGATTTCCATCTGTTGCCAAACCAGTTCCAAAATGTCGTTCTCTCCAATATGGTTCCAACGCGACTGATTTGTTCGATTTTGTGCATAGGAGAGAATGTTGTAGACTGTACGGTTACGGTCTTATTAAATAATTTAATAACCTAAATACATATTATATAAGTTAACGTTAATAATTGGACCCCGTTAATGCTGTTTAGGCATATTTAATAAAGAGTTAGGCATGTATCATTTCATAAGAAATCAGTATGTAACGTGTATTATATATATATATATATATATATGGCCATATGAGCTTTAATTAGGCATTCTCTAATTAAATGGTTAGGCATATTTATGCTTTTCTCCTTTACCTTCATGTATTCCCAGTACATATGTTTTCTCCTTTATTTTTATTTTTCTTTATAGGCCGAAACCCATTCGTATAATTAGGCCATGTAAATAAACTTTATTCAGGATGTAAAAAGAAATATTAAGCACCTTAAATTACTGTATATACCCATGGCCACGTTTTGAACAATAGGCCGAACTACATACTAATCCATGTTTTAAAGTTTGTGTAATATTATTAAAACTAACTTTAATTATAATGATATTGGGCCTTACTTAAAACAAATGAGCCCACATCTCCCCTTTCAATCCCACGAAGCCCAGTATCATCTTCTACCAAAATCCAAAACAGCTTCTCCATTTTTTCCCTATAGTCGATGCTCTAATTCTCATCCTTTCCTAGATTTCTATGCGAAACCCAGTATGCTTCCCACATTCCCATGAAATATAAAAGATTCTTCCCCATGTATCCCACCCAGCTACTGTTTCCATGTTCTTTTCCTCGCTTTATCATTTTTTTCGTTATGATTGATCCCACTATCCGCGCCATTAAACAACTCTCCACCGCCACCAGAATTCGTACGCCCATCACCGCCAACTCCACCACGTCAAAACCGCGCCGCCACAGCCACTTGGAGACTGACCCGCGCCTGCCATTTCCCGACCATCTGACCAAACTGAACTATCCCCGCTTGAGATCCTGCCAGCTCATTCCACCAACCCAACTTTGAGCTTCCACCTTCGAGCAACTCGGCTCCCTCACCTCTTTCCTAGTAAAAGAATGAGATGCACAACCCTCCGCCATGCTTTCTTCCAGTTCATTTTGAACTGTTCAGTCTTCCGCCCCCGTCCAAACCCCATGTCATTCCACCGACAAGCCTTTACTCAACTCTCCATGCCTGCGCCTAGTTCGAAGAAGAGAATCGGCTCCTTTGCAGACCAACGCACCAGTTTTCATGTGAAGCTTTTTTGTTTGTTGTTGTTTTTCAGAAGCTTGAATTTGAGAACTTTGGTGAAGAAATGGTTTAAATATAACTGGTGAAGCCATTAGCATGAATTCCTGAGGCTGACAGTAAAAGAAAGAACAGTGTGTGTTGTTATATATATAGGCAATTTGGGTGGTGGATAGGAACGTTGTCGTGTCCTTGAGTATGAAGTAGATCAACCTTGTATCGGGGACGCATGTGATGATATTTATTTGAATAAACACAAGCAGCTGCATTTTGCAGAAAACGTAGGACATTTAGGATACAGATGGGAATATAGTTGTACAAGGTTCACGTGTGGGCTGAGTGTGTATATTCTTAGGTAAGTTTTGTATCATGAAATCTACGAAAGGGGTTTGTCAAAATTTATTTTATGCTACAAATAATGATCACCAACAATTTACCCAGTTACTAAAGCACATATAACCGCATGACTACTTATGTAGCCACTTGAAATGGATCCGATTTTTCACTTGTATGGTCTGAAAATTTTAAAAGTGGTTTGAAATAATACCAACAACGTATTTATTTGTAAAAGCTTATATAGGAATTCGTTTGCCATTCGACAGTTAGTGCATTCATGCCCAACTTGAGTCACGCCTCTATTAAAACTAACTTCCTTTGTAAATAACTAAGATACATTCGTGCTTTATCAAATATCTGATTATCAAATATATGATAAAGTTCGCATGTACCAATTAGTTTGAAAATGACCTTGAGGTGGCATTAGTAGATGGTGAGTATAGAGTAGACTTCTTTAATTTTCAAACCAAGTGTGCGTTAATGAAATTAGATCGAATTTAATGTGCGAAGGTGTGGAACGAATAACATAGAGTAGGTTGTACGTTTTATTTATATATGTATATACAGTTAATTTTATTATACTGATATTCACCGCTTTTTAAGTTGAGCAATTAATGTTCGTATCGTCACATCTAAGTTCCAGTGCAATGAAAACGGATGCATTGCTATGTTTTGCCATTTCGGTCCCAACGAAACTAATTTCGTTAAAGAGGGACACCGTTGGTGAATACGGCGATATTTAAATCTCAATTTATTTATTGATTCACCTTTAATTTGCGCACATAGATAAAACAACTCCAGTTGGCTCCAAACTTGAAATGCTGCATGAATCAGCGATACGTATTCTAATAAAATTTGTTTCATCGAAAATGGAGGTCGTTTGAAAAACAATTATTTTTAAGGCTTATATAATATCGATAAAATAATATTTAATTTCAAAACAATTCAAGTTTAATAATAATAAATCGATATTATCATACATATCCTAACAAAATAACAAATAGCTTCAAATTGAACCAGTATAGATTTAACATTCAGAAATTTGGCTAAAATAGTATTCATTTATATAGAAATCCCTTAATAATTATTAAATAAACGTTATCGTTTATCAAAGAATTCCACAGCGACTATTTGAAAATTTGAATTGGACATGTCTAATAAACCCATAAGTTGAAATCTCAATTTTTCTCTTACATTAGAAAAATATAATCAAATAGATCCAAAAGTTACTGGTTTCATAGAATTCCAACTTATACCAGATCCTGTATATTCACTTAAAATTTAAAACTCAATATTATGAACGATCCCATCGTTTTGAGCTCGTTTTAATTAATTTATTAATTTATCTATTTCGAACTCCATTTTGATAAATAAAATCGATACAAAATCCATTTATATTATCAAATCAATATTTAAAACAGATTTAAATACTCATAATTAACGTTTAAAAATCTGGGACGTTACATTCTTCCCCCTTAAAAGAATTTCGTTCCCGAAATTTACAAGGTAAGAAGAATGCTATAACCCGATTAATTCCAAAATAACCATTATAGAATTATCGTCAAAATAAATTCAGACACCTTTAAATTTTCCCAAATTTTGCTAGCATCTCCTCTGCGTGGTTTAATCGGAACAACTGTAACTGCCACTCCAGGTCTCAATTTCTCCAAAAGGAAACTAAAAGCCAAATGGCTACCCAACTCATGGGTAAAACCAATTTGGGGATAATTCAAATCTGAACTGTACAGAAATAATATCATGGTGAGATCTCTGATTTAAATCAATTTTGATTATTGATTTACAATGTGAAATTTACATGTATTCGTTATTAAGATTCATGTATGTGATGTATGAGATTTGATTTGAATGTTTATGGTTGAGATGATTTGATTTGAATTGCGTGGATCTAAATAAGCATACATTAAAATATACATTTTATTGTATTTATGAGAATAAAAATATTCATGTTTTTAAACAATATATTTAGACAATAAAATATCCTTTTTATTGTGTGCTAAATTAGTAAAAAGAATCTTGTTTCGAATAAAAAGAAAATAGATACATTTTCATCGTATGTTTGATTCGTTAAAAAGAATAAAGTTGGGAATTAAAATATCATTATATTAGACAATGTCATGATAAAATAAAATATTGTTATATTAGAATAAAGGATCATTTTGTTATGAAAATAACATTTTAGTTAGAAATGTTAAATTAAATCAAAAACATCACTTTGTTTAGTAATGTTATTTAGAATTAAAAACATCACTTTATTTAGAAGTGTTATTTAGAATTAAAACATCACTTTGTTTATAAATGTTTATTTAGATTAAAAACATCACTTCGTGTAGAAATGTTACACTAGAGATGTAAAATGCAAAAATGTCAATTCAATATAAAATATTATGTTATCATTTTTTTTGAATTGAATTAGTTTGTCAATTCAATATAAAATAAACACCATAGAAAAAGATCACATTTTAATTTGCATATTTAGATGCAAATAAACACCGTAGAAAAGATTACATTTTTATTCGCATTTTAAATGCAAACATATAACATGAAATAAAAATTACATTTTTATTTGCATTCTTTGATGCAAATAAAACATAAAAATTAAAAGTTGAATTTTTATTTGCATTCTTTGATGCAAATAAAACATGAATTAAAAAGTTACCTTTTTGTTTGCATTTTAGATGCAGATAAAAGCCTATTTTAAGAAGTTACATTTTTCACTTGCATTTTTGATACAAATAAAAGAATAGAAGAAAGGTTATATTTTTCACTTACATTTTTGATGCAAAAGAAAGAATAGTATAAAATATGCATTAGAAATAAAATAGCATTTTTGTTATAAAATGTGACATTGGAGAAAATAACATTTTGTGATAAAAGGGGACATTGGTTTAAAATAACAGTTTTGTTAAGAAAGATTAAAATAACAATTTTGTTAAGAAATGTTCATTAGAATAAATATGGCATGTTAGTATAAAATGGTTTATTAGAATAAAAAAGTCACATTTAACATTTAATAATTATGTCATTTTAGTTAAAAATGTTACATTAGAATTAAATTGTCATATATTTAGATATGTTCATGTTACACTAATCAGTTCATGTTAATATAAAAATATCCTTTTTACTTAGAATCATGTCATGTAGATAAAGATAGCATTTTGTTTAGAATCATGATATGTAAATAAAAAGAACATTCATTTAAAAATGTCATTCATTTAGAAATATCATTTATTAACAAATGTCATTTATTTAGAAACGTCATTTATTTAGAAATGCCATTCATTTAGAAATGTCACTTATTTGGAAATGTCATGTTAAAATAATAATGTCATCATGTTAGACAAGAATAAAAATAATTACTTGTCAAGATATATGTTTTGTTGAAATTAAATTGTTACCATCCATTTATAATTTAAGCAGTGAAAATTTGTCAAATAGGAAATAATTCAAATAGAATTATAATTGGTTAAATTTATTAACCAATCATCTATTTAGATGAACTACTGTTGTTTGAAAACCCCACATGGATTTTGGGATGACAAACACTAGTCCCAATATTTAGCTATATGTCAATCGATGGATTGACAGTTTGTATTGAGCTTTATTTATTTATTTTAACGCTCACACAATTATAAATTTCACTCTGGATGTGAATGGATTGTTTAGTGATTATGTATCATTATTGCTATATATATACATGCGATGTATGAAATCCATACAACTGGAAGTTTATGGTAATTGATCGAGTCGCATTCCGATTCAGAATATCTTTTGATATAAAGGAAATTTTAAAATAAAGAACATTTTTATATAAAGAATATTTTAAAGAAATCTTATAAATAAAGAATATTTTTCAATAACGAATATTTTTTTATATAAATTTAATGAAGATTAAAATTATGATTTTTATGCCCATTTTTGGATGGACACAAAATACTGAAATATGAAGCCATGTTATGTAGAAACGCTATTTTTAAACCGAATGGGTTTGTCGATCGATTTATCTCATTTCAAAATTAATATAAAAAGAAAATAAGTGATTTAAAATATAATATTTTGAAAATATTATTATTTTAATATAATAAAGATATAGAGTATTCAATTTTGCTTTAAAATTTAAAATGAAGTTAAAATCATTTAAAATGAATTTATAAATCTTTTATAAATACGATTTAAATAGAAATCGATGATATATTGTGAAAACCCGTAACTTCCCCGTAAAGGAAAGCGGCGGATAGTTCGAGAACAAGCCACAAAATAGAACACAGACGAAAGAACATTTCATTGCATATTACAACAATGCATCAGATTACAAGAATATACAGAGTATAAACAAATAAATATTACACAGAAATATCAGAGATTTAAATTACATTTAAATACATCGCAGCGGAAAATAATACAATACACAACTAGAAGGAGATATACGGATACAAAGCTTTCCGGATATCGTTCCAGCTGCAAACCAGGATCCTGTGAATATAAATCTGCAAAACCAAAACTACTAGCTGCCCGTGTCCAAATAAGGGCACCCAGAGTTTAGGTTAAAACAATAAACTCCAGGTCAGTCATGTGACTGGTGTGAGAACTAAAACAGTTAATCTTTATTTTAAAGTTAGGTAAATCAAGGGACCACGCCGTATAACACGGAACGGGTTTCCTCCCAAGAATACCAGTGCATAAAACAAACAGCGTAATGCTAAATAAAGAAAAATGAAGCTGTTATAAGACCCAGGTCCTATCACACAATGCAACGCAAGCCGGGGGATAGGGTTTTCCCTTATAACAGCCAAAGAATGCTTGATACGTTTAAAACAAATCGTTTGATACTATTATAAGTGCATAGTGTATAAAACAACTTCAAATCATAAGTATCAATCAGAGGCGGCATGGGTACCATATATCATGTCGCCATACAAGTTCTACAATTAAAACCGCAAATGTCACGTATTTGGAAATTGGATTTCCGTCTATGAACCAAGGCAAAAGATAGTCCTCAACCGATTTCGTGACTCTCTAGCCCGAGCCACAGGACCCAGACTCAGGTGGGCCCTTGGAGCGACAGGGTCAGTCCACCGATGTGGATTAAAATGCCTGAACACTACGTTTCCCTGCCCTTTGGGGCGTAAGTCTGGTCCGTCTGCCGACCAGAATGCATCGGCCGAAACCGATATAACCGAGGCGCCTCGCAACAGCAACAACCACACAGGTGAAAAGTATATAAATGTCAGGGCTGGTAGGTCACTGACACCACCCTAGCTAGAAAGAAACGCATGCCCTCCCTGAGGTCCTCTCCCGTTTTTGGTTCACAACCGGGGTGCGAAACTCGCGAAGTAAACGTTACACAAAGCTACGCCACAAAGGCCGTGCTTTGATCATCACCACAAGACTTTGCTTTTCAACAGAAGCCTCGATCAATTGCCACTTAGGCATGCCACACAGGCAATTTTACTCCATGCGTTTGATATCCATCAGTATATAACCCCTGAGCTCGTACGTCTCAGAGAAGGGCGTTAAGCAAGAGAATAAATTCTCCGCCGCCAAACAGATATATATTTAATAGAGATCAATCACACGGACTAAAATCCAATATCAGACACACAGTCCATTTACAAGTCCGTTCTAGGTCTGAACGAAACCGGAGGCACCTAGTACCCCGCATATCCATCGATCTCCAAGCACGTCTGGATGATCACCAACTGTTTCCATCTTCTTGGGTGTACGGCCCAATCAAGATCATCAGTAATCACCCAAACGACGTGAAGACTTCCGGTCTTCGACCATCGTCTTCATCTTTGACTTATCGTCGTATCAGTTATTCAGAATGGGATAAACCCGGTCTTCCCGAATAACTCGCGTATATTTTAAATAAGTGTTACACAAACACAACATACGCCTCATTCCCATTCATCAGTCACTAACCGTAAATTAATCAAAAGAATAATTCCCCAAATATTAACCCCGAAGGTCGAAACCAACATCAGATCAATATCCAGGAAACCATTCTGCTTAGCTAACCAACAGTTAGTTTCTAAATTTCACATTCATAGGGAAAAGTTCCCATTAATTTTATCCAAGATAAATTCCTTGAACTTATTCTTTAATCATCTTTTGAATTTCGATTCAACTAGTCGGGATTAACGAACCTTACCGAAGTAATCATTTGTTTTAATTTCCCAATCCCAACCTATTCATCCCATGAAGTAAAACTGGTTATACTTCATATCTAACACCACGGTGTTATCGGTAAACTCAATTACCATTTCACGTTCAAATCCAATTAAAGATTTACTTAATGCCTGGAGCAAAACTGGTGATGCTCCATTTCGATTATTTCAATCTAATTAAAGATTCATTAAAACTCCACTTAGTTTTAATCGTTAACTGGGTTAAAGAATCAGTGTCATTTAAAACACGATTCACGATAAACCCAAAATCACATTCCATTAATTCTCGAGTTAAAGAACGAGTGTTATTTAAAACACTGTCCACGATAAACCCAAAAATCAATATCAATTCAATTCCAATTAAATATTATTTAATTGATACACTTCATTAAATCTAAATAAAAAGATTTAATCTTTTCTCAACTGGGTTCAAGAACAGTGTTAGTCAAGACACCATTCACGACAAACCCATATCACATTTGATATTAAATACAAGGCTCTGAATAGAAAATATATCGGCTTATATTCAATATCAAATTCTACGACTAACAAATATCGTATTGGAAATAACGATATAAATATATATACCTTTAAAATTTCCATAACAACATCTGTATAATCACGAAATCCAACACCGAAATATTCCGAAGACAATTTCGATTCAAATCCATTCCAATGCAATCATTGGAAATTCTGGTTATTTTCAAAACCATTTCAAATTCAATTCATTTATTTAAAAATAAATAGAATTATAATTCTAGTTCAAAAACTAGTTCATTTCGATAAAAATCTATTTTTATCTTTTCAAATATGGAATTTTTCATCACAATTCTTTCTAAATCATTTCTTATGATTTTACACAAATTATTACTATTTTTAATAATTTTATCAAGGCCCGTACAGTCGATTTCCATCAACGGCCATCGAACTGCACTTACAGCGGCCTTTTTCAAATTTGATTTGGACATAATTCCAAATCCAACCGTTAGATTTCTAATTTCTAATATTCGTTCGAAAGCTCTTTTCGATACGAACCCAACGGTTTCGGTTTTAGGAGAATCCGACGGTCGGATCTCCCGTAATGTCCGTTTGAAATAAATGGTCGAAATTCGCGAATTGCCGCGGCGCGGCGCGTTCTATTCAGGCCATTATATTATATATATATAATATATATAATATATATTTCGTCGATTTCAATTTAAAACGAATTATATATATAGTTATGAATTCGTTTCAAAAACATTTTCAACTTCCATTTCAATTCAAATCAAAATTGAATTCTTCCTTATAAATTCGTTTTAAAATTCATTTCTATTCAATTCAAATTTCAGTTCAATTTGAATTCATTTCAATTCGGTTTCAATTCAATTCGAATTCGTTTTCCATTCGATTCGAATTCGTTTTCAATTCAATTCGAATTTGGTTTTCTATTCGATTCAATTCAAATTGGTTTTCTATTCAATTCAATTCAGATTTGGTTTTCTATTCGATTCAATTCAAATTTGGTTTTCTATTCAATTTGCATTCAATTCGTTTTCTATTCAATTCAAATCAAATTTCATTTCAAAATATTCGATTTCGAAATCACATTTCAATATTCGTTTAAAATGAATAAAATCGATATAAATATCGTTCACGTCAAAATGGCGTCAATCTAATCAACACGGCTTCATATATTGATATTTTCAAATATTCCATTTCGAATATTTCTATTTCAAATATTTCCATTTCAAATATTTCTTTTTCTAAACTGGAATGAGGCCCAATCAATTACCATATAATGTTAATCATATGGATTTTCTACAACACATGTATTCAATAACAACGATGAATAATCAACCATCATCCAAAGTGCATTCTACACTGTATAAGCATCAAATATAAATGTTCAACGCTTATAACAGTTTGTCAATCTATCGATCGACATACAACTAGCTATTGGGATTAGTGTATGTCATATATCATCCCAATACCCGTGTGGGGTTTCAAACAATCAAACACAGATTTTATTTGTGCAGTTGGGCAATGTGTAAAATTTATCGTCCCAATCAATGTCCTTCAAATAGGTGTACATTAACAAACCGTCCGGTTTGTAAATGAATATTTATTTATTCACATTCACGTTAAAAATTATATTTTTAACGATCAAACTATTTTATTCAACCTATGAATATTCTATTCGGTTCATTTATTAAATAAAATGTTATCTTTATTTTTCTAACTTATTTTAGAAAATTTCGACGGCATAACGGCACGATACTAGAAACGGGACAAGGCCTAGCCTTATCCCCGGTCTAGTGAAGGCCCACGCCATTCACACATCAATCAAATTCACCAGACAACCAAATTCAAATCAAATCATCTAACTAATTTTTGCAATCAAACAAACAAGTCCATGGTCTGTGGACGATTGTGTCGGGTGCTACTAAACACCGTCTGCATCCTAGTATATATATATAACTAGAAAAATTAAATTGAAAGGTGAGAAGTTCTCACCGATAGCTATCCCAACTTCACGACACTTCATTTATAGAAATCTTCGCCATTATCGCATCTTTGACAACTTCGTTGCTGTAGCCACTACATATGCAAAAATCGAATTTTTACTTTGCTATTCAATATTTAAAAATCGAATTTTTACTATGCTATTCAATATATAAAAATCAAATTTTTACTATGCTATTCAATATATAAAAATCAAATTTTTACTTCGATGTTCAATATATAAAAATCGTATTTTTACTTCGATGTTCAATATATAAAAATCATATTTTTACTTCGATGTTCAATATATAAAAATCATATTTTTACTTCGATGTTCAATATATAAAAATCATATTTTTACTTCGATGTTCAATATATAAAAATCATATTTTTACTTCGATGTTCAATATATAAAAATCATATTTTTACTTCGATGTTCAATATATAAAAATCATATTTTTACTTCGATGTTCAATATATAAAAAATCATATTTTTACTTCGATGTTCAATATATAAAAATCATATTTTTACTTCGATGTTCAATATATAAAAATCATATTTTTACTTCGATGTTCAATATATAAAAATCATATTTTTACTTCGATGTTCAATATATAAAAATCATATTTTTACTTCGATGTTCAATATATAAAAATCATATTTTTACTTCGATGTTCAATATATAAAAATCTTAACTTTCATTGTTAAAAATTAAAACTTTAAAGTGTTAAAAATTAAAACTTTAAATCCTATAACAATCAACACTTCTGTTCTGTGTAAAATAAAAGAAAATAAAAATCCATTCTGAAAAGAGAACTTAAATAGATAAAAAGCTTACAGTGGAAGGGGAAAGGGGATTGGCTGCGCTAGAGGGGGGAAGTGGTCTTCGCGCGAGCCCTGGAGGTGGAGGGGGCTGAGGAAGCAGCGTCGGGGGGCATCGGGTTGCAGTGGCTATTTGGGGCGAGGGGGGTTTGGGTTTTCAACGTCGTTCGACAGGAGGAGGGGGGAGCGGAATCGCGGCGGCGGCGCCTTTGAGGGGGGGGGACGCGATGGAGGAGCAGCGATGGCTGCCGGAGGAGGCGTCGCGAGATCGAGCGTTTTGTTTTTTTTTCATTTTTTTTCCTTCTGAATAAAAAGGGAGATAAGTGGGAGGGAGGGTCATATAAAGAAATATATTTATATTTAATAATTTTTAAATTCCATAGGGTTGACTTTTAATTCGAATCCCAAATCGAGACCAACAACTGTCGCCCCTAGCGTAAGACCTCCATTCCGAACACAATGGGATATGTTTCGTAAGCCGATTCGACCGTTACGATTAGTTTCCGTTGAATTTACATTTAAATCATTATATTGAATTTTAAACGTACATTTCATTTTACAGGGGTCACATACTTACTCGAAAAATTCCAGAAAAAAATTTTCTTGCTTCGTATCGACGATACGGTCCTAACAAAACTAGTTTCGTCGAATTCTGAGACCATTGGAAAAATGGCCATTTTCCAGTCGATTAAAATCGACTAAAACTGGTCAAACGTGTTTTCCTTTACCACGCTCACATATTGATTCGAAAAATTATGAAATTTGGAATCTAGCAATAACTTGACATCCCGGACCCAACAAAACTGGTTTCGTCGAAATCCGAGGTCGTTTGCAAAATTCCCATTTTTAAGGGCCTGAATTCCATAGCGACTATTCAGAATTTTCAACTGGACATATCTTTTGATTCCCGCTATGAAATTTTGATTTTTCGGATTCGTTGGAAAAATATTATCAAATAGATCCTAATGTTTTTGGTTTCACTAAAATCCGGATTGTTTTGCACCCGGTACATTCAATTGAAGTTTGAAATTGAATTATCGAACTACCGCGCCATTTTCAATTCTATTTATATTTATAAATAATTATTTATACTCTATCGACGGCGCGTATAAATATATACGTTCGAATTCTATTCAAAATAAATTTCTCGTTGATTTTATTTAAAATAATATATTTTAAATAATCAAAATTCGCTAAAATTGCCAAAATAAAACTTTTACACTGGCCCAGATTTTCGGGTTGTTACATATATATATTATATATTTATTTAACGGCCTGAATAGAACGCGCCGCGCAGCGACCATTCGCGAATTTCTACCATTAACTTCAAATTGGCGTAAGGGAAGATCTGACCGTCAGATTCTTCTAAAACCGGAACCGTTGGGTTCATATCGAAAAGAGATTTCCAATGAATATAAGAGTTTTTAAATCTAACGGTTAGATTTAGAGTTATGTCCAAATCAATTTCAGAAAAGGTCGCCGTAAGTGCAGTTCGGTGGCCGTTATTGGAAACCGACTGTACAGGCCTAAATAAAATTATTAAAAATATTGAAAATTATGTAAAATCATAATAAATGATTTGGAAAGAGTTTAGATGAAAAATTCCATATTTGAAAAGATAAAAATATATTTTTATCGAATTGAACTAGTTATTAACTAGAATAAATCTTTAAAATAAGATTTAATGTATTTTTCCAATTAATTGATATTTAATTGGAATTAAATAAGATAAATTGGATTTTTGGGTTTGTCGTGAACAATGTTTTAAACGACATTTGTTCTTGAACCCCGTATGAAAGAATAAATCATTTAATTAAGATTATTAGAGTTTCTAATTATATTTAGTAATTGAGATAAATTGGAAGGTAAATCGGGTTTATTGTGAACTGTGTTTTTAAACGACATTTGTTCTTTAACTCAATTATCATTGAAAATATAATTTGGAATTTATAAATCTTTTTATTAAGATTTAATGAAAATTTTCCAAAAGTGAAGTTTTCCAATTTAATATATTAAATTGGAATTGAATGGAGTTCGATTTAATAATAATCGAGATGAGATTATGTAAAGGAAGACTATTACTATATATGGAATTTAAGAGGCTTTGCCGTTATTCCATTTATATTATTAGTCTGATACAAAAATTTATATCGATTATATATATTGATCTGATTTCAGTGAAGATTCCATATTTTATGGAAGATGATTTTGGGTTTATCGTGGACTGTGTTTTAAATGACATTGGTTCTTTAACCCAGTTGAAGATAAGATTAATTTCTTAAAGTTGAATGATCATTAAGAAATGATTTTTGATATTAAAACCAAATTGGAGTTTTAATGAATCTTTAAAGAATAAATTTATAAGGATTTATCTTTGATAAAATTAATGGGAACCTTTTCCCTAGAAATGTGGATATCTTATTAAAAGAATATTCTGAATTGAAATGTGGCGTATAAAGTGTTCTTATAGCACTTGATTTTTAATTATACAGTACGTGAGTTATTCAGAAAGACCAGGTTTAACCCATTCTGAATAATTACTACGACGATTAAAAGTCAAAGATGAAGACGGTGATTAAAGACCGACAATCTTCACATTGAATGGACGGCTACTGATGCCTTTGATTAGAGTTGCAGCCTTGCGAGGGTTCCTGTGGTAGTTGTCCGGAAGTATTGTTGATTGTTCGGATATGCGAGGTATAAGGTGCCTCCGGTTTCGTTCAAACCCAGAACGGACTTGTAAATGGACGTATGTCTGACATTGTATTCCTTTATGCTGTATTCGTTGATCTGCTAAATATATATATCTGTTGGTGGCGAAGAATTTATTCTCTTGCATAACACCCTTCTCTAAGACGTACGAGCTTAGAGGTTATATATTGGTAGAAATCAGTGGTATGGTATTATTGTTGAAAAGCAGAGCCTTGTGGTTGATGATCAAAGCACAGCTTTAAATAGCATAGCTTTGTGTATTGCGTTACTTCGCGAGCCTCACACCCCGGCATGAACCAAAAACGGGAGAAGCATCCAGGGAGGACATATGTTTCTTTCTAGCTAGAAGCGGTGTCAGTGACTTACCAGCCCTGGCATTTTTACTTATATGGATGATGGAATGAGGTGCCTCGGTTATTTGAGTCCCTTGTGGCTCTATTTACGCCCCATAGGGCGAGGAGACGTATTGCTCAGGAATTTATATATAATCCACCAATGTAAGTTAGGGACCGACCCTGTGGCTCCTAGGTGCAGTTGCGGCTGATCCTGAGGCACGGGCTAGAGTGTCTCGAATTCGGTAAGGACTATCTTTTGCCTTGGTTCATGATGGAAATCCAACTTCCAATATGACCCATATGGTTTTGATTGTACTACTAGTACGGCGACATAGTATTTGGTAGCTATGCCGTATATGATTGAAATGATTTAAAACACATATACATTAATAATAATATCAAATCCGTTTTATCGTATCAAGCATTTTTGACCATTATAAGGTAAAACTCTATACTCTGGTTTGCATTGCATTGTGTGATGGGACTTGAGTCTTATAATGGTTTCAATTTTATAAAAAGCATTGTGATGTTTTAATGATTTACTTTTTGCACTGGCAATCCAATGGAGTAAACTCGTTCCGCGTTAGCGGCGTGGTCCTATGATTATCCTTATTATTAAATAAGTTAAGTAAAGATTTCTCATACCAGTCCTTGTTGCTGGCTATGGAGCTGGTTACGCATGATAGGGGGTTCTCGCCACGTTGTTTGATGGAAAACAGTGGGCTCTTACCCCTACATGTCCCTTATTTATTAGGGTTGGTTATTTCAGTTGAGAGGCTGGCCGTAAAACAAGGTGTCTGGGGGGTCATCTGTATGTCACGGTGGGAGGTTAACCCACTGCCTGCGGCATTTATAGTCTTTCGCTGTGTTAATTTAATTGTTTTGTTGCAATGTATTACATTTAATTGTAATTTAAGCTTCTGTTGTATTATATTCGATGTACTCTGTTATTCTGTACTCTGATATAACATTATTGTAATGTTTATAAAAGTCTGTTGTTATTTGTTCTAATATGTTGTATGCCCAAAGTTAAAGTATTCATGAATTTTCAACTTTTGGATTTGATCTGTGTGGTTTATGGTCGATTCAAAGGGTGGGGATTTACGGGCCTTTACAGTTGGTATCAGATCTCTGGTTAGCTCAAATTTTTGGTTTACAACTCGTTGGAACTGAATAAAAGACTCATCAGAGATTGGATTAGTAATATCCAATAAGAATACTCATTAGAGATAGGATCAGTAGTATCCTAGAATGAGAAAACTCGTTAGAGATAGGGTAAGTAATGCCCTAGAATGAGTTAAGTGTAACAAGTTTATAATTAATGTATTTTTGATTATATATGTAATCCAATATTAGAAAATATGATTTTTCATATATATAAAAGTTATATTTGAAAATCTAATCAACTAATTGATTGATGATTGTGTTGTGTGATAACTAATTCAACTAATAAAAATATTGAAACAAAAAAAAATTAAAATTGAATCGGTTAGTTAAACAATTTTTAGCTACGTTCCTTTTCGAGGACGAAAAGATTTTAAGTGGGGGAGATTGTAACAACCCGGAAATTCTGAACCAATTTAAAAAATTTATTTTAGAAATTTTAATGGATTTTAAATTGTTAAAATGACTTATTTTAAATAATAACGAATAAAAATTTATTTAAGTCGAAGTTAAAATGAATATATTTATTTTAATTATAAAAGGAGGTAGAAATAGCGCGGTAGTTTGAAAATTTGAATTTGAACTTTGACTGAATGTACAGGATGCAAAACAAATCGGATTTTAGTGAAACTAAAAATATTTAAATCTATTTAAAAATATTTCTCCAACGAATCCAAAAAATCAAAATTTCATAACGGGAATCAAAAGTTATGCCCAGTTTAAAATTAAGAAGTCGTTGTAGAATTTAAATATATATATATATATATATATATATTAATATTAAAAATAGTCATTTTGCAAACGATCTCCGTTTTCGATGAAACCACTTTTGTTGGAATCGGAATGTCAAATTATTGCTAGGTTTCAATTTTCATAATTTTTAGAGTTAATATGTGAGCGTAGCGAAAGAAAATATGTTTTGTCAATTTCAGTCAAATTTGATCGACCAGAAAATGGCCATTTTTCAAACGGCCTCAGAATTCGACGAAATTAGTCTTGTTAGGACCGTATCGTCAAAACTTAACTAGAAATAATTTCTATGTAATTTTTAGAATCGGTATGTCGCCCCGGTAAATTAAAATGTACGATCAAATTAAATAATTTATATTGTAATTTAAAGAAAAACCTATCGAAACAATTGAATTGGCTTACGGGACATATTCCACTATGTCCGGGATGGGGTTATTGGCTAGAGGCGACATTCGTTGGGTTCGAATAGGAGTTAGTACCAACGAACAAATATTTTCTTGAATTAAATAATTAAATAAAATAAAATATACTATATATATACAGTGCGGATACAGTAAACCCTAATCAGAAATACCAGTCGCCATTCAGTTTACCAATGGCCGAAATCGTTCTGTTTAGATCCCTTAATTCCTTTTGATCCCTAAACCAATTAATGAATCTTCTAATGCAAATATCCGAGAGATTTTTAGGGGCTTTCTTTCTATATGATAATGATCAAATATAGTGTTGAAAGTTGCGTGAATTTCGAGCTCGAAGATCGCTCGTTCGAACGAGATTTTCCAGTGGCTGCACCACCGAGTGCGACGCCACTAATGGAGGTAGATGGCGAGGCTGGGGCGCTCCAGGAGGGGTGCGTCGATCAACTTCTGATGGCTCCAAGTGGCGGCGAGATTGGATTGAAGGTGGCGATGTTAAGGGTTTCATGTTACAGTAATTAACGTGAAGGAAGAAGGTTAATTAAAAGCTTGACCAAATTAATTAATAAAATTAAATTGTTTAAATTTTAAATGGTGATAATTCATTCGTTTCTTATCAGCATTCAATGAATTCAATTGCGTTGGAAACCCGTTGACAAGATCTACACAACAGAACTGACTAGAACTGAAAGGGAGCAATTCAGAATTTGGGGATAATTCAAATCTGAACAGTACAGAATTAATATCATGATGAGATCTCTGATTTAAATCAATTTTGATTATCAATTTACAATGTGAAATTTACATGTATTCGTTATTAAGATTTATGTATGTGATGTGTGAGATTTGATTTGAATGTTTATGGTTGAGATGATTTGATTTGAATTGCGTGGATCTAAATTTGCATACAATAAAATATACATTTTATTGTATTTATGAGAATAAAAATATTCATGTTTTTAAACAATATATCTAGACAATAAAATATACCCTTTTATTGTGTGTTAAAAAGAATCTTGTTTTAAATAAAAATAAATTATATACATTTTCATCGTATGTTTGATTCGTTAAAAAGAATCAAGTTGGGAATTAAAATATCATTATATTAGACAATGTCATGATAAAATAAAGTATTGTTATATTAGAATAAAGGATCATTTTGTTATGAAAATAACACTTTAGTTAGAAATGTTAAATTAAATCAAAAACATCACTTTGTTTAGAAATGTTATTTAGAATTAAAAACATCACTTTGTTTAGAAGTGTTATTTAGAATTAAAATATTGCTTTGTTTATAAATGTTTATTTAGACTAAAAACATCACTTCGTGTAGAAATGTTACATTAGAGATGTAAAATATAAAAGTGTCAATTCAATATAAAATATTATGTTATCATTTTTATTGAATTGAATTAGTTTATCAATTCAATATTAAATAAACACCGTAGAAAATAATCACATTTTTATTTGCGTATTTAGATGCAAATAATCACCATAGAAAAAGATTACATTTTTATTTGCATTTTAAATGCAAACGTGAAATAAAAATTACATTTTTATTTGCATTCTTTGATGCAAATAAAACATAAAAATTAAAAGTTTAATTTTTATTTGCATTCTTTGATGCAAATAAAACATGAATTAAAAAGGTTACCTTTTTGTTTGCATTTTAGATGCAGATAAAAGCCTAGTTAAGAAGTTACATTTTTCACTTGCATTTTTGATACAAATAAAAGAATAGAAGAAAGGTTATATTTTTCACTTATATTTTTTGTGCAAAAGAAAGAATAGTATAAAATATGCATTAGAAATAAAATAGCATTTTTGTTATAAAATGTGACATTGGAGAAAATAACATTTTGTGATAAAAGGGGACATTGGTTTAAAATAACAATTTTGTTAAGAAAGATCAAAATAACATTTTTGTTAAGAAATGTTCATTAGAATAAATATGGCATGTTAGTCAAAAATGGTTTATTAGAATAAAAATGTCACATTTTGCTAGAAATGTTACATTAGAATAAATATGTCATTTTAGTTAAAAATGCTACATTAGAATTAAATTGTCATATATTTAGATATGTTCATGTTACATTAATCAGTTCATGTTAATATAAAAACACCCTTTTTACTTAGAATCATGTCATGTAGATAAAGATAGCATTTTGTTTAGAATCATGATATGTAAATAAAAAGAACATTAATTTTGAAATGTCATTAATTTAGAAATATCATTTATTTACAAATGTCATTTATTTAGAAACGTCATTTATTAAGAAATGTCATTCATTTAGAAATGTCACTTATTTGGAAATGTCATGTTAAAATAATAATGTCATCTTGTTAGACAAGAGTAAAAATAATTACTTGTCAAGATATATGTTTTGTTGAATTTAAATTGTTACCATCCATTTATAATTTAAGCAGTGAAAATTTGTCAAATAGGAAATAATTCAAATAGAATTATAATTGGTTAATTTTATTAACCAATAACATATTTAGATGAACTGTTGTTGTTTGAAAACCCCACACGGGTGTTGGGATGACTAACACTAGTCCCAATATTTAGCTGTATGTCAATCGATGGATTGATAGTTTGTGTTGAGAGTTATTTATTTATTTTAATGCTCACACAATTATAAATTTCACTCTAGATGTGAATGGATTGTTTAGTGATTATATATCATTATTGTTATATAAATACATGCGATGTATGAAATCCATGCAACTGAAATTGTATGGTAATTGATTGAGTCGCATTCCGATTCAGAATATCTTTTGATATAAAGGATATTTTAAAACAAAGAGCATTTTGATATAAAAGATGTTTTAAAGAAATCTTTTAAATAAAGAATATTTTTCAATAACGAATATTTTTTTATATAAATTTAATGAAGATTAAAATTATGATTTTTATGCCCATTTTGGATGGACACAAAATACTGAAATATGAAGCCGTTTTATGTAGAAACGCTATTTTTAAACCGAACGATCGATCGATTTATCTCATTTTAAAATGAATATAAAAAGAAAAGAATTGATTTAAAATATAATATTTTGAAAATATTATTATTTTAATATAATAAAGATATAGAGTATTCAATTTTGCTTTAAAATTTAAAATGAAGTTAAAGTCATTTAAAATGAATTTATAAATATTTTATAAATACGATTTAAATAGAAATCGATGATATGTATATTATATATTCATTAAATGGCCTGAGTAGAATGAGCCGCGCAGCGACCGTTCGCGAATTTCGACTATTAACTTCAAATTGGCGCAAAGGAAGATCCGACCATTGGATTCTTCTAAAACCGAAACCATTGGGTTCATATCGAAAAGAGATTTCCAATGAATATAATAGTTTTGAAATCTAACGGTTAGATTTGGAATTATGTCCAAATCAATTTCAGGAAAGGTCGTTGTAAGTGCAGTTCGGTGGCCGTTATTGGAAACCGACTATACAAGCCTAAATAAAATTATTAAAAATATGGAAAAATTATGTAAAATCATAGTAACTGATTTGGAAAGAGTTTGGATGAAAAATTCCATATTTGAAAAGATAAAAATATATTTTTATCAAATTGAACTAGTTATTAACTAGAATAAATCTTTAAAATAAGATTTAATGAAGTTTTCCAATTAATTGATATTTAATTGGAATTAAATAAGATAAATTGGATTTTTGGGTTTGTCGTGAATATTTGTTCTTGAACCCCGTATGAAAGAATAAATCGTTTAATTAAGATTATTAGAGTTTTTAATTATATTTAGTAATTGAGATAAATTGGAAGGTAAATGGGGTTTATTATTAACTGTGTTTTTAAAGGCCATTTGTTCTGTAAACTTAATTATCATAGAAAATATAATTTGGAATTTATAAATCTTTTTATTAAGATTTAATGAAAATTTTCCAAAAGTGAAGTTTTCCAATTTAATATATTAAATTGGAATTGAATGGAATTCGATTTAACAATAATCGAGATGAGATTCTGTAAAGGAAGATTGTTACTATATATAGAATTTAAGAGCCTTAGCCGTTATTTCATTTATATTATTAGTATGATACAAAAATTTATATCAATTTTATATATATATATATTGATCTGATTTCTGTGAAGATTCCATATTTTATGGAAGATGATTTTGGGTTTATCGTGGACTGTGTTTTAAATGACATTGGTTCTTTAACCCAGTTGAAGATAAAATTAATTTCTTAAAGTTGAATGATCATTAAGAAATGCTTTTTGATATTAAAACCAAATTGGAGTTTTAATCAATCTTTAAAGAATAAATTTATAAGGATTTATCTTTGATAAAATTAATGGGAACCTTTTCCCTAAAAATGTGGATATCTTATTAAAAGAATATTCTGAATTGGAATGTGGCGTATAATGTGTTCTTATAGCACTTGATTTTTGATTATACAATACGCGAGTTATTCGAAAAGACTGGATTTAACTCATTCTGAATAATTACTATGACGATTAAAAGTCGAAGATGAAGACGGTGATTGAAGACCGACAATCTTCACATCGAATGGACGGCTACTGATGCCTTTGATTGGAGTTGCTGCCTTGAGAGGGTTCCGGTGGTAGTTGTCCGGAGTATTGTTGATTGTTCGGATATGCAAGGTATAAGGTACCTCCGGTTTCGTTCAGACCGAGAACGGACTTCTAAATAGATATATGTCTGACGTCGTATTTCTTTATGCTGTATTCGTTGATCTCTGCTAAATATATATCTGTTGGTGGCGAAGAATTTATACTCTTGCATAACACCCTTCTCTAAGATGTACGAGCTTAGAGGTTATATATTGACAGAAATCAATGGTATGGTATGGATTGACAATGTGGCATGCCAAGATGCATGGATCAAGGATTATTGTTGAAAAGCAGAGCCTTGTGGTTGATGATCAAAGCACAGCTTTAAATAGCATAGCTTTGTGTATTGCGTTACTTCGCGAGCCTCACACCCTGGTATGAACCAGAAACGGGAGAAGGATCCAGGGAGGCATACGTTTCTTTCTAGCTAGAAGTGGTGTCAGTGACTTACCAGCCCTGGCATTTTTTACTTACGTGGATGATGGAATGAGGCGCCTTGGTTATTTGAGTCCCTTGTGGCTCTATTTACGCCCCATAGGGCGGGGAGACGTATTGTTCAGGAATTTATATATAATCCGCCAATGTAAGTTGGGGACCGACCCTGTGGCTCCTAGGTGCAGTTGCGGCTGATCCTGAGGCATGGGCTAGAGTGTCTCGAATTCGGTAAGGACTATCTTTTGCATTGGTTCACGATGGAAATCCAACTTCCAATATGACCCATGCGGTTTTGATTATACTACTAGTACGGCGACATAATATATGGTAGCTATGTCGTTTATGATTGATATTATGATTGAAATGATTTAAAACACATATACACGAATAATAATATCAAATCCGGTTTATCGTATCAAGCATTTTTGACCATTATAAGGTAAAACTCTATCCTCCGGTTTGCGTTGCATTGTGTGAAGGGACTTGATTCTTATAATGGTTTCATTTTTATAAAAAGCATTGCAATGTTTTAATGATTTACTTTATTTCTTGCACTGGCAATCCAGTGGAGTAAACCCATTCCGCGTTAGCGGCGTGGTCCTATGATTAGCCTTATTATTAGATAAGTTACGTAAAGATCTCTCATACCAGTCCCATGACTGACCTGTAGTTTGTTTCACTTGCACACTCGGGTGCCCTCTTTTCCACACGGGCAGTCGAGTAGCTTCTTTTGCAGATATTCATTTCTTGAGAAGGATGCTGGATCGAAGCATAAAGCTATATCCAGAGCATTTATAGTCTTCCGTTGTGTTAATTTAATTGTTCCGCTGCAATGTATTACATTTAATTGTAATTTAAACTTCCGCTATATTATATTCGATGTACTCTGGTATTATGTACTATGATGTAACATTATTGTAATGTTTATAAAAGTCTGTTGTTATTTGTTCTAATGTGTTGTATGCCCAAAGTTAAAGTGTTCGTGAATTTTTAACTTTTGAATCTAAACTGTGTGGTTTATGGTCGATTCAAAGGGTGGAGATTTACAGGTCTTTACAGCAAAGGTTATTACAAGACCAATAGCTCTGATACCAAGTTGTAACATCCCACTTTTTGTACAAATTGAAGCCGACATTTAACTGCCACAGTCAACCCAAGTTATATAGAAAAAGTAGAAAGTTGAGAGAAAGAAGTTAGAGGACGAGAAAAGATAAGATAGAAAATTAGAAAAGAAAAGGAGGAAGGACCAACACTACACAGAGTCTCACATTGCAGCGGAAAAAATATAATATAAAAATAATCCTTTATAAAGAACTTAAAAATTAATACTTACATCATTAGAATACAACAATCAAAACAATCTAGACAGTCATAACATCCTATCCCCAAATACAACAAACGTCAGGATAATATTATACATATCATACGTCTAGACTCCTCCAATTCGACCCTGAACTTCACAGCATCTAATAACCTAAACCAGTACAACTCGGTCTGACCGGAGCATTACAAACGCCATAGATCAGTCTGGTGAAGTAGCATGAGAAAACTCACTAAGTTTAGATAACATCCATATTGATTTTAAAGTTCAAAATACCTTTGAAAGAAAAGGATAATTGTAAGACCAGCACACAAATAAAAATGGACGGATTTTACCCTACTACAACCCAAAATATTTTTGATATGAAAATTCGTGATATGATTATAGTGTCTATATCAAATAAATAACTGAGTAGTAGAACGTTTGCATCTCATGCTCCACATACATAGTATAAAATCAAAAACCGCGGGGCTCTTATTGGAGACTGGATTCCAACTATGACAGGGTACATGACCACCCTCCGATCAGTGTATTCTAGAGGGGATACACTGGGGTTCAACAAGAACATCTTGCAACCTGGCCACACATGACTAATTACTAATTTATCTTGAGTAGACCAAATGTATTATCACCCGATGGTTTTAATGGACCACCATCCATCCATGGAGGTACATAAGCGAAAAAAGAACAAACAATGAAATTCTCTAGATTGGTAATAATACACCTTGCTTTGGGGCGACCCAACTGTTGGATCTAGATTAACCCTAGAAGGGGGTGAATAGGTTTTATTGAAAAATAAGCGAGATATTAAAAATATCAGATCACAGAATGCAGCAGAACATAAATGCAGAAAGTAAATGACACAAGATATACCCAGCTTTGGCAAAATCCTGCCTACTGCTGCATTCTTAAGGTTTCTACTAGGTAACAGAACAGATCCCTCTTACAAGACCATGTAAAATTGCGAACTCCTCGCTCCTATTCTAATCCTAAGCCCAAAACCCTAGAATGATCTAATCCCCTAGATATGATTTACCCTAGCTTTACAGACTCTAGTAAACTGCCTAGTTTTACAGACGAAACTAGGAAACCACCTAGTTTTACAGACGAAACTAGAAAACCACCTAGATTTTACAGATTCTAGAAACTGTTCGGATTGGTTACAAATAAAAATGAAAATACAACAGAAATTAAACCAAAATCCCCGGTTTAAAAGTAAAATAAATCTCCCTTTAAAGCACTTGAACTAGATCGGCCATCTCAACATGGTTCCACCCTTACGTGTTATTCCCAATCACTTTTGATTCTCCAATTAGAAATGGCGGCAGGGCAATTAGGAAATTCCTTGGGTTTTCTGAGAGTTCTCCAAATTGAATCGACTTGAATGATGGAAAAATGGTTCTCTGAAGCTTTGGACAAATTCGTGGCTTTGCTCTGTCGATTTGTTTGAGTTCTCCCTCTCGATCAAGACTGTGTGAGTCTCTGAATTTTATATCTTTAAATAGCTCTCAAATTGATTTGTGGTTTCGATAGTTCATAGCCAGTGATGAAATCGATGTATTTATAGGGTAGAATCGAAACCCTGATTGAATCTGATTTCACGTTATTGATTTGATCTGATTTGCGAAAATTTTGAGTTTCCTCTTTTGATAGACACGACTTTGAAATTGAGATGCGTGATTTCTTCTTTTGTTATTCTTGCATTCGTTGATTGGAATGAAATTTGTTGCCTTGAATTCGAAAAGATTATTTCTGGCTATATATGAAAAATTGACGAGCAAAATCTCTATGATAAAAACTTTCCCAAAATTGCTTTCTCCCTTTAAAACTGTTGCCAAAAATAACTTGTGCAAACTCTAATTTCTAGAAAAAAAATAAAACATGCTAAAATTTTTGCCTTGAATTGATACCACCGTGAATGCCATGACAAACTCTCCAAATTCTTTGGATGATTTCCTTGCCAAAATCTGGAAAGAATAATCTACTGCCATTTAAATTGTTGCTTTTGATTTTACTGATATATGCTTAGAGAAAATTGTGCATCCCATCGTTAATATTGTACATAATTGAAACTTTCTTCAATTTGGCATCCATGCTGCTTAAAGCTTTTTCTTATAGCTTGCCAAATATGCATTATGACTTCCCAAAACCAGTTTGCCAAAAAAAAGATGATTGTGGAATATGTTTGATGCTGAATTGCTTTATATAATTGCAATGTTACCCTCCATGCATCATTGATTTTCATAAAAACAGTTTGGCATTTGATCGTTAACTTGTACGTGTCATGTATGCATCCATGCTAGAGTTTGCACCAAGAATAAACTACTGCACATGTGTTCTTGAACTGGCTCGACCAATTTGTTTCATCACTGTTTGACATTGATGCTGTAACACGCATCCATATACTTGAGTATTTGACTGACCACTGTGCTAGAACTATGCTGCTACCATACTTGAAATGTTGGTTAATTGTTGTGCTCACTCATACACCATCACGTTGTGTAGACATCCATTTGATTACATTAGTACACATGCCTATGTTGACTTGAACTTAATTCATGCATACTTGAAGGAAAATTTTCATGTACATGTTAATAATATGCTGACTGTGCACCATACACCATTTTTCTACTTCACTTGATTGTTGACCTGAGTTGCATACATTGTTACATCATGTCTTTGCCACGTGTTGTGCCATCCATTTTTGCTGTACTTGCTGTATTAAAGTGTTTGCTCCATGTTATAAGTTTGTGTGTCACTAGCACTTGCTACTGGATTATTCCTCTGAAATACTTTAGCTTGAGTTATGCCCATGCATGTGTATGCTGAAGTACTTCTTACATATACCTTGTTTTACATTGGTGCGTGTTCATGCTTTGTGCTTGCTATTGTGTTCACCCATGCTTACTCGATGTACATGCAACCATGTATATGATTGCCACCATGAAAAATGTTGCTGTGTTATTTGAAATTGTCGAGCCATGACTTTGATGCATTTGAGCTTGTGCATCCTTTTAACTGAAGCTGTATTGATCACATTGTAGTTTTGTCTTGAGCCTCCCATGTATGTTTGCTGCATATACTGGCTACAATCTAACCTTGTATGAATAATCTTAGCTGCACCCATGTGTTGATCACTTTGATCACTTTCATTTGTATACTTTGCTTTATTCTTGTACTGGCCATTTTGATTTGAAATCTGGTCTGGGCTTTAATTTGATGTTGATGCTTCACTTACATGTTACCTTTGACCACACTTGTGCATGTCCAGTATATGTGTCTTGGCATGCATGCACAGACTACTTATATCACCATTTACTCGTGCATGTATCACCTGTAAATGTGTGTATATATATGTAACTCTGTGTGTGTGTGTATACATATATTGTGCATGTGTAATTTATTTATCAGTAGACGATTACACTGTTTTGTGGCTGTTCTGATTCAGCTAGTTTTGACGTGGTTCTGATCAGCAGACCAGTGTGGTATGTTGAGGCTGATCAGTGTGTACAAGATAGATATATACAAATCAGATCATGTCATGAAAAATGATGAGAAACACCCCGAAATTCTGAGGCAAATAAATTTTTGAAATAAAAGTTATATTCACTAAAAATTTAGAATAATATTTCTGTTCTAGATACTCAGTGTGTGTTTCTGTATATGATAGGTAAGCAGATGATGGCTAGACTGATTGTGAGCTGTGAAGACTGAAGACTTGAGAGATAGTGTCAATGTATAAAAGTGATTGTATAACTGAAATTGTATATGAGTGAGTGTGTCAATGAGTGATGTACTGAGGAGCATTGTATAGAATGTGAACAGAAATAGATTGTATTGTGTTTCAGTGATATGTACAAATAGTGAAGTTGTAAATCTGTACTGTTTGAAGGTTGAAATAAAATATTACATTTAATAAAATACTGTTTGAATATTTACATTCTTGTCCAGTAGTATTTTATATAAATATAAATACAATATTTTTTTCTGTGATATAGAATAATAGTACAATAACAAACACATTTAAAATAATACTTATTTGGTTGTTGTCATAAAAAAATCATATAATTGTGTATACAACACCGTTATGTACAACAATACCCCCATTTTGATGATGACAAACAAATAAAGGATTTTAAGCATAATAAATGTGTTTGACAGTGAATATTGAACTCACACTATTTTTTAGCTCCCCTACAGCAGAAACTCCCCCTATAGCTCTGCATGAGTGAAATGAATGCATTTTCAAATATAAAAATATTTATAAGACATTCACTCATAAATCAAAATCTCAACCCATTCTCCGCCTTTTGTTATCATCAAAAGGATACAGAATTTAAAAAATAGATGAAAAGTGACTAATTTCAATTTAACAGGAAGAAAGGTCATCATAAATCTCAATCAGTCAAACAAAAAATCATAATAAGCTGAGAACTGGTGGCGTATTTCACATTGAGAGAATGGTGGATTTACGATGAAATTTATATATAATGGAGGGATTTCAAAACACATTGGTTTCCAATTATTTTCCAAATGAATTTTATAAAAATGAGGCATAAAAAACAGTGATGGATTTGGACTATAATTAATAATTCAATTTAATTGACAAAATCGAATAATCTCACATCCCAATAGCTATCAATCAACAAGTCATAATACGTCATAAAAGATTAACACATTTCACAGACTAGAAAGTGGATTGATAGACTGGTTTTTATACACAAAGAAGAATTTCAGATTTATTTCAATTTATAGCACATTATTTCCTTTTCTTTTATTTTTATTTAAGAGCACACTGACCACGCATAACTAGAGCTTGGATTTTTAAATGAGGTTAGTCGCCGCTTAAATTGTAAGTTATCTCACAACTATGCATGACCAGAGCTTGGATTTTTAATTGAGGTTAGAGACACGCAAATATATTAATTATGTCTTTATCATTTTCAGCTCCAAAAGGAAAAACTCCTCGATATATAAAACCAATATGGATGATAGAAATGGTGGTAGGTGCAGAAATGGTTTGTGAAATAAATTTTTAATTAATCATATTATGAAATATGCTCGACTGTACCAGGATTATTAAAAAAAATCTCAATTATCACTAATTCTAAATAATAATATAGTCCCATTTCTATCACGAATTTTTCCACTCTTTATTCAAAATGTTTTTTTTTAAATATATATTAAACTGTCCATATTAGTATAAAATCATAATGCATGGCAGAATGATGGTAGATAAAGAAGATGGTCGTGAAATAATTGCCAATTCAAAGATATTATAATAACTGTTCAAATCATCAAGAGAATCTAAATAAAATCTCCTTTGTTATGAAATATACTGTAGTCACAATTCGTCACAGTTTCAAAATCTGATAATAATTTTGATGAATTATAAATACAGTTCAGTTTGGTTATTGATTTCAATTTCTGAATGAATAATCAATAAATAATTTTAAAATTGAAAATCAATTACAAAAGGGATTTGAAAGATCTATATAAGACAAGAGGGATTAATATATATATATATATACAAAAAAAATTAGCACTTCTAAACTGTTACCACTTGATGTCCCTATTCATGAGGATTTTACAAATGACACTAGAGACGAACAAAGATATCTCAAACAACAGAATCTTAATCACAAAGCCTAAGAAGACACGGTTAACAAATCAAGCAAATTAATTACATCCATCAGAACATGGTATATATTTGATACCAAATCAAGCAGTCACAAAAAAATATTTTCAAGAACAATATCAGAGCAGCACAAAAATCATTTTCAAAGAAGACTTGTCAAGGAGATGTTTCAAACATATTTCAGACAATTAAAGAATTGTTCATGATCCAAGATTAAATTTATGGTTTATTTTAAATCATTTGAAGGGATATGAAAAGATCGAGATTCAATGAATCAGTCACACCAGATTATAAATTTTAAATTCACAATGTGTGTGAGATTCAAGAAATCAATAATTTCAAATGATTTTAAATAAAGAAATATTTAAATCAAGAAATCGTGAAATAACAGTGAGTTTCAAGACCGGATTTTCAAAGAATTTTTCCAAATTATTTCTGACAAGCCCATGAGAAGTTTTCAGAAAATGTACATCAAGTTTTGAAGATAATTCATGATTCAAGAATAATGGTTTATTCAAAATCACTTGAACAAATGTAAATCATGAGATATAATGAACCAATCACACATGATTAATAATTTCAGATCTGAGAGGTGTGTGAGATTCTTAAATATCAAGGATTTCAGATGATTTCAAACAAACAAATTCCACATATAATGATCATGAATAAAAATGAATTTTAAGATGTAAACACTGATTTAACCCAAATATTTTTCAAGTCAGAAATAATCAAGCCAATCTAAAATTTATGAAATTATCACAAATGAGAAGTAATAGTGTTGTAATGAGTATAATCAAACCTTTCCAAAATGAATTAGAAGAAACACAAGACAGCAATGGTGTGTGAAACTTCATCAAATTTTCAGATTTTCAAAAATCTAGAATTCTAATTAACAGCGTTCAAGATATGACAAGAATACATCAACACTGTTAGGAATTCAGAAATCATAAAATAAACTTCAAAACAATTACAGATATTTACAAATTTAGATTCAAAATCTGGAAATTATTAAAACATCAGAGTTTTGTACAAATGAAGTGAATTTCCAAAAAATATGAATTCTACAATTGGAAGTTTAAGGAATCTCAAGAAGAAAGAAACAGAAAAATATCGCAGTGAAAATCAAGAAAAAAAACAAAAATAGAAGGGGTAGAAGGAATAAACAAATAAAATATTTACAAAGACAAGTTCATAGATCATACCTGAAATCGATGTAAACCAGAATCTCTGACTCAACAAACTTGCTTAAGGAACTGTGAATAATCTGATGATATGAAGGAATTTGAATTCAGTTTCTCTTTCGTAAAGTAGTTCCTTAGCCACCTCCGGTACCAACAATTTAAGGGATCAAGTGGTCCAACTAAATTTGTGAATCCACTCACAGTTGTATTCATTCGTTTTGGCACCCAGACTTATTTATATAACAATACATCCGAATTTACCTTTGCACCCTTTGGAACCCATAACTGTTTGAATTTAACGAAGTTTGTTTTATTTCTTTTTGGGATCTAGGATTGTTTAGATGGATTATTATAAAACAAATTCACATCTCTTTTGTGATTTAAAAATCCTTAAATTATCAGAGTTCAGTTTTTCAAATCGAGTCTCTTCAAAGTAGTTTGAACGATTTTTAAAAACATTAGAATTCCGTTTTTCAAAAACATTGTTTTTCCCAAAACCAAGACCACGTTTATTTCTAACAGAAATTTGGTTTTTCAACTACATATTCAGAGATTTTTCACCGTTAGAAAATTTAGCAAAAGTTGTTTCAAGTTGTTGAATTTTAGTTTTAAGATCACCGTTTTCTTTCATTAAATCAGAACAGCGGTTATTAGTGATCTTCGTTTCAGCACCATAATGTTTCAAAACCAAATTTTCAGATTTAAGTAATTTAATACTGGCTAGGGATTCTAAGATCTTAGATTCAAATCATTTTTGTTTTTCAAACTCAAGTTTTTCAAAACTTTTGAACTTTTCAATCTCGATTTCAAAATCTTTCAGAATTGACTCAATTTTTAACAAGTTTTGATTTTCAAACAAAATATATTTGGAATTTTCAGTCATCTTAAAATTTTCAAATTCTTTTTGCAAAAAATTGTTTGTGCTTTCAAGCTATATCCTGTTCTCTTTCAAAATAAGGATTTCATTCTCAAGTTTTTGAATATTTTTATTTTGATGAACAATTCAAATTTAAACAATTTTTGCAATTAGAATTTGAAGACTTATTAACACTTCTAAGCTTTGATTCCAAAAGATTATTTTTGCAGATCAACTCAAGTTTTTCAGATTTCAAAATATTATTTTTAGATTTTAGATTCTTAGAAGATTCAGTTAAACCATTTAAACAATGAATTGAATCTTTATAAGAAAGATCTCCTGTTGAGTATCCATCTGAATTTCCATCTGTACCACCTTTTAAGCACAAATCTAAAACTGAGTTGACTTTCTAGGGTTTTAAGCTATTGTTCGATTTTCCATACAACGCATTGAGAGTTTTCCAAATTTCCTGCGCAGTTAAACAATGATAGATAAGATCAAGCTGATTATTGTTGAGATAAGAATAAAGAATATGCATAACACGAGCATTGACAACTTTATTTTTCTTATCTAGCATATCTCCTATATTTTCAAGGATATTCCAGTATTCAAAATTAACAGATTTTAAATATAATTTGATTTTTGATTTCCAAATTAAAAAATCAGTTCCATTGAAAATAATTGGAATATCACTGGACTGACTCTGATAACTAGGATCCCTGAATCGAGGGTTAATGAACTTACCAGGCTCTGATACCACTTGTTGGATCTAGATTAACCCTAGAGGGTGTGAATAGGGTTTATTGAAAAATAAGTGAGATGTTAAAAATATCAGATCACAGAATGTAGTAGAACATAAATGCAGAAAGGTAAATGACACAAGATATACCCAGCTACGGCAAAATCCAGCCCACTGCAGCATTCCTAAGGTTTCTACTAGGTAACAGAACAGATCTCACTTACAAGACCATGTAAACTTGCGAACCCCTCGCTCCTACTCTAATCCTACGCTCAAAAACCTAGACTGATCTAATCCCCTAGATCAGATTTCCCTTAGTTTTACAAACTCTAGTAAACTGCCTAGTTTTACAGACGAAACTAGGAAACCACCTAGTTTTATAGACGAAACTAGAAAACCACCTAGATTTTATAGACTCTAGAAACTGTTCGGATTGGTTACAAATAAAAATGAAAATACAACAGAAATCAACCCAAAACCCTGGGTTTAAAAGGAAATTAAATCTCCCTTTAAAGCACTTGAACTAGACCGACCATCTCAACATGGTCCCACCCTTATGTGTTATTCCCGATCACTTTTGATTCTCCAATTAGAAATGGCAACAGGGCCATTATGAAATTCCTAGTGTTTTCTGAGAGTTCTCCAAATCGAATGGACTTGAATGATGGAAAAATGGTACTCTGAAACTTTGGAAAAATTCGTGGCTTTGCTCTGTCGATTTGCTTGAGTTCTCCCTCTCGATCGAAACTATGTGAGTTCTTTGAATTTAATACCTTTAAACAGCTCTCGAATTGATTTGTGGTTTCGATAGTTCATTGCCAGTGATGAAATCGGTGTATATATAGGGTAGAATCGAAACCCTAATTGACTCTGATTTAACGTTATTGATTTAATCTGACTTGTGAAAATTTTGAGTTTCCTCTTTTGATAGACACGGCTTTGAAATTGAGATGTGCGATTTCCTCTTTTGTTATTTTTGCATTCGTTGATTGGAATGAAATTTGTTGCCTTGAATTCGAAAAGATTATTTCTGGCTATATATGAAAAATTGACGAGCAAAATCTCAATGATAAAAACTTTCCCAAAATTGCCTTCTCCCTTTAAAACTGTTGCCAAAAATAACTTGAGCAAATTCTTATTTCTAGAAAAAATAAAATATGCTAAAAATGTTGCCTTGAATTGAAACCACTGTGAATGTCATGACAAACTCTGTAAATTCTTTAAATGATTTCCTTGCCAAAATCTAGAATGAATAATCTGCTGCCATTTAAAATGTTGCTTTTGATTTTATTGATATATGCTTGGAGAAAATTGTGCATCCCATCGTTAATATTGTACAGAATTGAAACTTTCTTCAATTTGGCATCCATGCTGCTTAAGCTTTTTCTTATAGCTTGCCAAATACGCATTGTGACTTCCAAAAAAAAGTTTGCCCAAAAAAAAAAGATGATTGTGGAATATGTTCGATGTTGAATTGCTTCATATAATTGCAGTACTACCCTCCATGCATCATTGCTTTTCCTAAAAACAGTTTGGCATTTGATCGTTGACTTGTACATGTCATGTATGCACCCATGCTAGAATTTGCACCAAGAATAAACTGCTGCTCATGTGTTCTTGAATTGGCTCGACCAATTTGTTTCATCACTGTTTGACATTGATGCTGTAAAACGCATCCACATACTTGAGTATTTGACTGACCACTGTGCTAGAACTATGCTGCTACTATACTTGATAAGTTGGTTCATTGTTGTGCTCACACATGCACCATCATGCTGTGTAGACATCCATTTGATTACATTAGTACACATGCCCATGCAGACTTGAACTTAATTCATGCATACTTGAAGGAAAAATTTCATGTACATGTTAACAATGTGCTGACTGTGCACCATACACCATTTTGCTACTTCACTTGACTGTTGACCTAAGTTGCATACATTGTTACATCATGTCTTTGCCACATGTTGTGCCATCCATTTTTGTTGTACTTGTTGTATCAAAGTGTTTGCTCCATGTTATAAGTTTGTGTGTCACTAGCACTTGCTACTGGATTATTCCTCTGAAATACCTTAGCTTGAGTTATGCCATGCATGTGTATGCTAAAGTACTACATATATATACCCTGTTTTACATTGGTGCTTGTTCATGCTTTGTTCTTTCTATTGTGTTCATCCATGCTTACTTGCTGTACATACAGCCATATATATGATTGCCACCATGAAAAATGCTGTTGTGTTCTTTGAAATTGTCGAGCCATGACTTTGATGCATTTGAGCTTGTGCATCCTTGTAACTGAAGCTTGTATTGATCACATTGTAGTTTTGTCTTAAGCCTCCCATGTAAGTTTGCTGCTTATACTAGCTATAGTCTAATCTTGTACGAATAATATTAGCTACACCCATGTGTTGATCACTTTCATTTGTATACTTTGTTTTGTTCTTGTCTTGGCCATTTTACTTGCAATCTGGTTTGGGCATTAATTTGATGTTGATGCTTTACTTACATGTTACCTTTGACCACACTTGTGCACGTCCAGAAATGCATATGTATTTTGGCATGTATGCACAGACTACTTTTATCACAATTTACTCGTGCATGTATCAATTGTACAAGTGTGTGTGTATACACAACAGTGTGTGTATACGTATATTGTGCACATGTAATTTATTTATCAGCAGACTGCTGCACTGTGTTGTGGCTGTTCAGAATCAGTTAGTTTTGACGCTGGTTCTGATCAGTAGACCAGTGTGGTATGTTGAGGTTGATCAGTGGGTACAAGATGGATATATATAAATCAGATCAAGTCATGAAAAATGATGAGAAACTCACCGAAATTCTGTGGCAAAAAAATTTTTAAATAAAAAATTATATTCGCTAAAAATTTAAAATAATATTTCTATTCTAGATACTGTGTGTGTTTCTGTATATGATAGGTAAGCAGATGATGACTGGACTGATTGTGAGCTGTGAACACTGAAGACTTGAGAGATAGTGTCAGTGTATAAAAGAGATTGTATAACTGAAACTGTATATGAGTGGGTGTGTTAATGAGTGATGTAGTGAGAAGCATTGTATAGAATGTGAACAGATATGAATTGTATTGTGTTTCCGTGATATGTACAAATAGTGAAGTTGTAAATTTGTACTGTTTGAATATTGAAATAAAATATTATATTTAATATAATACTGTTTGAATATTTATAATCTTGTCCAGTAGTATTTTATATAAATATAAATATTATATTTCTGTTTGTGATATAGAAAAACAGTACAATAACAAACACATTTAAAATAATATTTATTTGTTTGTTATCATAAAAAAAATCATATAATTGTGTATACAACACCGTTATATACCACACCAACTAGCCATGTTGCCTGCCCTATTTTTTTCATTTCACGTTGATAAGGCTTGAGGCTACGTTATCTTCTAGAGCAGCACGCCACCATTAACTTTGCATGTCACATCGTCAAACCCGCCAAATCACAAATTGATTTCCTCAAAAAAAATACGTTTGAGGTAATCAACCCATAATCTATTAGTTATACTTTGTCAACATTCGTCCATAAAAGTCATCCAGGAACAGGATGAACCGAAGGCACCCTCCTACCGCATCCAAAGGATCGGTAGCGAGAAGTCCTTGCAATCTGCAAAATCTCAACCGCGACCGAATTACGTCATAATACCTCTGTTTGCGCTCCGGAGAATACTCGATAATCCTTCCGCTTATGAAGATCCACAGTCTTCAATTGCTCCATCTTGATTGGCATCTTTCACGTTTCGTACTTGCTGGTTGGAATGGTTTTTGAATATAATTTTGATCCCAGTCTTTCCGAGCCAACAATCGTATTGGCCGGACTTGATAGTCGGTTATTTAACTATCAAATAAACAAACATTCATCCATAAAAAGAAAATGAATCATTTATTTAATACTTAGCATCATCTGGCCTCTTTAATTAGCTATCGGTTAATTACGCTTCTAAAATCATTAATCATCAACATTCGGAAAATTTCCATTTCCATTTTACTTTTCAATTCACGGTCTTTAAAACCTTTAACACTCATTAACTTACTTCATTTATCCAACCCTCACTATCAAACCTGACATTCCTTAGTCAACAATGAAGTCAATCAAGTTGGGGTATAATTACCTGTCAGAACTAAACGACAACATTATTAACTTCAGAATAGGCAAGGTTCAGAACTTTGAATACCACAAACATTTACTTCTATAACCCTCAAGCATCCCATTATTTACTAAATACGTTTATACTATTTAAAAGTAACCAATAAGGTAAGTTACCTCGGTAGGAATATAATCGTGAAAATAATGATTCAATTCAATTAAATTAAACAAACGTTTAATCAACTAATATTTTGAAATATTCAACATTCATGCAAACAGTCATCAAACCATCAATAATTAGCGAACATTGCACATAGATTATAAAAATGGATTATAAAAATATAAGCGGGGTAAACTAAGTGAGTTAAACTCACCTTGATTTCCATCTGTTGCCAAACCAGTTCCAAAATGTCGTGCTCTCCAATACGATTCCAACGCGACTGATTTGTCTGATTCTATGCATGGATGAGAACGTTATACACTGTATGGTTATGGTCTTATTAAATAATTTAATAACAATTACATATTATATAACTTAATGTTAATAATTAGGCCCAGTTAATGTTTTTTAGGCAAATTCAATAAATGGTTAGGCACGTATCTTTTCATACAAAATCGGTATCTAGCGTGTATTATATATATGGCCATGTCAGCTTTAATTAGGCATTCTCTAATTAAATGGTTAGGCATATTTATGCTTTTCACATTTACCCGCGTGCATTTCCAGTACATGCATTTTCCCCTTTATTTTTATTTTTCTCTATGGGTTGAAGCCCATTCGTATAATTAGGCTATGTAACAAAACTTGATTAGGGAGGTAAAAAGAAATATTAGGTACCTTCACTTACTGTATATACCCATGGCCACGTTTTGAACAACGGGATGAACTACATACTAATCCACATTTTAAAGCTTGTGTAATATTATTAAAACTAACTTTAATTATAATGATATCGAGCCTTACTTAAAACAGATGAGCCCATGTCCCCCGTTTTAATCACACGAAGCACAATATCATCTTCTACCAAAATTCAAAACAGCTTCTCTAGCTTTTTTTTTCCCATAGCCGATATTTTAATTCCCATCCTCTCCTTGTTTTCTACGTGAAACCCAATATGTGTAACACCCCACCTCCGCTAGGGTCACTCACAAGGGGAATGCACTAGTTTTGGTGGAGCATTATCTAGGTAATCATACACAGAAATATTACAAGACAAAACATATATAAAACAGCGGAAGAAAAACCAAATTTCATTTCTTTAAAATCTAGAAAGGTCTAAAGCCTTTTATATCAAAATGCCATTAAATCCATTACATCGAAATCTGTCTTGCAATAGTAAAGAAGCATAAAACCATAGTCATAAATCATTCCCCAAGTAAAACAGTAAAGCAGCCATAGCCAAGAAAGGTCCAAGCCATATACGATGATCTTGAAGCAGAAAGAAGTCCAAACTAAGTAGTAGTGTTTCCTCCCTGAGAACCTTGGGGGGGGGGGGGACGGAAGAAAAAGAGGCGAAACAAAATGGGTCAGTCATACAGACTGGTAAGTCCTAGTGACTTTCAGCATAGAAACAAGTAAAGGTAACATGACATGTATAAACTGAAAGTAAACATAAGAATGATGACGAGATAGGCAAGTTAAACTAAGATAACAAGATAAACTATGTAAACCAGGTAAACTACGTATAGCATCGCATGTTTAACATTCTCTGCACCA
The DNA here is from genome assembly GCA_030737875.1 of Allium sativum. Classification (NCBI taxonomy): domain Eukaryota; kingdom Viridiplantae; phylum Streptophyta; class Magnoliopsida; order Asparagales; family Amaryllidaceae; genus Allium; species Allium sativum. The sequence continues at coordinate 823,177,559 of CM060916.1, forward strand.
ACTGTACTAGTATCCCAACCCGTATCATCCTTTCCATATATATGTACAGTTCCTTGTCGTATATCGTACGGGTTTCATCACGTATTTCTATACTACTTCAACGTAGTGCCACCATTCTTGAATCGTTTGGACTGCCACCCTTGTTCTGGCTAGGTTTCCTTATCATGAACTATCACGTGTTCAACTAGGATTTATGTCACCTAGGGCCACTTGGGATTATGCTACCTATTGAACGTTTTCTAGATTCGTTTAGGGTTTATGCCACCTAGGACCACTAGGGATTATGCTACCTAACGAATTCCACGTAACGATCTATTAATCGATCGGCTCCCTACAAGTCCTAGCTCGTTCAAGTATCTATGTCATATGACCCAATCACAAAATGTAGTCACCTGTGCTAGGTCCACCAAAGGGTGTATCAAGCCCTATGGTGCCAACCATTGACGCGAATCAAGCACGCACAGATAAACCTACTGGTGCCTAATGCCTGTTTTTCAACTTCGGACTACGTGCACGACCGTAGTCTGCCTGAACCTACAATGGCGCACCCACTCAGCCGTCGTTCTGGTCGCTTACAATCAGCCCAGTAATCGTGCCCCACACTGCCTAGTTCCAGGGTACCATGATACATCTAGTGGGTTACTGCTGAAACGGACCGCGTAATTAGGTTTTCCGTCCAGTAGGTTAAGTGTTGTCATTTAAATTCGAGACTTAACCCCATCAGTCTAGCAAATCAAGTTGGTTAAGTGTGGTCATTCAAGTTTGTGACTTAACCCGTCTACGTGTCATGTCAAATTGGCTAAGTGTTGTCGTTTAAGTTCATGACTTAGCCCTACGAATCATGTGTCAAGTTGGTTAAGTATATTCAAGCGGTTCATGACTTAACCCTACCAAATCATCGTGTCAAATTGGTTATGTATCTTCAAGCAGTTCATGACTTAACCCTATCAAATCATCGTGTCAAATTGGTTAAGTATATTCAAGCGGTTCATGACTTAACCCTATCAAATCATCGTGTCCAATTGGTTAAGTATATTCAAGCGGTTCATGACTTAACCCTATCAAATAATGTCTCAAGTTGGTTAAGTGTTGTCTTTCATGTTCATGACTTAACCCTATCATGTGGCATTAATTCATTAATGCACCTTAACCTCTCACATTAGACCTGTTGTTGTGGTCACTGGATATGTCGGGCGGTTCCGGGCAGAATTACACCACAACTCAGTCTAACCTCGGGTTTCAAGCGCGATATGACCAACTACTCCATTGGATCCTATTGTTTGCATCCACTGGATTTGTCAGGCGGTTCCAGGCAGAATTACACTGCAAACTCAACCCAACCTCGAGTTGGCCATTTTCATGTTCATTCTAAGTGTCATGACCATGTTCAAGTTTCATGTCAAGTTCGTGTCAAGTTTTCAAGGCAAGTTTCGTGTCAAGTCGATGTCAAGTTCATGTCCATATCCAGGTTCAAGTTACAACAGCGTTCTTGTGTCAAGTTTTGCCTTTTATCAAGTTCATAATTCATGTTCATAACCAATTCATGTTTTGCCTATCCTACCCAAATCGTATTCCCATCGCACGTAAACGTGAATCGATCCATACTACAAATAAATCCAAACCTCATAATAAAGGGAATAACATCAAAACTATGATAGGAAGAAGGGACGAGCATAAAGCGATAAAAGACTAGCATTACATAATTTGAGATAATTGGTTACAACATCACTGGCATAAAGGATTTCAAATCTAGCAAGATAAGGCGATGGTCATGGTAAACGCTGACATAAAAGAATAGGCATGCAAAAGCAAGCCAAATACAAGGATAATGGATCCAACGGTTTTGGTGTACATAATAGAGAGTTAACTAAGCAAGCCACGCCCTAGGTATACGATCCAACAAAATGCCAATTCGGTGCACATCATGGGTTTCAACTATAGTGTTACGGGCATGAACAATCAACTATAATAGTCTTAAGCAATTAACCCCAATAGTCCTAGGAAGAAATCTCATAGTTATGAATCATAAGCGACTCATCACAATAATCATGGACAATTATCAAAAATAGTTCTAGGCAAATAGTCATAGGCAATTAACAGTAATAGTTTCAAAGTCATGGTCGTAGATAATGGCCTTATGTTCATAATCATAGGTAATAATCCTCATAGTCAAGATCATAGGTGATTAACCACAATTGTCCTCATCATAGTCATAGGAATAGTCTCATGTTCACAGTCATAGGCATGGTCTTATGTTCGGTCATAGGCATAGGTATAGTCTTATGTTCATCGTCATAGTCATAGGCATAGGCAAAACCTTATGTCCACAGTCATAGGCATATTAAGGTTATAGTCATGAAAGAATTTGATTTACAACATAAATAGGCCCCAAATAGAAATATTCCCACAAGTCAAGATCCAAGAATTTATGTTACAATCTAGCATTTGAATAATAAACTACGTCTAACAACATGAATGGGCAAGATTCAGTCGATAAGAAATAATCCCAAAATCATAGATTCAAGAAGAGACAAGAACAGATCCAGATAGATAGTCAAGCTTAGGTCCAATTTCATTTTATTCCATTTCCATATCAAATTTAACAAGTTTCAATCTCAAAGTAACTAGAACTTACAGAGTGCAGATCGAGAATTAGAGTGCAGCGATTTGATTCTGGAAACGGTTGTTGCAATTGTTGAATCTCTATTTGTTTAGTCTTATTCTAGTTGAAAACCCCCAATTTGCAATCCCTAGATGTTGTCTTGACGAGGAAGAAGTAGCCATTCTCTCTTTAATTATCTTATCATTCAGATTATCTTAGAAGCAGCATAAGGACAGAAAGAAATGGGGTGGAGAGAATGATACTAGGGGTGAGTTTATATAGGATTGGGCAGACGAACCTGGACAGAAAACAAGATCAAATACATCAGAATGCATCAGATTCAGGAAGTGGGCTCGGGAGGCAGGTCGACCCCCAGGTCGACACTATGGTCGACCCCCAGGTCGACACTATGGTCGACCTGGTCCCTGGGAGGTCGACACTATGGTCGACCCCCAGGGCGTCCTGGTCTATGGGCGGGAGTTTTCCCACCCTGCCTGCTGCAGGGTTTGAATTTGAATTTCGAATTCGAAATTCGAGCTGTCTTTGATTCTGAAAATTTCCGAATCTTCTAGAGGCCATAACTTGGTCGTACGAACTCCGATTTTCGAAAACTCGGACTTTATTTCATGTAAAATTTCGAGACGAACGCAATGGCGTAACCAGTTTCCCTTGATTCTGACTTTAGAATTTAATTCTGCCTTGATTTCTTGTTTTAACATGTTATAAAAATTCGGGTTGTTACATTATCCCCTCCTTGAAGGATTTCGTCCCCGAAATCTTCAAGTTAAGAAGAATGTGTCATACCATCCAATCATCCATCTACTCAATCATCAATCACAGGCATCCATTGTCCTTAAGAGATTTCTAATGTTATATGAACATATGCAGAAAGTGTGTGTATATGTTCCTTGTCTAATGCAAATGATCAGGCCTGATTGATCTTCTTAATGCAAAATATGTTTAGTGCCATGAATCCAACATGTATGCAAAATAGTCCTAGTCACATAAACACTATATGTTTGCACAAACATTCATCCATATGCAACATTCACATTATAACACATTCAATTTCATCCATAAACAACTATAAACACTCATGCATATGTAATATGAAAATGTGTCTGAGCCGATCTAGTGCCTAATGTGTGTTATGCAACCACGAGCAACCACTTGCGACCACTTGCAACCACTTGCAACCATCAATCATAACATGTCTCAAACACATGTTTCACCCAATTGTTCCTACCTAAAGATATAGCCGAATGATAGAAGCAAGTAAAAACTTTGTGCCCACTAGGCAATGTCAAAGCTGGAAATCTACGTCACATATATACTGAATAGGAGAAGAACTCCCTAAGCACCAGCCCATATCCCATAAAACCCAAAAACTTTAGTCAACCCAACGGACACCCTCAAACCCCAACATATACTACAACCAGATGAGTCATACTCCTTACGGGGTTTGCAACAGAAATAAGATTGAGAATAGGACCGAGAGGATATACATAAAAGATAGCATGCAAATTAGCTCTACAGGAAAAGAGGGATCAAGGATATACTCTTAAAAAGAGATATGATGCGCGTGTCTAGTCTTCAATCTTCTAAGTCGCATTTCCTTGAGCTTAACTCCATTGTGCTTTGTCCATCTTTAACTTCAAAATTTCTTAATTCTTGTTTCCAAAATATGAGTTGGAACTCATTTCACTGTTGTCACTCGTCCCATTTTCCATTATCCTCTTTCTAGTATACTCGGCTCAAACATAACTGCGTACTCATGGTTTCATGCAAGCTCTCCAAAATTCACTAGTGAATCTCAGATCTCGTTCACTTACTAGAAGATATTCCACACAGAAGGATTATCTCTTGCAAACAAACAGATGTCAACCATGTTGCCAAATGCACTTACTAAGGTGATTTCCTATAACTCATGCATAGGCGAAATGAACCATCCACCTTAGTGGCGAACACTACTCGGGATCAATAGATGTATCAAGAGATTCTATGTAATTAAGCATGGCAGAACCCTAAGGGTTACACTAGACTTCGAGGGCATTACCAAGGCAAGTCAAGAATCTAACTACCCTCTTTTCATACTCGAGAATGGTACCATTTCTGGACAACCATTCCATCCCTAGAATCAACCCATAGCCCAAAAACATAAGCTTTACTTCTAAACTCGACACTTAGCATAGACATTCTCAAATCCAAACAAATCATGAATAAATGAGTCGATTCCCCAACAGTATTTGAGACAAAAATGGGATCCTCTACTACGCTAGTACTAAGGTGCAGAGACTCAACTATTGATGCAGAATTAAAGGATGCGATGTATAAAAAAAAGAACAAAGTTCCCACAGTATGATAGAAAAGAGAAGCTTTTTAACAGAAACGTTACCACCTCTCTTAGGTATGCTAGTGGTGAGAGCATACAATTGCCCTCTCGACGATCTTGTTCTTTGCCCTTGTCCTTGTCCTATGATACTTAACTACATGTCCCTTTTTACCATACCAACGATGTTCTTTCTTATCATGGGTTTTATTATTCTTTTACTTTGACCTCTTCCCTTTCACCTTTTCCTCCTTCGTGGATTATACCTTATCAACAAGTTTCTCATCCTTAGGCTTGTGTTCTTTATCCTCGTTCTTACTATCCTTGTATAGCTTGTTGACAAGTTTCTCGAAAGCTACCTCCATCGCACGGCAACCCTACATAGCTTGAAATAAGATTAGTCGCATATGGAACTACTACGGCTACAGATGGAAGTTGGACACTACTTTGCCCTTCGACATGTGTCGCATGCCTACAAACTATGGGGAAAAAAGAAAGGGAGAAGAGACTCAAGGAGAGAATCAAAAGATAGTGCATATGGCTTTGGGGAATAGCCTTTAAATAAAACAAGATTTTTCTTGAAAATTGCTTCTTTATAAACGGTTTTGAAAATAATTTCAGAAGGTTTTAAAAACTTTTTCCCAGTATGGTAACCTTCTGCTCTGATACCAAATATAACACCCCACCTCCGCTAGGGTCACTCACAAGGGGAATGCACTAGTTTTGGTGGAGTATTATCTAGGTAATCATACATAGAAATATTACAAGACAAAACATATATAAAACAGCGGAAGAAAAACCAAATTTCATTTCTTTAAAATCTAGAAAGGTCTAAAGCCTTTTACATCAAAATGCCATTAAATCCATTACATCGAAATCTGTCTTGCAATAGTAAAGAAGCATAAAACCATAGTCATAAATCATTCCCTAAGTAAAACAGTAAAGCAGCCATAGCCAAGAAAGGTCCAAGCTATATACGATGATCTTGAAGCAGAAAGAAGTCCAAACTAAGTAGTAGTGCTTCCTCCCTGAGAACCTGGGGGTGGGGGGACGGAAGAAAAAGAGGCGAAACAAAATGGGTCAGTCATACAGACTGGTAAGTCCTAGTGATTTCAGCATAGAAACAAGTAAAGGTAACATGACATGTATAAACTGAAAGTAAACATAAGAATGATGACGAGATAGGCAAGTTAAACTAAGATAACAAGATAAACTATGGTGACAAGATAAACTATGTAAACCAGGTAAACTACGTATAGCAACGCATGTTTAACATTCTCTGCACCAACTGTACTAGTACCCCAACCTGTATCATCCCTTCCATGTATATGTACAGTCCCTTGTCGTATATCGTACGGGTTTCATCACGTATTTCTATACTACTTCAACGTAGTGCCACCATTCTTGAATAGTTTGGACTGCCACCCTTGTTATGGCTAGGTTTCCTTATCATGAACTATCATGTGTTCAACTAGGATTTATGCCACCTAGGACCACTAGGGATTATGATACCTATTGAACGTTTTCTTGATTCGTTTAGGGTTTATGCCACCTAGGACCACTAGGGATTATGCTACCTAACGAATTCCACATAACGATCTATTAATCGATCGGCTCCCTACAAGTCCTAGCTCGTTCAAGTGTCTGTGTCATACGGCCCAATCACGAAATGTAGTCACCTGTGCTAGGTCCACCATAGGGTGTATCAAGCCCTATGGTGCCAACCATCGACACGAATCAAGCATGCACAGATAAATCTACTGGTGCCCAATGCCTGCTTTTTCAATTCGGACTACGTGCACGACCGTAGTCCGCCTGAACCTACAATGGCGCACCCACTCAGCCGTCGTTCTGGTCGCTTACAATCAGCCCGGTAATCGTGCCCCACCCTGCCTAGTTCCAGGGTACCATGATACATCTAGTGGGTTACTACTGAAACAGACCGTGTAACTAGGCTTTCCGTCTAGTAGGTTAAGTGTTGTCATTTAAATTCGAGACTTAACCCCATCAGTCTAGCATATCAAGTTGGTTAAGAGTGGTCATTCAAGTTCGTGACTTAACCCGTCTACGTGTCATGTCAAATTGGCTAAGTGTGGTCGTTTAAGTTCATGACTTAGCCCTACGAATCATGTGTCAAGCTGGTTAAGTATATTCAAGCGGTTCATGACTTAACCCTACCAAATCATCGTGTCAAATTGGTTAAGTATATTCAAGCGGTTCATGACTTAACCCTATCAAATCATCGTGTCAAATTGGTTAAGTATATTCAAGCGGTTCGTGACTTAACCATATCAAATCATCGTGTCCAATTGGTTAAGTATATTCAAGCGGTTCATGACTTAACCATATCAAATCATGTCTCAAGTTTGTTAAGTGTTGTCTTTCATGTTCATGACTGAACCCTATCATGTGGCATTAATTCATTAATGCACCTTAACCTCTCACATTAGACCTGTTGTTGTGGTCACTGGATATGTCGGGCTGTTTCGGGCAGATTTACACCACAACTCAGTCTAACCTTGGGTTTCAAGCACGATATGGCCAACTACTCACATTGGATCCTATTGTTTGCAGCCACTGGATTTGCCGGGCGGTTCCGGGCAGAATTACACTGCAAACTCAACCCAATCTCGAGTTGGCCATTTTCATGTTCATTCTAAGTGTCATGACCATGTTCAAGTTTCATGTCTAGTTCGTGTTAAGTTTTCAAGGCAAGTTTCATATCAAGTCGATGTCAAGTTCATGTCCATATCCAGTTCAAGTTACAACAGCGTTCTTGTTTCAAGTTTTGCCTTTTATCAGGTTTATAATTCATGTTCATAACCAATTCATGTTTTGCCTATTCTACCCAAATCGTATTCCCATCGCACGTAAACGTGAATCGATCCATACTACAAATAAATCCAAACCTCATAATAAAGGGAATAACATAAAAACTATGATAGGCAGAAGGGACGAGCATAAAGCGATAAAAGACTAGCATTACATAACTTGAGATAATTGGTTACAACATCACTAGCATAAAGGATTTCAAATCTAGCAAGATAAGGCGATGGTCATGGCAAATGCTGACATAAAAGAATAGGCATGCAAAAGCAAGCCAAATACAAGGATAATGGATGCAACGGTTTTGGCGTACATAATAGCGAGTTAACTAAGCAAGCCACACCCTAGGTATACGATCCAACAAAATGCCAATTTGGTGCATATCATGGGTTTCAACTATAGTGTTATGGGCATGAACAATCAACTATAATAGTCTTAAGCAATTAACCCCAATAGTCATAGGTAGAAATCTCATAGTTATGAATCATAAGCGACTCATCACAATAATCATGGACAATTATCAAAAATAGTTCTAGGCAAATAGTCATAGGCAATTAACAGTAATAGTTTCAAAGTCATGGTCGTAGATAATGGCCTTATGTTCATAATCATAGGTAATAATCCTCATAGTCAAGAGTCATAGGTGATTAACCACAATTGTCCTCGTCATAGTCATAGGCATAGTCTCATGTTCACAGTCATAGGCATGGTCTTATGTTCTGTCATAGGCATAGGTATAGTCTTATGTTCATCATCATAGTCATAGGCATAGGCATAACCTTATGTCCACAGTCATAGGCATATTAAGGTTATAGTCCTGAAAGAATTTGATTTACAACATAAATACGCCCCAAATAGAAATATTCCCACAAGTCAAGATCCAAGAATTTATGTTACAATCTAGCGTTTGACTAATAAACTAGGTCCAACAACATGAATGGGCAAGATTCAGTCGATAAGAAATAGTCCCAAAATCATAGATTCAAGAAGAGACAAGAACAGATCCAGATAGATAATCGAGCTTAGGTCCAATTTCATTTTATTCCATGTCCATATCAAATTTAACAAGTTTCAATCTCAAAGTAACTAGAACTTACAGAGCGCGGATCGAGAATTAGAGTGCAGAGATTTGATTCTGGAAATGGTTGTAACGGTTGTTGAATCTCTATTTGTTTAGTCTTGTTCTAGTTGAAAACCCCCAATTTGCCATCCCTAGATGTTGTCTTGATGAGGAAGAAGTAGCCATTCTCTCTTTAATTATCTTATTATTCAGATTATCTTAGAAGCAGCATAAGGACAGAAAGAAATGGTGTGGAGAGAATGAGACTAGGGGTGAGTTTATATAGGACTGGGCAGATGAATCTGGACAGAAAACGAGGTCAAATACATCAGAATGCATCAGGTTCAGGAAGTGGGATTGGGAGGGAGGTCGACCCCCAGGTCGACACTATGGTCGACCTGGTCCCTGGGAGTTCGACACTATGGTCGACCCCCAGGTCGACCTGGTCTATGAGCGGGAGTTTTCCCACCCTGCCTGCTGCGGGTTTGAATTCGAATTTCGAATTCGAAATTCGAGTTGTCTTTGATTTTGAAAATTTCTGAATCTTCTAGAGGTCATAACTTGGTCATACGAACTCCGATTTTCGAAAACTCGGACTCTATTTCATGTAAAATTTCGAGACGAACGCAATAGCGTAACCCGTTTCCCTTGATTCTGACTTTAAAATTTAATTCTGCCTTGATTTCTTGTTTTAACATGTTATAAAAATTCAGGTTGTTACAATATGCTTCCAACATTCCCACGAAATATAAAAGCTTCTTCCCCATGTATCCCACCTAGCTACTGTTTCCACGTTCTTATCCTCGCTTATTTTTTTCATGATGATCGATCGCACTATCCGCGCCATTAAACAACTCTCTACCTCCACCAGAATGCGTACTCCCTCCACCCATCACCGCCGACTCCACCATGTCAGAACCGTGTCACCATGGCCACCTGTAGACTAACCTGCGCCTGCCATTTCCCCGAACATTCGACCAAAATGAACTATCCCTGCCTGAAACCTTGCCACCTCATTCTGCCAACCCGACTTCGAGCTTCCACCTTTGAACAACTCATCTCCCTCACCTCTTTCCCAGTAAAAGAATGAGACGTGCGGCCCCCCGCCATGCTTTCTTCCAGTCCATTTTGAATTGTTCTGTCCCCAACGTCCAAACCCCACGTCACTGCACTGACAAGCCGTTACTCAACCCTCTATGCCTACGCCTAGTTTAAAGAAGAGAATCGGCTCCTTTGTAGACCAACGAGCCAATTTTCATGCAAAGCTTTTTCGTTTGTTTGTTTTTTTCTCAAAAGCTTGCGTTTGAGAACTTCGGTGAAGAAATGGTTTAAATATAACTGGTGAAGCCATTAGCATGAATTCCTGAAGCTGACAGTAAAAGAAAGAAAAGTGTGTGTTGTTATATATATATAGGCAATTTGGGTGATGGATAGGAACGATGTCGTGTCCTTGAGTACGAAGTAGGTCCGTTGTATCGGGAAGGCATGTGTTGATATTTGTTTGATTAAACAAAGGAAGCTGCGTTTTCCAGAAAATGTAGGACATTTATGATACATATGGGAATATAGTTGTACAAGGTTCACATGTGGGATGATTGTGTATATTCTTAGGTAAATTTTGTATCATGAAATCTACGAAAGGGGTTTGTCAAAATTTATTTTATGCTACAAATAATGATCACCAACAAATTACCCAGTTACTAGAGTACATACAACCGCAAGACTACATCCACTTGAAATGGATCTGATTTTCCACTTGTATAGTTTGAAAATTTTAAAAGCGACTTGAAATAATACCAACAACCTATTGATTAGTACAGCTATTACAGGAATTCATTTGCATTCGACTGTTCGTGCATTCGTACCCAACATGAGTCATGCCTCTATTGAAACTTACTTCCTCGGTAAATAAATCAGATACGTTTGTAACAACCCGGTTGTTAACCACCTAATTAATTAAATTTAATTAGAGAGAATTTATGCTAGATTGTGATTTACGGAATTCAATGGTGAAATTAAAACTATTTTTGTGAATAATTCAATTGTTTATTTTGGTTAATACTAAGACAGTTCTGGAAAAAGTTTTAAAAATAAATAAATGTTTGGGTTTAATTTGGATATATTGTTCCAAAATAAAATTTTCTATGTGAAATCCTTATAGAAAGGGTGGGTTAAAAGTGTGAAAAGATATATAGAACTTCAATTCATTTAATTAAAACTTAAGTTTAGGCTGAATTAAAATTCAGCCCATTGGTGCAAATAACATGAAGTTGCTCACTTACCTATTTCCAAATGAACCGTACGCTCATTTGGTCCAGGTAGTGAACAAAAGAGAGTTTCTCAAAACAAAGAAAAACCCTAGCTTCACAATCCTAAATTTCAAGTCTTGAATGGAAGGGCTTTTGGGTAAATCTTATAGGATTCAAAAGAAGGTAAGCTCCAACACCTCTAGTGAATCAATTAGCATTTGTAATTTCAGATTTTATCTTTGTTTTTTGTGATTTCAAACATGATAGGTAATGATATTTCATGTTATGCTTGTGTTTTGATAAATCCGAGAATTTAAGCCCCTTTTTACTAAAAAATTCGAATTTAATTCATACGGAGCTTAAAAATTACCAAATTTTACTATGTTCTTTCTGACATATTGCAGCAAATCTCAATCAATTTTCACGGATTTTTATTAAGATTTGATATGTTAAACATGGTGATTTGATATGTTAAACATGTTTATAGCTATGAAGCTCTTTGGATAATAAGGTGAGTTGTTGACTCACACAATCTCTCTCTAAATAGTGTGTTGCATGTTATAAATTTTGGCTTAGATATGGTTGATTTGGTGATTGATTTGATTGCAATATGATTTTTGATTTAAGCGATTGTTTGATTTTGTGTGCTGAAAATTAGAAAAAATATCACTGTTGTAAAATAGTGATAACTTATAGCTAAATTATCCAAATTGACTAATCTTTTTGTAGTAGAAATCTCTTTCAATTTGTTACAACTTTTTCCTTTAGGAATTTTCCTAAATTATGCATTTTAGCAGGTCAAAAACGAGTTTTAAACTGAGCATGTAGCTCAGACCTGTCTAAAAATCAAAGTTGATAGTTGAGAATAAAATGGGCATAACTTTTGAGTCACTTATCAAAATTAGATAATTTTTAATATTTGAAAAGCTAAGAGTATAAGATAGTACTTTCATATATTATGTTTCTGTTGATTTTGAATTTTAAATGGTGAAAAACTCATTTGTTTATCGCTGGGTTGTCGTTAGGAAATCATAAAAATATTTAAAACTGTGAATTTGTTTTTGCCATAAGTTTTGATCCACTTAGTGGAATTTGATAATTCTTAATGTTCTGGAAATCTAAGAGATTAAGCTACAACTTTCGTTTATGGTGCCTCTTGTGATTTTGGAGTTTAAATGGTGAAAACCCCATTTATTTGTCGTTGTCCTGTCGTTGAGAAATTGTGTCAATACTTAAACAATCGAAATTGTTTTGATCATAACTTTTGAACTACTTATTGGGATTTAATAGTTTTTGATGTTTTGGAAAGCTAAGAGTTTTTGCTATAATTGTATGGATTAAGTTTTGTTAAATTATATGCTTAAGCAAACTGAAATTACAATTTAAATCCGAGAGTTTTATTATGAACTTTTGAAAACAATAAAATAGTTTTGTGAACAACTAAGTAAGTGTTTTAAACATTGGAATTCAAAAGAGATAATAGTTTTGATAATCTTAATTCTATAACCTGGAATGAGCTAATTTTCGACTTAATGTTACCGATTGTTTTATATGCTTTTGTGAAACATTTTTTTGAAAAGGTATATTCCAACAAATAGAATGTTGAAGTGGAATTTACTAATTCTTGACTGAATACTAGAACCCCACTGAGTAGCATGGGATGCTCAAGTTAGATTCTTATAATCGATTTTGGGATAGTTATTACACGTTAGGGTTGTATTCTTTTATAGTGTGCGACAAGTGGTCTTTAGATCCGTAAGAGAATATATTCAGGTTTTCCGGGTATATCCATAATAAGTGAAATTTACTAATTCTCAGTAAATACTTGTGTTTTACTAGATGGTATGGGACGTCTATGTTAAACTATTGTGGTAAATGTGGGTGATAGTATTTGGCACTTTAGAGTTCACCTTTTTTTGGTGTGCGACAGAGGCTGCTAGATCCTTGAGTAGGTTACTTCTGGATTTTTTTTTAATTTGTAAATATAAATAGATTGAGAAATTCATTATTATAAGAGACTGGACTTTTATGTCTACTTTTGTTAGCAATTTTTTTAAATAATATAATGATTCATATGGAGTAGTGAAGTTGTACTTACCACTATTTTTTGATAGTTGAGATTTTTTTTCTTTGATTATTGAGATTGGATATGTGGTTCCTTGATCCCTTAGATCGAGCAAGTGAGATTTCGATCCACACGATCGTATGTCTATGTTTCCTCAATCCCTTAGATTGAGCATGTAATTCCTTGATATCAATAATCATAGAAATGGATTGTATTGCTTGTTTTGTAATGTTTCCTCAATCCTAGCAATCGTGCATGAGTTCTGGATTACTTGGTTTATTGTGTTTCCTTGTGTTTCCTCGATAAAGATATTGAGTATGAGTTCCTCTATCTTAGTGATCGTGCATGAGTTCCTGATCTTTGGTATCAGATCAGTATGAGTGATACCACTAGGCCTCGAGACTATCTTGGATTTTGGAATGTATGTATGTTTGTTTGTTCGACATGTTGATTCTTATTCTTCCTTGGTCATTTCACTGAGAAAGAGAGTTCCTTGATTAGGTCGGTCATGAATGAGTTGTGTTAACCTATCATTCTTATAATAGTTCCTTCATCAAGTCAGTCATGAATGAGTCATGCTAACTTGTCGTGTTTAGAATAGTTCCTTGATCTGGTCGGTCATGAATGAGTTGTGTTAACTTGTCGTGCCTATAACGTGAACTTGTGATGAGGATAAAATCCATATTTGGAAACCAAACATACATCATTGTGAAACAATAAATTATTGCTACTATCGTTTTATGGTTGAATTAAAGTTTATTTAAATTTTATATGCATGAATCTCACTTTTAGGATATTTAGAGATAGATTTATCCGGAATTTTGTGTTTTCGGGTCAGATCGGAATTTTCAGGTTTACAGGATGCTCGGACTTTTTGGACAGCTGAGCTAGCCATGGATAGAAATATTGAGACCCTTAATTTATCCTTTATAAGATACTCACCGGATGTACTATGAGATGTATTTGTTAAGATAGTGATTTATTTTGAAAGGTGTAGAATGTAAAATTAGAAGTATATTTTGTGGACTTACTGTGAGTACGCTATGATATTTGCTTTCTGCCACGATATGTGATTGTTATGTGGTTGATATGTTATTCCGATTAAGTTGAATCAGTGTGTTTGTTACTTTGTATTAATACTGAATACGTCAAATTCAGATCTGACATTAAGTAAAGAGGTATAAATGATGTGCCAGTGTTAGTATAAAGATATACTCACATTCGATCGCCCTATCAAGCTGTATTCTTCGGATTAACAGACAATGTTACTTGTAATGTCCTTTGCTAAACTGGGTATAACAGTGGGGACGTTATAGTTTGATATCAGAGCTATGGTCAAAACAATATTACATATAAAATCTTGGATTTGAGACCTAGAGAGACTTAGTGTCCCATTCCCTAAAGAGTGTGTAAGTAGTTTACATGGACTATCCATATAGAGTTGCAAGTATTGCATACTTTTTGGGATAAATGTAAGGCATCTGTTATTTTTACTATGGATGACACATTTAAAGTAGTAATAGAATAGGATGTGCAGGATTAGTATTATGACTAGAGGCAGACTTAGGACAGATGTGCAAGCAACCAATGGTCATAGTGTTGAGGGAGTATTTTTAGCTCCACAACAAATAGTTGAAATGATTAGGAAAGTGCAGACTCAGGTTGCAGGGGCCTAACCCATTGGACCAAAAATTTCTCGGCCTTATCAGGATTTTATGCGCTCTGGAGGAAATTATTGAACAAATGGAAACTAATGAGAAGCAGATATAAAATTTTAATCAAATGGGAAGGAGACAAAATGAGCAAAAGAATTCTGAGTTAAAAGGAAAAATTATAAGATAACATAATATAATATTTTTCTTCTTGGTTGCCTAATGTTTAGTTCATGGTAAACTGCCTGCTTTTTCTTTACTGCTTCCAGGTGTTTGGATGTCAAAAATTGTTTTTCCTGGCTATACTTGTTTAAAATTGGATGCATGGCTACTAGAGAAAATAAAATAATACATCTAAATTTGTGTTAACCCATCATGTTGACTTATCTGGACATTGTTTAAGAATTTCGGTCGATACGTGGGACGACATGTTACCGATAGAGGTTCCAAAACTTCAAATGTGATATTTTGACATGAGTAATAGAAAATAAAGTGAAATGTTTTGAGTTAAAAATAATATAAAATAATATTTTTTGTGAAACATTTATGTGAAATGGATGAGCTTGGAAAGACATTGTTGGTAGCTTATGCAATCCACTATGTAGTTGTGAAGTGGATCATAATAACTCATGGTTCAATATTGTTTTTGGAATTAGAAAAAAATTTAAATTTATAAATTTGAGAATCAGATAAAAAAGTTGAGATTGGATTCAAAATATTAAGTTTTGAAAACCAAAAGTGAAAGAAAAATCTGTTTTGTGAATTATTAAGAGTTGTGAATGGAATAATATAAGTAAAGATGAAATGGATTTCTAAATAGGTTAAAATTTAATCCTAAGAGTTATAAAGAATAAAATCTTGATAGTAGCGGAACGAAGTGGTTTTAAGTTGGTAATTTGAAGAAGTTTTAATCATAATTAATTGTTGATGTTAAGTAGTAAATGATATTTTTTAATGTATAAAATCATGGTTAAATGGAAATCCTTATAGATTATTTCAGTTAACAAACTGCGAGGACGCGATTTTTTTAAGGGGAGAAGTTCGAAACAACCCGGTTGTGAATCACCTAATTAATTAAATTTAGTTAGAGACAATTTATGCTAGATTGTGATTTACGGAATTCGATGGTGAAATTAAAACTATTTTTGTGAATAATTCAATTGTTTATTTTAGTTAATATTAAGATAGTTCTAGAAAAAATTTAAAAATAAATAAATGTTTGGGTTTAATTTGGATATATTGTTCCAAAATAAACTTTTCTATGTGAAATCCTAATAGAAAGGAAGGGTTAAAAGTGTGAAAAGATAGATAGAACCTCAATTCATTTAATTAAAACTTGGGTTTAGGCCGAATTAAAATTCAGCCTATTGGTGAAAATAATATGAAGTTGCTCGTTTACCTATTTCCAAATGAACCGTACGCTCATTTGTTCCAGGCCGCGCACAGAAGAGAGTTTCACAAAACAAAGAAAAACCCTAGCTTCACAAATCCTGAATTTCAAGTCTTAAATGAAAGGGCTTTTGGTTAAATCTTCTAGGAATCAAAAGAAGGTAAACTCCAACACCTCTAGCGAATCAATTAGCGTTTGTAATTTCAGATTTTAACTTTACTTTTTGTGATTTCAAACATGATAGGTAATGATATTTCATGTTATGCTTGTGTTTTGATAAATCTAAAAATTTAAACCCCCTTTACTAAAAAAAATCAAATTTAATTCATATGGAGCTTAAAAATTACCAAATTTTCCTATGTTCTTTCTGACATATTGCAGAAACTCTCTACCAATTTTCATGGATTTTTATTAAAATTTTATATGTTAAGCATGGTGATTTCCGAGAAACTTTTCTATAAAATCTAGGCAGAAAAACTTAAATTGGTTTAAAATTCATAACTTAATGTAGAAAATTCATAAAATTGTGAAATTTGTATATGTTTTTACCAACTCATATGAGCATCTTTAGTAAAAATTTTGTTAGAAAATATTAATGTTGCTATGATAAATTTACTTTGTTCCAAGGACAAGAATCTGGGCTGTTTTTGGTTACCTGGCTTGAAGATAATGTTTATAGCTATAAAGCTCTTTGGATAATAAGGTGAGTAGTTCGACTCACACAATCTACCTCTAATTAGTGTGTTGCATATTAGAAATTTTGGCTTTGATGCGGTTAATTTGATGATTGATTTGGTTGCAATATGATTTTGGATTCAAGTGATTGATTGATTTTGTGTGCTGAAAAATAGTGAAAATATCACTGTTGTAAAATAGTGATAACTTATTGCTATATTACCCAAATTGACTAATCTTTTTGCAGTAGAAATCTCTTTCAATTTGCTATAACTTTTACTTTAGGCATTTTTCGAAATTATGCATTTTAGGAGGTTAAAAACGAATTTTAAACTGAGCATGTAGCTCAGGCCTATGTAAAAATCAAAGTTGATAGTTGAGAATAAAATGGGCAAAACTTTTAAGTCACTTATCGGAATTTGATAATTTTTAATATTTGGGAAGCTAAGAGTATAAGCTAGAACTTTCGTTTGTTGTGTTTCTGTTTATTTTGAAGTTTAAATGGTGAAAAACTCAATTGTTTGTCGCTGGGTTGTCGTTAGAAAATCATAAAAATACTTAAAACTGAGAGTTTGTTTTGGCCATAACTTTTGAGACACTTATTGGAATTTTATAATTCTTAATGTTCTGGAAAGCTAAGAGATTAAGCTTATGGTGCCTCTTGTGATTTTGGAGTTTAAATGGTGAAAAACCCATTTGTTTGTCGTTGTCCTGTCGTTGAGAAATTGTGTCAATACTTAAACATGCGAAATTGTTTTGGTCATAACTTTTGAGTTACTTATCGGAATTTAATAGTTTTGATGTTTTGGAAAGCTAAGAGTTTTTGCTATAATTGTATGGATTAAGTTTTGTTAAATTATATGCTCAATCAAACTGAAATTGCAATTTAAAACCGAGAGCTTTATTATGAACTTTTGGAAACAATAAAATAGTTTTGTGAACAACTAAGTGTTTTAAACAATGGAACTCAAAAGAGATGATAGTTTTGAGAATCTTAATTCTATAACCTGGAATGAGATAATTTTCGACTTAATGTTATCGATTGTTTCATATGCTCTTGTGAAACATTTTGCGAAAATGGCATATACCAATGAATAGAATGTCGAAGTGGAATTTACTAATTCTTGACCGAATACTAGAACCCAACTGAGTAGTATGGGATGCTCAAGTTAGATTCTTATAATCGATTTTGAGATAGTAATTAACACTTTAGGGTTGTATTCTTTTATGGTGTGCGACCAGTGGTCTTCAGATATGTAAGAGAATATAATTCAGGTTTTTCAGGTATATCCATAATAAGTGAACTAATTCTCCGTAAATACTTGAGTTTCACAAGATGGTATGGGACGTCTATGTTAAACTATAGTGGTAATTATATGTGATAGTATTTGGCACTTTAGATTTCACTTTCTTTTGGTGTGCGGCAAAGGCTGCTGGATCCTTGAGAAGGTTACTTCTGGATTTCTTTTCAAATTTGTAAATATAAAAAGATTGAGAAATTCATTATTATAAGAGACTGGACTTTATATCTACTTTTGTTAGTAAATTTTTTAAATAAAATAACGATTAATACGGAGTACTGAAGTTGTAGTTACCACTAAATTTTTGATAGTTGAGATTTTTTCCTTTGATTATTATGATCGGATATGTGGTTCCTTGATCCCTTAGATCGAGCAAGTGAGATTTCGATCTACATGATTGTATGTCTATGTTTCCTCAATCCCTTAGATTGAGCATGTAATTCCTTGATCCCAATAATCATAGAAATGGATTGTATTGCTTGTTTTGTTATGTTTCCTCGATCCTACCGATCGTGCACGAGTTCCGGATTGGTTGTTTTATTGTGTTTCCTCGATCAAGTTAATTGACTATGAGTTCCTCGATCTTAGTGATTGTGCATGAGTTCCCGATCTTTGGTATCAGATCGGTATATGAGGGATACCACCAGGCCTTGAGACCATCTTGGATTTTGGAATGTATGTTTGTTTGTTTGAAATGTTGATTCTTGTTCTTCCTTGGTCATTTGACTGAGAAAGAGAGTTCCTTGATCAGGTCAGTCATGAATGAGTTGTGTTAACTTGTGGTTCTTATAATAGTTCCTTCATCAAGTCAGACATGAATGAGTCATGCTAACTTGTTGTGTTTATAATAGTTCCTTGATCAGGTCGGTCATGAATGAGTTGTGTTAACTTATCGTGCCTATAATGTGAATTTGTGATGAGGATAAAAATCATAATTGGAAACCAAACATACATCATTGTGAAACAATAAATTATTGCTATTGTCGTTTTGGGGTTGAACTAAAGTTTATTTATATGTATGGATCTCACTTTTTGGATATTTAGAGATAGACTGATCCGGAATTTTGTGTTTCCGGGTCAGAATGGAATTTTCAGGTTTACAGGATACTTAGACTTTTGGACAGGTGAGCTACCCATGGATAGATATATTGAGACCCTTAATTTATCCTTTGTAGGATACTCACTAGATGTACTATGAGATGTATTTGTTAAGATAGTGACTTATTTTGAAAGGTGTAGAATGTAAAATTAGAAGTATATTTTGTGGACTTACTGTGAGTACGCTTTGATATGTGCTTTCTGCAATGATATGTGATTATTATGTGGTTGATATATTGTTCTGATTAGGTTGAATCAGGGTGTTTATTACTTTGTATTAATACTGAACACGTCAAATTCAGATCATGCATTAAGTATAGAGGTATAAATGATGTGTCAGTGTTAGTAGAAAGATATATTCACATTCGATATCCCCTATCAAGCTGTATTCTTCAGATTAGCAGACGATGTTTGTAACGACCCGCATTCTACGCATCGAAGGATCATAGAATATTTATTTCTTTCACATACGAAGTTGTACGGTCATGAAACTTTGGGAGGCGACTACTAGGGTCATTTCCCATGTTCATAATTTTTGTCGGTTTTTAAATGACCATTTTGCCCCTAGCTGATCTTGTTTTGGCCATAACTTTTGATTGGTAAGGAATTTTGACCTAAAACCACTTCCATTAGATTCGGATGATGGTTTTAAAGAGTGGTCAAATGTGAAAAACGGACATATCGTTTGGGAGATATGGACAAAACAAGGTGTAGAAGGTGAAAAACTACTTAACCGGGCAAATGAGGTTATTAGTGAATGGGCCCATAACCCATTTCGGGATTAGGGTTATAGGGAGGCTGAAATGAGTTAGGTTTTCATTCTATTTCAGTTTTCTAGCCTCCATTTACCTCTTAGAAACCCTAACAATGGCCTCCTCCTTCTAATTTCATCCCAAATCGCTCTCTAATCGAGGATTAAGCTTAGCAACATCAAATCAAGGAGAAATAGCACTATTTCAGAGTTAGAGCTGTTGTTAGACATTGGTATTCGCCCAAATCAAAGGAGTTTCACTTCTGGAAGTTTTTAATTGTGGCAAAGGTGAGTGATTAGCCTTGTTTTTACACTAATTATGGTTAATTAAGGGTAATTAGTGTTAATTAGGGAATTTAAACATGATTAAATTCTAGAAAAATATTTATAAATTTCGAAATATTATTTTAAGCCTCTGTTAGAAGTTTGAGTTAATTTGGTTAAGTTTTGTTAATCCTGTCATTAGTTATTGTTAAACATGATTAAGGGGAAAATATGGAATTTGGGTGTGTTTGATCCATTTTAATATATCAAATTGTTGTTTTGGTGTTTGTGGTCAATTCTACATGTTGCTATAACTGTATGGTATGGTATGCTTTGTGATTGTTTAGAACAGTTAGAATGGTCAAAACGCTGTCGTGTGGCGTAAAAACAGTCGTTGGAAAAATATGCAGGAGCCAGCCCGGATCGGATTGCCACTACCCGACCCCGATCGTGGAGCACTACCCGACCCGAACCGTGGGTCACCTACCCTTCACAAGTCAAAGTACGAACCAAATGATGGAACTCGCCATGAAGCAAGTCATGAACCGTGTTGGAGCACTAAGAGCCAGAGCAAGAAGCCACAGACAGGGCCACGAGCCATCAGGGGAGCATTGCCAAGAACCGACCCGATAGTCACGATCCATCATGAGATGGAAGCCATCACGAGTCGAGGATAGGAGGGCGAGCCACGAACCAAAGCTAGGAGGGGCGATCCACGAGCCGAGGAAGCTTGTCACGAACCGTAGCGCCATGAATGAAGGAGTCACGAATCGAGCATATCTGAGGTGAAGTATGGACACGAATGGAAACTGAAGTGCGAACGGGATAATGACCAAACCCGAGATGCAAAGGTAGTCCAAATGGGAAGTAGAACCCAGGATCCAGTTGTGTACCAACGAGTTAACTTCATGAGTTGGGCTTTGCTGCGGGATGTGTGCTAAAGAGTTATCGACGTCCATAACTTTGATTCACCACCGAAATACGAATGTTAGGCTACGAATCAGTGCATTGGGGTAGTTATTACTTCATGGGGCAGAGTGATCGTAGCATGGCTATGAGCTAGTGCAGTGGAGTTATCATGACTCCACGGGGAAGAGTGGACATAGCGAAGTATTAGTGGTTACGGATGAGTGCAGTGGAGCCGTCACAACTCCATAGGGCAGAGTGATCATAACAAAGTATTGGGTGATCAAAGAGGTGGATATCGTATGCTTTACGCACTGAGTGAGAGATGTGAGGATGGTTGTTATGCTTGATTGCTTGTCATCACTATGACATGCACACCCCCACCCCCGTATCCTTTACACCATATGTTAGTGGCACCTTAGAGTATTGTATGGTATGTTGTGCTAACTCTTTGGTTGCAGGTTCAGGTATGGTTTAGTATACTTGTTATTGTTCTATTTTGCTACTTATCGCTCATACCAGACTTTTGTCTGACCCAGAATTTTATGTCTCTTCTTATTACTCTGGGTGCTCTTAAACGGGAAGACTAGAGACAGGTCAGGTGACTATGCACGAGTAGCTGTGCCGGAGACTAGCAGGAGGCTTCCACGTATGATATATATATATAGATAGATATTCTCCATGTGTCATTGTTGGTCACTACTTTGGGCATTAGTAGTGTACATTCCTTATTTTGCTTTATAGACCGTTTTTAAAAGTTCTAATAACAATGATTTGGAACATAAGCTGTATTTGGACTTTCCGTTGCTATGATGGTTTAGTTTTCAGCTTATGCACTGTCTCGCCTATTTTATGTCAAGTATGTTATTTTTATATATATTTTTCCATGCGCTGTGAGATATTCTACAGGTTTCTTGCTAGTTCAAATTCCCTTCTTTCCTTTCTTTGGCGACCGTCCCGTGCTGGTTGGACATTGGCACAGCGTACTTTCATTGGAAATGTCGGCTGGTGCGGGGCGGGCCGTCACATTTGGTATCAGAGCTCTAGGTTACATAGTTAACCTAGGGAAGACACCAGAGAGAGATGGTACATATATGAGAGCGCGTATTTGTGATATTTTGGTTTTCAAAAGCTATATATATATACTATTAGTATATTTCAGGATGAAGTCGCACTGCACTGGCACCACTGAAGAGATGGTTAATCGTCTTCTCCTTACAGATTGAACGATGAGCCGATATACGAGGGGTACTGGTAGAGGAGCCAATTACGGGAACGCTCCTAATATGAGGACGATGTTTACTGACCTCATGAGAGATATGCTTAGGGATGTTCAGAAGGCAGCTCCTAATGCTGCAAATGGTGGTGGTGCTGCAGTGCAGGTGCCTATGGTTGATTTCGCCAAGCTATGCAAGGATTACACTAGCCTTGGTGGGAAGACATTCCACGGAACGAAATCGGCTATAGAAGTTCAAGATTGGTTGGATAGCTACGAGCGTATCTTCGAAGACTTGGGTATTGAGGATGTGATGAAGTGAAAGCTAACATCCCGTCAGCTGCAAGGACAGGCGATGAATTGGTGGAATGCTACTAAGGCGGCTATTCCAGAGGATCAAGTTACATAGGATCAATTTAAGGCCTGTTTCAGTGATAAGTTTATCCCAGCTGTTCAGAAATAAGAGTTGTTTAGGAAATTTCTGGAGCTTAAGCAGAATGGTAGGGCAGTCTCAGAGTATACTTTATCGAAGTATGGATTATCTCTTATCGATACTGTCGAGAAGAAGAACGAGAAGTTCATAACTGTTTTGGATGGATACTCGGGGGAAAGGCTTATTAACCACATCGATGAGACGTTTGAATCGATTGTGGGGAAAGCATTGAGGTCAGAGTGTCTTTACCCTAAGTCGAAGGTTGATATTGCATCTGCAGAGGAGCCAAAACCGCAAGCAAGCGGTGGAGGCAAGAATGGTTCTCAGAACAAGAGAAAGCAAAATCAGATCAAGAAGGGCCAGAAGAAGAAGAATAAGAAAGATATTGAATGCTTTAGCTGTGGAAAGAAGGGCCATTATGCTAAAGAATGTCGAGCAAAGCCAGCGGATAAGGAAGTGCTTCAACTACGGCCAAGCGGGACATCAAAAGGATAAGTGTCCGCAACCCCCTAAAGAAAAGCAGATTGTGAAAGCATATGCTATCAATGCGGTTCCTTCTTCGTCGAGTGCCCTGACTGCAGCGGAGAAAGGAAAGAATGTCGTCATTCAAGGTATGCTTTCTGTTTATGATATTCTTGTCCGAGTATTGTTTTAATACCGGAGCTTCGCGTTCCTTCATATCTAGTGACCTGGTAGATAGGTTGGGATTGGAACCCGAGATAGTCGATAGACCTTTAGCAGTGACGAACCTGATTGGTGGTTCGACTAGCCTTAGCATGATTTGTCGTAATATGGTCCTATCGAGCCATGGATGCATGTTTGTTTGTGATTGCTTTGTTTTGGGCTTTACTGGGTTTGGCATTATTTTGGGATTCGATTGGCTCCAAAGATACGAGGTGGTGGTAGACTGTGAGGGCTTTTTGGTGACAGTTAGAGTGGATGATGGGAGGAGGGTAGTGTTTGGTGGCCTACCTAGTGATGGGGTAATGGCTAGTTTTCTAAATTCCCTCGACATCCCACATGATGAGTTGTCAGATGTGCCAGTGGCTGGCCAGTATCCGGACGTCTTCGAGGAAGTGACCGGACTTCCACCATACCGAGAGATTGAGTTCCGTATTGGTTTAGTGAAAGATGCCATCGTATGGCACCAAGGGAGAAGCAAGTGCTCGGGGTGCAAGTAAGCGATCTTTTGAAGAAGGGATTTATCAGAAGAAGTGTTTCTAAGTAGGGAGCACTAGTTGTGTTTGCTACTAAGGTAGATGGTTCCCTTTGATTGTGTGTGGACTACCGCGAATTGAATAAGGTGATGAGGAAGAATAAGTAACCTCTACCGTGGATAGACGATTTGTTTGATCAATTGAGTGGCGCGAGGGGGTTCTCCCAATTGGATCTTGCGATAGGTTTTCAGTGAGTGGAAGCTGAGAGTATAGCTAAAACGACCTTTCGGATGCCGTCTGGATTGTATGAGTGGTTGGTCATGCCATTCGGGTTGACCAATGCACCAGCATATTTTGTGGATCTTATGAATAGGGTATTCAGAGATCAGTTGAACAAGTTTGTTCTTGTGTTCGTAGACGATATCTTGGTTTATTCGAGGACAGAGGAAGAACACATGGAACACTTGAGGATAGTGTTGGAGGTGTTGAGAAAACACCAATTGAAAGCAAAGTTTTCTAAGTGTCACTTCTGGAGGAGGGAAGTGAGATTCTTGGGCCATGTTGTTTTAGAAAATGGTATTGTCGTGGACCTTGCGAAGGTGGCTATGGTACAAGATTGGTCTACGTCCAAGAATGCAACAGACATAAGAAGTTTCTTGAGATTGGCTGGAAATTATCGTAAGTTTATCCAAGACTTCTCCAAGATAGCAGCACCGTTGGCTCAGTTGACTAAGAAGAATCAAGCTTTTTTTTGGGATGAAATGTACGAGAATGCATTCAAGAGTCTAAAGGAAAAGTTGACATGTGCACCAGTGTTTGTCATTCCTAAGGGGAATGAAGAGATGACGGTATACACAGATGCATGTGGTACCGGGCTAGGTGTTGTATTGATGCAATGAGGTAGGGTTGTAGCTTATGCTAGTCGGCAACTAAAACCGCATGAGAAAAGATATCCTACCCATGATTTGGAATTGGCAGCGATCGTGTTCGCATTGAAGATGTGGAGACATTATATCTTGGGAGAAAGATTCGAGTTGTTCACTGATCATAAATCATTAAAGTATATTTTCTCTCAGAAGGATCTAAATCTCCGACAGCAAAGATGGTTAGAATTCTTGGCTTCCTATGATTTCGATATCGCATATACACCAGGAAAGGGCAATGCGGTAGCTGATGCATTGAGTAGAAGACATGCCAGTTTAGGGGCTATGTTTCTAGAATGGAAGTAACTGGAGTACAACACTGGGTATGATTTCAGACCAAATTTCGAATTGGATCCAGAAATGTTAGCAAGTTTGATGATCAGACCCACTTTGATTGAGCGGATTGATTCCATTCAGAGGGACGATACTAACCTATTGGAAATCATCTTAAAGTCAGAGATGGGAATCGACGAAGAGATGAACAAGTATGGGCTTGATTGAAATGGATGGCTTAGAAAGAATGGAAGACTAGTTGTGCCCAATGTCAAGGGATTGAGAGATGAAGTGCTTAAAGAATGTCATCACTCAAAACTGACTAGCAAACCTACTACTGGGAAGGGATGAAAAGAGACGTTAGGAAGTTTATATCCAAATGCATGAACTGCCAGCTAGTTAAAGCTGAGCAAAAGAAGCCTAGTGGTTTGTTACAGCAATTAGAAATTCCCGAATGGAAATGGGAACAAGTCTCAATGGATTTCATTGATGGGTTACCAAGAACTAGATCGAGCCATGATAGCATTTGGGTGATTGTGAACCGATTGACTAAGAGTGCAAGGTTTATACCCGTCAAGTCGAATAGAACGGCAGCTAAGTTAGCGGAACTATATATGAAATGGGTAGTGAGATTTCATGGAGTACCTAAAAGCATTGTGGGTGACCGATACCCGTTGTTTACTAATGGGTTTTGGAAGAGCTTACAAGAGGATCTAGGGTCAGAAATACATCTCAGTACCGCGTATCATCCTCAAACCGACGGTCAGACAGAGAGGGTGAATCATATATTAGGAGATCTCTTGAGAGCTTGCATATTGGATTTTGGTGGATCATGGGATGACCATTTGCATCTAGTAGAGTTTACATATAATAGTAGTTATCAATCCAGTATCGGTATGGATCCATTTTGCAACTCACCGTCATGTTGGTTAGAAACCGGTGAGAAATTTGTGCTTGGGACAGATGTGATAAGAGAAACCTCAGATAAGATCAAAGTTATTCGACAACGAATGAAGGTTGCTCAAGATAGGCAGAAGAGTTATGCTGATAAAAGGAGAAGAGATTTAAAATTCTCCATTGGTGACTTGGTTTTTGTCAAGATTTCTCCATTAAAGAGCGTGATACGATTTGGTAGGAGAGGCAAGGTAACACAAAGATTTGTTGGTCCATTCCCTGTTCTCGAGCAAATTGGGAATTTGGCATATAAAATTGAATTACCAGAGAAGATGGCAGGAGTTCATAACGTATTTCAAGTTTCCCAGTTAAGGAAATTCGTGCACGACCCTAATGTGACTATTTCACCGGATCAGTTGGACGATATCGAGGTTGAACCCGAGGCGATTGGGAACCGCAGGCCTATGCGTATTGTTGGGAACGATACGAAGCAGATTCGAAGGAAGGCGGGGAAACTAGTCAAAGTTTAGTGGGGTGATGATGAGGAAACTATTCTTGGGAAACAGAGGAGAACATAAGGAGGAAGTATCCAGAACTCCTTGCCTGGTAAGGTTTTTATATCGGTATAGTACTCCCTTGTTAGTAAACCGCATGCAAGGATAGGCTTGTTGTGTTGTTTTGTATGCTTTATTGTTTTGTTAATGATTGGTAGGCATGCGGGATCCTCTGTATGTTTTGGGTTAAGGAATTTCGGGGACGAAATTTCTTAAGGGGGGAGAATGACCCGCATTCTACGCATCGAAGGATCGTAGAACATTTATTTCTTTCACATACGAAGTCGCATGGTCATGTAACTTCGGGAGACGACTATTGAGGTCATTTCCTATGTTCATGATTTTTTCCGATTTTTAAATGACCGTTTTGCCCCTAGCTGATCTTATTTTGGCCATAACTTTTGATTGGTAAGGAATTTTGACCTGAAACCACTTCCATTAAATTCATATGATGGTTTACCTTTCTATAGTGTAATCATATGTGAAAAACGGACTTACCGTTCAGGAGATATGGACGAAATAAGGTTTAAAAGGTAAAAAACTGCTTAACCGGGCCAAATGAGGTGATTAGTGAATGGGCCCATAACCCATTTCGTAATTAGGGTTATAGGGAAGCTGAAATGAGTTAGGTTTTCATTCTATTTCAGTTTTCTAACCGCCATTTACCTCTTAGAAACCCTAACAATGGCCTCCACCTTCTAATTTCATCCCAAATCGCTCTCTAATCGAGGATTAAGCTTAGCAACATCAAATCAAGGAGAAGTAGCACCATTTCAGAGTTAGAGCTGCTGTTAGACATTGGTATTCACCCAAATCAGAGGAGTTTCAGTTCTGAAGGTTTTTAATTGTGGCAAAGGTGAGTGATTAGCCTTGTTTTTGCACTAATTATGGCTAATTAAGGGTAATTAGTGTTAATTAGCGAATTTAAACATGATTAAATTCTGGAAAAATATTTATAAATTTTGAAATATTATTTTAAGTCTCTGTTAGAAGTTTGAGTTAATTTGGTTAAGTTTTGTTAATCCTGTCATTAGTTATTGTTAAACATGATTAAGGTGAAAATATGGATTTTGGGTATGTTTGATCCATTTTAATATATCAAATTGTTGTTTTGGTATTTGTGATTAATTCTACATGTTGCTATGGCTGTATCGTATGCTTTGTGATTGTTTAGAACAGTTAGAATGGTCGAAAACGCTGTCGTGTGGCGTAAAAACAGTCGTTGGAAAAATAGGCAGGAGCCAGCCCGGATCGGATTGCCACTACCGGACCTCGACCCGATCGTGGAGCACTGCCCGACCCGAACCGTGGGTCACCTATCCTTCACGAGCCGAAGTACGAACCAAACGATGGAACTCACCATGAAGCAAGTCGTGAACCGTGTTGGAGCACTACGAGCCAGAGCAAGAAGCCACGGACTGGACCAGGAGCCATCAGGGGAGCACTGCCACGAACTGACCCGATGGTCATGATCCATCATGAGATGGAAGCCATCACGAGTCGAGGACAGGAGGGAAAGCCATGAACCGAAGCTAGGAGGGGTGATCCACGAGCCGAAGAAGCTGGTCACGAACTATAGTGCCATGAATGAAGGAGTCACGAATCGAGCATATCTGAGCTGAAGTATGGACATGAATGGAAACTGAAGTGTGAACGGGATAATGACCAAACCCGAGATGCAAAGGTAGTCCAAATGGGAAGTAGAACTCAGGATCTAGCTGGGAACCAACAAGTTAACTTCATGAGTTGGGCTTTGGTGCGGGACATGTGCTAAGGAGTTATCGACGTCCATAACTTTGATTCACCATCGAAAGATGAATGTTAGGCTACGGATCAGTGCAGCGGGGTAGTTATTACTTCATGGGGCAGAGTAATCGTAGCATGGCTATGAGCCAATGCAGTGGAGTTATCATGACTCCATGGGCCAGAGTGGACATAGCAAAGTATTAGTCGTTACAGATCAGTGCAGTGGAGCCGTCACGACTCCATGCGGCAGAGTGATCGTAACAAAGTATTGGGTGATCAAAGAGGTGGATATCATATGCTTTACGCACTGAGTGAGAAATGTGAGGATGGTTGCTATGCTTGATTGTTTGCCATCCCTATGACATGCTCACCCCAACCCGGTATCCTTTACACCATATGTTAATGGCACCTTAGAGTATTTTACGGTATGTTGTGCTAACTCTTTGGTTGCAAGTCCAGGTTCAGGTATGGTTTAGTATACCTGTTATTGTTCTGTTTTGCTGCTTATCGCTCATACCATACTTTTGTCTAACCCAGAGTTTTATGTCTCTTCTTATTACTCTGGGTGCTCTTAAATGGGCAGACTAGAGACAGGTCAGGTGACTATGCACGAGTAGCTGTGCCGGAGACTAGCAGGAGGCTTCCACGTATGATATATATAGATATTCTCCCGGTGTCGCTGCTGGTCACTACTTTAGGCATTAGTAGTGTACCTTCCTTATTTTGCTTTAGAGACAGTTTTTAAAAGTTGTAATAACAATGATGTGGAACATAAACTGTATTTGGATTTTCCGCTGCTATGATGGTTTAGTTTTTAGCTTATGCACTATCTCGCATATTTTATGTCAAGTATGTTATTATTATATTTTATTCCATGCTCTGTGAGACATTCTACAGGTTCCTTGCTAGTTCAAATTCCCTTCTTTCCTTTCTTTGGCGATCGTCCCGTGCTGGTTGGACATTGGCACAACGTACTTTCATTGGAAATGTCAGCTGGTGCGGGGCGGGCCGTCACAATGTTACTTGTAATGTCCTTTGCTAAACTGGGTATAATATTGGGGATGTTACAGTTTGGTATCAAAGCTATTGTCAGAACAATATTACATATAAAATCTTGGATCTAAGACCTAGTGAGACTTAGAGTCGTATCCTTTAGAGAGTGCATAAGTAGTTTACATGGACTATCCACATAGGGTTGCAAGTATTGCATACTTTTTGGGATAAATGTAGGGCATCTATTATTTTTGCTAAGGATGACACATTTAAAGTAATATTAGAATTGGATGTGCAGGATTAGTATTATGAGTAGAGGCAGACTTAGGACAGATGTGCAAGCAACCAGTGGTCATAGTGTCGAGGGAGTATTTTCAACTCCACAACAAATAGCTGAAATGATTAGGACAGTGCAGACTCAGGTTGTAGGGGTCTAACCCTTTGGACCTAAAATTTTTTGGCCCTGTCAGGATTTTGTGCGCTTGGGAGGAAATTTATGAACAAATGGAAACTAATGAGAAGCAGATATAAAAATTTAATCAAAAGGGAAAGAGACAAAATGAGCAAAAGAATTCTGAGTTAAAAGGAAAAATTATAAGATAAGATAAGATAATATTTTTCTTCTTTTGTTTGGTTGCATAATTTTTAGTTTAAGGGTAAACTGCCTGCTTTTGCTTTACTGCTTCTTGGTGTTTGGATGTTAGAAATAGTTTTTCCTAGCTATACTTGTTTAAAATTGAATGCATGGATGCTAGAGATAATAAAATAATACATCTAAATTTGTGTTAACCCATCATGTTGACTTATCTGGACGTTGTTTAAGAATTTCGGTCGATAAGTGGGACGTCATGTTACCGATAGAGGTTCCAAAACTTCGAATGTGATATTTTGACATGAGTAATAGAAAAAAAAAGTGAAATATTTTGAGTTAAAAATAAATTGAAATAATATTTTTTGTGAAACATTTATGTGAAACGGATGAGCTTGGGAAGACATTGTTGGTAGCTTATGCAATCAACTATGTAGTTGTGAAGTGGATCATAATAATTCATGGTCAATATTATTTTTGGAATTAGAAAAAATTTTAAATTTAAAAATTTGAGAATCAGATAAAAACATTGAGATTGGATTCAAAATATTATGTATTGAAAATCAAAAGTGAAAGAAAAATCTGTTTTGTGAATTATTAAGAGTTGTGAATGGGATAATACATGTAAAGATGAAATGGATTTCTAAATAGGTTGAAATTTAATCTTAAGAGTTATAAAGAATAAAATCTTGATCAATAGGGGAATGAAGTGGTTTTAAGTTGGTAATTTGAAGAAGTATTAATCATAATTAAATGTTGATGTTAAGTAAATGAGATTTTTTTTAATGTATAAAATCATGGTTAAATGGAAATTCTTATAGATTATTTCAGTTAACAAATTGCGAGGACGCAATTTTTTTAAAGGGAGCAGTCTGTAACAACCAGGTTGTTAACCACCTAATTAATTAAATTTAATAAGAGAGAATTTATGCTAGATTGTGATTTATGGAATTCAATGGTGAAATTAAAACTATTTTTGTGATTAATTCAATTGTTTATTTTAGTTAATATTAAGATAGTTTTGGAAAAAGCTTTAAAATAAATAAATGTTTGGGTTTAATTTGGATATATTGTTCCAAAATAAATTTTTCTATGTGAAATCCTAATAGAAAGGAAGGGTTAAAAGTGTGAAAAGATAGTTGAACTTCGATTCATTTAATTAAAACTTGGGTTTAGGCTGAATTAAAATTAAGCCCACTGGTGCAAATAAGATGAAGTTGCTCACTTAGCAATTTCCAAATGAATCGTACGCTCATTTGTTCCAGGTAGCGAACAGAAGAGAGTTTCTCAAAACAAAGAAAAACCCTAACTCCACAAATCTCGATTTTCAAGTCTTGAATGAAAGGGCTTTTGGTTAAATATTCTGGGAGACAAAAAAAAGGTAAACTCCAACACTTCTAAAGAATCAATTAGCATTTGTAATTTCAGATTTAATCTTTGCTTTTTGTGATTTCAAATATGATTGGTGATGATATTTCATGTTATGCATGTGTTTTGATAAATCCGAGAATTTAAACCCCCTTTACTAAAAAATTTGAATTTAATTCATATAAAGCTTAAAAATTACCAAATTTTACTATGTTCTTTCTGACATATTACAATAACTCTCTACCAATTTTCATGGATTTTTATTAAGATTTGATATGTTAAACATGATGATTTCTGAGAAACTTTTCTATAAAATATGGGCAGAAAAACGTAGGTTGGTTTAAAATTCATAACTTAATGTAGAAAATTCATAAAATTGTGAAATTTGTATACGTTTTACCAACTCGTATGAGCATCTTCAGTAAAAATTTCGTTAGAAAATATTAATGTTTGCTATGTTAAATTTACTCTGTTCTAAGGACAAGAATCTGGGTTGTTTTTGGTTACCTGGCTTGAAGTTAATGCTTATAGCTATGAAGCTCTTTGGATAATAAGGTGAGTTGTTCGACTCACACAATCCATCTCTAATTAGTGTGCTGCATATTAGAAATTTTGGCTTTGATACAGTTAGTTCGATGATTGATTTGGTTTCAATATGATTTTGGATTCAAGTGATTGTTTAATTTTGTGTGCTGAAAAATAGTGAAAATATCACAGTTTTTAAATAGTGATAACTTATTGCTAAATTATCCAAATTGACTAATCTTTTTGCAGTAGAAATCTCTTTCAATTTGCTACAACTTTTTTCTTTAGGCATTTTTTGAAATTATGCATTTTAGGAGGTCAAAAACGAATTTTAAACTGAGCATGTAGCTCAAGCCTATGTAAAAATCAAAGTTGATAGTTGAGAATAAAATGGGCATAACTTTTGAGTCACTTGTCAGAATTTGATAATTTTTAAAATTTGGGAAGCTAAGAGTATAAGCTAGAACCTTCAACTGTTGTATTTCAGTTGATTTTGAAGTTTAAATGGTGAAAAACTCATTTATTTGTCTTTGGGCTGTCGTTAGGAAATCATAAAAATACTTAAAACAGAGAATTTGTTTTGGCCATAACTTTTGAGCAATTTTTGGAATTTGATAATTCTTAATGTTCTGGAAAGCTAAGAGATTAAGCGACAACTTTCATTTATGGTGCCTCTTGTGATTTTGGAGTTTAAATGGTGAAAAACCCATTTGTTTGTCACTGTCCTGTCGTTGAGAAAATTGCGTCAATAGTTAAACATGCGAAATTGTTTTAGTAACTTTTGAGTTACTTATCTGTAACACCCCGTATGTTGAATAACTTGTGATAATGTAAATCAGGGCAGAATTAAATTTTAAAATCTGAATCAGGGGAAACGGGCTATGCCATTGCGTTCGTCTTGGAAAAATGCGCGAAATAGAGTCCGAGTTTTCGAAAATCGGAGTCCGTATGACCTAGTTAGGGCCCGAAGAAGTTTTTAGAAAATTCAAAACAGATTTAAAATATTCAAACTTCACATTTCAGAAGAGGCGGGAAAATTCCCGCCAGACAGAGGGTGTCGACCCTAGGGTCGACATAGGTGTCGACCCCCCTAGGGGTCGACCCATGGGTCGACCCAGGGGTCGACCCCCCTTGTCGGTCTGTGTGACCTGGGTGCACTGGTTTGATCTTTGGGCTGTGTTCTGGTGGCTTGTGACGAAATCTGACGGCTCTAACCTAATCTAGGGTTAATCTAAGGGCCTAAACTACATCCTAATTCTATAAATACACCCTAAGACTACCCTAATTCATACTAAAAATAGATACAACGTCGTTATGCCGTCAAAATGCAACTTGAAGGAGCCTCCATCAAATTGTAGAAGAAGATAGATTCTCAAATCAACTTCTAATCAACTCTAGCAACTTAATCTTCTTCATAGGAGTGCTAATCAACAAGTTGTGAGTACTATAGCCTTAATGACCAATTGTTGAAATGATTATGATAGGATATAATGAGGTTATGGCTATGAATGTGGATCAATGCAAGTTATGTTATCATATGCTATGTGTTCATGATGATAGTTATGCAAGTTTAATGTTATATGTGATCATGATGTTATGCAAGTTATGCAAGTCATATGCTATGTGATCATGATGTTATGCAAGTTATGCAAGTCATATGCTATGTGTTCATGATGTTATGCAAGTTATGCAAGTCATATGCTATGTGATCATGATGTTATGCAAGTTATGCAAGTCATATGCTATGTAATCATGATGTTATGCAAGTTATGCAAGTCATATGCTATGAGTTCATGATGCTAGTTATGCAAATCACTATGATAAACATTGATCCATTATGACACCATGTTATGCAAGTTTGGTGTTTGATTATATGCAAGTTCATATATAACATGTTATGCAAGTTTGGTGTTTGATTATATGCAAGTTCATATATAACATGTTATGCAAGTTTGGTGTTTGATTATATGCAAGTTCATATATGACATGTTATGCAAGTTTGGTGTTTGATTATATGCAAGTAACATGTGCAAGTTTACACCTTTGTATGATATGCATACATATGCAAGTTAACCCCTTTGTATGTCATACATACATATGCAAGTTTACCCCTTTGTATGACATAAGTAACTTATGCAAGTTAACCTCTTTATGACATATGTGATTCATGCAAGTTTGGGTTGATTATTTATGCTGGTTGGGTTTGATGCCATGGTCATATATGCATGTTGACACCTTTAAAACCCATGTTGATGCTAATGTTATGCAATTTGAACCCATTGTATTTGTGATGAATCTTCCCTTTTATGTCATGTTAACGAATTACGTGGGGAACGATGGGGTTAACATTCATGTTAATAAAATGGTGTGAAGTTGGTATGATTATGCATACCATAAAGTGGATGGACATAATTGAGTCAATTATGTACATCATTAAATTGGAATTATTTAGGGAAAATTAATTCAAAATATGGGGGTGATTAATTAGGTGTAATTAATCGACTAAGACACAAGGTTGGACCCTTTTGTAGCATAAGACTGCCCGGAACCGACCGGCAAATCCAGCGGCGACAAATGATTGGCCCAATGTGAGAGGTCTTAGGCATAAACTAAATACGTGACAAGTGTAAAGACACGAGGTTAGACTCGGTTATGGCGTAAGGCTGCCCGGACCCGACCGGCAAATCCAGCTGCCATAAAAGATAGTCTAATGTGAGAGGTCTTTACAAAGGTTACGGTCTTAATCAATTAAGAAACACTTAACCATATTAGCATGTAGAGGGACATGAGGGGTTAAGTGGGTGCCTTGGGTGGCATGTGGAAAAATCTAGTGGTTGCCTTGGGTGGCAATAGAAAATACGATTAGAATACTTAACCAAAGTGGAACATGTAATTAAACATGATTAAAGGGTTAAGTAAGTGCCTTGGGTGGCATGTGGAAATCAAGTAAGTGCCTTGGGTGGCATATGGAAATCTAGTGGGTGCCTTGAGTGGCAATTGAAATATGATTAGATGACTTAACCAAACTTTAAACATGTAAGTGGACATGATTATTAAAAAGGGTTAAGTGGGATACACTAGAAGGGACAACCTTAGGTGGGTAGCTTGTTGGGGCCCATTTCAACCAGTAACCCATATGTATCTTATTGGGCTCGACCCACGTCGAGGACGGGACACGCGTACTGGGCTAGACTATAAGAGGCCAAAAACGGGTTAGCGGCGGCAACGCAAGTCCAACGGGTTTCATATGCGTGTGTGGACCCGGGCTGGTAGGTAAGATGTTGTTGCATCATGTAGGTATAAGCCATGCACCATTGGTTGTATCGGGTTGCCACTTTGGGGAGTTATACACCCCACTGTGGGGCCAGCACGGGTACCTACGTTAGGGAGCCGATCGAATGGGAGTAGTGGGTACACCTAGTGGAGATAGGGTCAGACGGCACCTATGTAGTCAACTAGGGGTACACGAGACTACTATTAAGATTACTAGGTACACTTAGTGGGATCAAACTTTAAGTTAGGAATTACCCTTGGGTGGGTAGATCTGGTGTGGTGCAGTGTAGGAATTACCCTTGGGTGGGTAGATCTGGTGTGGTGCAGTGTAGTAATTGCCCTTGGGTGGGTAGATGCGTCTTTACCGTTATCTTAGTTCATCCTATGTCTAGCTGGCTGCTTAGTGTAGTCATTTATCCCCAGTCATCACCGTACCAAGTTTATATCATACCCTAATTGCTTTAATGATTGTATTGTTAAAGTTATAGGGCTCACTCAGACTTATGTCTGACCCCATTGTTTTTATCTTTTTTCCCAACCCTCAGGTTCTCAGAGTGGGGCTAGCACTAGTGGGCTTTGATCAGATTGCTTTATCTATCTTTTGGAGCTTGGACCGTGATGTAAAGCCCAGCTTATCTTTTCTATTATGGCTAGTAGTTATGTAGTGGGATTATGTACTTATGTTTTATCAGGATGGATATTTAGTACTTGACTCTTGTTTTAGTTGGTTTTGATATGTAACCAAACATGTTTATCTTCTGCTGCAATGAAATGATGTTTTAGATTTCAAGTATTATTTATATCTGTCTTGTTGTAATTTTTCTGTTCTATATTCACTTAAAATACTCCACCGAAGTTAAGGCATTCCCTTAGTGAGTGACCTTAGCGGGTGTGGGGTGTTACACGTGGTATCAGAGCTGAAGGTTACCAGAACAGATAAAACTTTTAGAAAAATTATTTTTCTAAAAACATTTTTGGAAGAAATATTTTCAAAAACATGTCTTTTAAGAGAAAAGTTTTTGAAAGAAAAGAACATAATCCCCAAGAGCCATATATCCTTCCTTCGATTCTCCATTTTGAATCTCTTCCTCTTTCTCTTTTTGAATTTCCCCCTCCGCGTATATATGTATTTTTAAGATAAATAAGGACTTCCGTATGAAGGACGGAAGAACCACTTCAAGGGACTAAGACGTTTGTCGGGCTAAGAAGTTAGTCCAAGGAGGTGGAGGGCTTGTGGGTACCTTTAAGATGGACGAGGGAGGAAGGTTCAAATAGCTATTAGGTAGATAAAGGACGAAACCTCATCGTGGTGAGAGGTCACGAAAGGAGAATGTGAAGGAGAAGGCTAGTTGTTTTGGAGAAATAGGACACCTTATTAGGATTGTCCAAAGAGGTAAGGACAAAGTACAGGATCCTCTGGAGGGTAGATGTATTCCCTCACGGCTGGTAGACCTGATGGGAGTAGGACCGTCTAGGTTGAAATTTGGTTCTCTCGATCATCCTGTTCGAACTTTATTCGACTCTGGCGCATCGCATTCGTTTATCTCATCATCGTTAGTTGAGTCACTGCACTTAGACACCAGTCTGGTAGATGATCCCTTGGTTGTTTCAAATCCAATTGGGGGCTCCACTTATTTGTCCATGATATGTTTGGGTTTGAAGATTTCTATACTTAGCGTTGAGTTTAGATGTGATGCTTTTATTTTGGGCTTCACGGGCTATGGGTTGATTTTGGGCATGGACTGGTTATCCAGTAATGGTGCCGTTCTTGATTGTGAAAGGAGAGTTGTTAGGCTCATGACCCGCTTGGGGAACACTCTCGAGATCTCTTATAATCCCATGAATTCTGTTATGCTATGTTATCTTGAATCGCTTGACGCTTCGGTCGAGAGTTTGCGATCTGTTAGAGTGGTCCGGGAATACTCGGATGTGTTTGAGGAGGTGAAGGGTTTACCTCCGAAGCGGGAGATCGACTTCCGAATATATCTGGTAGACAATGCTAAACTAGTATCTTTGCCAGTGCGCCACATGGCTCCCCGTGAGAAGAGGGAACTCAATAAGCAAGTACGGGAGTTGCTTGAGAAGGGGTTCATAAGACGAAGTATATCGGAGTGGGGTGCTCCAGTAGTTTTTGCCACGAAGGCGGATGGGTCCCTCAGACTTTGTGTAGACTATAGAGAACTCAACAAGCTCACAAAGAAGAATAGACACCCATTGCCGAGGATTGATGATCTCTTTGATCAGTTGGTTGGCGCCTCAGTGTTTTCGCAGTTGGACTTAGCCACGGGGTTTCATCAGTTGAGAGTGGCTGAAGATAGTATAGAGAAGACTGCCTTTAGGACTCCGGATGGTTTCTATGAGTGGTTGGTGATGCCATTTGGCTTGACGAACGCCCCTGCATACTTTGTTGATTTGATGAGTAGGGTGTTCAGGGAGTACCTAAATAACTTCGTAGTGGTCTTTGTAGATGACATCTTGGTCTTTTCTTAGAGCGAAATAAGTTTTCGTATGTGCTTAATAGGTTAAGCAAAGCCAGTTATTTGATCAACGGTGGTTTTGGAGCGAGACTGGCAAGGACATCCAAAGTTGGACAAGTGCTTAATTATTTAGCCGTTTTTACTAGTATCATCTCACGTAGGTCGTCTGAATTCGAATGAGGTATCCCTTGGGTGTTTGTCTGATATTGGTTTAGGCCTTTGGGGCTTGCACTTGGGGGATGTCGAGTTCGACTAGGATGGTCTGCATGAGAGATGGATAGTTGTGACGATTTTGCATGGGAGAATATCCTGGTTTTCTCTAGAAGTGGAGAAAAGCATGCCCTACATCTTAGGGAAGTGTTGGAGACTCTTCGAGCGCATAGTCTTAAGACAACAAAGGTGGATGGAGTTCTTAGCATCCTATGATTTCGAGATAGCGTATACCCCTGGCAAGGGTAACGTGGTGGCGGACGCCTTGAGCAGTAAAAGGTTGTCCTTGAGTCCATTGTTCGTGGAACGACGAAGCTTGGAATTTATCTCGATGTTTGACTTCAGACCTTCCGTTGACTTTGTACCCGGTTTGCTAGCATCCTTAGAGGTCAGACCTACTCTTTTGGGATGGATTGGCGAGGCACAGCGGGACGACCCACAGTTGGTTGAGTTGGTAGAAAGGCTCATAAGGGGGGAGTCATCCAGCCATTTGAGTAGGTACACCCTAGACGATAGGGGGTGCTTGCGTAGAGACGGTAGACTTTGTGTACCGCAAGACGAGGGTTTGAGGAAGGCTATACTTGATGATGCACATCGTTCGAAGATGACCATTCATCCCGGTGGGGACAAGATGTACCAAGACATGAAGTGAGTTTTCTTTTGGGCCGGTATGAAGAAAGATGTGGCCGAGTATGTCGCTAGATGCTTGGTGTGCCAACAAGTGAAAGCGGAGCAAAAGAAACCCGGTGGGTTGCTTCACCCGTTGGAAGTTCCGCAATGGAAGTGGGATAGCGTCTCGATGGATTTTATTGATGGGTTACCAAGATCGAGGAAGGGTAATACAGGAATTTGGGTTGTGGTAGACAGACTTACTAAGAGTGCCCATTTTCATACCCGTGAAGAGCAAGAGGACTGCTCTATGGCTAGCTCCAGTTTACCTTCGAGAGATAGTTCGGTTGCATGGTGTACCTTCTAGCATAGTGAGCGATCGAGATCCTATCTTCACTAGCGAGTTTTGGAAGAGTTTGCAAGAAGCAGTGGGGACTCAGTTGTGTTTGAGCACTGCATATCATCCTCAGACGGACGGCCAGACCGAGAGGGTGAATCGTGTTCTAGAAGACCTTTTGAGGCTATGTATCTTAGATTTTGGAGGTACATGGGAAGAGCATCTTCCATTAGTGGAGTTCGCGTATAATAACAGCTTTCAGTCTAGTATTGGCATGGCTCCTTTTGAAGCTCTTTATGGAAGGCCTTGTCGATCACCTACATGTTGGTGGGAATCTACGGATAAGATCTTACTTGGGCCCGATAAGGTTAGAGAGACTTCGGAAAAGATTGATTTGATTCGAAGAAGGATGAAAGCAGCACAAGATAGGCAAAAATCTTACGCGGATAAGAGAAGGACGGATCTGGAGTTTGATGTTGGGGACATGGTCTTTGTCAAAGTATCTCCATTACGGAATGTTGTTCGCTTTGGGTCCATTGGGAAGTTAGCACCAAGATTTGTAGGACCGTTTCCTATTCAGGAAAGGATTGGACGGATGGCATATAGAGTGGATTTACCCAAGAGACTTAGTGGGGTACATGACGTATTCCATGTATCACATTTGAGGAAGTGCCTACATGAGACCGCAGAGGTGGTAGAGCCGAGCTTGCTTAGAGAAGCGGAGGTAGAGCGTGATGCGACTATTCGACAAGCTCCTACCCGCATCCTTGGGTCAGAGATTAGGAAGTTAAGAAACATAAAGGTTCGACTAGTCAAAGTGCAATGGGGAGAGGATGAAAGCAATGCTACTTGGGAGACAGAAGCGAAGATGCGTTCACTATACCCATTCCTTTTTGAGGGTATGTCTTTTAACTTCTCCTTTATCGTTTGTCTAGTACTTATCTTATCTTTAGTATGTCCTCTCATTAGTATCTTTGACCTTTAGATAGGGTAAACCTATGGTTGAAACATGTGTTTGAGACATGTTATGTTTGATGGATGCGTGTGGATTCAAGTGGTTGCTAGTGGTTGCTCGTGGATGCATATACACACACTTTAGACACTAGATCGGCTCAGTCACTTCATATTGCATATTGCATATAACTGTGTGTAGGTAGTTATACTAATGGATGTATCATGGTTGTGTTATCATATGGATGATGCACTTTGGTGTATTATTGTGCACACATGTAGAAATAGTATGTGTAGATAGGGTTCTTTCGCATACATATTGGATGCATGGCACTATCATGGTTTGCATTAAGGAGGTCAACTGAATCAGTAGACCGCCTGATTTTGCATTAGACAAGGAACATATACACACACTCTTTGCATATGTTCATACAGCATTAGAAACTTTAAGGACAATGGATGCCAGTGTTTGATGGTTTGAGTAGATGGTTGTTTGGATGGTAGGATACGTTCTTCTTGACTTAGAGATTTCGGGGACGAAATGCTTTAAGTAGGGGAGAATGTAACACCCCGTATGTTGAATAACTTGTGATAATGTAAATCAGGGCAGAATTAAATTTTAAAATCTGAATCAGGGGAAACGGGCTATGCCATTGCATTCGTCTCGGAAAAATGCACGAAATAGAGTCCAAGTTTTCAAAAATCGGAGTCCATATGACCTAGTTAGGGACCGAAGAAGTTTTCAGAAAATTCAAAACAGATTTAAAATATTCAAACTTCACATTTCAGAATAGGCGGGAAAATTCCCGCCAGACAGAGGGTGTCGACCCTAGGGTCGACATGGGTGTCGACCCCCCTAGGGGTCGACCCATGGGTCGACCCCCCCCCTGTCGGTCTGTGTGACCTGGGTGCACTGGTTTGATCTTTGGGCTGTGTTCTGGTGGCTTGTGACGAAATCTGACGGCTCTAACCTAATCTAGGGTTAATCTAAGGGCCTAAACTACATCCTAATTCTATAAATACACCCTAAGACTACCCTGATTCATACTAAAAATAGATACAACGTTGTTATGCCGTCAAAATGCAACTCGAAGGAGCCTCCATCAAATTGTAGAAGAAGATAGCTTCTCAAATCAACTTATAATCAACTCTAGCAACTTAATCTTCTTCATAGGAGTGCTAATCAACAAGTTGTGAGTACTATAGCCTTAATGACCAATTGTTGAAATGATTATGATAGGATATAATGAGGTTATGGCTATGAATGTGGATCAATGCAAGTTATGTTATCATATGCTATGTGTTCATGATGATAGTTATGCAAGTTTGATGTTATATGTGATCATGATGTTATGCAAGTTATGCAAGTCATATGCTATGTGATCATGATGTTATGCAAGTTATGCAAGTCATATGCTATGTGTTCATGATGTTATGCAAGTTATGCAAGTCATATGCTATGTGATCATGATGTTATGCAAGTTATGCAAGTCATATGCTATGTAATCATGATGTTATGCAAGTTATGCAAGTCATATGTTATGAGTTCATGATGCTAGTTATGCAAATCACTATGACAAACAATGATCCATTATGACACCATGTTATGCAAGTTTGGTGTTTGATTATATGCAAGTTCATATATAACATGTTATGCAAGTTCATATATAACATGTTATGCAAGTTTGGTGTTCGATTATATGCAAGTTCATATATAACATGTTATGCAAGTTTGGTGTTTGATTATATGCAAGTTCATATATGACATGTTATGCAAGTTTGGTGTTTGATTATATGCAAGTAACATGTGCAAGTTTACACCTTTGTATGATATGCATACATATGCAAGTTAACCCCTTTGTATGTCATACATACATATGCAAGTTTACCCCTTTGTATGACATAAGTAACTTATGCAAGTTAACCTCTTTATGACATATGTGATTCATGCAAGTTTGGGTTGATTATTTATGCTAGTTGGGTTTGATGCCATGGTCATATATGCATGTTGACACCTTTAAAACCCATGTTGATGCTAATGTTATGCAAGTTGAACCCATTGTATTTGTGATGAATCTTCCCTTTTATGTCATGTTAGCGAATTGCGTGGGGAACGATGGGGTTAACATTCATGTTAATAAAATGGTGTGAAGTTGGTATGATTATGCATACCATAAAGTGGATGGACATAATTGAGTCAATTATGTACATCATTAAATTGGAATTAATTAGGGAAAATTAATTCAAAATATGGGGGTGATTAATTAGGTGTAATTAATCGACTAAGACACAAGGTTGGACCCTTTTGTAGCATAAGACTGCCCGGAACCGACCGGCAAATCCAGCGGCTACAAATGATTGGCCCAATGTGAGAGGTCTTAGGCATAAACTAAATACGTGACAAGTGTAAAGACACGAGGTTAGACTCGGTTATGGCGTAAGGCTGCCCGGACCCGACCGGCAAATCCAGCTGCCATAAAAGATAGTCTAATGTGAGAGGTCTTTACAAAGGTTACGGTCTTAATCAATTAAGAAACACTTAACCATATTAGCATGTAGAGGGACATGAGGGGTTAAGTGGGTGCCTTGGGTGGCATGTGGAAAAATCTAATGGTTGCCTTGGGTGGCAATAGAAAATACGATTAGAATACTTAACCAAAGTGGAACATGTAATTAAACATGATTAAAGGGTTAAGTAAGTGCCTTGGGTGGCATGTGGAAATCAAGTAAGTGCCTTGGGTGGCATATGGAAATCTAGTGGGTGCCTTGAGTGGCAATTGAAATATGATTAGATGACTTAACCAAACTTTAAACATGTAAGTGGACATGATTATTAAAAAGGGTTAAGTGGGATACACTAGAAGGGACAAGATTAGGTGGGTAGCTTGTGGGGGCCCATTTCAACCAGTAACCCATATGTATCTTATTGGGCTCGACCCACGTCGAGGACGGGACACGCGTACTGGGCTTGACTATAAGAGGCCAAAAACGGGTTAGCGGTGGCAACGCAAGTCCAACGGGTTTCATATGCGTGTGTGGACCTGGGCTGGTAGGTAAGACGTTGTTGCATCGTGTAGGTATAAGCCGTGCACCATTGGTTGTATCGGGTTGCCACTTTGGGGAGTGATACACCCCACTGTGGGGCCAGCACGGGTATCTACGTTAGGGAGCCGATCGAATGGGAGTAGTGGGTACACCTAGTGGAGATAGGGGCAGACGGCACCTATGTAGTCAGCTAGGGGTACACGAGACTACTATTAAGATTACTAAGTACACTTAGTGGGATCAAACTTTAAGTTAGGAATTACCCTTGGGTGGGTAGATCTGGTGTGGTGCAGTGTAGGAATTACCCTTGGGTGGGTAGATCTGGTGTGGTGCAGTGTAGTAATTACCCTTGGGTGGGTAGATGCGTCTTTACCGTTATCTTAGTTCATCCTATGTCTAGTTGGCTGCTTAGTGTAGTCATTTATCCCCAGTCATCACCGTACCAAGTTTATATCATACCCTAATTACTTTAATGATTGTATTGTTAAAGTTATAGGGCTCACTCAGACTTATGTCTGACCCCGTTGTTTTTATCTTTTTTCCCAACCATCAGGTTCTCAGAGTGGGCCTAGCACTAGTGGGCTTTGATCAGATTGCTTTATCTATCTTTTGGAGCTTGGACCGTGATGTAAAGCCCAACTTATCTTTTCTATTATGGCTATTAGTTATGTAGTGGGATTATGTACTTATGTTTTATCAGGATGGATATTTAGTACTTGACTCTTGTTTTAGTTGGTTTTGATATGTAACCAAACATGTTTATCTTTTGCTGCAATGAAATGATGTTTTAGATTTCAAGTATTATTTGTATCTGTCTTGTTGTAATTTTTCTGTTCTATATTCACTTAAAATACTCCACCGAAGTTAAGGCATTCCCTTAGTGAGTGACTTTAGCGGGTGTGGGGTGTTACATTATCGGAATTTAATAGTTTTTGATGTTTTTGAAAGCTAAGAGTTTTTGCTATAATTGTATAGAGGTTTTGTTAAATTTTATGTGTAAGCAAACTGAAATTGCAATTTAAAACTGAGAGCTTTATTATGAACTTTTGGAAACAATAAAATAGTTTTGTGGAATACTAAGTAAGTGTTTTAAACAATGGAACTAAAAAGAGATAATAGTTTTGATAATCTTAATTCTATGATCTGGAATGAGCTAATTTTCAACTTAATGTTATCGATTGTTTTATATGCTCTTGCGAAACATTTTGCCGAAAATGGTATATTCCAATGAATAAAATGTTGAAGTAGAATTTACTAATTCTTGACTAAATACTAGAACCCAACTGAGTAGTCTGGGATGCTCAAGTTTGATTCTTATAATCGATTTTGAGATAGTAATTAAAACTTTAAGGTTGTACTCTTTTATGGTGAGCGACAAGTGGTCTTTTGATCCGTAAGAGAATATAATTCAGGTTTTCCGGGTATATCCATAATAAGTGAAGTTTACTAATTCTCAATAAATACTTGTGTTTCACTAGATGGTATGGGATGTCTATGTTAAACTATATTGGTTACTGTGAGTGATAGTATTTGACACTTTAGAGTTCACTTTCTTTTGGTATGCGGCAGAGGCTGCTAGATCCTGGAGAAGGTTACTTCTGGATTTCTTTTCAAATTTGTAAATATTAAAATATTGAGAAATTCATTATTATAAAAGTCAGGACTTTTATGTCTACTTTTGTTAGTAAATTTTTTAAATAAAATAATGATTAATATGGAGTAGTGAAGTTGTAGTTACCACTATCTTTTTGATAGTTGAGATTTTTTTCTTTGGTTGTTGAGATCGAATATGTGGTTACTCGATCCCTTAGATCGAGCAAGTGAGATTTCGATCTACACAATCGTATGTCTATGTTTCCTCAATTCCTTAGATTGAGCATGTAATTCCTTGATCTCAATAATCATAGAAATGGATTGTATTTCTTGTTTTGTTATGTTTCCTTGACCCTAGCGATCGTACATGAGTTCCAGATTGCTTGTTTTATTGTGTTTCCTTGTGTTTCCTCGATCAAGTTGAATGAGTATGAGTTCCTCGATCTTAGTGATCATATATGAGTTCCCGATCTTTGGTATCATATCGGTATGAGGGATATCACCAGGCCTCGAGACCATCTTGGATTTTGGAATGTATGTTTATTTGTTCGACATGTTGATTCTTGTTCTTCCTTGGTCATTTGACTGAGAAAGAGAGTTCCTTGGTCAGGTCGGTCATGAATGAG
This sequence comes from Allium sativum, assembly GCA_030737875.1. NCBI lineage: Eukaryota > Viridiplantae > Streptophyta > Magnoliopsida > Asparagales > Amaryllidaceae > Allium > Allium sativum. The sequence goes on from CM060916.1 coordinate 823,222,519, forward strand.
TTGTGTTAACTTTTCGTTCTTATAGTAGTTCCTTCATCAAGTTGGTCATGAATGAGTCATGGTAATTTGTCGTGTTTATAATGTTTCCCAGGTCGGTCATGAATGAGTTATGTTAATTTGTCGTGCCTATAACGTGAACTTGTGATGAGGATAAAAACCATAATTGGAGACCAAACATACATCATTGTGAAACAATAAATTATTGCTACTGTCGTTTTGTGGTTGAACTAAAGTTTATTTATATTTTATATGTATGGATCTCACGTTTCGGATATTTTGAGATAGACTGATCTGGAATTTCGTGTTTCTCGGTTAGACAGAAATTTTCAGGTTTACAGGATGCTCATACTTTTGGATAGGTGAGATAGCTATGGATGGGCATATTGAGACCCTTAGTTTATCCTTTGTAGGATACTCACCAGATGTACTATGAGATGTATTTGTTAAGATAGTGATTTATTTTGAAAGGTGTGGAATGTGAAATTAGAAGTATATTTTGTAGACTTATTGTGAGTACGCTATGATATGTGCTTTCTGCTATGATATATTGTGAGTACGCTATGATATGTGCTTTCTGCTATGATATATGATTGTTATGTGGTTGATATATCGTTCTGATTAAGTTGAATCAGTTTGTTTATTACTTTGTATTAATGCTGAACACTTCAAGTTCAGGTCAGACATTAAGTAAAGATGTATAAATGATGTGTCAATGTTAGAATAAAGATATATTCACATTCGAACGCCCCTATCAAGTTGTATTCTTCGGATTAGCAGACGATGTTACTTGTAATGTCCTTTTGTAAACTGGGTATAACAGTGGGGACTTTACAGTTTGGTATCAGAGCTATGGTCAAAACAATATTATATATAAAATCTTGGATCTGATACCTAGTGAGACTTAAAGTCCTATCCCCTAGAGAGTGTGTAAGTAGTTTATATGTACTATCCACAAAGGGTTGCAAGTATTGCATACTTGTAGGGATAAATGTAGGGCATCTGTTATTTTTACTAAGGATGACACATTTAAAGTAGTATTAGAATTGGATGTGCAGGATTAGTATTATGACTAGAGGCCGACTTAGGACAGATGTGTGAGCAACCAGTGGACAGAGTGTTGAGGGAGTATTTTTAACTCCACAACAAATAGTTGAAATGATTAGGACGGTGCAGACTCAGGTTGTATGGGCCTAATGCATTGAACCTAAATTTTCTCGGCCCTCTCAGGATTTTGTGCGCTTGGAAGAAATTAATGAACAAATGGAAACTAATGAGAAGCAGATATAAAATTTCAATCAAAAGGGAAAGCGACAAAATGAGCAAAAGAATCCTGAGTTAAAAGGAAAAATTATAAGATAAGATAAGATAATATTTTTTTTCTTTTGTTTGGTTGCCTAATGTTTAGATTAAGGGTAAACTTCCTGCTTTTTCTTTACTGCTTCCTGGTGTTTGGATGTTAGAAATTGTTTTCCCTAACTATACTTGTTTAAAGTTAGATGCATGGATGCTATAAATAATTAAATAATACATCTAAATTTGTGTTAACCCATCATGTTGACTTATCTGGATGTTGTTTAAGAATTTCGGTCGATACGTGGGATGCCATGTTACCGATAGAGGTTCCAAAACTTCGAATGTGATAATTTGACATGAGTAATAGAAAAAAAAAGTGAAATGTTTTGATTTTAAAATAAATTGAAATAAGATTTTTCGTGAAATATTTATGTGAAATGGATGGGCTTGGGAAGACATTGTTGGTAGCTGATGCAATCAACTATGTAGTTTTGAAGTGGATCATAATAATTCATGGTTCAATATTATTTTTGGAATTTGAATTTTTTTAAATTTATAAATTTGAGAATCAAATAGAAACGTTGAGATTGGACTCAAAATATTAAGTTTTGAAAACCAAAAGTGAACGTAAAATGTGATGTGTGAATTATTAAGAGTTGTGAATGGAATAATAAAAGTAAAGATTAAATGGATTTCTAAATAGGTTGAAATTTAATCCTACGAGTTATAAAGAATAAAATCTTGATAGTAGGGGAATGAAGTGGTTTAAAGTTGGTAATTTGAAGAAGTTTAAATCATATTAAATGTTGATGTTAAGTAAATGAGATTTTTTTAATGTACAAAATCATGGTTAAATGGAAATTCTTATAGATTATTTCAGTTAACAAATTGCAAGGACACAATTTTTTTAAAGTGAGCAGTCTGTGACAACCCAATTGTTAACCATCTAATTAATTAAATTTAATTAGAGAGAATTTATGCTAGATTGTGATTTATGGAATTCAATGGTAAAATTAAAACTATTTTTGTGAATAATTCAATTATTTATTTTAGTTAATATTAAGATAGTTCTGGAAAAAGTTTTAAGATAAATAAATTTTTGCGTTTAGTTTGGATATATCGTTCCAGAATAAAATTTTCTATGTGAATTCCTAATAGAAACGAAGGGTTAAAAGTGTGAAAAGATAGATAGAACTTCAGTTCATTTAATTTAAACTTGGGTTTAGGCCGAATTAAAATTCATCCCACTGGTGCAAATAAGATGAAGTTGCCCACTTAAATATTTAAAAATGAACTGTACGCTCGTTTGTCCCAGGCAGCGAACAGAAGAGAGTTTCTCAAAGCAAAGAAAAACCCTAGCTTCACAAATCCCGAATTTCAAACCTTGAATGAAAGGGATTTTGGTTAAATCTTCTAGGATTCAAAAAAGGTAAACTCCAATGCTTCTAGTGAATCAATTAGCGTTTATAATTTCAGATTTAATCTTTGCTTTTTGTGATTTCAAACACGATAGGTAATGATATTTCATGTTATGCTTGTGTTTTGATAAATCCGAGAATTTAAACCCCCTTTACTAAAAAAAATTTGAATTTAATTCATATGGAGCTTAAAAAATATCAAATTTTACTATGTTCTTTCTGACATATTGCAACAACTCTCTACCAATTTTCATGGTTTTTTGTTAAGATTTGATATGTTAAACATGGAGATTTCCGAGAAACTTTTCTATAAAATCTGGGCATAAAAACGTAGGTTGGTTTAAAATTTATAACTTAATAGAAAATTCATAAAATTGTGAAATTTTTATATGTTGTAACAAACTCAAATGAGCATCTTCAGTAAAAAATTTGTTAGAAAATATTAATGTTTTCTATGTTATATTTACTCTGTTCCAAGGACAATAATCTGGGCTGTTTTTGGTTACCTGGCTTGAAGATAATGTTTATAGCTATGAAGCTCTTTGGATAATAAGTTGAGTTGTTTGACTCACACAATCCATCTCTAATTAGTGTGTTGCATGTTAGAAATTTTGGCTTTGATGCGGTTAATTTGATGATTGATTTGGTTGCAATATTATTTTGGATTCAAGTGATTGTTTGATTTTGTGTGCTGAAAAATAGTGAAAATATCACTGTTGTAAAATAGTGATAACTTATTGCTATATTATCCAAATTGACTAATATTTTTGCAGTAGAAATCTCTTTCAATTAGCTATAACTTTTTCCTTTAGGCATTTTTTGAAATTATGCATTTTAGGAGGTCAAAAATGAGTTTTAAACTGAGCATGTAGCTCAAGCCTGTGTAAAAATCAAAGTTGATAGTTGAGAATAAAATGGGCATAATTTTTGAGTCACTTATCTGAATTTGATAATTTTTAATATTCGGGAAGCTAAGAGTATAAGCTAGAACTTTCGTTTGTTGTGTTTCTGTTGATTTTGAAGTTAAAATGGTGAAAAACTCATTTGTTTGACGCTGGGCTATCATTAGGAAATCGTAAAAATACTTAAAATTGAGAATTTGTTTTGGCAATAACTTTTGAGCCACTTATTGGAATTAGATAATTCTTAATGTTATGGAAAGCTAAGAGATTAAGCTACAACTTTTGTTTATGGTGCCTCTTGTAATTTTGGAGTTTAAATGGTGAAAAACCCACTTTTTGTCGTTGCCCTGTCGTTGAGAAATTGTGTCAGTACTTAAACATGCGAAATTGTTTTGGTCATAACTTTTGAGTTACTTATCGGAATTTAATAGTTTTTGATGTTTTGGAAAGCTAAGAGTTTTTGCTATAATTGTATGGATTAAGTTTTGTTAAATTATATCCTTAAGCAAACTGAAATTGCAATTTAAAACAGAGAGATTTATTGTGAACTGTTGGAAACAATAAAATAGTTTTGTGAACAACTAAGTAAGTGTTTCAAACAATGGAATTCGATAGAGATAATAGTTTTGATAATCTTAATTCTATAATCTGGAATGAGCTAATTTTCGACTTTATCTTACCAATTGTTTTGTATGCTCGGGTGAAACATTTTGTCGAAAATGGTATATTCCAATGAGTAAAATGTTGAAGTGGAACTTACTAATTCTTGACCAAATACTAGAACCCAACTGAGTTGTATCTGATGCTCAAGTTATATTCTTATAATCGATTTTGAGACAGTAATTAACACTTTAGGTTTGTATTCTTTTATGGTGTGCGACAAGTAGCCTTTAGATCCGTAAGAGAATATAATTCAGGTTTTTCGGATATATCCATAATAAGTGAAATTTACTAATTCTCAGTAAATACTTATGTTTCACTAGATGGTATGGGACGTCTGTGTTAAACTATAGTTGTTACTATAGGTGATAGTATTTGACACTTTAGAGTTCACTTTCTTTTGGTGTGCGACAGAGGCTGTTAGATCCTTGAGAAGGTTACTTCTAGATTTCTTTTCAAATTTGTAAATATAAAAAGATTGAGAAATTCATTATTATAAGGAACTAGACTTTTATGTCTACTTTAGTTAGTAATTTTTTATATAAAATAATTATTAATATGGAGTAGTGAAGTTGTAGTTACCACTATCATTTTGATAGTTGAGATTTTTTTTCCTTTAATTATTGAGATAGGATATGAGGTTCCTCGATCCCTTAGATCGAGCAAGTGAGATTTCGATCTACACAATCGTATGTCTATGTTTCCTCAATCCCTTAGATTAAGCACGTAATTCCTTGATCTCAATAATCATAGAAATGGATTGTATTTCTTGTTTAGTTATGTTTCCTCGATCCCAGTGATCGTGCACGAGTTCCGAATTGCTTGTTTTATTGAGTTTCCTTGTGTTTCCTCGATCAAATTGATTGAGTATGAGTTCCTCGATCTTAGTGATCATGCATGAGTTCCCGCTCTTTGGTATCGGATCGGTATTAGGGAAACCAACAGGCCTCAAGGCCATCTTGGATTTTGGAATGTATGTTTGCTTTTTCGACATGTTGATTCTTGTTCTTCTTTGGTCAATTGACTGAGAAAGAGAATTCCTTGATCAGGTCAGTCATGAATGAATTGTGTTAACTTGTCATTCTTATAATAGTTTCTTCAACAAGTCGCTCATGAATGAGTCATGCTAACTTGTCATGTTTATAATAGTTCCTTGATCAGATCAGTCATGAATGAGTTGTGTTAACTTGTCGTGCCTATAACGTGAACTTGTGATGAGGATAAAAACCATAATTGGAAACCAAACATACATCATTATTGAATAATAAATTATTGCTACTTTCATTTTGTGGTTGAACTAGAATTTTGTGTTTCTGGGTCAGACCGGAATTTCAGGTTTACAGGATGCTCAGAATTTTGGACAAGTGAGCTAGCCATGGATAGACATATTGAGACCCTTAGTTTTTCCTTTGTAGGATACTCACCAGATGTACTATGAGATGTATTTGTTAAGATAGTGATTTATTTTGAAAGGTGTAGAATGTAAAATTAGAAGTATATTTGTGGACTTACTGTGAGTACGTTATGATATTTATTTTTTACGTTATGATATGTGATTGTTATGTGGTTGATATATTTTTCTGATTAAGTTGAATCAGTATGTTTATTATTTTGTATTAATACTGAACACGACAAATTCAGATCAGACATTATGTGAAGAGGTATAATGACGTGTCAGTGTTAGTATAAAGATATATTCATATTTAATCACCTCTATCAAGATGTATTCTCTGGATTAGCAGATAATGTTACTTGTAATGTCCTTTGCTAAACTGGGTATAACAGTGGGGATGTTACAACATTCGTGCTTTATCAAATATCTGATTAGATAAAGTTCGCATTTACCAATTAGTTTGAAAATCACCTTGAGGTGGCATTAGTAGATGGTGAATATAGAGTAGGCTTCTTTATTTTTCAAATCAAGTGTGCGTTAATGAAATTAGATCGAGTTTATTGTGCGAAGATATGGAAAGAATAACATAGAGTAGGCTGTATGTTTTGTTATATACATAATTAATTGATTTTATTTTATCGCTATTCACCGTTTTTTACGTTGAGCAATTAATGTTCATATTGTCACACCCGAGCTCCAATGCAATGAAAATGGTTGGATTGTTAAAGTTTTGCCGTTTCGGTCCCAACAAAACTAATTTCATTGAAAACGAACTCCATTGGTAAAAACGACGATATTTAAATCTCAATTTATTTATCGGTTCACCTTTAAATTGCACGCACAGATAAAACAACTCCAATTGGCTCCAAACTTGTAATTCTGCAAGAATCAACAATACGTATTCCAATAAAATTTGTTTCATCGAAAACAGAGGTCGTTTGAAAAACAGTTATTTTTAAGGCCTATATAATATTGATAAAATAATATTTAATGCCAAAACAATTCAAGTTTATTAATAATAAATTGATATTATCGTATATATCCAAACAGAATAACTTATAACTTCAATTTGAACCAGTATAGACTTAATATTCAAAAATTTGGGTTATATGATATTCATTTATATAGAAATCCCTTAATAATTTATTAAATAAATGTTATCGTTTATTAACGAATTCCATAGCGACTATTTGAAAATTTGAATTAGATATATCTCATTATCCATAAGTTGATATCTCAATTTTTCTCTTACATTAGAAAAATGCAATCAAATAGATCCAAATGTTTCTGGTTTCATAGAATTCCGACTTATATCGGATCCTGTATATTCACTTAAAATTCAAAACGCAATATTATGAATGACCTCATCGTTTCAAGCTCGTTTTAATTAATTTATTAATTTATACGTTCGAACTCCATTTTGATAAATAAACTCGATACAAAATCCATTTATATTATCAAATCAATATTTAAAACAAATTTAAATATTCGTAATTAACGTTCAAAAATCTGGGATGTTACATCCTTCCCTCCTTAAAAGAATTTCGTCTCCGAAATTTAAAAGGTAAGAAGAATGCGACAACCCGAATAATTTCAAAATAACCATTCAGAATAATCATCAAAAAAAATTCAAACACTTTTAAATTTTCGTAAATTTCGCCAGAATCTCCTCTGCGTGGTTTGATCGGAACAACTATAACTGCCACTCCAGCCTTAATTTCTCCAAAAGGAAGCCAAAAGCCAAATGGCTATCCCAAATCAATCACCAACCAATAATATTAAGGTTACCTATTTGTCGGGCAACTCAATTTCAATTTCGAAGCTAATCACTAACTGCTCTTCGCCTTGTACTTCAATATCAACTTTCATGGTCTTCTGAAACCTATACTTAGCTTAATTTATAATGCAAATAGAAACCAAAGGTTAAATAATTCAGTTTCATTCCATCATTAATTTTATTTCCAATTCATTATACTGGAATTTAGTTTCTTTAGTTTCCAATTCATTCAACTAATTTATTAACCTATTGATGAACCCTTATTCAACCGATTCAATTATATACCATACTGATATTTACTATTTTGCATTCCCTTTGGTCTGATATACATTAATATCAATCGATTAATATCCGACTGATTTCATTATCCATTCAATTTCAAATTCTAGATTTATTTTATTCAATTCCATTTAAATTCCAATCAAATCAAGTAAAACAACCAAACAACCAATATTACTATACTATAGAAAATTATTTACTTTTTCATCGAAAAATATAATTTGGGCAAAATTATTTCATTTTCCCTTTTTATAATAGAATATTGTGTTAATTGCCAATTCAATATGGTTTCCCAACACTTGACCCAATCAATCAACACAATACAAAATATCTTATTTAAAATCTACAAATACGCTCTCTCGTATATATATTCAATCTAGGGTGTTACTAACCCCATCTCTACTAAGTTACACCATAGAGCCAAGGTTATTACTAAACCGATAGCAATGGTACCAAGTTGTAACGTCCCACTTTTTCTTACAAATTAAGCCGACATTTAACTGCCATAGTCAACCTAAGTTATACAGAAAAGCAGAAAGTTAAGAGAAAGAAGTTAGAGGATGAGAAAAGATAAGATAGAAAATTAGAAAAGAAGAAGGACCAACACCACAGAGAGTCTCACATCACAGTGGAAAAAATATGATATATAAATAATCCTTTACAAAGAAATTGAAAAATAATACTTACATCATCATTGTACAATAGTCAAAACAATCTGAACAGTTATAACATTTGGTCCCCAAATCAAACACACATCAGGATAATATTATACATATCATATGTCTCGACTCCTCCAGCTCATCCCTAAACATCACAACATCCGATAACTTGAACCTGTACAACTCGGTCTATCCCAAGCATTACAAAAGCCACAGATCAGTCTAGTGAACCAGTATGAGAAAGATCACTAAGTTTAAATAACATCCATATTGATTTTAAAGTTCAAAATCCCTTTAAAAGAAAAGGATAATAGTCAGACCAGCCCATAAATAAACACGGACGATTTTTACCTTATTATAACCCAAAACATTTTTGATATGAAAATCTGGTGATATTATGATAGTGTCTATATTAAATAAATAACCAAGTATTGCATCTCACGCTCCACATACATAGTAAAAAAATCAGAAACCGCGGGGCTCTTGTTGGATATTGGATTCCAACTATGACAAGGTATGGGACCACCCTCTGATCAGTGTACCCTAGAAGGGATACACTTGGGTTCTTACATCTTGCAACCCGGCCATACATGATCGGTTACTCATTTAGCTTGAGTAGACCGAATGTATTATCACCCTATGGTTTTAAGGGCCCAGCATCCATCCGCGGAGGTACAGAAGCGAAAGAAGAACAATAATGAATTCCTCTAGATTGGTGATAATACACCCTGCTTGGGACGACCCAACTAGCCAGTTGCTGCCCGATTTTTGTCATTTCCCATTGATGAGGCTTGAGGCTGCGTTATCTTCTAGAACAACATGCCACCATTAACTTTGAATGTCACATCATCAAACCCGCCAAATCACAAATTGATTTCCTCAAAAATACTACGAGTATGAAGCTAAGGGAAACGAATTTCTCTGCCATCAAACGTTAATACGTTTGAGGTAATAAACCCGTAATCTATTAGGTATACTCTGTCAGACATTCGTCCATATAAATCATCCAGGAACAGGATGAACCGAAGGCACCCTCCTACTGAATCCAAAGGATCAGTGTGACGGCCTGGAATTTCGCTCGATCCGAATCAGTCGTTAAACTGATCTAGACCGTTCGAAACGCCTGAACGTTGAGAACAGGACAAATCAGAACACAAACAGAAGAACATTTCATTGTATATTACAGCAATTCCATCAGAATACAAGAATATACAGAGTATGAATAAATATACATTCGATAAATATCAGAGATTACATTAAATACATAGCAGCGGAAAATAATACAAAGCACAACTGAAGGTGATATACGGATACAGAGCTTTCTGGATATCATTCCAGCTGTAAACCAGGATCCTGTGAATATAAATCTGCAAAACCAAAACTACTAGCTGCCCGTGCGGAAAATAGGGGCACCCAGAGTTTAGGTTAAAACAATAAACTCCAGGTCAGTCATGTGACTGGTGTGAGAACTAAAACAGTTATTTAAAACTTTACTTTAAAAGAGAGTAATTCAAGGGACCACGCCGTATAACACGGAACGGGTTTCCTCCCAAGAATACCAGTGCATATCAATAAACAACGCAATGCTTTTTCGAAAAATGAAGCTATTATAAGACCCAGGTCCCATCACACAATGCAACGCAAGCCGGAGGATAGGGTTTTCCCTTATAATAGCCAAACATGCTTGGTACGTTTAAAACAAATCATTTGATACTATAATAAGTGTATAGTGTCAAAACAATTTCAATCATAAGTATAAATCATAGGCGGCATGGGTACCATCTATCATGTCGCCATACTAGTTCTACAATTAAAACCGCAATACACGTATTGGAAATTGGATTTCCGTCATGAGTCGAGGCAAGGGGCAAGCTCCTCTCCGCGTTCGAGACACTCTAGCAAATGCCTCAGGGTTACGCACACAGGGTAACCCCTGGATCCTCCAAGGCCGGTCCTCACTTACGTTAGAGGATTAATTATGCCTGAACACACGTTTCCCGGTCCTTACAGACCTATAATCGAGGCGCCTCGCATCCAAACCACAAAGGTGAAAAGTATATAAATGTCAGGGCTGGTAAGTCACTGACACCACCATAGCTAGAAAGAAACGTCGTGCACTCCTTGGGTCCTTATCCCGTTTTTGACTCATACCGAGGTGTGAGGCTCGCGAATCCACGCTATACACAAAGCTGCCACGTAGGCGTGCTTTGATCATCAACCACAAGACTTTGCTTTTCAACAGAAGCCTTGATCATTGCATCTTAGTGTGCCACACAGGCAATTCATGCCATGCGACTGATGTCCATCGATATACAACCTCTGAGCTCGTACGTCTCAGAGAAGGGCGTTAAGCAAAAGAATAAATTCTCCGCCGCCAAACAGATGTATATTTAATAGAAATCAATCAACACAGAATAAAATCCAATGTCAGACACACAATCCATTTACAAGTCCGTTCTGGGTCTGAACGAAACCGGAGGCACTTTCCTCGCATATCCATCCATCTCCAAGTACGTCTGGACGACCACCAACTATTTCCATCCTCTTGGGTGTACAGCCCAATCAGGATCGTCGGTAATTACCCAAACGATGTGAAGACTTCCGGTCTTCGACCACCGTCTTCATCTTCGACTTATCGTCGAATCGGTTATTCAGAATGGGTATAAACCCGGACTTTCCGAACAACCCGCGTATATTAAAACAAATGTTACACAAACACAACATACGCCTCATTCCAATTCATTAGTCACTAACCGCAAATTAGCAAGAGAACAATTTCCCAAACATTAACCCCGAAGGCCGAAACCAACATCAGATCAATACCCAGGAAACCATTCTTCTTAGCCAACCTACAGCTAGTTTCTAAATTCCACATTCTTAGGGAAAGGTTCCCATTAATTTTATCCAAGATAAATTCTTTAAAATTTATTCTGTAATCTTCCTTTGGATGTCGTTTCAAACCAAGTTATGGTTTTTCTAAACTAGTCGAGATTAGCGAACCACACCGAAGTAATTATTTATTTTATTTCCCAATCCCAACCTATTCATCCCATGAAGCAAAACTGGTAATACTCCATATCTAACACCGTGGTGTTATCGGTAAAATTAATTACCATTTCACGTTCAAATCTAATTAAAGATTTAACTATCGCTTTGGAGCAAAACTGGTGATACTCCATTCTCGCTCATTTTCTAAATTTGGTAATTTAGATTATCAATTCGAATTTCAATCTATTTGCAGATTCGTTAAAACTCCTTTTACTGGGTTAAAGAACTAGGTGTTATTTAAAACACAGTTCACGACAAACCCATTTCAAAATTAATCCAATATATTAGAAATTCGATTATTTTAAAACCCCTTTTTAAATCTAATTCATTTATTTAAAAATAATTTGGTTTTAAATTTAGTTCAAAACTAGTTCATTTCGATAAAAACCCGTTTTTATCTTTTCAAATATGGAGTTTTTCACCCCAATTTTTCCCAAATCATTTCTTATGATTTTACACAAATTATTGATATTTTTAATAATTTTATTAAGGCCCGTACAATCGATTTCCAACAATGGCCATCGAACTGCACTTACAGCGACCTTTTTCAAATTTGATTTGGACGTATCCCCAAATCCAACCGTTAGATTTTGAATTTCTAATATTCGTTAGAAAGCTCTTTTCGATACGAACCCAACGGTTCCGGTTTTAGGAGAATCCGACGGTCGGATCTCCCGTAATGTCCGTTTGAAATAAATGGTCGAAATTTACGAACTGCCGCGGCGCGTTCTATTCAGGCCATTATATTATATATATAATATATATTTCGTCGATTTCTATTTAAAACGAATTATATAAATAGTTTTGAATTCGTTTCAAAAACATTTTCAACTTCCATTTCAATTCAAATCAAAATCGAATTCCTCTTTATAAATTCGTTTTAAAATTCATTTCTATTCAATTCAAATTTCAATTAAATTTGAATTCATTTCAATTCGCTTTCAATTCAATTTGAATTCGTTTTCAATTCAATTTGAATTCATTTTCAATTCAATTCAATTCAAATTGTTTTCTATTCGATTCAAATCAAAATCGTTATATATTCAATTCATTTCGAAATCGTTATATATTCAATTCATTTCGAAATCGTTATATATTCTATTCATTTCGAAATCGTTATATATTCAATTCATTTCGAAATCGTTATATATTCAATTCATTTCGAAATCGCTATATATTCAATTCATTTCGAAATCGTTATATATTCAATTCATTTCGAAATCGTTATATATATCGTTCGCGTCAAAATGGCGCATCACTAATCAACACGGCTTTATATATTCTATTTCAAATATTTCTTTTTGTCAACACACGACTAATCTCAACGAATGAGTACCGTCCATGTGTGACTATTTTTGTTAAAATACTTCGTTCAACACATGACTAATCCCAACGGATGAGTATAGTCAACACATGAACCTTTATATCATATTGATAAAGATGTAAATTTTATTATAAAAATAATTCGTTCAACACATGACTAATCCCAACGGATGAGTATAGTCAACACATGAACCTTTATTTTATATTATTCTTTATTTTTCAAATTGGAATGAGGCCCAATCAATTACCATATAATATTAATTATATGGATTTTCATACAACACATGTATATAATTGCATTGAAAAATAATCAACCATCAACCAAAGTGCACTACACTGTATAAGCATCAAATATAGATATCTAACGCTTATAACAGTCTGTCAATCAATCGATCGACATATTTAATAAATCAGGATGAGTGAACTTCATATTTCATCCCAACACCCGTGTGGGGTTTCAAACAATCAAACACAGATTTTATTCGTGCAGCTGGGCGATGTGTAAAATTTATCGACCCAATCAATGTCATTCAAATAGGTGTACATAAACAAACCGTCCGGTTTGTAAATGAATATTTTATTTATTCGCATTCACGTTAAAAATTATATTTTTAACGATAAAACAATTTATCTTAACATATGAATATCTATTCAGTTCATTTATTCAATAAATGATTAATTTTATTTTTCTAACATATTTTAGAAAATTTCGGCGGCATAACGGCACGATACTAGAAACGGGACGAGGCCTAGCCTTATCCCCGGTCTAGTGAAGGCCCACGCCATTCACACATCAATCAAATCCATTTCAATTTACCAAACAATTCAATTCAATCAAATATTCTAACTAACTACTCAACCAAACAAACAAGTCCATGGTCTGTGGACGGGTGTCGGGTGCTACTAAGCACCGTCTGCATCCTAGCATATATATATATAACTAGAAAAAGAAATTGAAAGGTGAGAAATTCTCACCGAAAGCTATCCAATACCACGACTCTTCTTTTGTAGAAAATCTTCGTCGTTATCCTATCTTCGCCATCTTCGTTGCCCGTAGTCACTATATATATAAAAATCACACATTTTTATATTTCGATGTCTTTAAAATAAAAATCACATTTTTATTTACTCACTTTCAATTTAAAAGTCATATTTCTATAATCACTTCATATATTTAAAAATCGAATTTTCACTACGATGTTCAATATATAAAAATCTCATTTTTACTATGCTATTCAATATATAAAAATCATATTTTTACTATGCTATTCAATATATAAAAATCATATTTTTACTATGCTATTCAATATATAAAAATCATATTTTTACTATGCTATTCAATATATAAAAATCATATTTTTACTTCGACGCTATATGGATAAAAATTCTATTTTATCACGCTATTCTCTATATAAAGTTTCCGCCTTTTCAAAAATAGATCTTTCACCTTTTCTACAATAAAGATTTCGCCCTTATAAAAATATAGACTTCGCCTTTTCTAATATGAAGTTTTCGCCTTTATAAAAATAAAGTTTTCTCCTTATAAAAATCACCACTTTATCTCAACATATATAAAATAAAAATCAGATTTTTATTTCGTTACATACACAAAGATGATATCTTTATATTCTCTATCCTATAAAGATTATATTTTTAATACTTTAAAAATATAAAAATCATATTTTTAATACTTTAATAATATAAAGATCATATTTTTACTACTTTAAAAATATAAAGATCATATTTTTACAAAAATATAGATCCCGCCTTTTCCATTTTAAAGATCAAATCTTTTCTTTTACTTTTTCAAGTTTAAATCTTTTCTCCTTTTAAAATCTAAATCTTTAATCAGTTTTTAAATGCTAATTAAAATTCAGTTTTTAAATGCTAATTAAAATTCAGTTTTTAAATGCTAATTAAAATTCAGTTTTTAAAATTCTTAAAATCAGTTTTAAAATTCTTTTCAAAAATCCAGTTTTTAAAATTCTTTTCAAAAAATCCAGTTTTTAAAACTTAAAAAAAATCAGTTTTATAAATCTTAAAAAATACAGTTTTATAAATCTTAAAAAAATACAGTTTTATAAATCTTAAAAAATACAGTTTTATAAATCTTAAAAAATACAGTTTTATAAATCTTAAAAAATACAGTTTTATAAATCTAAAAAAATACAGTTTTATAAATCTTAAAAAATACAGTTTTAGTTTTTAAATCGGTTTTATAAATCAGTTTTTAAATAAAAAAAATAAAAATAAAAAAAATAATCGAAAGCTCACCGATCTTGCGAAGGGGAGGAGGGAAGACGAGGGCGTCGGCGGCTGGGTTGGTGCTCGGTGGTTCAGGGAGGTGTCGCGAGGGTTCGAGGGTGGCGTTCGGAGGTGTCGCGGTGATGTTCGTCGGTGAAGGCGGGGTCAGGCGACGGCTTCGACACTGGAAGGAGGTTGTACGGGCGGTGGGGGCGTCGGCTCGATCGTCGGCGTTGAGGTCTGGAGGGCGGCTCGATTAGAATTAGGTTTTCTTCTCTTTTTTTTTCTGAACAATGAATCGGGGGGGGCCAGTGAAGAAGAAAAAAGGGGGGAAAAGAAATTAAAATAATATATTTTTTCCTCTTTTTATTATTTAATTATGCACAAGGGTTGACTTTTACATACGACCTCGAAACGAGGCCCACCGCCTGTCGTCCATAGCGTTTCACCCCCATTCCGAACACAATGGGATATGTCTCATAAGCTGATTCGACTGTTTGAATCAGTTTCAGTTAAATTTACATTTAAATCACTTTATTGAATTTTAAACGTACATTTCAAATTACCGGGGCCACATACTAACTCTAAAAATTCTCGAAAAATATTTTCTAGCTTCATATTGACGATACAGTCCTAACAAAACTAGTTTCGTCGAATTCTGAGACCGTTAGAAAAATGGCCAATTCCCAGTCGATTAAAATCAACTGAAATGGTCAAAACGCGTTTTCCTTTGCCACGCTCACATATTGATTCGAAAAATTATGAAACTTGAAACCTAGCAATAACTTTACATCACGGACCCAACAAAACTGGTTTCGTCGAAATCCGAGGTCATTTGCAAAATGTCCATTTTTAAGGGCCTGAATTCCATAGCGACTATTCAGAATTTCCAACTGGACATATCTTTTGATTCCCGCTATGAAAATTTGATTATTCGGATTCGTTAGAAAGATATTCACTATCAGATTCCATTATTTCTGGTTTCACTAAAATCCGGATTATTTTGCACCCGGTACATTCAATTGAAGTTTGAAATCGAATTATCGAACTACCGCGCCATTTTCAATTCTATTTATAATTATTTATAAATATTTATATTCTAACGACGACGCGTATAATATATACGTTCGAATTATATTCAAAATAAATTTCTCGTTCATTTTATTTAAAATAATTCATTTTAAATATTCAAAATTCGCTAAAATTGCCAAAATAAAAATTTTAAACTGGCTCAGAATTTCCGGGTTATTACAATCTCCCCCACTTAAAACTTTTCGTCCCCGAAAAGGAACAAAGTCGAAAGTGGTTTGATTAATCAGCTCTACGTTCAATCTGGCTTGCATTCTCCAAATTTTCAGTTTCTGAGAATTTTCAAAATTTCAAAAATTTGGCTAACACCCTAAATTTTCGAAAAATTTCGCCATAACCTCCCCTGCACCGGGAGCATCGGGGAATTTCAAATAGCTTCCCCGGTCCTTCAGATCTCAAAAAGAAAAAGAAAAAGCCAAGCGGCTAGCCAATAGGCTCATAAAATCATCATCACCCAAACAAAACAGTAAATTATGTAGTAAACATGTACCTATTTGTCGGGCAAACAAATTTTATTCTCTGCTCTAGCCTCCTTGCTATGACCTGTTCAATGATATATATGTATATGCAAGCAAATGCGACCAATTTTCAATATAATTCAATATTTGATGCCATTAGGCATAAATGGTTAAAAATTAGCAAACAAATAAACAAACAACGCATACATCAATCAATTAGTGGATTAGAGTTTCAAATCCATAAAATTTGATATATATATACAAAAAATCATGTTTTTGATGCCAATTCACAACAATGTGTTCTAACTATATAAGTTTTGGTTCTCACACCAGCCTAATGGAAATATATCGATATCACACCTTCGTTACTCGAACATGAATACTAATGACGACTAGTCAATCATCAGAATCATCTTCGGGCCACTAGAGTATGATTCTATATCTATCCAGTATATTAAAACTTTGAACATACGTTCATGACGCGTATATGCAAAACCTTTATATACTCGATTGTCCATATTCAAAATAAATAAATAATCAAATACGTTTAAAACGATTTAAATTTTTAAAACAAAATTATTTTCATTGGGAAAATATACTCTTCACACTCGTTCTAGGATACTACTGATCCTATCTCTAACGAGTCATTCTAATTGGATATTACTAATCCAATATCTGATGGATTCTTCGTATGGTTCTAATGTGTCTTGTTCTCGAGCTCTGTAAACCAAAGTTCTGATACCAAATGTGACGGCCTGGAATTTCGCTCGATCCGAATCAGTCGTTAAACCGATCTAGACCGTTCGAAACGCCTGAACGTTGAGAACAGGACAAATCAGAACACAAACAGAAGAACATTTCATTGTATATTACAGCAATTCCATCAGAATACAAGAATATACAGAGTATGAATAAATATACATTCGATAAATATCAGAGATTACATTAAATACATAGCAGCGGAAAATAATACAAAGCACAACTGAAGGTGATATACGGATAAAGAGCTTTCCGGATATCATTCCAGCTGTAAACCAGGATCCTGTGAATATAAATCTGCAAAACCAAAACTACTAGCTGCCCGTGCGGAAAATAGGGGCACCCAGAGTTTAGGTTAAAACAATAAACTCCAGGTCAGTCATGTGACTGGTGTGAGAACTAAAACAGTTATTTAAAACTTTACTTTAAAAGAGAGTAATTCAAGGGACCACGCCGTATAACACGGAACGGGTTTCCTCCCAAGAATACCAGTGCATATCAATAAACAACGCAATGCTTTTTCGAAAAATGAAGCTATTATAAGACCCAGGTCCCATCACACAATGCAACGCAAGCCGGAGGATAGGGTTTTCCCTTATAATAGCCAAACATGCTTGGTACGTTTAAAACAAATCATTTGATACTATAATAAGTGTATAGTGTCAAAACAATTTCAATCATAAGTATAAATCATAGGCGGCATGGGTACCATCTATCATGTCGCCATACTAGTTCTACAATTAAAACCGCAATACACGTATTGGAAATTGGATTTCCGTCATGAGTCGAGGCAAGGGGCAAGCTCCTCTCCGCGTTCGAGACACTCTAGCAAATGCCTCAGGGTTACGCACACTGGGTAACCCCTGGATCCTCCAAGGCCGGTCCTTACTTACGTTAGAGGATTAATTATGCCTGAATACACGTTTCCCGGTCCTTACAGACCTATAATCGAGGCGCCTCGCATCCGAACCACAAAGGTGAAAAGTATATAAATGTCAGGGCTGGTAAGTCACTGACACCACCATAGCTAGAAAGAAACGTCGTGCACTCCTTGGGTCCTTATCCCGTTTTTGACTCATACCGAGGTGTGAGGCTCGCGAATCCACGCTATACACAAAGCTGCCACGTAGGCGTGCTTTGATCATCAACCACAAGACTTTGCTTTCAACAGAAGCCTTGATCATTGCATCTTAGTGTGCCACACAGGCAATTCATGCCATGCGACTGATGTCCATCGATATACAACCTCTGAGCTCGTACGTCTCAGAGAAGGGCGTTAAGCAAAAGAATAAATTCTCCGCCGCCAAACAGATGTATATTTAATAGAAATCAATCAACACAGAATAAAATCCAATGTCAGACACACAATCCATTTACAAGTCCGTTCTGGGTCTGAACGAAACCGGAGGCACTTTCCTCGCATATCCATCCATCTCCAAGTACGTCTGGACGACCACCAACTATTTCCATCCTCTTGGGTGTACAGCCCAATCAGGATCGTCGGTAATTACCCAAACGATGTGAAGACTTCCGGTCTTCGACCACCGTCTTCATCTTCGACTTATCGTCGAATCGGTTATTCAGAATGGGTATAAACCCGGACTTTCCGAACAACCCGCGTATATTAAAACAAATGTTACACAAACACAACATACGCCTCATTCCAATTCATTAGTCACTAACCGCAAATTAGCAAGAGAACAATTTCCCAAACATTAACCCCGAAGGCCGAAACCAACATCAGATCAATACCCAGGAAACCATTCTTTTAGCCAACCTACAGCTAGTTTCTAAATTCCACATTCTTAGGGAAAGGTTCCCATTAATTTTATCCAAGATAAATTCTTTAAAATTTATCCTGTAATCTTCCTTTGGATGTCGTTTCAAACCAAGTTATGGTTTTTCTAAACTAGTCGAGATTAGCGAACCACACCGAAGTAATTATTTATTTTATTTCCCAATCCCAACCTATTCATCCCATGAAGCAAAACTGGTAATACTCCATATCTAACACCGTGGTGTTATCGGTAAAATTAATTACCATTTCACGTTCAAATCTAATTAAAGATTTAACTATCGCTTTGGAGCAAAACTGGTGATACTCCATTCTCGCTCATTTTCTAAATTTGGTAATTTAGATTATCAATTCGAATTTCAATCTATTTGCAGATTCGTTAAAACTCCTTTTACTGGGTTAAAGAACTAGGTGTTATTTAAAACACAGTTCACGACAAACCCATTTCAAAATTAATCCAATATATTAGAAATTCGATTATTTTAAAACCCCTTTTTAAATCTAATTCATTTATTTAAAAATAATTTGGTTTTAAATTTAGTTCAAAACTAGTTCATTTCGATAAAAACCCGTTTTTATCTTTTCAAATATGGAGTTTTTCACCCCAATTTTTCCAAATCATTTCTTATGATTTCACACAAATTATTGATATTTTTAATAATTTTATTAAGGCCCGTACAACCGATTTCCAACAATGGCCATCGAACTGCACTTACAGCGACCTTTTTCAAATTTGATTTGGACGTATCCCCAAATCCAACCGTTAGATTTTGAATTTCTAATATTCGTTAGAAAGCTCTTTTCGATACGAACCCAACGGTTCCGGTTTTAGGAGAATCCGACGGTCGGATCTCCCGTAATGTCCGTTTGAAATAAATGGTCGAAATTTACGAACTGCCGCGGCGCGGCGCGTTCTATTCAGGCCATTATATTATATATATAATATATATTTCGTCGATTTCTATTTAAAACGAATTATATAAATAGTTTTGAATTCGTTTCAAAAACATTTTCAACTTCCATTTCAATTCAAATCAAAATCGAATTCCTCTTTATAAATTCGTTTTAAAATTCATTTCTATTCAATTCAAATTTCAATTAAATTTGAATTCATTTCAATTCGCTTTCAATTCAATTTGAATTCGTTTTCAATTCAATTCAATTCAAATTGTTTTCTATTCGATTCAAATCAAAATCGTTATATATTCAATTCATTTCGAAATCGTTATATATTCAATTCATTTCGAAATCGTTATATATTCTATTCATTTCGAAATCGTTATATATTCAATTCATTTCGAAATCGTTATATATTCAATTCATTTCGAAATTGCTATATATTCAATTCATTTCGAAATTGTTATATATTCAATTCATTTCGAAATCGTTATATATATCGTTCGCGTCAAAATGGCGCATCACTAATCAACACGGCTTTATATATTCTATTTCAAATATTTCTTTTTGTCAACACACGACTAATCTCAACGAATGAGTACCGTCCATGTGTGACTATTTTTGTTAAAATACTTCGTTCAACACATGACTAATCCCAACGGATGAGTATAGTCAACACATGAACCTTTATATCATATTGATAAAGATGTAAATTTTATTATAAAAATAATTCGTTCAACACATGACTAATCCCAACGGATGAGTATAGTCAACACATGAACCTTTATTTTATATTATTCTTTATTTTTCAAATTGGAATGAGGCCCAATCAATTACCATATAATATTAATTATATGGATTTTCATACAACACATGTATATAATTGCATTGAAAAATAATCAACCATCAACCAAAGTGCACTACACTGTATAAGCATCAAATATAGATATCTAACGCTTATAACAGTCTGTCAATCAATCGATCGACATATTTAATAAATCAGGATGAGTGAACTTCATATTTCATCCCAACACCCGTGTGGGGTTTCAAACAATCAAACACAGATTTTATTCGTGTAGCTGGGCGATGTGTAAAATTTATCGACCCAATCAATGTCATTCAAATAGGTGTACATAAACAAACCGTCCGGTTTGTAAATGAATATTTTATTTATTCGCATTCACGTTAAAAATTATATTTTTAACGATAAAACAATTTATCTTAACATATGAATATCTATTCAGTTCATTTATTCAATAAATGATTATTTTTATTTTTCTAACATATTTTAGAAAATTTCGGCGGCATAATGGCACGATACTAGAAACGGGACGAGGCCCAGCCTTATCCCCGGTCTAGTGAAGGCCCACGCCATTCACACATCAATCAAATCCATTTCAATTTACCAAACAATTCAATTCAATCAAATATTCTAACTAACTACTCAACCAAACAAACAAGTCCATGGTCTGTGGACGGGTGTCGGGTGCTACTAAGCACCGTTTGCATCCTAGCATATATATATATAACTAGAAAAAGAAATTGAAAGGTGAGAAATTCTCACCGAAAGCTATCCAATACCACGACTCTTCTTTTGTAGAAAATCTTCGTCGTTATCCTATCTTCGCCATCTTCGTTGCCCGTAGTCACTATATATATAAAAATCACACATTTTTATATTTCGATGTCTTTAAAATAAAAATCACATTTTTATTTACTCACTTTCAATTTAAAAGTCATATTTCTATAATCACTTCATATATTTAAAAATCGAATTTTCACTACGATGTTCAATATATAAAAATCTCATTTTTACTATGCTATTCAATATATAAAAATCATATTTTTACTATGCTATTCAATATATAAAAATCATATTTTTACTATGCTATTCAATATATAAAAAATCATATTTTTACTATGCTATTCAATATATAAAAATCATATTTTTACTTCGACGCTATATGGATAAAAATTCTATTTTATCACGCTATTCTCTATATAAAGTTTCCGCCTTTTCAAAAATAGATCTTTCACCTTTTCTACAATAAAGATTTCGCCCTTATAAAAATATAGACTTCGCCTTTTCTAATATGAAGTTTTCGCCTTTATAAAAATAAAGTTTTCTCCTTATAAAAATCACCACTTTATCTCAACGTATATAAAATAAAAATCAGATTTTTATTTCGTTACATACACAAAGATGATATCTTTATATTCTCTATCCTATAAAGATTATATTTTTAATACTTTAAAAATATAAAAATCATATTTTTAATACTTTAAAAATATAAAGATCATATTTTTACTACTTTAAAAATATAAAGATCATATTTTTACAAAAATATAGATCCCGCCTTTTCCATTTTAAAGATCAAATCTTTTCTTTTACTTTTTCAAGTTTAAATCTTTTCTCCTTTTAAAATCTAAATCTTTAATCAGTTTTTAAATGCTAATTAAAATTCAGTTTTTAAATGCTAATTAAAATTCAGTTTTTAAATGCTAATTAAAATTCAGTTTTTAAAATTCTTAAAATCAGTTTTAAAATTCTTTTCAAAAATCCAGTTTTTAAAATTCTTAAAATCAGTTTTAAAATTCTTTTCAAAAAATCCAGTTTTTAAAACTTAAAAAAATCAGTTTTATAAATCTTAAAAAATACAGTTTTATAAATCTTAAAAAAATACAGTTTTATAAATCTTAAAAAATACAGTTTTATAAATCTTAAAAAATACAGTTTTATAAATCTTAAAAAATACAGTTTTAGTTTTTAAATCGGTTTTATAAATCAGTTTTTAAATAAAAAAAATAAAAATAAAAAAAAAATAATCGAAAGCTCACCGATCTTGCGAAGGGGAGGAGGGAAGACGAGGGCGTCGGCGGCAGGGTTGGTGCTCGGTGGTTCAGGGAGGTGTCGCGAGGGTTCGAGGGTGGCGTTCGGAGGTGTCGCGGTGATGTTCGTCGGTGAAGGCGGGGTCAGGCGACGGCTTCGACACTGGAAGGAGGTTGTACGGGCGGTGGGGGCGTCGGCTCGATCGTCGGCGTTGAGGTCTGGAGGGCGGCTCGATTAGAATTAGGTTTTCTTCTTTTTTTTTTCTGAACAATGAATCGGGGGGGCCAGTGAAGAAGAAAAAAGGGGGGAAAAGAAATTAAAATAATATATTTTTTCCTCTTTTTATTATTTAATTATGCACAAGGGTTGACTTTTACATACGACCTCGAAACGAGGCCCACCGCCTGTCGTCCATAGCGTTTCACCCCCATTCCGAACACAATGGGATATGTATCATAAGCTGATTCGACTGTTTGAATCAGTTTCAGTTAAATTTACATTTAAATCACTTTATTGAATTTTAAACGTACATTTCAAATTACCGGGGCCACATACTAACTCTAAAAATTCTCGAAAAATATTTTCTAGCTTCATATTGACGATACGGTCCTAACAAAACTAGTTTCATCGAATTCTGAGACCGTTAGAAAAATGGCCAATTCCCAGTCGATTAAAATCAACTGAAATGGTCAAAACGCGTTTTCCTTTGCCACGCTCACATATTGATTCGAAAAATTATGAAACTTGAAACCTAGCAATAACTTTACATCACGGACCCAACAAAACTGGTTTCGTCGAAATCCGAGGTCATTTGCAAAATGTCCATTTTTAAGGGCCTGAATTCCATAGCGACTATTCAGAATTTCCAACTGGACATATCTTTTGATTCCCGCTATGAAAATTTGATTATTCGGATTCGTTAGAAAGATATTCACTATTAGATTCCATTATTTCTGGTTTCACTAAAATCCGGATTATTTTGCACCCGGTACATTCAATTGAAGTTTGAAATCGAATTATCGAACTACCGCGCCATTTTCAATTCTATTTATAATTATTTATAAATATTTATATTCTAATGACGACGCGTATAATATATACGTTCGAATTATATTCAAAATAAATTTCTCGTTCATTTTATTTAAAATAATTCATTTTAAATATTCAAAATTCGCTAAAATTTCCAAAATAAAAATTTTAAACTGGCTCAGAATTTCCGGGTTATTACAATCAGTAGCGAGAAGTCCTTGTAATCTGCAAAATCCCAACCATGACTGAATCACGTCAGAATACCTCTGGTTGCACTCTAGAGAATATTCGACAAGTAATCCTTCCGCTTATGAAGATCCATGGTCTTTAATTGCTCCATCTTGATCTACATCTTTCACGTTTTGATTTGCTAGTCAGACTGGTTTTCGAATATAATTTTGATCCCGATCTTTCGGAACCAAAAATTGTATTGGCCAGATTTGATAGTCGGTTACTTAACTATCAAATAAACAAACATTCATATATAACAAGAAAATGAATTCACTTGTTCAATACTCAACATCATTTGCCCTCTTTAATTAGCCATCGGTTTATTAAGCTTCTAAAATCTTTAATCATTCAACATTTGGAACTCTTCCATTTCCATTTTACTTTTCAATTTAAAATACAGTCTTTAAAACCTTTAACGCTTATTAACTTACTTCATTTATCCAACCCTCACTATCGAACCTGACCATTCCTTAGTCAACAATGAAGTCAATCAAGTTGGGGTATAATTACCTCTCAGACCTTAACTGACAACATTATTAACTTCGAAATAGGCAATGTTCACAACTTCAAATACCACAAACATTTACTTCTATAACCCTCGGATTCAGTTTAAGGATCTGTTTCTTTTACGGAAATAACATTGATTATAATCATAGCATCATAATCCACGCTTTCAAAATATTTATCTTTAAAATACTTTTATTTATCAATCTAAATAAATAAATAAATACTTAAATAAATCAATAAATCGGTTTACTTCACCATTTACCATTATTAAAATAGTAAATTTTTCTTTAAAGGTAATCAAAATAGTAATTGATTTTAGAATAGTCAACTCAAAATATTGTTAATTTATTAACCAATTCTAATTTACTAATTAATCAATTTAAACACATTCCATTCAGGTTATCACTTACTTATAATTTTAAATGTTATAAAAAACGTATTTAACTTTGGTATTTCAACAAAACCATATTTCAAAATCATATATGAACATAAATTTGAAAACGTTCTGAATTGATTTAATATCGATTTCAAGATCTTCATTTTTATCGATGGTACTAAGGAGGCAAATGTCTACTAAAGTATCAAACCGTTAATTATCAGTCAACTCCACATTCAATAACAATATATAGTCATATTGATAAACATTATCAATAATAGCGAGGAATCTAGTTTGATTCCTCCAACCTATCTTTCCCTGCATCACAATGGGTTATCTCAATTTCAACACAACAATATATTTATTAAAATAAACAGTTTAACAAATTACGGTCAACAATCAATTAACAATATCCATTCAAGCGTCCTATTATTTACTAAATATGTTTATACTATTTTAAACTTAACCAACATGGTAAGTTACCTCGTTTGGAATATAATCGTTGAAACAACGATTCAATTCAATTAACAAATGCTTAATCATCGAATATTTGGAAATATTCAACATCCATGCAAACAGTCATCAAACCATCGATCATTAGCAAACATTGCACACAAATTAAAAACCCATCTTATAAAAATATAACCAGGATAAACTAAGTGAGTTGAACTCACCTTGATTTCCATCTATGGCCAAACCAATTCCAAAATGTTGTGCTCTCTAATACGGTTTCAGTGCGATTGATTTGTCATGCACGAATGAGAACATTATACACTATACGGTTACGGTCTTATTAAATATTTAATAAACTAATTACATATTATATAAGTTAACGTTAATAATTAGGCCCTCTTAATGTTGTTTAGGCACATATCATTTCATACAAAATCAGTATGTAACATGTATTATATATATGGCCATGTGAGCTTTAGTTAGGCATTCTCTAATTAAATGGTTAGGCATATTTATGATTTTCTCCTTTGCCTGCATGTATTCCCAGTACATGCATTTTCCCATTTATTTTTGTTTTTCTTTATGGGCCGAAGCCCATTCGTATAATTAGGCCATGTAATTAACTTGATTAGGGATGTAAAAAGAAATATTAGGCACCTTCACTTACTGTATATACCCATGGCCACGTTTTGAACAACAGGCTGAACTACGTACTAACCCACGTTTTAAAGTTTGTGCATTGTTATTAAAACTAACTTTAATTATAATGATAATGGGCCTTACTTAAAACAGGTGAGCCCACGTCTCCCCTTTCAATCCCATGAAGCACAGTATCATCTTTTACCAAAATCCAAATCAGCTTCTCCAGCTTTTTTTCAAACAGCCGATACTTTAATTCCCATCTTCTCCTCGTTTTCTACGTGAAACCCATTATGCTTTCCACATTCCCACGAAATATAAAAGCTTCTTCACCATGTATCCCACCCAGCTACTGTTTCCATGTTCTTCTCCTCGCTTTATCATTTCTTCGTTAAGATCGATCCCACTATCCGCGCCATTAAACAACTCTCCACCGCCACCAGAATGCGTAAGCCCTCCACCCATCACTGTCGACTCCTCCATGTTAGAACCACACTTCTGTGACCACTTGGAGACTGACCTGCGCCTGTCGTTTGTCCAACTATCCGACCAAACTGAGATATCCCCACCTGAGACCCTACCACCTCATTCGACCAACCCGATTTTGAGATTCCACCTTCGAACAACTCAGCTCCCTCAACTCTTTCCCAGTAAAAGAATGATACGCATGCCCCCTACCCCCCCCCCCCCCCCCCGGTCATGCTCTCGTCCAGTCCAATTTGAACAGTTCAATCCCCCACGTCCAAACCCCATGTCACTGCACCGACAAGCCATTAATCAACTCTCCGTGCCTGCGCCTAGTTTGAAGAAGAGAATCGGCTCCTTTGCGGATCAACACACCATTTTTCATGTGAAGCACTTTAATTTGTTTGTTGTTGTTTTTCAAAATCTTGAGTTGAGAACTTTGGTAAAGAAATGGTTTAAATATAACTGGTAAAGCCATTAGCACGAATTCCTGAAGCTGAAAGTAAAAGAAAGAACAGTGTGTATTGTTATATATATATATATAAGCAATTTGGGTGGTGGATAGGAACGATGTCGTGTCCTTGAGTACAAAGTAGGTCGGCGTTGTATCAGGGAGGCTTGTGTTGATATTTATTTGATTAAACACAAGCAGCTGTGTATTGCAGAAAATGTAGGACATTCAGGATACGGATGGGAATATAGTTGTACAAGGTTCACGTGTGAGCTGAGTGTGTATATTCTTAGGTAAATTTCGTATCATAAAATCTAGAAAAGCGGTTGGTCAAAATTTACTTTATGCTACAAATAATGATCACCAACAGCTTACCCAGTTTCTAGAGTACATACAACCGCATGACTACTTATGTAGCCACTTGAAATGGATCTGGACTTCAACTTATATGGTTTGAAATTTTTAAAAGCGGTTTGAAATAATACCAACAACCTATTTATTAATAAAAACTATTATAGGAATTCGATTGTCATTCGACTATCAGTGCATTCGTGCCCAACATGAGTCACGCCTCCATTGAAACTAATTTCCTCCGTAAATAACTCAGTTACTGTAACACCTCGTATTTTCTGTGAACATTAAAGTAACGAATTAAAGAATACTTAGTTTTAAAATTGGGAATTAAGGGAAACGAGTTACACCATTGCGTTCGTCTCGGAATTCTGCTTGAGATAGAGTTCGAGTTTACGTGAATCAAACTCTGTATGAAGAAGTTATGGAGTTCGGAAGATTTCAAGTTCAAGTATAAAATAAATATAAATAATAATAAAAAAATAGTTCAAAATTCAAAATCGACCGAGCGGGAAACTTCCCGCTCAGGGTGTCGACCCCCAGGGGGAGTGGACATAGGAGTCGACCCCCCTGTAGGGAGTCGACCCCTTTTTAGATCCAGCTCCTGTAACGGCCCAGATTTTGCCCGACCCGATCGATCGCAAAATCGACCAAGACCGTTCAAAACCCGAATACGTTAACTTTGGGAATACAAAAACACCAGAACAATAACAATAGACTTTTATAAACATTACAGTAATGTTACATCAGAGTACAAGATATTAGAGTACATCGAAAAAAAAATTACAGCGGAAGATAAATTACAATATTTTAATACATTGCAGCGGAAACAATAATATAGATACAGCGGAAGTCTATCAATAATCTGAACACAGCTTTAAGCTTCAATCCAGAATCCTGTTCGATATATCTGCAAAATAAACTACTCGACTGCCCGTGTAGAAAAGAGGACACCCGAGTTTGCAAGTGAAACAAACTACAGGTCAGTCATGGGACTGGTGTGAGAATTCTTAACTAATTTAAATAATAGTAATAAGGTAAACCCAAAGACCACGCCGCTAACGTAGAACGGGTTTATTCCAATGGATTGTCGTGCATAACTTAAGGTGACTGAAGAAATAAATAAGTAAATCGTAAAACAACGCAATGCTTTTTAGAAAAATGAAACCATTATAAGACCCAAGTCCCATCACACAATGCAACGCAAACCGGAGGATAGGGATTTACCTTATAATGGTCAAAAGATGCTTGATACGATAGAACGGGTTTAATATTTTGGTGTATAGCGTTTTAATAAAAACATTTCAATCATAATGTATCAATCATAGATGGCATAGTACCCCATCCTACTATGTCGCCATACTAGTTCTACAATCAAAACCGCATGAGGTTGTATTGGAAGTTGGGTTTCCATCATGAGTCAAGGCTGGGGAGGATCTCCTTACCAATTCGAGACACTCTAGCTAATGTCTCAGGATTCCCCGCAGAGAACCCTTGGAAAGCTGTAGGGCCGGTCCGCACATACGATTTTGCGGATTAGTTATTCCTGAACACACGTTTCCCGGTTCTATAGGACCTAACATCCGAGGCGCCTCATTCCATCATCCACATAAGTAAAATGCCAGGCCGTGTAAAACCCAAACACCACTTCTAGCTAGAAAGAAATGTGCTGCTCTCCCTGTGTTCCCTTCTCCCGTTTTAGACTCCAACCGGGGTGTGAGGCTCATGAAGCTACGTAATGTATAAAGCTATGCTTATTCAAGCAGTGCTTTGATCTCCACCACAAGGTTCTGCTTTTCAACAGGAAACCTTGATAATTGCATCTTGGTATGCCACACCGTCAATCCATATCATACTATTAATCCTTTGCCAAAATATACAAAAGGGTGTTAAGTAAGAGAATAAATTCTCCGTCACCAATCATTCATACATTCGGCAGAAAATCAATAAATAAATATAAAGGAGTACAATGTCGGACACACATTCCATTTATAAGCCCGTTTTGGGTCTAAACGAAACTGGAGATGCCCTCGTCACGTATGTCCAGTACGAGAAGGAGGTACCCGCATATCCGTGCAATCAACATATACGTCCAGATGGCCACCACTGTAGCCCCTTCAAGGTAGCTACTCCAATCACGGGCATCAGCAGTCGTCGTCCATTCGATGTGAAGATCCCGGTCTTTAATCACCATCTTCAACTCTTCGACTTAGATCGACGTATAATCATATGAAATGAGATTGAACTCGGACTTTTCAAATGATCCTCGCATATTAAAAATCATTTCATATCGTTAATATTAATTTATAACTATCAATCTTTATTTTTATTTATATAAAAATAATTAAATTCCATTTAACGACGCTTCACGTCAATAGGCGACCTTGGCGCTGTTTTCACCCAAATTTGTTTTACACGTTTCTCTAAATCTAACCGTTGGATTTTAACACAATTCATATCGTTGAAAGATCTTCCCAAGGCGAACCTAACGGTTTCAGTTTTGGGAAAATCCGACGGTCAGATATTTCGATATAATTAATTAAAAGTACAATTCCAAAATGCGAACTACCACGCTCGATTTGTTTACTTTTAATTTATATATATGTACTTATATATAGTTATAATTCCTTCGTCCGTTTCATTATCGTGATTAACACAAGTAAAGAACGTTATATTTCCGTAACCTATTTACATTTTTATAATACATAGTGAAATGTATTTTATTCTACTGTATTTTGCTAACGATAAGAATTATTATCTAAATATAATATCATGGCACATAAGAATGTTGATCTTTACTTCGACTTGCATTCACATCCTATATACAAAAAGGTATATTTCATGTATCATTATAATTACAACAAAAATAGGTATTTTTGTGTTTCATTTTCATTACACAAAACATGAATATTTTTGGTGTGTCATTTATAATTTAACAAAAATGAGTATTTTTGTGTCATTTCAATTTCTAACAAAAATGCAATATTTTGGTGCCAACTTCAATTCTACAAAAATAATAACTTTGTTAATCTTTCATTACAAACAAAATAATAATTTTATGTGTTAATCTATCTACATAAAAATGGAAATTTCTATCTTTATCTTTTTCATGAAAAACCAATTCATTAAAATGTAAATTTCCTTCCTTAAGTTCCATTTACATGAAAATGTCATTTTTCTTCATTAAATTCTATTTACATGAAAAATGTAAATTTTCTTCTTTTTCTTATTTACATTAAAAATGTAAACTTTTCTACTTTTAATTATTTACATTTTAAATGTAATTTATTTTACAATGCCAAAATATTGCCTTTTAATTACATTAAAGATGTAATTAAGATTCTCATGTAAATTCTATTTCTTCTTATTACATTAAAATGTAAATAATTTTGCAGCGTCAACATCTAATCTTTTAACTACATAAATATGTAATTTTAATTTAAAGACAAAATCTTATCTTTTTAATTACATGAAAATGTAATTTTTCACTTTTAATCCAATTGACAATGAAATCAATGTCCTATTTTTTTTTCATTTCTAACTAATTTACAAAGTAAATAATGTCGATTTCATTTCTAACGAATGGCGGTGTAAATAATGACGATTTCATATCTAACCAATGACGGTGTAAATAATGTCCATTTTATTTCTAACCAATGACGGTGTAAATAATGTCCATTTCCTATTTAACACATGACGGTGTAATATGACACTTATATTCTAACACAAAAATGTTATTTTCATACTAGTGTGACATCTTAACAAAAATGATATTTTTATACTAATGTGACATTTTTAACAGAAATGTAACTTTATTCCTAATGCAACATTTTACAATAAAAATGTTAATTCTTTTAAATGCAACATTTTACACTAAAAATGTTAATTCTATTAAGTGCAACATTCTTAACAAAAGTGAACCTTTATTCCTTATGCAACATTTTATAAGATAAAAATGTTACTTTCCTATGCTAACATTTTATATAATAAAAATGATCTTTTTCTAATGCTAAAATCTTAAATAATAAAAATGATCTTTTTATAATGTTAACATCTTAAATAATAAAAATGATCTTTTTTTATAATGTTAACATCTCATACATAAAATGAGATTTTATTATGTTATGTTATCATACACTAAAAATGTTACTTTTCTTTTTATATGCTAACATCTTATGTAATAAAATGTTCCTTTATATACTGGCATAAAAAATGAGATTTTATTATGTAAACATTTTATACATAAAAATATTTCTTTTCTAATGTTAACATTCTTAACATCAATATGTGATTTTCTAATATTAACATTCTAACATAAAAATGTGATCTTTATAATGCTAATGTAAAAATGAGATTTTTATTATATTAACATAAAAATGTGTTCTTTTCAAATGATGACATTTTTAAATAAAAATGTTATTTTTCTATTCTAACAATTTATATAACCAAAATGATATTTTCCATGATGTAAACATTTCATATATTTCATACCATCCACGAACACAATACGGTCAATTCACCACAATACAATCAATTCAAATAACCTCAAACATCACAAAATGTTCAATTTGGTGTCACATTACTAATGAACAAAAATAGGGATTTATGTTTTAACTAATTTTTAATCCAAATAAATAACATTGCAAAGTGATTATTTTTATTGATTTGGAAATTCTAATACAAATAAATAAGTAAACAATAATGATCTATTTTATTGAAATGGCGATTCTATTCCAAGTCAATAATATCACAAAATGGTTCATTATTTTAACACATACAGATCCATGTTCATACACCACAAATAACAAATAATTCAGTCACAATCACATCACAGCAGATCTAGGACATATACAAACAATAGTTACACAGCAATTAAATTAAATAGATTAATTAACTATTTAAAAAAGAAGAAATATCACCTTATTTCAATTCAGATCTAAAATTCCAAGGAGTTCAGAAATTATTCCAATCAGTTTCAGCATGTTCTATTCGATGTTAGGGTCCAACCAGATCTGAAATTTTCAAATTCGGATCTCGTATGAATAAATTATCAATTTTATAAATTAAATCACCATTTGCGATGGAAATAAGTGTCACAATTCCTATGTTTATCTCATACCGTGTATTTTCAGTTTTGTTCAAAACTTTGGATTCGATTTTCAGGAGATTGGATGATCGGTTGAAGGAGCGGTTTGTTGGAGGTCGTCCGGCTTGGAGTGGCGCACGTGCGCCAAGAAGTGGGGAGGGTGCGGTGCAACCTGATGGCGGCGGCGGGCTGATGAAGGCGACGGGTTCGAGGATGTGGATCTCGGCGTAGGTGGCACGATAGCTAGAGAGGTTGGTATGGAATCGAAGAGGAAGAGATCTTGAAAAAGTTCCACAATGGTCAAATCTAATTCTTCATGGATTGGGAGGAAAAGAAGAGAGAAGGTGGGAGGTATATAGCGGCTGCGGGTTTGAGGAATCGGGGAAGAAGGTCTCGACATCTGTGCTCTTTAAATAATAAAATATTATTTTATTCCCTAATTTTCCAATAAAGGCCCGTTTAGCAACTTTGTCAGATTTCAGCCCAACGATAGTCGTTCTTACCTATTAACCCATATTCCAGACTCATCTAGCTATGTCCCACAGGCCAAAACGACTATCTTGACCCAGTTTTCTTTATTTTAAAATATTTTTACTTTTATTTTTAATTCAACCGTACGAATAAATTCACCGGGGCCACAAATTAACTTCAAAAAATCCCCAAAAATATATTTAGCTACGTTTTGACGCTGCGGACCAAGGAAAATTAATTTCGTTCAATTCTGAGCCTATTTGAAAAATGGCCTTTTTAAAGTCGATTAAAATTGACTGAAATTGACAAAACAGAAATCTTTTTGCCACAGTCACAAAATAATTCTAAAAATTATGAAAAATTAAACTTAGCAATAATTTGACATTCTGAATCCAACAAAAGTGGTTTTGTCGAAAACAGAGGTAGTTTGTAAAATGACTATTTTTAATATTAAAATATATATATAAATCCTGCAGCGACTATTCTGAAATTTAAACTGGGCATAACTTTTGATTACCGCTATAAAATTTCGATTTTTTGGATTCATTGGAAGAATATTTTAAAAGAAATTCTAATATTTTTTGTTTCACTAAAAACCGTTAAATTTTGCATCATGTACGGTCAGTCAAAGTTCAAGTTTGACTTTTCAAACTACCGCGCTATTTCTAACTCCTTTTATAATTAAAATTAAATTATTCATCGTAACTTCGATTTAAATAAATTTTTAATCATTATTATTTTAAATAAATTATTTTAAATATCAAAACCCATAAAAATTAGTTAAAATAAATTTTTAAATTTACCCCAAAATTCAGGGTTCATACAGTCTCCCCCACTTAAAATCTTTTCGTCCTCGAAAAGGAACGAAGCTAAAGTTGTTTAATTAACTAACTCATCTTTCATTCTTTTATTCGTTTCTATAATTTTATTAGTTGAACTAATAATTACACTACACGACCATCAATCAATTAGTTGATTCGCTTTTAAAATATATAACTTTTATATATTCAAAAATCATATTTTCAAAGATCGATTATATATATATATATGTTTAAAAATACGTTAATTATAAACTGGGCACTCCCAACTCATTCTAGGGCATTACTAACCCCATCTCTAATGGGTTTTCTCATTCTAGGATACTGTTGATCCTATCTCTAATGAGTATTCTTATTGGATATTACTAATCCAATCTCTGATCAGTCTTTTGTTCAGTTCTAATAAGTTGCACCCCAAAGATTTGAGCTAACCAGAGCTCCGATACCACTGTAACAACCCACACCTCCGTTCACGCAAGATATTGCCCCCAACTTAGCCACCGTATAGGTGTGGGGTTTTGTTCCTCAAAAGACCTCAGCTAAGTTTCGAGATCTGCCAACACATGGCGTTGCCACAGACTGAGCAAACCTCCCTACTAACACCAATATTGTCCCTACTTTGCCACCTCTCAGGTGTAGGGTTTTTCATCACTAGGCCTCGGCTAAGTTTCAAGATCTGCCAACACATGGCGTTGCCACACAGACTGAGCCAACCTCCTTACTAACACCGATATTGTCCCTACTTTTCCACCTCTCAGGTGTAGGGTTTTCCATCACTAGGCCTCGGCGTTAGTAAGAGATGGGCTCTACTATATAAGTACCCACTTCACACAGACTTCCACGATGTGAGACTTAGGGGTGTTACATTCTCCCCTCCTACAGAGCCCGACGTCCATGTTGGCTCACAAACACCTCACACAGGCGTTGTGGTCCACACAGGAGCCACAATTCCGGTTGGGTATTGGCTCTGGTACCAACTGTAACGGCCCGGATTTTGCCCAACCCGATCGATCGCAAAATCGACCAAGACCGTTCAAAACCCGAATACGTTAACTTTGGGAGTACAACAACATCAGAACAATAACAGCAGACTTTTATAAACATTACAGTAATGTTACATCAGAGTACATAATATCAGAGTACATCGAAAAAAAATTATAGCGGAAGATAAATTACAATATTTTAATGCATTACAACGGAAACAATAAAATAGATACAGCGGAAGTCTATCAATACTCTGGACACATCTTTAAGCTTCAATCCAGAATCCTGCTCGATATATCTGCAAAATAAGCTACTCGACTGCCTATGTAGAAAAGAGGACACCCGAGTTTGCAAGTGAAACAAACTACAGGTCAGTCATGGGACTGGTGTGAGAATTCTTAACTAATTCAACTAATAGTAATAAGGCAAATCCAAAGACCATGCCGCTAACGCAGAACGGGTTTATTCCAATGGATTGTCGTGCATAACTTAAGGTGACTGAACAAATAAATAAGTAAATCGTAAAACAACGCAATGCTTTTTAGAAAAACGAAACCATTAAAAGACCCAAGTCCCATCACACAATGCAACGCAAACCGGAGGATAGGGTTTTTTCTTATAATAGTCAAAAGATGCTTGATACGATAGAATGGGTTTAATATTTGGGTGTATAGGTTTTTAATAAAAACATTTCAATCATAATGTATCAATCATAGACGCCATAGTACCCCATCCTACTATGTCGCCATACTAGTTCTACAATCAAAACCGCATGACGTCGTATTGGAAATGGGGTTTCCATCATGAGCCAAGGCTAGGGAAGAGCTCCTTACCGATTCGAGACACTCTAGCTAATGTCTCAGGATTCCCCGCAGAGAACCCTTGGAAAGCTGCAGGGCCGGGCCGCACATACGATTTTGCGGATTAGTTATTCCTGAACACACGTTTCCCGGTCCTATAGGACCTAACATCTGAGGCGCCTCATTCCATCACCCACATAAGTAAAATGCCAGGCCGTGTAAAACCCAAACACCACTTCTAGCAAGAAAGAAACGTGTTGCTCTCCCTGCGTTCCCTTCTCCCGTTTTAGACTCCAACCGGGGTGTGAGGCTCGTGAAGCTACGTAATACACAAAGCTATGCTTATTCAAGCCGTGCTTTGATTGCCACCACAAGGTTCTGCTTTTCAACAAGAAACCTTGATCATTGCATCTTGGTATGCCACACTGTCAATCCATATCATACTATTAATCCTTTGCCAAAATATACAAAAGGGTGTTAAGCAAGAGAATAAATTCTCCGCCACCAATCATTCATACATTCGGCAGAAAATCAATAAATACAATATAAAGGAGTACAATGTCGGACACACATTCCATTTATAATCCTATTCTGGGTCTGAACGAAAATGGAGATACCCTCGTCCCGTATGTCCAGTACGAGAAGGAGGTACCCGCATATCCGTGTAATCAACATATACGTCCGGACGGCCACTACTGTAGCCCCTTCAAGGTAGCTACTCCAATCACGGGCATCAGCAGTCGTCGTCCATTCGATTTGAAGATCGTCGGTCTTCAATCACCGTCTTCAACTCTTCGACTTAGATCGACATATAATCATTTGAAATGAGATTGAACTCGGACTTTTCAAATGATCCTCGCATATTAAAAATAATTTCATATTGTTAATATTAATTTATAACGATTAATCTTTATTTTTATTTATATAAAAATAATTAAATTCCATTTAACGACGCTTCACGTCAATAGGTGACCTTGGCGTTGTTTTCACCCAAATTTGTTTTACACATTTCTCTAAATCTAACCG
The DNA here is from genome assembly GCA_030737875.1 of Allium sativum. NCBI lineage: Eukaryota > Viridiplantae > Streptophyta > Magnoliopsida > Asparagales > Amaryllidaceae > Allium > Allium sativum. The sequence continues at coordinate 823,259,030 of CM060916.1, forward strand.
TTGGATTTTAACACAATTCATAGCGTTGAAAGATCTTCCCAAGGTGAACCTAACAGTTTCAGTTTTGGGAAAATTCGGTGGTCGAATATTTCGGTATAATCAATTAAAAGTACAATTCCGAAACGCGAACTACCACGCTCGATTTTTTTACTTTTAATTTATATATATACTTATATATAATTATAATTCCTTCGTCTATTTCATTATCGTGATTAACACAACAAGTAAAGAACGTTATATTTCCGTAACCTATTTACATTTTTATAATACACAGTGAAATGTATTTTATTCTACTGTATTTTGCTAACGACAAGAATTATTATCTAAATATAATATCATGGCACATAAGAATGTTGATCTTTACTTCGACTAGCATTCACATCCTATATACAAAAGGTATATTTCATGTATCATTATAATTACAACAAAAATAGGTATTTTTGTGTTTCATTTCCATTACACCAAACATGAATATTTTTGGTGTGTCATTTATAATTTAACAAAAATGTGTATTTCTGTGTCATTTCAATTTCTAATAAAAATGCAATATTTTGGTGCCAACTTCAATTCTACAAAAATAATAACTTTGTTTATCTTTCATTACAAACAAAATAATAATTTTGTGTGTTAATCTATCTACATAAAAATGTAAATTTCTATCTTTATCTTTTTAATGAAAAACCAATTCATTAAAATGTAAATTTCCTTCCTTAAAATACAATCATCCTTTGCAAAAATAAGCTCGTTTTCAAGTCGCCATGGGGGACTAGGTTTCACAGCCGCCACTTTCAAATCTACCATCCTCTTGCTAATCTAATCTCTTCCCCTCCCTCTCACAGATCTGTCTACTCAGCTTCTTCCACACACTGGCTGTGAAACCCAGCTTTCCTTTGTGTCGCTCGTCTCGAGCTTTGCCTGCTCTAGTTTCAGCTCTCAAGCTTAGCCTCGTACTCTTTTATGCCGCATCTAACCATGACTTACAGATGCTCCTGAGCTCAGATCTTCCCTTCCCCTAAGTTGTGTTGCTACAGTGTAGACTACCGTAGGCAGGATCGACCCTGCTCCTTGAGTGAACGGGTTGATTTAGACCGATTTGTCGGTGCGGGTTTTCTCTACGCGGTGGGTAAAGCTTTCTTTTTGGCTGTTGGATCTGGAACAACATATATGTTGTTACTTTTAAGTCATTGTTTGGATTTTGGTGTTTTAGAGTTTTTTTTCACGTTGTGCTGGAGTTTTGGCTTGGTGACTCTGTCCCATGTAACCGGCACTGAGCTCCCCGTTCCACCACTTTCCTAAAACTCATCTCTGCTGCACTCTTCCTTTCGATTATTGAGGAAATTGTGCTGTAGAGGTGTTTGTTTTGTTTTCATTGGATTTTGGGGCTCAGTTCTAGCTTCACGTTATTTTGTGCAAGATTTCATTGTCGTAGTGCCTGGTATGAGAGCTTTTGTGTGTGCTGGTCTCATGTTTGCATCACTGGTGAACTCGGCAACCATGGGAAGCCTTGGCTCCGACTATGCTGTATTTCTGCTGGTGGTGTTTCCTTTTCCCTCCTCTGTGCTTTCTTTTCCAAGCTTTCGATGTTGCCTTTTTCCTATGTCATATCATCATGTAATGGTCCCCTATGTTATGGTTCACTGGTACTACTATGCTTTACCTATTGCAGTGGGTTAGGATATTGTGGTACTCGAGGTCAGACCCATGTTGTGGTCTCTTCAATGAAAGCTGTCTTCACAGCTCTGCCATGGAAGATGTTTGGATAACTGTGCCACATTGTAAAGTCCTTGATGTTATTCATTTCATCTCACTTCTGTTTAGAAGCATGTAAAATATTAGTTAGTGTCTGTGCTAGCTCCTGTGCTGTAATCTTATTTAGATAGTGTGGACGGCCCACAATAAATGCGTAGGTGGTGGACGGACCACCTTAAAAACCGAAATAGTTGATATGTACAATGCATATCACCTGTACTTACTTGTATTTTATTTTGAAATAAATAAAAAAGTGTTACAGAACACTATAAAAACCGGTCGGCCTTGCCAAAAAAAAAATTTCCTTCCTTAAGTTCCATTTACATGAAATTGTATTTTTTCTCCTTTAAATTGTACTTACATGAAAAATGTAAATTTTCTTCTTTTTCTTATTTACATTAAAAATGTAAACTTTTCTACTTTTGATTATTTACATTTAAAATGTAATTTATTTTACAATGCCAAAATATTGCCTTTTAATTACATTAAAGATGTAATTAAGATTCCCATGTAAATTCTATTCTTCTTATTACACTAAAATGTAAGTAATTTTGCAGCGTCAACATCTAATCTTTTAATTACATAAATATGCAATTTTAATTTCAATGACAAAATCTTATCTTTTTAATTATATGAAAATGTAATATTTCACTTTTAATCTAATTGACAATGAAATTAATGTCCTATTTTTTTTCATTTCTAACTAATTTACAAAGTAAATAATGTCGATTTCATTTCTAACGAATGGCGGTGTAAATAATGTCGATTTCATATCTAACCAATGACGGTGTATATAATGTCCATTTTATTTCTAACCAATGATGGTGTAAATAATGTCCATTTTCTATTTAACACATGACGGTGTAATATGACACTTATATTCTGACATAAAAATGTTATTTTCATACTAGTGTGACATCTTAACAAAAATGATATTTTTATACTAATGTAACATTTTTAACAAAAATGTAACTTTATTCCTAATGCAACATTTTACACTAAAAATGTTAATTCTTTTAAATGCAACATTTTACACTAAAAATGTTAATTCTTTTAAATGCAACATTCTTAACAAAAGTGAACCTTTATTCCTTATGCAACATTTTATAAGATAAAAATGTTACTTTCCTATGCTAACATTTTATATAATAAAAATGATCATTTTCTAATGCTAACATCTTAAATAATAAAAATGATCTTTTTATAATGTTAACATCTTAAATAATAAAAATGATCTTTTTTTGTAATGTTAACATCTCATACATAAAATGAGATTTTATTATGTTATGTTTTCATACACTAAAAATGTTACTTTTCTTTTTATATGCTAACATCTTACGTAATAAAATATTCCTTTATATACTGACATAAAAAATGAGATTTTATTATGTAAACATTTTATACATAAAAATGTTTCTTTTCTAATGTTAACATTCTTAACATCAATATGTGATTTTCTAATATTAACATTTCTAACATAAAAATTTGATCTTTATAATGCTAATGTAAAAATGAGATTTTTATTATATTAACATAAAAATGGGTTCTTTTCAAATGATGACATTTTTAAATAAAAATGTTAATTTTCTATTCTAACAATTTATATAACAAAAATGATATTTTCCATGATGTAAACATTTCATATATTCCATACCATCCATCAACATAATACGGTCAATTCACCACAATACAGTCAATTCAAATAATCTCAAACATCACAAAATGTTCAATTTGGTGTCACATAACTAATGAACAAAAATAGGGATTTTTGTTTTAACTAATTTCGAATCCAAATGAATAACACCGCAAAGTGATTATTTTTGTTGATTTGGAAATTCTAATTCAAATAAATAAGTAAACAATAATGATCTATTTTATTGAAAAGGAGATTCTATTCCAAGTCAATAATATCACAAAATGGTTCATTATTTTCAACACATATAGATCTGTGTTCATATACCACAAACAATAAATAATTCAGTCACAATCACATTACAGCAGATCTAGGACATATAAAACAATAGTTACACAGCAATTAAATTAAATAGATTAATTAACTATTTAAAAAGAAGAAATCTCACCTTATTTCAATTCAGATCTAAAATTCCAAGGAGTTCAGAAATTATTCCAATAAGTTTCAGCACGTTCTATTCGACGTTAGGGTCCAACTGGATCTGAAATTTTCAAATTCGGATCTTATATGAATAAATTATCGATTTTATAAATTAAATCACTATTTGCGATGGAAATAAGTGTCACAATTCCTATGTTTATCTCATACCATGTATTTTCAGTTTTGTTCAAAATTTTCGATCCGATTTTCAGGAGATTGGATGATCGGTTGAAGGAGCGGTTTGTTGGAGGTGGTCCGGGTTGGAGTGGCGCATGTGCGCCAGGAAGTGGGGAGGGTGCGGTGCAACCTGGTGGCAGCGGCGGGCTGATGAAGGCAGCGGGTTCGAGGATGCGGATCTCGACGTAGGTGGCACGATAGCTAGAAAGGTTGGTATGGAATCGAAGAGGAGGAAGAGAACTTGAAAAAGTTCGCAGTGGTCAAGTCTAATTCTTCATGGATTGGGATGAAAAGAAGAGCGAAGGTGGGAGGTATATGGTGGCTGCGGGTTTGAGGAATCAAGGAAGAAGGTCTCAACATCTGTGCTCTTTAAATAATAAAATATTATTTTATTCCTTAATTTTCCAATAAAGGCCCGTTTAGCAACTTTGTCAGATTTCAGCCCAACGACTGTCGTTCTTACCTATTAACCCCTATTACAGACTTATCTAGCTATGTCCCGTAGGCCCAAACGACTGTATTGACCCAGTTTTCTTTATTTTAAAATATTTTTACTTTTATTTTTAATTCAACTTTACAAATAAATTCACCGGGGCCACAAATTAACTTCGAAAAATCCCGAAAAATATATTTACTATGTTTTGACGCTGCGGACCTAGGAAAATTAATTTCGTTCAATTTTGAGCCAATTTGAAAAATGGTCTTTTTCAAGTCGATTAAAATTGACCAAAATTGACAAAAACGAAATTTTTCTGCCACGGTCACAAATTAATTCTAAAAATTATGAAAAATTAAACTTAGCAATAATTTGACATTCCGAATCCAACAAAAGTGGTTTCATCGAAAACAGAGGTCGTTTGTAAAATGACTATTTTTAATATTAAAAAATATATATAAATCCTACAACGACTATTTTGAAATTTAAACTGGGCATAACTTTTGATTCCCGCAATAAAATTTCGATTTTTCGGATTTGTTGGAAAGATATTTTGAAAGAGATTCTAATATTTTTGGTTTCACTAAAATCCATTAAATTTTGCATTATATACGGTCAGTCAAAGTTCAAGTTTGACTTTTCAAATTACCGCACTATTTCTAACTCCTTTTATAATTAAAATTAAATTATTCATCCTAACTTCAATTTAAATAAAATTTTAATCATTATTATTTTAAATAAATTATTTTAAATATCAAAACCCATTAAAATTAGTTAAAATAAATTTTTAAATTTACCCCAAAATTCAGGGTTGTTACAGCTCCTGTGATGAATTTCTACAACCCTGTGCTGATGTGGCCTTCTCTGATTAGCCAATGACTGATTTCTGAGGTATTAGGGCATATGTGTCATGCTACGGTTGGCTGGATGACACATTTCTTTGGTTTGATGGCTCTGATTTCTCCTAGACTAATCTAAAGGCTAGAATTGAACCTAGACTTCTATATAATCACCCCGAACACTACGCCATAGATGGCCTACGGCAACCCCGGAGAAATGACGTAGTAGGTGCCAAAAAGTGTTGCTATAGGTCTGTGGCAACACTTTTTTGGGGTTGCCTTTTGCCTCGTTGCCTTAGAGTCAAAGGCAACACATCTGCGACCCTAGGGTAACATCAGTACAGGTGTTGTTACAGGCACCACTAGAACAAAAAAATACCCTTTTACAACTGCCAAAAACAGTTGTAATATATCTAGTACAACTGGCAATCGTAATAAAGTCAACCTTTTTTACAACTGTTCTTAGCAGTTGTTAAAATTTGTTTTATAACTGCTAAATGTAATTACATCTCAACTGCTATTAATCAAAGATTTCATGATAATATAATAAATATTATTATAGTACAGAATTTAAATAAATATTTTATTTCAACATTTCAAATTGTACAAATTTTTTGACTCCACTACTGTACATTTACTCGTATATTACACAATCATTCATATTTACATACATTCCTCGCTACATTGTCACTCGATTCACTCATATACTGACTCACACATACAACCATAAGCAAGAAAAAAATACAGAAAATGACCTGCACCCCAGTGTAAAAGAAGTTACCTCAATTGTAAAAGAGAGCTCTAATCTCTTTCAGCTTGGCTTTTCCAATTGCCAAAGCTCTAAGACAAAGCATCAGTAGTTCCACCACTTAATTCAAACTGCCCACAAGCAATAACCATTCATCGGTACAGTAACGAACAAATACCGATTATCCATTGTTCATCGGTACTAGCAATTATATTATAAAAGGAACAAATGTTGTGTTCTTCGTGCGACTGGTTGACAGACAAAAGGAACAAATGCTGTGTTCTTTGTGCGACTAGTTGACAAACAAGTGCAGTTGACAATTTTTGTAATGAAATTTATTAATTATAATACAAGTAATAAAAAATGTGAAGGGGTGTACCTCAATTGTGTGACACCTTAATTTTCCCGGATATACAACTCCCCTTTTTCCTCCAAAAGCGCTTCTTATTATTCTTCCTAACTGCCGATATGAAACTTATCCGATAGAGAAATATTTTGTGATGATTTAAGCATGCAACACACCTACGATGCTTCATACGATAAACATGCATGCTGAACTAGAAAAAGGATACTTAAATTAATCAAGTATATAACAGTCATTTACAAACAAACTGCAAACAGATAATTCAAGTCTAGATGTTATATTACTAGACTGTAAATTTTATATGGAAATACCTTGTACTTCGCTGATCAAACATTTAACATTAATGTTATCTAATACAGCAGTATGCTATGATTCATGGGAATGTCATTGTCAATACAATCATCTTTCATAACAAGCTTCTTTTTTGCATGTCATGGGATCTGTTACTGCTCCGAGATAAAATTAACCAAATGTCTGTTACTGCTTAATGTTCAAAGAAGTTTGTAAGCAGTGTGAATGTTAATTGGGTGACAGTATGCGTTAAGCTTTTGATTTGTATAACTTGAAAAATGAAAACCACTTACATTTTGTTGGATCGATTTCAAACTGAGTTAAATCAATTTGTTCGGGTTAGAGTACTTGTGGTATAAGAGAACCATTAAACATCAGGCATCAAGAAATGTTGCAATGAATATTAATCAACAATGTTAATGCCCCAGCTCCCTTACATGTGAAAACAGCTCCATTTGCTGACAAAACGGTGCACTTTGTAACAATTACAAAATAATCTGGGGATTACATGAGCCCTAAAATTACATAAAAACATCAGTTTTGAACAATTAAGTTTCCCGTTCACGCATCATACATAATAAACCGATTCAAAGAACCCTAGAAATCCATGCCGTGATAAACTTTGATTCACTGGAACCAAGTAACAAAAAGAAAAACGAAGTTCGACTAACTTCAGATCTAAGAAAAAACTTATAGTCTAAACTAGAATCAACCTTATACACAATTAGATCTGAGAAACAAAGATCTCTGGCAATAGAAGCAGTAGCAGGCGTGATGAAGTTCAGATTTGAAGAACACCCACGGTCTGATTTTGAATTGGATTAAGATTGATAGATTTCCATATCTAGATTCAAACCCGAAAATCTATGATGACAAGTGTTAGCAGCACCGTTGCAAACCCGATCTTGTCGAGGAGTAAGTCAGTGAGAAGCAAGCTGAAAGTTTGATGCAGGATCTGCCTTCTCCAGTTAGACTTCGTCCTCCATTGGAGTATCTCGCGGGCAGAAGGAAAAGAAATGCAGGCCATAGTTATTTGAAATTAACTCAATGCTTTTTCTTTTCTTCCTTTGAAGACAGCGGATAATGATGGAGGGTGAGAGCGAAAATGAAATGGAAATTTGGGGATGATTTGAACGAAAATTAGGGATCGAAATTTGAATATTTGGGGATTTCAACCAAATGAAAATTTTGACTGATATGGGAAATTTGGGGCAAATGAAAATAAGCGGGTAAAAGAAAATAACAGCGGGAAATAGAAATGGATGAGGTGCAGATAAGGGTGTTGATTGAATGGTTGAGATTTCATTTTAACTAAAGGTGTGGATCGCTGAGGTGTCATTATTTTTTAACTTTTTTAATTTGAATATATCTATAGCTACTGCAACACAATTTGATATCTATGCTAACACATTGAAGCATGCGTTGCAATAGACAAAAAACAGCATAGCAATGGCAACATTGTTGCTAGCAACACCATGGTTTTTCGTTGCGATAGGTCATCTATGGCGTAGTGAAACCTCAACACTGGAACTCATTCTATGAAGCCGTCATGTTGTTCGTCTACAAACTAGTCTAGCCTCCATTCATCTACCTCAAACTAGAGAATCAAATTCAAACTAGGAACCAATTAGAAGAACTAGAGATCAAACGTCTACATCAAAGTATAGCTTTTCAAATTCAGAAATCAGATCCCAAAAATTAAGAACCGTCCTTTTTTTGTAAGTACAGTTATTTTTTAGATGTGAACACCTAATAAGAAATCATGACTGTAATAACTAGATCTAGAACTATGCCTAATTCTATTCGTTCCTATCCTTTTGTCGATTCTGAATTGCTCATGCCTATTGGACTGTTGTGACTAACATAGTAACGCCTATCATGCCTATTGGACTGTTGTGACTGACATAGTAAAAACTATCATGCCTATGAGACTATTGGGACTGATACCATTGAACCTATCATGTTGTATTAAATTTGTGGTTCTTTTATGTATGTAAGCTACATGCTAAGTTATGTTCATACATGTTATATGTTTAGATTTAAGCTAGCACCATGTTTAAGATCTATATAAGTTCATGTTTATACAATTAGACTTATGCTAGTTCGCATGTCAATTGGATCTGATTTAAATGCAAGATCACGTTTATATGCTTAATTAAGTTTATGTCGTTCTATGCCGAATTTATTACGCATATTGATCTATGTTGTTTTATGCCTGTTGGGATGTTACATGTCCCTTCTCTTTTGCCTTTTTTGTTTATGAGTTAGGCTAATTTGCGAGCCTAACGTTCTATGTGAATTGTGCGAACGAATAACAAGGGAAACGTTGAGAGAAAATATTAAATTACACGCTATTGGCATAGATTGGCTCATAATCACGTAAATGATTAGTAGCATGAAATGGAAAATTTTGGACATAATTTAGAGGGTAAATGGGGTATGACTTGATTTGACAACACTTGTGGATAATTTACATATAAACACGAATGGTAAATATGTAAATTAATTAAAGGATAAATATGCCTAACCCGAGGTTAGAATGAGTTCCAGTGTAAAACTGCTCGGAACCGCCCAACACATCCAGCGACCACAACAATACAGATCTAATGTGAGAGGTTAGCGCATTAAGCCCGAAAAATCTGAGGTTAGATTGAGTTGCGGTGTAAGACTGCCCGGAACCGCCCGGCACATCCAGCGACCGCAACAATACATATCTAATGTGAGAGATTGGTCTTTAATGAATGAATTAAAGCTAAGGAACAGATAGGCTAAGAATGGTAGGGTTCAGTTAATTAAGGCAACACTTAACCAATACAACATGTTAATCAAACAAATGGGTGGGGTTAGGTAAAAATGGAGAACACTTAACCGTTATAACATGTTGATTAGGAAACCCTAGTAATGGGGACCCATTTTAGCAGTAACCCACATAGATGTTTCAAGCTACCCTGAACTAGGCAGGGTGGGGCACGATTACTGGGCTGATTATAAGCGGTCAAAATAGCGGTAGGTGGTGCAGAAGTGAAGTTTCGACGGAGTATGGGCGTGCACGTACTTCGGAGTGGAAAAGCAGGCAATGGACATCAGTAGTATACACTGTGCATCTTGAATTTGTGTTGGGTTTCCACCATAGAAATTGATACACCCCATGGTGAGGCCAACACAGGTATCTACAATCGATCAGGGCCGAATGATACAAGTAAGAAATACATGCGAGTAGAAGCCGATCGGGAAAGGGATCACTTTGTAATGAACATATGATGGTAGTTGAAACACTAGTAGTAGGTGCAGAGAAATAGAAATGAGTGTGATAGTATATTCAGTTTATCTTGCCTTATCTTATGTTATCTTATTTCTTATCCTATGTTCAGTTTATTCATGTCAAGATCCTTTTACCCGTTTACATGCTAAATAATCACTGGACTTACCAGACTTATGTGTGACCTATTTTCTTTTGCCTTCTTTTCTTCCGTTCCTCCTCCCCTCCCCCCTCCCCACTCCCCCCCAGGTCTGTAGGGAGGTAATACTTCAGCTTAGTGCATACCTTTTCCTGTTTGAAGAGAGTAGATGTATTGTTTGGATTCTCTCTTCTTGGACTATGGTTGTGGTTACACTTTTATTGTGGGTTTATGCTGCTTTACTACTGTTTTATGCTTCTTTATGTACTTGGAGTTTTAAATCAAGACATATGTTTCATTGTAATAATTTAGAAGTTGGGTTTTGAGACAATGCTTGTAAAGTTTTCACTGAACCACACTACTTATAAAATGATTTCAGTTTTCCGCTGTTTATATGTCTATCTTGTAAATTATATGCGTCTTTTACCTAAAACGCTTCACTAAAGTTAATGCATTCCCTTTGTGAGTGACCTTAACGGAGGTGGGGTGTTTCACTTGGTATTAGAGCAATGGTTTACCAGATTAGATAAAAGTTTTTGAAAACTATTTTTCAAAAAGAAGTTTAAAGAAGCAATTTCAAGAAAATTGTTGTTTTATTATAAAGGCATAATCCCCAAAGCCATATGCACTATCTTTCTATCCTTTGTTTTGAACCTTTTTTTCGTTTCAGCATGTCTGGGGATCTTAATCTTCCTGAGGACGTACCGGGACCTGGTTGGTTCAGAAGGTACCTGGAGGCTAGGGCTAATGACGAAGGCCCAACAGACGTTCCTCCTCCCCCAGTTGCAGCCGTTCCTCCTCCTCCTCCTCCTCGTGTGAATGCTTTCTCGAAGATATGTAGAGACTTTCGAGCTATGGGTGGAAAGAACTTTAATGGGACTGAGTCATTTGTGGAAGCAAGAAACTGGCTCAAGGAAACAGAAGATTTGTTTGTTATCTTTGAAGTGGACGATAGGAAGAAGATACAATTGGCTGTATGGTTACTTAAGGACGAAGCCTCTTATTGCTGGGAAGTTACTAATGCAGAGAGACCAGTTGAAACTAAGGAGGATTTCAGAGGGAGATTTGAAAATAAGTTCCTCTCGCAAGCTGAATGAATCCTACAAATGGAGAAGTTCTTAGCACTCAAATAGGGAAACCTATCGGTTAAGGAATACGTCAATCAATTCAACCAGCTGGCTAGATTCGGACTGGAGTTAGTAAACACTCCACATAAAAAGGCTCTCTGATTCGTTAAAGGGTTAAATGAGCAACTGCACAGCCTAGCTATGTCCCATATACCTATGGGTGCGACTTTTGAGAGACTGGTGGACATGGCACTGTTACAAGAGGAAGACAATGGTGGCAAGAAAGAGGCAAAGGTGGATGAACCTCTAGACAAGAAAGTGGAGGGATTGCAGAATAAGAAGACGGATTCCAAGAAAGGTGGGAAGAATAACAAACCCCGTGACAAAAGGAAGTGTAAATTTTGTGGCATACCTAGACATCTAATTAAAGACTGTAGGAAGAAGAAGAGGAAGATGGGTGGTTGCTTTCAATGCGGCGAGACTGGACATATGGCTAAGGATTGCCCAAAAAGGCAAGGGCAAGGGCAGAGGACTAGATCCACTTCTGGAGGACAGATTCATGCTCTCATGGCACCTCCACAAGAAAGAGGTAGAAATATTTCTGTTGAGAGTTTAGTTTATCTTTCTGATCATCTAGTTCGTACTCTTTTTGATTCTGGCGCATCACACTCTTTTATATCTACTGCTTTAGTTGAATCTCTGCACCTAGATACCAGTGTAGTAGAGGATCCCATGGTTGTTTCAAATCCAATTGGGGGCTGGGCTTATTTATTAATGATTTGTTTAGATTTGGAAATTTATACACTAAGCATTGGGTTTAGATGTAATGCTTATGTTTTGGGCTTCACGGGCTATGGGTTGATTGTAGGCATGGATTGGTTATCCAGAAATGGTGTCATCCTCGATTGTGAAAAGAGAGTGGTTAGACTTGTGACTCGCCTCGGTACTCTCAAAATCTCTGGTAATCCCATGAATTCTGTTATGCTTAGCTATCTAGAATCTCGTGATGCATCTGTTGAAAACCTGCAATCTGTTAGAGTAGTCAGTGAATACTTGGATGTCTTTGAAGAGGTGAAGGGCTTACCTCCAAAGCGAGAGATAGACTTCCGCATATACCTTGTTGACAATGAAAAACCTGTTGCCTTACCCGTTAGACATATGGCCCCAAGGGAAAGGAAAGAGCTCGGCAAGCAAGTCAAATAATTGCTTGAAAAGGGGTTCATAAGGCGGAGTACTTCTGAATGGGGTGCCCCGGTGGTGTTTGCAACCAAAGCAGATGGTTCACTTCGTTTGTGCGTAGGCTATAGGGAGCTAAACAAGCTGACCAAGAAGAATAGGCACCCACTTCTTAGAATAGATGACTTCTTTGACCAACTCGTAGGTGCCTCGGTTTTCTCCCACCTAGATATGGCCACCGGATTTCATCAGCTAAGAGTGGCAGAAGACATCATAAATAAGACCGCGTTCAGGACCCCGGATGGTCTCTTCGAATAGCTTGTCATGCCTTTCGGCTCGACAAATGCACTGGCCTATTTCGTGGACCTGATGAGTAGGGTATTCAGAGAGTTCCTTAATAAATTTGCAGTGGTCTTCGTGGACGACATTTTCATTTTCTCAAAAAGTGAGGAATACCATGCTCTGCATTTAAGGGAAGTTATGGATACTCTTCGTGCACACCAACTGAAAGCAAAATTCTCCAAATGCCATTTTGGGAGAGAAGAAGTAAGGTTTCTTAGACATGTGGTGTCCAAAGAGGGGATAGTTGTGGATCCTGCAAAAATAGTTGCGGTGCAAGATTGTAAGATCCCCCGGAATGCAACCGAAGTACGAAGTTTTCTCGGGCTAGCGGGCTTTCACAGAAAGTTCATTAAGGATTGTGCGAAGATCTCAGCCCCACTTACTAGACTGACCAAGAAGAACCTAACTTTTGCCTGGGACTTGGATTGCAACATTGCTTTCCAACGATTGAAAAGGGCTCTGACAACAGCCCTAGTTCTGACATTGCCTGACGGAAGCAAGATGTTTACCGTATACACAGATGCATGCGGTATAGAATTAGGCGTTGTCTTGATGCAAGAAGGCAAATTAGTTTGCTATGGAGGAAGGCAGATGAAAGTACATGAGAAGAACTACCCAACTCATGATTTAGAGCTAGCTGCCATTGTTTTCTCTCTTAAGTCATGGCGTCATTACCTACTAGGAGAAAGGTTTGAATTGTTTACTGACCATAAATCTTTAAAGTACCTTTTCTCATAGAAAGATCTTAACTTAAGACAACAAAGATGGATGGAATTTCTGGCCTCATACGATTTTGAGATTGCTTATACCCCTGGCAAGGGAAATGTGGTAGCAGACGCCTTGAGTAGGAAAAAGCTGACCTTGAGTCCTCTCTTTGTAGAAAGGAAAAGCTTGGAGTATATAGCAAACTTTGACTTTAGACCCTCTTTTGAATTTGTATCTGGTTTGTTAGCATCGCTAGAGTTGCAGCCTACGCTTTTGGACTCAATAGGAAACGCGCAACGTGATGATCCTCAGCTAGTTGATGTGGTGGATAAGCTAATTAGAGGTGAGACTTCTAGTCACCTCAATAGAAACTCCATCGATGATAAGGGTTGGTTGAGACAGGATGGAAGACTATGCATCCCACAAGCAAGGGATTTGGTGAAAACCGTTCTCGAAGAAGCACACCATTCTAAGTTGATCATACATCCAGGTGGGGACAAGATGTATAAAGACATAAGAAGGGTTTTCTTCTGGAATGGCATGAAGAAGGATGTAGCTGAGTTTGTCTCTAAATGCTTGATATGCCAGTAAGTCAAGGCAGAACAGAAGAAGCCTGGTGGTCTGCTTCATCCTCTAGAGGTCCCACAATGGAATTGGGATGGCATTTCGATGGGCTTTATTGATGGGTTGCCTAGGTCAAGAAGGGGCAATACCAGCATTTGGGTAATAGTGGACAGGCTCACTAAAAGCACTCAATTTGTACCCGTTAAAAGTAGGAGGACTGCCTCATCGTTAGCATCCATTTATCTTAAAGAGGTGGTTCGACTGCATGGAATACCATCTGGCATAGTAAGTGATCGAGATCCTATCTTTACGAGCGAGTTTTGGAAGAGTTTGCAAAAGGCTGTAGGCACACAGCTATGCTTAAGCCCTGCCTATCACCCTCAAACCCGTGGTCAGACGGAAAGAGTGAATAGAGTATTAGAAGATCTCTTGAGATTGTGCATTCTTGATTTTTGGGTAACATGGGAGGATCACCTTCCTTTGGTGGAGTTCGCCTACAACAATAGCTACCAAGCCACCATAGGCATGGCACCCTTCGAGGCTTTATATGGAAGACCATGCCGATCACCAACTTGTTGGTGGGAGTCTACGGACAAGCCTGACTTGGGCGTGACATGCTTAGAGAAACTTCAGAGAAGGTGGACTTGATACGAAGACGAATGAAGACCGCACAAGATAGACAGAAGTCTTACGCTGATAAAAGAAGGACCAACCTTGAGTTTGAGGTTGGAGACAGGGTTTTCCTTAAAGTATCTCCTTTGAGGAATGTCGTTCGCTTTGGGTCTGCAGGAAAATTGGCACCAAGATTTGTAGGGCCATTTCCTATCATTGAAAGGATTGGGAAGATGGCTTAAAAAGTAGAGCTACCCGAAAGATTGGCTGGAGTGCATAATGTTTTTCATGTCTCTCATCTACAAAAGTGCTTACATGAGTCGGCAGAAGTTGTGGAGCCAAGCATACTAGAGGAAATAGAAGTGGAGCGAGAAGCGACGGTGAGAAGAGTTCCAACTCGTATCATGGGTACAGAAGATAAAAGGCTACGCAATCGTGAAGTCAAGCTACTTAAAGTACAATGGAGTGATGCAGAGGAAGACGCGACTTGGGAGACTGAGGACAAGATACGCACAGCCTACCCTTATCTTTTTGAGGGTACATTTTTGATCTCTTGTTTTCCATAAACTTTATGCATGCTTATATCTATCCTTTTAAGTATATCTCCTCGGTCCTATTCTTGATACCTAGGTAGAAACCAATGGATGTAAACATGTATTTGAAACATGTTATGATTGATGATTTGCAAGTGGATGCTAGTGGTTGCTCGTGGATGCATATACACACACACTAGGTACTAGATCGGCTCGGTCACTTTCATATTGCATATGCATATATGTATTTATATATGGATTGGAACTTGATGTGTTATCTTGTGGACGTTGCATTTGTATGAATGATTGTGCACTCATGTAGAAAGTATAATTAGGAATAATTGCATACATAATGGACTCATGGCACTGACATGATTCACATCAAGGAGGTCAACTGAATCAGTGGACTGCCTGATTTTGCATTGGATAAGGACATATACACACACTATGCATATGATCATGAAAGCATTAGAAATCTTTTTTTAAGGACAGCGGATGGCTGTGATTGACGGTTGAGTAGATGGATGTTGGATGTTAGGATACATTCTTCTTAACTTAGAGATTTCGGGGACGAAATCCTTTAAGGAGGGGAGAATGTAACACCCCGTATTTTCTATGAACATTAAAGTGACGAATTAAAGAATACTTAATTTTAAAAGTGAGAATTAAGGGAAATGGGTTACACCATTGCATTCGTCTTGGAATTCTGCTTGAGATAGAGTCTGAGTTTGTATGAATCGGACTCCGTATGAAGAAGTTACGGAGTTCAGAAGATTTCAAGTTCAAGCAGAAAATAAATATAAATAATAATTAAATAATAATAAAAAATAGTTCAAAATTCAAAATCGATTAAGCGGGAAATTTCCCGCTCAGGGTATCGACCCCCTCTAGGGGGAGTCGACATAGGTGTCGACCCCCCTATAGGGGAGTCGACCCCGCCTGTAGGGAGTCGACCCCTTTTTAGATCCAGCTCCTGTAACGAATTTTTACAACCCTGTGTTGATGTGGCCTTCTCCGATTGGCCAATGACTAATTTCTGAGGTATTAGGGCATATGTGTCATGTTATGGTTGGGTGGATGAAACATCTCTTTGATTTGATGGCTCTGATTTCTCCTAGACTAATCTAAAGGCTAGAATTGAACCTAGACTCCTATATAATCACCACAAACCTCAACCCTAGAACTCATTCTATGAGTTTGTCATGCTATTCATCTACAAACTGGTCTAGCCTCCATTCATCTACCTCAAACTAGAGAATCAAATTCAAACTAGGAATCAATTAGAAGAACTAGAGAATCAAATGTCTACATCAAAGGATAGTTTTTCAAATTCAGAAATCAGATCCCAAAAATCAAGTTCCGTCCTTTTTCTGTAAGTACAGTTATTGTTTAGATGTGAACACCTAATAAGAAATCATGACTGTAATAACTGGATCTAGAACTATGCCTGATTCTATTCATGTCTATCCTTTTGTCGATTCTGAATTGCTCATGCCTATTAGACTGTTGTGACTGACATAGTAAATCCTATCATGCCTATTGGACTGTTGTGACTGACATAGTAAAACCTATGATGCCTATGAGACTATTGGGACTGATACCATTGAACCTATCATTTTGTATTAAATTTGTGGTTCTTTTATGTATGTAAGTTACATGCTAAGTTATGTTCATACATGTTATATGTTTAGATCCAAGCTAGTATCCATGTTTAAGATCTATATAAGTTCATGTTTATACAATTAGACTTATGCTAGTTCGCATGTCAATTGGATCTAATTTAAATGCAAGATCACGTTTATATGCTTAATTAAGTTTATGTCGTTCTACGCTGAATTTATTACATATATTGATCTATGTTGTTTTATGCCTGTTGGGATGTTACATGTCCCTTTTCTTTTCCCTTTTTGTTTATGAGTTAGGCTAATTTGCGAGCCTAACGTTCTATGTGAATTGTGCGAACGAATAATGGGGGAGACGTTGGGGGAAAATATTAAATTACATATTATTGGCATAGATTGGCTCATAATCATGTAAATGATTAGTAGCATGAAATGACATAATTAGGACATAATTTAGAGGGTAAATAGGGCATGACTTGATTTGACAACACTTGTGGATAATTTACATATAAACATGAATGGTAAATATGTAAATTAATTAAAGGATAAATATGCCTAAACCGAGGTAGATTGAGTTGCGGTGTAAGACTGCTCAGAATCGCCCGACACATCCAGCGACCGTAACAATACAGATCTAATGTGAGAGGTTAGCGCATTAAGCCCGAAAAACGCGAGGTTAGATTGAGTTGCGGTGTAAGACTGCCCGGAACTGCCCGGCACATCCAGCGACTGCAACAAAACATATCTAATGTGAAAGGTTGGTTCTTTAATGTAACACCCCACGTCCATTAATGTCACTCACAAAGGGAATGCATTAACTTCCATGGAGGTTATAAGTGAATATAGAACAGAAAAATTACAACAAGACAGATAATAAATAGTACTTGGAAATCTAAAACTTCATTTTATTGCAGCGGAAATTAAACATGTTTGTTACATCATAAAACCATAGATCATAACCAAGTACAATATCCATCTTCATAAAAACAAAATACATAATCCCATTACATAAATAGCCATTAAAAAGATAACAAGCTAGACTTTACTTCAACGGTCCAAGCTTTCCAAAGAGAGATGAAGCAATTCAATCAAACTCCACTAGATCTGGCCCAACCTGAGGACCTGGAGGGGGAAAAAGGATAGAAATAGAGGGGGTCAGACATAAAGTCTGGCGAGTATGATAATTCTAACAATACTATTATCAAAATAACTAGACTAAGGCATAAGCTGGAAGATAAGTAAATGTCTATGAACTCTTAGGAAGATAAAGATAGCGTTTAAGATAACGTTAAAGATAACGGTAAAGGCACACCTAATTACTAACGAATGATTACTACACTGCACCACACATTACCCTATTGTTTGATCCCACTTGCTTCACACAGAAACTTTATAAATAGCCTTACGTACCCCTAGGTGACTACATAGGTGCCGTCTGCCCCTATCTCCACTAGGTGTACCCCACTACCCACTTTCGATCGACTCCCTACTCGTAGATACCCGTGCTGGCCCCACAGTGGGGTATATCACTCCCCTAAAGTGGCAACCCGATACAACTTGAGAATGCACGGCTTATACCTACACGATGCAACAATGTCTTATCTACCAGCCCGGGTCCACATACGCATATGAAACCCGTTGGACTTGCGTTGCCACCGCTCCCCGTTTTGGCCTCTTACAGTCAAACCCAGCATGCGTGTCCCGTCCTCGACTTGGGACGAGCCCACAAAGATACGTTTGGTATACTGATCGAAATGGGCCCCCACAAGCTACCCACCTAAGCTTGTCACTAGTATATCCCACTTAACCCTCTTAGTCATGTTCATTTACATGTGTGTTTGGTTAAGTCTTACTAATCGTATTTCACATGCCACTAAGGGTACCCCCTAGATTCCTCATGCCACCCAAGGCACCTACTTAACCCTCATGTCCCACCTTACATGTTTATCTGGTTAAGTATTTCTTAATTCATTCAGGCCATAACCTCATAAAGACCTCTCACATTAGACTGGCATTTATGGCAGCTGGATTTGCCGGGCGGGTCCGGGCAGTCTTACACCATAAAAGAGTCTAACCTCGTGTCTTTACAACTGTTATGCTTTAGTTTAGGCCTAAGACCTCTCACATTGGGCTGACATTTGTGACCACTGGATTTGCCGGGCGGGTCCGGGCAGGTTTATGTCACAAACGAGTCCAACCTCGTGTCCTAAGCATTGATTAACACTTAAAATCTTTTACCCCAGTTTTAATAATTCCCTATTCAAATTATTAATTAAGTCAACTTTTAATGATGCCCATAATTGACTCAATTATGGCCATCCACTTATGGCATGCAAAATCATATCAATTGCACCCCAACTTTTTAATATTAAATCCTTAATATTAGCCCTACCCCACGTTTATACGTTCGCTTATTCAATGCATAATATAGGCTAGACTTGTATAGTCTAACACCTAGCACAAAGATAAATTATCACAACATATAGACAATTAAAATAAATATAATCATAATAGGGGTGAAACTTGCATAAACTACACATGTTAAGGATTAAAAGGTGTCAACTTGTTAAATGTCTCAATTTATATGATATGATCGTAACCCAAATCTATACATAAACTTGCATATGGGGTTTTTAGGCAACATAATGTTGGTGTGAACTAGCATAGGATATCACATATGTCATAGCATAATTCTAGATGTCATAATAGATGTCTTGGTATATGTTCATAACTTTTCTAATCAATCTAACTTGCATATGTGACTTGTCATATAGATCAACATAACCCAAACATGATGATTTAATTAATATGAACTAACTAGCATAGATGGTGACATCATGGCCTTTTTAACATGTATGATTCATCACAACTTAGCATAGAAACTTTCAACATACATAACATCATCATAGCATGATTTACAACATATAAGATATCATCATCACATAACATTGGATTTACAATATACATGATAGCAAAAGGGGTTTACAACAACATATATGATAATTCACATCATCTACTCATAATCCATTCATAACTCAACCTAATTAAAATGATAATAATCTTGTTAAGATCATCATACTCACAATTTAGAGAAGAAAAGAGAGAGTTTTGCTTTGCTTTAGGGTTGAGAGAATTAGAATTGAATTTGCTTTTCTTCTTTCTTAGTTGGCGGCGGCTCCATTGATTTCCATGGCGATGGTATGACGGTAACTATTCTATTTTAATTAGGTTTAGGGTTAGCATTAGGATGTATTTATAGGTGTAGGAAGTTATTTAGGACCATTAGATTAACCCTGAACCATGACAACCAATCAAATGCAAAATCTGCATTTGAGCGAATCGGCCCGCAGGTTGACAGCCAAACACCCTGGATTAACCCCTAGTCGACCCAGCAAGGCTCGGGTCGACCTCAAAAATGGGCCGGTTCGGTTATTCCCCCTCCCAATTCACTGTTTTGAACTTTTTCGCATATTTATTTATTTAATTTTTTAATTTATATATATATATATATATATTTCTCTGTGCAACCCATTTCACTTAATTCTTTTCTAAAAATTAAGTATACTTTAATTTGTGAATTTTAATGTTATAAAATTACGGGGTGTTACATTTAATGAATGAATTAAAGCTAAGGAACAGACAGGCTAAGAATGGTAGGGTTAAGTTAATTAAGGCAATACTTAACCAGTACAACATGTTAATAAAACAGATGGGTGGGGTTAGGTAAAAATGGAGAACACTTAACCGTTATAACATGTTAATTAGGAAACCCTAGTAACGGGGACCCATTTCAGCAGTAACCCACATTGATCTATCAAGGTACCCTGAACTAGGCAGGGTGGGGCACGATTGCAGGGCTGATTATAAGCGGTCAAAATAGTGGCGGATGGTGCAGTAGTGCAGTTCCGGCGGAGTATGGTGTGCAGGTACTACGGAGTGGAAAAGCAGGCACAGGGTATCAGTAGTATACACCGTGCATCTAGAATTTGTGTCGGATTGCTACCATAGGAATTGATACACCCCTTGGTCGGGCCCGCACAGTTATCTACAATCGAGCGGGGCTGAATGACACAAGTAAGAAATACATGCGAGTAGAAGCCGATCGGGAAAGGGATCATTTTGTTATGAACACATGATGGTAGTTGAAACATTCATAGTAGGTGAATAGAAATAGAAATGAGTGTGATATTATATTCAGTTTATCTTGCCTTATCTTATTTCTATGGTATTATGCTATGTTCATTTTATTCATGTCATGATCCTTTTACCTGTTTACATGCTGAATAATCACTCTGGAATTACCAGACTTATTTCTGACCTATTTTCTTTCGCCTTCTTCTCTTCCATCCCCCCCCCCCCCCGATCCGCAGGGAGGGAATACTTCAGCTTAGTGCAGACCTTTTCCAGTTTGAAGAGAGTATATGTATTGCTTGGATTCTCTCTTCTTGGACTATGGCTGTGGTTACACTTTTATTGGGAGTTTATGCTACTTTACTACTGTTTTATGCTTCTTTATGTACTTGGAGTTTTAAATCAAGACAGATCGATGTTTCATTGTAATAATTTAGAAGTTGGGTTTTGAGACAGTGCTTGTAATGTTTTGATTGAACCACGCTATTTATAAAATGATTTCAGTTTTCCGCTGTTTATATGCATGTCTTGTAAATTATCTTTGTCTTTTACCTGAAATGCTTCACCAAAGTTAATGCATTCCTTTTGTGAGTGACCTTAACAGAGGAGGGGCGTTTCAGATATGTTCATACTTTGCCAAATATCTGATTATTAAATATATGATAAAGTTCGCATGTACCAATTAATTTGAAAATTATCTTGAGGTGGCATTAATAGATGGTGAATATAGAGTAGGCTTCTTTAATTTTCAAATCAAGTGCGCGTTAATGAAATTAGATCGACTTTAATGTGCGAAGGTATGGAAAGAATAACATAGAGTAGGTTGTACGTTTTGTTATATACATAATTAATTAATTTTATTTTACCGCTATTCACCGTTTTTTACGTTGAGCAATTAATGTTCATATCGTCACACCCGAACTCCAATGCAATGAAAATGGTTGCATTGTTAAAGTTTTGTCATTTCGGTCCCAACGAAACTAATTTCATTGAAAACGGACTCCGTTGGTAAAAACGGCGATATTTAAATCTCGGTTTATTTATCAGTTCACCTTTAAATTGTGTGCACAGATAAAACAACTCCAATTGGCTCCAAACATGAAATTCTGCAAGAATCATCGATACGTATTCCAATAAAATTTGTTTCGTCGAAAACGGAGGTCGGTTAAAAACAGTTATTTTAAGGCCTATATAATATTGATAAAGTAATATTTAATTCCAAAACAATTCAAGTTTATTAATAATAAATCGATATTATCGTATATATCCAAACAGACTAACTAATCGCTTCAAATTGAACCAGTATAGGTTTAACATTCAGAAATTGGGTTAAATGATATTCATTTATATAGAAATCACTTAATAGTTGTTAAATAAACGTTATCGACTATTAACGAATTCCATAGCGACTATTTGAAAATTTGAATTGGACATATCTCATAATCCATAAGTTCAAATCTCGATTTTTCTCTTGTATTAGAAATATACAATCAAATAGATCCAAACGTTTCTGGTTTCAATGAATTCCTACTTATATTGGATCCGGTATATTCACTTAGAATTCAAAACACAGTATTACGAACGAGGGCGTCGTTTCAAGCTCGTTTTAATTAATTTATACATTTGAACTCCATTTTGATAAATAAAATCGATATAGAATCCATTTATATTATCAAATCAATATTTAAAACAGATTTAAATATTCGTAATTAACGTTCAAAAATCTAGGACACTATTATAATATTTGGAAATTATAATTAACGTCCCACTTTTCCGTACAATTTAAGTCGATGTTTAACTACCACAGTCAACCCAAATTATACAGAAAAGCAGAAAGTTAAGAGAAAGAAGTCAGAGGGTGAGAGAGGAAGAAAGAAATATTAGAATAGAAGAAACAAGTAGAACATCATAATCTCATAGTGGAATGAGTAAAATATAATATATATTAAATCTCTTTATACAAAAGAAAATTTTGTGTACACATACCAATCATTAGAGTACAACATGCATCAAATAAAGGTGAACAACTTTAAAATAACTATCGGTGAAACCTCCTGCTTCCAGCTCCGGAACGCCAAGCGAAAACTAACCTTCAATATGTATTCGGGTTTGTAACGTCCCATTTTTCATACAATTTAAGCCGATATTTAACTACCACAGTCAACCCAAATTATACAGAAAGAGCAGAACATTTAGAGAAAAGAGTTAGAGGGTGGGAGAAAATAAGATAGAAAAATCAGAATAGAAGAAAAGAAGATGAACCAACTCCACACAGAGTCTCACATTGCAACGGAATTAAATATAACACAAAAATAACTTTATTGAGAGTTTTTGGAAATACTAACGATCATCAGAGTACAGCAGTCAAAACAATCTAGACAATTATAACAACCTATCCACAAATTATTCAATTAAATTTAATTGGTTTGGTTCAATTCAGTTAATATTATTAGAAATATATTTTAAAAACATATATATTAAAATGATTACGAAATGATTAAAAATTAAATATAAAATGATATAAAAGTAAAATTTAAAACTACGAATATATTAAAACTTAATATAAATAAGAAAAATTGAAAAAAATCAGTAATTATAATAAAAATAGTAATTAATTTGTAAGTAAAACTTAAGTTAAAATCTATTAAGCATGAATTTGAAAATAGGAATTTAAAATAAATTTCATGAGTTAGAATATTTCTCAAAAATGAAGAACTATTAATTTATAAATAAGGAAGTAAGTTTTAAATCATTTGAAAACTAGATTTAAAAACAACTAAATAATTTTGAAATCATTTAAAAGTGAATTTGGAATCAGAATTCAGTGCTAACCAAGGTTTTAACAATATATCTAGAGACATTTACTCTATAATTCTTGAACTCTTGAATTCATGATTTTTTGATACTCGTGAGCCTTGAAACTTGAACTCTTCTTCTGTGAAATCATGATTTCTTGAACTGTACAGTTTTCAATAACAAATATCTGCATAGATTTTCTGTATACACACACACACACACACATATATATATATTTCTAGAAAATAGTGTTAGTATATATTTAACAATAATAATTGAAACAAGGTTATTGTCATCAAAACCATTATCGTCAACATCTCATTCATTAACAATCCCTCCTTTTTGATGATGACAACCTTGGTTTATAAAATATCCATACTTGATGTCTCGATTCTATAGTTTCTCCCATTACTCGATTAACTCTCCCTAGAACTGCTAACTCCCCTTAATTTAAGCACTATCTTATAATTCTCCCCCTTTGTCATCAACAAAAACTCTATAATCCTATTCATATTCTAATACACCCCCTAAAACTAAGACATAGTTCTAATACTAATGCTATTATAGTATCTAAAACTAAGACTAATAAACCTCAAACTATTCTATACCAAATCTAGTGTGATGTTTAGTAATATCCTTAGGTATAGGCACAATCATATAGACACTAAATACTAGGGAACATCCAATCAAACATATATTTACTTATCATTTATGTTGTTTTACAAGTACGTAAGTATCTTTAACAAATATCTACAAAATTTCACATACAATAGCGCTTATATGAATATACAAACTTAATTATTAATTATTTCTAATGATCAGGGATTTGTGAACCGAACAATTTGGGTAATGGATACAGAATTCCTCATTTTGTTCAACTACATTCTTATCAAAACAAACTTCACAGACACATATTACTTGATCGTCTTCGTCCATTCCTTGATTTTGATCCTTTACTTCCTCTACTTCTTCATCTTCTTTTATGGGTTTATGAACTTGAATGTTAGAGGAATCATATTTGATAATAATTGGATTTTATTGGTTATCAATTATGTAATTCTGAAGATTCCTAATGATCATCCCTTATTTCTCTTGCTCTTTGGCCATCCGAAGTTGAAGAAGTTGGATTTCAACGAGTAATTGAAGGGTATCATTCGTAGAATCTTCTAGTTTGATAACCCTTGCGTGTGTAGAACGTTGAAATGGGTCTTGTGTAGGCGTAGGGAATGAAAAGTAGTTATTTTGGTTATTGTTCAAAGTGGAAGCAGTTATTTTATAATTTCAGATTTTTTATTACAGATAAAATGAGGGAGAAGAGAAAGATTTTTGAAATGGAGAGTTTAAATAAGAGTAATCACTAACTTTGGAGGGAGTTTTGATGTTAAATTTTTCTGTTATATGTCAACATGCCATTTTACCTATGTCGATATATGCATGTTAATTTTGAAAAAAAAAATTAATTTTCTTATAATTTATACTAATTTATTTAATTATTTTACTTCATTTAGAGAACAAATTCCTAGTTCTTTTCTTAATTTGGTAAATTTTTCTTCATTTAATGGTTCAGTTAATATATCTGTAATTTTATTTTCTATGTTAATAAATTCTAGTGAAAGATTTTTTATTTACATTATCTCTTAGAAAATGATGTCTCACATCAATATGCTTTGTTCTAGCATGATGTGTAGGAATTTTAGTTAGATTTCTAGCACTCATATTATCGTATTAAATTGGTTATTTAGTTATATTTAAACCAAAATCTCTTAGAGTTTGTTGCAAATATATTACTTGAGAACAAGCCAAAGCAGAAGATATATATTATGCTTTAGTTGTTGACAAGGAAACAATATTTTACTTTTTACTAAACCAGGAAGCTAGGGAATGACTGTAACGACCAAAATTTTTGGAACCAATTTAAAAAAATTAAATTCCAAGTTCAAATAATTTGTATAAGAAATTTTAGTCAATTTAAAATTTGACAGTTTAATATTATTTTAATAGATTAAAATTAGATATTTCGCAAACAATCTTAGAATACGAAGAAAACAATTTTAACAGATCCAGAACGTTAAATTATGGTAAGATTTCATATTTTGCTACAATCGGAGTTAGCATGTGACCGCGCGAAATTTAAATGTGAACCGCTCAATAATTTGAACTCGAACTGGATTTTTTTGAGCATATGGCCTTGGAATTCGATGAAATCAGTTCCATTGGAACCGTATCTGAAAAACATAAAGAATTTCAAATTTTGTAGAAACCAGAATTTGTATGTGGTCGTACGAGTAGTAAACGCATAGGTAGATTACATGTGAACTGAGTTAAGTGTTCGCGCTTGACAATTTATCGTAGAATTGTGCTTTCCTTGAGGTGTCATGCAATTAAGCCTTCATGGTGTGCTTTCTCCCCTTCCATCCTACACCGACACCTCGGTGATCCATGGCTTCTCCAAGCCTATAAATATAAGCCTCCTCCCTTTCTTTTTTGACTTTACTTCCATTCTTTCTTTCTCTCCCCCTTCTTTCTAGCTCCACTGCCCTCCACCTTCATCCACTACCGCTTAAAGGCCCTCCCCCACGCCATCGTGCCCTCCTCCATGAGCCACCACCAGCCATGGGCCCCTTCCTCCTTAAAGCCCAACACCCCTTCATTTCCCTTAAAACCCTTTCTCCTCCTCTTTAAAACCGAAACCTACACCACCTTTACTCCAAACCGCCACCGTGGATTCCACTTCGCTCGCCGCTAGCCACCCACCAGCACTAGCGGGTCCCACCCCTTAAACCCGAACCCATTTGCACCCAGACCCCTCTTTGTTTGCTCCTCGAACTAAAAATATAGCCACTTATATACCTGTAAAAACCCGAACCCATTTGCACCCAGACCCCTCTTTGTTTGCTCCTCGAACTTAAAACATACCCATTTATATACCTGTAAAATTCTAGAACCCTATAGCGTTGATCATCTGCTCATTTCAATTTCAAAAAAAAAAATTGATAACGTCGGAAGGCTGCCGAAATCGTCCGGAATCGTTAATATATCCTACAACTAAAGTTAGGAGGAGTGGAGTTTTAGGTGAGAAACATTGAAATGAAAAGAACTAGTTATGTATTGGTTAATGTTTGTGAACTCATTTGATTTATATAATGACTATGGTGGATAATATGGGTTCATAAGATGGTTTGATAATGTTTAGGATGGGTTAATGATATGTAGTATGGAAAAGATATGATTTTTACGTGAGATTTATATAATCACTTAAGTATATGACATATAGAATTGTTAATGTTGACATTGGAATGGGTATGAACCTTAAATGGTCATTGAAATGAAATTTAACTTGGTATTGGTTGATGGATATGAGTATGAACCCCATTGGACATTGAATGCATATGTCGGTTGATGGTTGTATATTGCAGTTAATTTGGTTATTGACAAAAACATATATTCGCTAATTGTTTAAGGCCTATGTGTTATGAACTATGTCACGATAGTTGTAATTGGATGTTATCATGGTTGTTGATAATATGTTATGTGATTACCATGATTAAATATGGCCAAAAATTATGATTATTGGCTCATTGATTAAGTCTCCATTCATTGAAACAATTTTAATGAATATTTAGATACTATGATGGAAAAAAATAAAAGTTCGAATTTGACTTTCGATTTTTGATGGACACAAAGTTTAAGTCATTATGATGAACAATCGTAAAGGGAAGAACTTGATTTGAAATAATTTTCATGTAGTTAAGGCCAATTCAAGTTTTTACTTAAAAAAGTGAAGTTTGGTTAGGGTATCTGAGAAAGGTTTTAACAAGATTTCCTTTTCAAAACTTTGTTATTTCCTTTTCAAAAGTTTGAAAAATAATATTATTTTAATCATAAAATAATACTATAATATCCTTTTAATGGATATATTTGCATTTGAAGTGAAATATAGTTTCCGAAAATTATTATATATATTTTACATAATCAATAAACTATTTTTGAAGCAATTCGATTGAATTTATAATATAAATCGAAGTATGGCTCGAATAGAACTTGTCGCGTAGCGGTGGTTCGCAAATTTCGACCACTGACTTCAAACTGACGTACCGGGAGTTTCGACCGTCGGATTTTCGCGAAATGAAAAATGTTTGATTATAAATGAAAAGAGCTTTAAAATGATATGTAGATTTTTGAAATCTAGCAGTTAGATTTTGAAATATGTTCAAATCTAGTTTGAATAAAAAACAGCGCCTGGGCTTGTTGGTGACTCGAAATCAGATTTATTGAAATGACCAATTTTTAAATAAATAAAGTAGGGAAAACTATTATAGATTATAATCGATGATTTCAAAGAGGTTAAACCAAAAGTATATGGCTTTGAATGATAAAAACCTATTGATTTGAAATAGGCTGTTTTGGCAGCGCCGACCGGCTTTTAAGGTGACCGTAAACACCTTTTATTATTACAAATAATAAAAAATACAGTATAGTACAGGTGATTGTAGTTAGCAATCAACTATTCGGTTTCTAATGCGGACCGCCTACCCCTAACGGAGTTAATAGCATTGTACACTTTACCTTTCAAGCTTACAATACAAGAGCTAGTCACACTTAGCTAGACTACTATCAAGCTCTACCCAAGGAGTCAAAGTTTCAGACATATTACATGTAACAAAGTAAAGATACCCTAATAAATTACACGGAACAAAAAGACCTAGTAAAAAAGGACTAAATCTATAGGTGCAAAGTAACATTGATAGTGAGTACATCATGCTGAAGACAGCTATCATCGAACTGACTAGGCACAGCAACTGTAGAAGAACAGTTGCAGCGGATATCTCGAGCTACACATCGAGGAATGAGACAAAGTACACCATTCAGAAAGACTTCACCAATGAAATGCTAAAGATAACCAAAAGGTAAGATGATAAGGCATTCTGACACCAAAAGCTTTCAAGGAACTAGACCAAATCAATCCACATAGAAAAGTTTTCGAGCACATTACAGGAACAAAATGACAGGTACTAAAGAAAGAAATATAGCATGGGAACAAAGCTAGAAGAAATCAATCACACACTATCAACGAAATCAGCATAGTTTAGTGCATGCGCATCTCATGTTATGCCAAAAACAAAAAGCAGATAATTCAACATACCCCAGGGGTGAACCAAAGCCATGACAGTCGTGAATGCAAATAACAAGCAATAATCTTTCACCAAATTCCCAAAAAATGAAACAATTTCCACTAAAACCAAACAGTGCCTTCATCAGCCAATAGTATAGTCTAAAAAGACGAAATTGACAGACAAAAGTAAAATAACACCACCAAAGAAACTAACCGAGCTACAGCACTGAAATTACAATGAGATAACCATCATTCACTCATCGTGCTAGAGATAGTAGTGCTTCCAACGAGCATACACGACTGGACAGTTAAACATCAACATAACAGACAGTATTCAGTAAGTCGTGTATTCAATAAGAGGTAAAAATAGAACCTGTGCATGCAAATACTCTGTGCTAAACTATTAAGCAAAATCAAACCAAGCCGAAACCAGACCAAATCAAGCAAAGAGATACTACAACCAGAATAGAGGGATTCACTCACACTTTTATCCCCGATCTGATTGGCGAAACATGGCAAAAGTTGGACAAAGAACACTCGGCAATGTGGAGCAGACTCGTCGAGAGACCTAACAATGCGCATTACAAAAATTGTGTAGAGTTGTGAAGTGAAAGCACATTGAGCTAGAACGGAAATCCCCCATATGATGTGGAAAGGCCGCAGCGACTTGAGATCAACAGAATGCAAGAGATGGATGTTCGATTGAGGGGGTTAGGTTTGTTTGGGGGAAAAGGCGATCGCAGGTTTCAGATCTTGAAGTTAAAATTTTGGGTTTCATGAGAAGTAACAAAAGCGAAAGCAAGAAATTTGAAGAGGGAGAGTTAAGATCAAAAGAAGTGGTAGGATATAGACGAAAAAGAAAGTGATTCAGAAGAGATGGAAGAGTGATTTGAAATAGGCTATTTTGAAATGTCTTTTATAACGGTTTTCAAGAAACGTATTGAGATATGGGTTTAAATTCCTCAAACGAGTCTAACCCTTTGGTAAAACTTTTAATAAGGTTAAAAAGAAATTGCAAACATGATTTTGGGTGCCGAACAGCTTGACCAAATTTGGGGATAAGATTTAATCTAATGAAATGATTTCCAATTAAATGAAACTTAATTGGAGGATCTGAAAAGGATTTTATTTTGACGCTAATTATTTCGAAAAGACTGGGTTCAACCCATTTTGAATAATTATACAACGAATTAAAAGTCAAAGATGATGGAAGACCGTAAATCTTCACATCGAACGAACTACTTACTAATGCCTTGGATATGGGTAGCTCTCGTTAAAGGGTTATAGTCGCAGTAGTCCGGACATACTTGTTGATTGTTCGGATGTGCAAGGGCCTCTCTCCTTAATTGGATGAGGAATAAGGTGTCCTTGGTTTGGTTCAAATTTAGAACGAACTTGTAATTGGATGTGTGTCTGACGTTGTATTTTACAACATAACTGATTGGTTTCTATTAATGTATATCAGTTGGTGGCGGAGAACTCTTAGCCTAACACCCTCCTTTGAGATTTATGTACCTAGAGGGTTATATATTAATAGACACCAATTATATGTTGTGAATTGAAAGTATAATATGCAGAGTGTTGCTGGCAGATAGATCAAAGCTTCTGTTGAAAAGCATAGCTTTATGGACATTGACTCTAGGACCATACACCTCGGAATGAGCCGTAAACAAGATGATGGACTTCAAAGATAAGGACTAATGTTTCCTTCTAGCAGAAAAGTGATGTCATGGTATGGAACCCAGGCAGGTTATTTATGTGGATGATAGATCGAGGAGCCTCGAATGACGGTCAAATGCGACCGGGGGAGTGTTATGTTAGGAAAGATTCCAGTCATCCCATTAGTGCTGATCGGCTCTACCGATCCAAAATGACCCAATGGTTGACCCCTGGGACATCTTGATAGAGGTATTTTGAATGCGTTTAAGTAAGATCCTTTGCCTTGGTCCATTGACGAAATCAAATTTCCAATAAGCGCCTTTGCGTTTTTTAGATGTAAACTATATAGCCAACATAATGGGATGGGTCATTGTGCGAGATAAGATTTATACATTTATTTTTGAAAGTGATTTCTACACTTAGATGCTAATAATAATATCACTTTCAAAATGTTTTACGTATCAAGCATGTTTAGCTATTATAAGGTAAAACTCTCTCCTTATGTAAGCGTTGCATTATGTGATGGGACATGAGTCTTATAATGGCTTCATTTTTTCAAAAGCATTGCAAAGTTTTATGCCTAGGTATTCATGTGGAGAAAATCATTCTTTATTATGCGGCGTGGTCCTATGATATACTTTTAAATAATTTAAGAATAACTTATTAGAGATTCTCATACCAGTCCCATGACTGACTCATAGTTTGTTTTTTCCTTGCAAACACGGGTGCCCTTATTTCCACATGGGCAGGCCAGTAAACAGTTTGTTAATTAAGACACTTTTGAAAGCTATGTCTATTTATATATGTAAGCTACCTGGGAAAGCTGGTTTTGGATTTGGAGTAGGAGCATGATTAGGATGTTCTTTTGGTCTCTCTCTAAGACTCCATCATGTCAAAATAACAGTTTTCCGCTATGCATCTTTTTACTTATTTCTGCTGTAATGTATGATGTTTGGATCTAATGGGATGTATTAACTCTGATGTAACCTTGATGTAATATGTATTACATTCTGATGTTTGAGTATGATTACTTTTTGTTGTTATATAATGTGTTATATCCTAAAGGCCATATGTTCTTCCGGGCATCGGGAGAATGGGTCGTCTCATTTGGTATCAGAGCTGAGGGTTAACCTTAGTTATGGGGTATAACACGTTAAATGACTCGACAGAGATAGGATCAATAGTATCCTAGGTTGAGTGACTCATTAGAGATAGGGTTAGCAACACCCTAGAATGAGTACAGTAGAAGAACACAACCCTGATGAACACATTTCCATTCATATATGTCTTTACGATTTTTCTATTCCTTAAGATATCTTTCCTGCTTGCCTAACTCTTTTCTTGTTATGCAGATATAGTAGAAAAAGAGTAGTAGAAGAGGTAGAGGAAGAGCAAGGGGTAACGCTGCAGTTGAACAACCGAACCCCTTAAGAGTAGCAAATGAGATAGTTGTGCCACTGCAACTAGAGCCAGATTTGGAAGTCCTGGCAAAGAAATAAAAGAATCTGGGAGTGCAACCATATCTGGGAAAGGAATCAGTCATAGAAGAGCAAGCCTGGCTACACTCTTGCGAGAGCATTTTCATGGGTTTAAGGCTAAATAGAGAACTTAAAAGATTCTTAGCCTCTTGTTGCTGAAAGACGAAGCTTTGATTTGGTAGGAGATGGCTACAATGGAGAATCCGAAAGGAAATTTCACTTGTGATCGCTTTAAGAAAGTCTTCGAAGAAAGATTTATACCATCAGAAGCAATTGCCTGTCTGTACTATGAATTCTCTAATTTGAAACAAGGGGACTTGACTATTTAGGAATACCTAAGTAAGTTCAATGAGCTTTCACGCTTCGGGCCAGAGTTGGTTCAAGTCTGGTTAACAAGAATGTGAGGTTTATTGATGGTCTGCGGAAAAGGTGC
This sequence comes from Allium sativum, assembly GCA_030737875.1. Lineage (NCBI taxonomy): Eukaryota > Viridiplantae > Streptophyta > Magnoliopsida > Asparagales > Amaryllidaceae > Allium > Allium sativum. The sequence continues at coordinate 823,291,376 of CM060916.1, forward strand.
AAAAGCAAGGTAACTTCTTACGTAAATCTTCCATTGCGAAAATGGCAGAAATGGCAAGCCGCTATGAATCTACAGATAGACAAAATTCCTTAGAAGATAAAGAAAAATGCAATTCTGGAAAGAAGAGGAAATTTGGAAGTAAGAAATCAAAAGCGAGTAACGAAGGGAACAAATCTAGGGAGGAATGGGTAAAGATTGTCAAATGTTTCGATTAAGGTTTAAAGAGACACTTGTCAACAGACTGTAAATTCCCAAAGCAACAGAAGAAAATCAGATCCGAACCCAGCAAGAAGTTTCAGGATACCAGGAAGCTTCAACTGCCACAAGATTGGCCACATTTCAAGAAATTGTTCGCTATTGAGGAAGGCTAAGGTGGTTCATGTCTATACCATAGAAAATGTTCCGACACCCTCAGCTGGTAGGAGGGGGACTGAAGTTGTGGAAGGTACACTTTCTATTAAAAATATTTCAGTTAAGGTAATGTTTGATATTGATGCATCACATAGTTTCATTTCAAATAAGATGGATAAGAAATTAAATCTACACCTCAAGCATATTGAAGAGCCCATTTGTTTTAGGAATCCAATAGGAGGTGCCATCAACCTTTGTTTATACTGTAAAGTGCCTATCTCTTATTTCCATTATCGATTTCCCTTTGATTCGATTGTTTTGGATTTCAACGAATTTGATATTATACTTGGGATGGATTGGCTGACCCGATACGAAGTGAATGTTAAATGTGTAGAAAGAATCGTTAGGGTAAAACATAGTCTAGGAAGTTTTATAGAAATACCGTGTGAAGGCCTAAGTCTAAACAGGGATAAATTTTGGTATATTCTGGATGTTTCCCTCACTCCCTTGGAAACCATTTCGGTTATTAAAGAATTCGTGGATGTGTTTGAAGAAGTAAAGAGTCTTCCTCCACAAAGAAGATTGACTTCAGAATTGATTTGGTTTCGAATGTGAGGCCAGTTATGCATGCAATTCGGAGGATGGAAGCAAAGGAGAGAGAAGAGTTGAACGACCAAACTCAACAGCTTTTATGGAAGGGTCTGATCACACCTAGTTTCTCAAGCTGGAGTGCAGTAATGGTATTTGTTCCAAAGTCTAACGGTTCCTTCAGACTATGTGTGGGTTATCGTGATCTCAACAAACAAACTCTCAAAAATAAGTACACTCTTCCCTACATTAATGATATACTAGATCGCTAAAATGGAGCTCAATTGTTTTCAAAGACGGACCTAGCTACAGGTTTTCGTCAGCTAAGAATTACAAAAGATTGCGTTCCTCTAACAGCTTTTAGGGGCCAAATTTGTTTCACGAATGGTTAGTAGTTCTCTTCGGACTATGCAACGCCCCTTATTACTTTGTGGACTTGATGAAACAGGTATTTCGAGAAGTATTAGACAAATTTGTGCTAGTTTTTATTGAAGACATTCTTATCTTGTCTAAGACAGAGGAAGAGCACGCATAGCATTTGGAAATGGTCCTGGAGATTCTGAGAAAGAATGAATTAAAGGACAAATTTTTTAAATGTCATTTCTAGAAGAAAGAACTAAAATTTCTTAGGCATATAGTGTCAAAGGAAGGAATCTTGGTAGATCCGAATAATATTGTTGCATCCAAAGTTGGAAGCATCCAAGAACCCCCCTCCCCCCCCCCCTCCCACACACACAAAAGTCAGAAGCTTTCTTGGGCTGGCCAGTTATTATTGGAAGTTCATAAAGGATTTTTCAAAATTATCTTATCCTTTGACGAAGCTGACCAAGAAGCAAGCCAAATTTGTTTGGACTCCTAAATGTGAAAAAGCTTTCCAAGAATTAAAGGAGAAGCTAACCACTGCCCTGGTATTAACAATTACTGACGGCAACCACGATTTAGCTGTCTATATGGATGCTTCTAGAGAATAAGTTGGAGTGGTATTAAAGCAAAAAGAAAAGTTGATTGCTTATGAAAGCAAGTAGTTGAAACTGCATGAGAAGAAATATGCCACTCATGACTTGGAATTGCTTGTTGCTGTATTTTCTTTGAAGATTTGGAGACACAATTTGCTGTGTCAAAAGTTCGAGCTCTTTACTGATTATAAATCACTGAAGTATCTTTTTACCCAGAAGGATTTGAATATGAGGCAGCAACGCTGGTTAGAGTTTTTGGCAAAGTATGACCAAGATATACTCTATACTTTGGGAAAAGTCAACGTTGAAGCAGAAGCGCTCTGTAGGAAGCATGTTATTGTCGCTCATTTGATTATTACCCCCACTTTGATTGAGAAGATTTCCGTTCGATAGAAGGATGATGAATTTGTTCAAAAAATCTACAAAAGAATTCAACACGGTAAAGTCTCGGCCTTTAAAATTGATGATCAAGGAATTCTGAGATTGAAAGGTCAAATTTGCGCTACGGATATCCCGGAGCTCAAAAAAGAAGTACTGGATGAGTGCCATAAGTCCAAACTCAGTATCCATCCAAGAGTTCATAAAATGTATCGAGATATGAATCATAAATTTTGGTGTAAATCAATGAAGAGAGATATCTCGATATATGTTAGTAGGTACCTAACTTGTCAACAAGCCAAGAGCGATCAACATAAGGTCGCTTGGTTACTTCAACCTTTGGAAATCCTGAGTGGAAGTGGGACTAGATATCAATGGATTTTATTGACGGTTTACCTCGAACAAAGAAAGGGAACAAAGTTACCCAGGTTATAGTTGATCGTTTGACAAGGAGCACTCATTTTCTACTCGGAAACAGTGGCTGTTTTCATATCTTATATTATATGTATATATTTGGTGAAGAGATCGAATTGAATAGAAGGAAGGAAAGGGGCATCCGATTTTAATTTAATTTTAAAAGAAGGGAATTCACTGTGATGCTGCCTTCGAACAAAAGACAGTGAATGAGGAATATGGTCGGATCTTTAGATTATTATATAAGTTAGATATATTTATTCTATATTCAATTATAATCAAGTGTATTTTCCATTTTGACGTTGTTAATTCGTATGATCACATATGAAACCAAACCATGATGAAAATTGACCATAATGGTTTGACACTCTGGACCAAATGAAACTGATTTTGTCGAATTCCGATGTCGTATGAAAATAAAACACTATTTTACATTTGAAATCGTTAATTGATGCACATTTATATTGCGCATGCTCACATAACAACTCTGATTAATGCGAAAATTGAAATGTAGCAATAATTAATCATTACAGATTTAATAAAATTGGTTTCGATGAAATCCGAGGTCTATTAAAAAATGGCTATTTTAATACGTTGATTAAATCGATGATTTCCAAAATAAATGAAGTCATTTCAAATTCCCATTTTGAAAACTTTACTAACTTAATTCTAATTCAACTAGAATTTATATAAATTGTTAGAATCGATTCGATTCATTTTTAACTTAGACTTCAATTATTTCTTGTTCTCTTATTACAATAACTCGATATATTCGAAATTAAATCATATTTCATTCATTAAATCGATAAACCCCATATAAAAACTGATTAGTACTTCTAATTCAACATTTAAAACAAGTTTTAAATATTTAAAGTTATATGACCAAAAATCTGAGTCGTTACAGGAACTGGTTCGATTATAGAAGGTCCTTCCGGCTGTGTGTTGGGAAAGCTGGTACTTTCAGCTATGATTTAGGTGTGAGCTCCTTGCTTTTGCAACTGCATGGAGTGAGCAACAAGAATGTAAGAGAAGCGAGTTCATGTTCTCATAGCTACTTGGAGTGAATGCTAGGAATCCGTGGTGTAGAAATTGAGTTCCGTGATATGACAACACATCCGGAGGTACCTGGTTGGTTGGGAAAACATCTCTATGGGGAATAAATTCGATCACTTTTTATTATATAAACTAGAACCAGGTCTATTTAACATCATACCCCTTAAATAAAAGCATTTAACAACTCATTTTACTTATTCAAGCATGAGATACGGACCGAAGATATAACGACTTGCCATTCGACTGCTTCAAGTCGGTAATTAAACCAACTTATACCGTTTAAAATATAAATCATCATAAAATCACAGATATAGAACACAGAATATCTCACATTGGAAGTGAAATTTATACAGTAATACAAAATATTTAAATTCATACATGACATCAGAGTACATAAATAAATACAGATACAAAGGAAGTCTTACATAGCGACAGGAAGGAGATAACTGAAATATAGGGCAGACAGAAGGCTAAAAACCCTAGTGAATCTCAAACTCTAATAGATAAATCTCCAAACTGTGATACTCGGTCAGACTTGAGCATTTTGCTAGAAAAAAAAACAAAGAAAATACTCGGGTTAGGACAAACATTCTCATACAAGTGAATCAAATCAAGTGAAACGCTTAAATGGAATGCATCAATAACTTAAAGGATGTTTTAGATTTACATCCCTTAAGGATCTAGGAAACTAATACATATAGTACAATACGGTATTATTATAGTGTTTACTCAATAAAGTAAATATATCAATATAACATACGGGGGATTACCATATTACCCTTACACCATTTAGAAGCCTTGTAGTCTATATAGTACCGTAAATTCACGTACTGGTGTTATGTGACGAAAAGGAATTTCGCTCGGTTCGAACCAGTCGCTAAACCGATCCAGACCGCTCGAAACGCCCTATCGTTGAGAACACGACAAAACAGAACGCATACAAAAGAACATTTCACTGAATATCACAACAATGCACCAGATTACAAGAATATACAGAGTATAAACGAATATTACACAGAAATATCAGAGATTTAAATTACATTTAAATACATAGCAGCGGAAAAATAATAATATACACAACTAGAATGAGATATACGGATACAAAGCTTTCCGGATATCGTTCCAGCTGTAAACCAGGATCCTGTGAATATAAATCTGCAAAACCAAAACTACTAGCTGCCCGTGTCGAAAATAGGGGCACCCAGAGTTTAGGTTAAAAACAATAAACTCCAGGTCAGTCATGTGACTGGTGTGAGAACTAAAACAGTTGTAAATCTTTATTTTAAAGATAGGTAAATCAAGGGACCACGCCGTATAACACGGAACGGGTTTCCTCCCAAGAATACCAGTGCATAAAACAAACAGCGCAATGCTAAATAAAGAAAAATGAAGCTGTTATAAGACCCAGGTCCTATCACACAATGCAAACGCAAGCCAGGGGATAGGGTTTTCCCTTATAACAGCCAAAGAATGCTTGATACGTTTTAAAACAAATCATTTGATACTATTATAAGTGCATAGAGTATAAAACAACTTCAAATCATAAGTATCAATCATAGGCGACATGAGCGTCCCATGCCACTATGTCGCCATATATAGGTTTACAAATAAAACCGCAATGTCTATTTGGAAATTGGATTTCCGTCTATGAACCGAGGCAAAAGATAGTCCTCAACTGATTCGAGACTGTCTAGCCCGAGCCTCAGGAACAGCCGCAACTGCCCCTTGGATCCTCAGGGCCGGTCCACCGATGTGGATTATTATGCCTGAACACTACGTCTCCCCACCCTATGGGGTGTAAGTCTGGTCCGTCAGCCGACCAGAATGCATCGGCCGAAACCGATATAACCGAGGCGCCTCGCAACAGCAACAACCACATAAGTCAAACTCGTCAGGGCGTGTAAAACCGCTGACGCCACTTCTAGCTAGAAAGAAACGCATGCCCTCCCTGACGTCCGTCTCCCGTTTTTGGTTCATACCGGGTGTGAAGCTCGCGAAGCAAACGTTACACAAAGCTACGCCACAAAGGCCGTGCTTTGATCATCACCACAAGACTTTGCTTTTCAACAGAAGCCTCGATCAATTGCCACTTAGGCATGCCACACAGGCCATTCACTCCATGCATTTGATATCCATCAATATATAACCCCTGAGCTCGTACGTCTCAGAGAAGGGCGTTAAGCAAGAGAATAAATTCTCCGCCGCCAAACAGATATATATTTAATAGAGATCAATCACACGGACTAAAATCCAATGTCAGACACACAGTCCATTTACAAGTCTGTTCTGGGGCTGAACGAAACCGGAGGCACCTAGTACCCCGCATATCCATCGATCTCCAAGTACGTCTGGACGATCACCAACTGTTTCCATCTTCTTGGGTGTACAGCCCAATCAAGATCATCAGTAATCACCCAAACGACGTGAAGACTTCTGGTCTTCGACCACCGTCTTCCTCTTCGACACCACGTCGAATCAGTTATTCAGAATGGGGTAAACCCGGTCTTTCTGAATAACTCGCGTATATATTATAAAAGTGTTACACAAACACAACATACGTCTCATTCCAATTCAGAATATTCTTTTATCCAAATATTCCTATACTTTGGGAAAAGTTCCCATTAATTTTATCCAAGATAAATTCTTTAAATTTATTCTTTAATCTCCTTTGAATATCAATTCAAACTAGTCGGGATTAGCGAACCACACCGAAGTAATCATTTATTTTATTTCCCAATCCCAACCTATTAATCCCATGAAGTAAAACCGGTTATACTTCATATCTAACACCACGGTGTTATCGGTAAATTCAATTACCATTTCACGTTCAAATCTAATTAAAGATTTAACTATCGCCTGGAGTAAAACTGGTGATACTCCATTCTCGATCTTTTCAATCTAATTAAAGATTCATTAAAACTCCACTTAGTTTTAATCGTTAACTGGGTTAAAGAATCAGTGTCATTAAAACACAGTTCACGGTAAACCCAAAATCACATTCATTAATTATCGGGTTAAAGAACGAGTGTTATTTAAAAACACTGTTCACGATAAACCCAAAAATCAATACCAATTCAATTCCAATTAAATATCATTTAATTAGTACACTTCATTAAATCTAAATAAAAAGATTTAATCTTTTCTCAACTGGGTTCAAGAACAGTGTTAGTGAAGACACCATTCACGACAAACCCAAATCACATTCGATATTCAATACAAGGCTCTGAATAGAAAATATATCGGCTTATATTCAATATCAAATTCTACGACTAACAAATGTCGTATTGGAAATAACGATATAAATATATATCTTTCAAATTTCCATAACAACACCTGTAAAATCACGAATTCCAACATCGAAATATTCCGAAGACAATTTCGATTCAAATCCACTCCAATGCAATCATTGGAAATTCTGGTTATTTTTAAAACCCTTTTCAAATTCAATTTATTTATTTAAAAATAAATAGAATTACTATTCTAGTTCAAAACTAGTTCATTTCGATAAAAATCTATTTTTATCTTTTCAAATATGGAGTTTTTCATCCCGAATCTTCACAAATCATTTCTTATGATTTTACACAAATTATTACTATTTTTAATAATTTTATCAAGGCCCGTACAGTCGATTTCCACCAATGGCCATCGAACTGCACTTACAGCGACCTTTTTCAAATTTGATTTGGACATAATTCCAAATCCAACCGTTAGATTTCTAATTTCAAATATTCATTAGAAAGCTCTTTTCGATACGAACCCAACGGTTCCGGTTTTAGGAGAATCCGACGGTCGGATCTCCCGTAACGTCCGTTTGAAATAAATAGTCGAAATTCGCGAACTGCCGCGGCGCGGCGCGTTCTATTCAGGCCATTATATTATATATATAATATATATAATATATATTTCGTCGATTTCTATTTAAAACGAATTATATAAATAGTTTTAAAATTCGTTTCAAAAGCAATTTCAACTTCCTTTTCAATTCGTTTCCAATTCAATTCATTTCGAAATCGTTTTCAATTCAATTCATTTCGAAATCGTTTTCAATTCAATTCATTTCGAAATCGTTTTCAATTCAATTCATTTCGAAATCGTTTTCAATTCAATTCATTTCGAAATCGTTTTCAATTCAATTCATTTCGAAATCGTTTTCAATTCAATTCATTTCGAAATCGTTTTCAATTCATTTCAAAATATCAGATTTTGAAATCACTTTCGATATTCATTATAAAATGAATAAAATCGATATAAATATCGTTCACGTCAAAATGGCGTCAATCTAATCAACACGGCTTCATATATTGATATTTTCAAATATTCCATTTCGAATATTTCTATTTCAAATATTTCTATTTCAAATATTTCTTATTTTTAAAATTGGAATGAGGCCCAATCAATTACCATATAAAGCTAATTATATGGATTTTCATACAACACATGTATAATAGCATTGAAAAATAATCAACCATCAACCAAAGTGCACTACACTGATATAGATATCTAACGCTTATAACAGCCTGTCAATCAATCGATCGACATATTTAATCAATCAGGATGAGTGAACTACATATTTCATCCTAACACCCGTATGGGGTTTCAAACAATCAAACAAATATTTTATTTGTGCAGTTGGGCGATGTGTAAAATTTATCGACCCAATCAATGTCCTTCAAATAGGTGTACATAAACAAACCATCGGGTTTGTAAATGAATATTTATTTATTCACATTCACTATATTCATATTCCCGTTAAAAATTATATTTTTAACGATAAAACATTTTATTCCAACATATGAATTTCTATTATTCATTTACACAATAAAATGATATTTTCATTTTCTAACATATTTTAGAAAATTTCGGCGGCATAACGGCACGATACTAGAAACGGGACGAGGCCTAGCCTTATCCCCGGTCTAGTGAAGGCCCACGCCATTCACACATCAATCATATCAATTTCATTTCACCAAACAATTCAAATCAACCCAAACAATCTAACTAACAACACAGCCAAACAAACAAGTCCATGGTCTGTGGACGATTGTGTCGGGTGCTACTACGCACCGTCTGCATCCTAGTATATATATATATATATATAATTAGAAAATAAATTTGAAAGGTGAGAAATTCTCACCTATAGCTATCCAATCCCCTTGACTCTTCTTTGATAGAAATCTCCATCGTTATCGCATCTTCGTTGCTGTAGCCACTACATATGGAAAAATCGAATTTTTACTTCGTTATTCAATATATAAAAATCACATTTTTAATTCGAAGTTCAATATATAAAAATCACATTTTTAATTCGAAGTTCAATATATAAAAATCATATTTTTAATTCGAAGTTCAATATATAAAAATCACATTTTTAATTCGAAGTTCAATATATAAAAATCACATTTTTAATTCTACTTTCAATATAAAAAAAACTGATTTTTACTTCGACTTTCAATATATAAAAATCTGATTTTTACTTCGACTTCCAATATATAAAAATCTGATTTTTACTTCGACTTTCAATATATAAAAATCTGATTTTTACTTTTTTAAAAAATCTCGTCTTTCCCCTTTTTAAAATCTCAAATCTTTTTCTATTAAAAGATTAAACCTTTTTCTATTTCAAAGTTTAAACCTTTAAAATAAAATCAGTTTTATTTATTTCTTTTTAAATCAGTTTACAAATCATTATTAAATCAGTTTATAAATCTTTTTTTAAAAAGAAAAATCAGTTTTTTTTTTTGAAACCTAACTAAAATCAGTTTTTAAGTTCTAAAAAAAAACAGTTTTTAAGTTCTAAAAAACTCAGTTTTTAAATTCTTTAAAAAAAATTCAGAAATAAGTTTTTTTTCTAAAACATTTTATAAATCAGTTTAAAAAATAAATAAAAACACTTACAGTAAAAAGAATCGAAGGCGGAGGTGGAGTTGCCGGAGTCGTTCAGGTGGGTGGCGAGCTTTGGGGGTTGCGGTGGTTCTCCGATTTGGGTGCGGTTTTGGGGCTGGGGAAGTCTCGACTTCGGCGCTGGAGGGGAGAGAGAAGAGGAGCAGAGGGGGCGTGGTCACGTCGGAGGGAGCCGCGCTGGTGGCGGCGCGGTGGCGCTCTCTCGGAGGAGCGACGGCTCCTCCGTCTCCCCCTTTCCCATTTTCTTTTTTTTTTTTTTTTGATGATCGATCTGAATTTGAGAAAAAAGGGGGGGCCAGCGGGTTAAAGGAGAAAGATATTTTTTTATTTTTATTAATTTAATTATTTTATTTTTCAAAAAAGTTGACTTTCACATACGACCTCTAAACGAGGCCCACCGCCTGTCGTCCATAGCGTTTTACCCTCATTCCGAACACAATGGGATATATATCGCAAGTTGATTCGAACGTTTTGATCAGTTTTCGTTAAATTTACATTTAAATCACTATATTGAATTTTAAACGTACATTTCAAATTACCGGGGTCACATACCAACCAGAAAAATTCCAGAAAAATATTTTCTAGCTTCGTATCGACGATACGGTCCTAACAAAACTAATTTCGTCGAATTCTGAGACCACTTGAAAAATGGCCATTTTCCGGTCGATTAAAATCAACTGAAACTGGCCAAACGCGTTTTCCTTCGCCACGCTCACATATTGATTTGAAAAACTATGAAATTTGAAATCTAGCAATAACCTTACATCACGGACCCAACAAAACTGGTTTCGTCGAAATCCGAGGTCGTTTGCAAAATGTCCATTTTTAAGGGCCTGAATTCCATAGCGACTATTCAGAATTTTCAACTGGACATATCTTTTGATTCCCGCTATGAAATCAAGATTTTTCTGATTCGTTGGAAAGATATTATCAATTAGATTCCATTATTTTTGGTTTCACTAAAATCCGGATTGTTTTGCACCCGGTACATTCAATTGAAGTTTGAAATCGAATTATCGAACTACCGCGCCATTTTCAATTCTATTTATAATTATATATAATTATTTATATTCTAACGACGACGTATATAATATATACGTCGAATCTATATTCAAATAAATTTCACGTCGATACTATTTAAAATAATTCATTTTAAATATACTAAATTCGCTAAAATTGCCAAAATAAAATTTTCAAACTGGCTCGCATTTTACGGGTTGTTACAATCTCCCCCACTTAAAACTTTTCGTCCCCGAAAAGGAACAAAGTCGAAAGTGGTTTGATTAATCAGCTCTACGCTCGATCTGGCTTTCATTCTCCAACTTTTCAGTTTCTGAGAATTTTCAAAAATTTCAAAAATTTGGCTAACACCCTAAATTTTCGAAAAATTTCGCCATAACCTCCCCTGCAATGGGAGCATCGGGGAATTTCAAATAGCTTCCCCGGTCCTTCAGATCTCAAAAAGAAAAAGAAAAAGCCAAGCGGCTAGCCAATAGGCTCATAAAATCATCATCACCCAAACAAAACAGGAAATTATGTAGTAAACATGTACCTATTTGTCGGGCAAACAAATCTTATTCTCTGCTCTAGCCTCCTTGCTATGACCTGTTCAATGCAAGTATATGTATATGCAAGCAAATGCGACTAATTTACAATACAATTCAATATTTGATCAAATTAGGCATAATGGTTCTAAATTATCAAACAATTAAACAAACAACACAAACAGCAATCAATTAGTGAATTATAGTTTCAAATCCATAAATTTTGATACATATACAAAAATCATGTTTTTGATACCAAATCACAACAATAGGCCCTATCTAATTTTGGTTCTCACACCAGTCTAATGGAAATATATAGAAATCACACCTTCGTCACTCGAAAATAAATGCTGATGATGTTTCGAACCACCATCAGAACATTGTCGGGCTACTAGAGTGCGGTTCTATATCTACCCGATATATTAAAACTTCGAATATACGTTTGCAAGGCGTATATGCAAATTCTTTATATACTGGACTGTCCAAATCAATATAAATAAATAATCAACTACGAATGATTGCTTTAAATTTTCAAAACAAAATTTGTTTTCACTTTTAAAAATATACTCTTCACACTCGTTCTAGGATACTACTAATCCCATCTCTAACGAGTCATTCTCGTTGGATATTGCTAATCCAATATCTGATGAATTCTTTCATATGTTTCTAATGTGTCTTGTTCTCTAGCTTTGTAAACCAAAGCTCTGATACCAACTGTGACGGAAAGGAATTTCGCTCGGTTCGAACCAGTCGCTAAACCGATCCAGACCGCTCGAAACGCCCTATCGTTGAGAACACGACAAAACAGAACGCATACAAAAGAACATTTCACTGAATATCACAACAATGCACCAGATTACAAGAATATACAGAGTATAAACGAATATTACACAGAAATATCAGAGATTTAAATTACATTTAAATACATAGCAGCGGAAAAATAATAATATACACAACTAGAATGAGATATACGGATACAAAGCTTTCCGGATATCGTTCCAGCTGTAAACCAGGATCCTGTGAATATAAATCTGCAAAACCAAAACTACTAGCTGCCCGTGTCGAAAATAGGGGCACCCAGAGTTTAGGTTAAAAACAATAAACTCCAGGTCAGTCATGTGACTGGTGTGAGAACTAAAACAGTTGTAAATCTTTATTTTTAAGATAGGTAAATCAAGGGACCACGCCATATAACACGGAACGGGTTTCCTCCCAAGAATACCAGTGCATAAAACAAACAGCGCAATGCTAAATAAAGAAAAATGAAGCTGTTATAAGACCCAGGTCCTATCACACAATGCAAACGCAAGCCGGGTGATAGGGTTTTCCCTTATAACAGCCAAAGAATGCTTGATACGTTTTAAAACAAATCATTTGATACTATTATAAGTGCATAGAGTATAAAACAACTTCAAATCATAAGTATCAATCATAGGCGACATGAGCGTCCCATGCCACTATGTCGCCATATATAGGTTTACAAATAAAACCGCAATGTCACGTATTTGGAAATTGGATTTCCGTCTATGAACCGAGGCAAAAGATAGTCCTCAACCGATTCGAGACTGTCTAGCCCGAGCCTCAGGAACAGCCGCAACTGCCTCTTGGATCCTCAGGGTCGGTCCACCGATGTGGATTATTATGCCTGAACACTACGTCTCCCCACCCTATGGGGTGTAAGTCTGGTCCGTCAGCCGACCAGAATGCATCGGCCGAAACCGATATAACCGAGGCGCCTCGCAACAGCAACAACCACATAAGTCAAACTCGTCAGGGCATGTAAAACCGCTGACGCCACTTCTAGCTAGAAAGAAACGCATGCCCTCCCTGACGTCCGTCTCCCGTTTTTGGTTCATACCGGGTGTGAAGCTCGCGAAGCAAACGTTACACAAAGCTACGCCACAAAGGCCGTGCTTTGATCATCACCACAAGACTTTGCTTTTCAACAGAAGCCTCGATCAATTGCCACTTAGGCATACCACACAGGCCATTCACTCCATGCGTTTGATATCCATCAATATATAACCCCTGAGCTCGTACGTCTCAGAGAAGGGCGTTAAGCAAGAGAATAAATTCTCCGCCGCCAAACAGATATATATTTAAAAGAGATCAATCACACGGACTAAAATCCAATGTCAGACACACAGTCCATTTACAAGTCCGTTCTGGGGCTGAACGAAACCGGAGGCACCTAGTACCCCGCATATCCATCGATCTCCAAGTACGTCTGGACGATCACCAACTGTTTCCATCTTCTTGGGTGTACAGCCCAATCAAGATCATCAGTAATCACCCAAACGACGTGAAGACTTCCGGTCTTCGACCACCGTCTTCCTCTTCGACACCACGTCGAATCAGTTATTCAGAATGGGGTAAACCCGGTCTTTCTGAATAACTCGCGTATATATTATAAAAGTGTTACACAAACACAACATACGTCTCATTCCAATTCAGAATATTCTTTTATCCAAATATTCCTATACTTTGGGAAAAGTTCCCATTAATTTTATCCAAGATAAATTCTTTAAATTTATTCTTTAATCTCCTTTGAATATCAATTCAAACTAGTCGGGATTAGCGAACCACACCGAAGTAATCATTTATTTTATTTCCCAATCCCAACCTATTCATCCCATGAAGTAAAACTGGTTATACTTCATATCTAACACCACGGTGTTATCGGTAAATTCAATTACCATTTCACGTTCAAATCTAATTAAAGATTTAACTATCGCCTGGAGTAAAACTGGTGATACTCCATTCTCGATCTTTTCAATCTAATTAAAGATTCATTAAAACTCCACTTAGTTTTAATCGTTAACTGGGTTAAAGAATCAGTGTCATTAAAACACAGTTCACGATAAACCCAAAATCACATTCATTAATTATCGGGTTAAAGAACGAGTGTTATTTAAAAACACTGTTCACGATAAACCCAAAAATCAATACCAATTCAATTCCAATTAAATATCATTTAATTAGTACACTTCATTAAATATAAATAAAAAGATTTAATCTTTTCTCAACTGGGTTCAAGAACAGTGTTAGTGAAGACACCATTCACGACAAACCCAAATCACATTCGATATTCAATACAAGGCTCTGAATAGAAAATATATCGGCTTATATTCAATATCAAATTCTACGACTAACAAATGTCGTATTGGAAATAACGATATAAATATATATCTTTCAAATTTCCATAACAACACCTGTAAAATCACGAATTCCAACATCGAAATATTCCGAAGACAATTTCGATTCAAATCCACTCCAATGCAATCATTGGAAATTCTGGTTATTTTTAAAACCCTTTTCAAATTCAATTTATTTATTTAAAAATAAATAGAATTACTATTCTAGTTCAAAACTAGTTCATTTCGATAAAAATCTATTTTTATCTTTTCAAATATGGAGTTTTTCATCCCGAATCTTCACAAATCATTTCTTATGATTTTACACAAATTATTACTATTTTTAATAATTTTTATCAAGGCACGTACAGTCGATTTCCACCAATGGCCATCGAACTGCACTTACAGCGACCTTTTTCAAATTTGATTTGGACATAATTCCAAATCCAACCGTTAGATTTCTAATTTCAAATATTCATTAGAAAGCTCTTTTCGATACGAACCCAACGGTTCCGGTTTTAGGAGAATCCGACGGTCGGATCTCCCGTAATGTCCGTTTGAAATAAATAGTCGAAATTCGCGAACTGCCGCGGCGCGGCGCGTTCTATTCAGGCCATTATATTATATATATAATATATTTCGTCGATTTCTATTTAAAATGAATTATATAAATAGTTTTAAAATTCGTTTCAAAAGCAATTTCAACTTCCTTTTCAATTCGTTTCCAATTCAATTCATTTCGAAATCGTTTTCAATTCAATTCATTTCGAAATCATTTTCAATTCAATTCATTTCGAAATCGTTTTCAATTCAATTCATTTCGAAATCGTTTTCAATTCAATTCATTTCGAAATCGTTTTCAATTCAATTCATTTCGAAATCGTTTTCAATTCAATTCATTTCGAAATCGTTTTCAATTCAATTCATTTCGAAATCGTTTTCAATTCAATTCATTTCAAAATATCAGATTTTGAAATCACTTTCGATATTCATTATAAAATGAATAAAATCGATATAAATATCGTTCACGTCAAAATGGCGTCAATCTAATCAACACGGCTTCATATATTGATATTTTCAAATATTCCATTTCGAATATTTCTATTTCAAATATTTCTATTTCAAATATTTCTATTTCAAATATTTCTTATTTTTAAAATTGGAATGAGGCCCAATCAATTACCATATAAAGCTAATTATATGGATTTTCATACAACACATGTATAATAGCATTGAAAAATAATCAACCATCAACCAAAGTGCACTACACTGATATAGATATCTAACGCTTATAACAGCCTGTCAATCAATCGATCGACATATTTAATCAATCAGGATGAGTGAACTACATATTTCATCCTAACACCCGTATGGGGTTTCAAACAATCAAACAAATATTTTATTTGTGCAGTTGGGCGATGTGTAAAATTTATCGACCCAATCAATGTCCTTCAAATAGGTGTACATAAACAAACCATCGGGTTTGTAAATGAATATTTATTTATTCACATTCACTATATTCATATTCCCGTTAAAAATTATATTTTTAACGATAAAACATTTTATTCCAACATATGAATTTCTATTATTCATTTACACAATAAAATGATATTTTCATTTTCTAACATATTTTAGAAAATTTCGGCGGCATAACGGCACGATACTAGAAACGGGACGAGGCCTAGCCTTATCCCCGGTCTAGTGAAGGCCCACGCCATTCACACATCAATCATATCAATTTCATTTCACCAAACAATTCAAATCAACCCAAACAATCTAACTAACAACACAGCCAAACAAACAAGTCCATGGTCTGTGGACGACTGTGTCGGGTGCTACTAAGCACCGTCTGCATCCTAGTATATATATATAATTAGAAAATAAATTTGAAAGGTGAGAAATTCTCACCTATAGCTATCCAATCCCCTTGACTCTTCTTTGATAGAAATCTCCATCGTTATCGCATCTTCGTTGCTGTAGCCACTACATATGGAAAAATCGAATTTTTACTTCGTTATTTAATATATAAAAATCACATTTTTAATTCGAAGTTCAATATATAAAAATCACATTTTTAATTCGAAGTTCAATATATAAAAATCACATTTTTAATTCTACTTTCGATATAAAAAAAACTGATTTTTACTTCGACTTTCAATATATAAAAATCTGATTTTTACTTCGACTTTCAATATATAAAAATCTGATTTTTACTTCGACTTTCAATATATAAAAATCTGATTTTTACTTTTTTTAAAAATCTCGTCTTTCCCCTTTTTAAAATCTCAAATCTTTTTCTATTAAAAGATTAAACCTTTTTCTATTTCAAAGTTTAAACCTTTAAAATAAAATCAGTTTTATTTATTTCTTTTTAAATCAGTTTACAAATCATTATTAAATCAGTTTATAAATCTTTTTTTAAAAAAGAAAAATCAGTTTTTTTTTGAAACCTAACTAAAATCAGTTTTTAAGTTCTAAAAAAAAACAGTTTTTAAGTTCTAAAAAACTCAGTTTTTAAATTCTTTAAAAAAAATTCAGAAATAAGTTTTTTTTTCTAAAACATTTTATAAATCAGTTTTAAAAATAAATAAAAACACTTACAGTAAAAAGAATCGAAGGCGGAGGTGGAGTTGCCGGAGTCGTTCAGGTGGGTGGCGAGCTTTGGGGGTTGCGGTGGTTCTCCGATTTGGGTGCGGTTTTGGGGCTGGGGAAGTCTCGACTTCGGCGCTGGAGGGGAGAGAGAAGAGGAGCAGAGGGGGCGTGGTCACGTCGGAGGGAGCCGCGCTGGTGGCGGCGCGGTGGCGCTCTCTCGGAGGAGCGACGGCTCCTCCGTCTCCCCCTTTCCCATTTTTTTTTTTTTTTGATGATAGATCTGAATTTGAGAAAAAAGGGGGGCCAGCGGGTTAAAGGAGAAAGATATTTTTTTTATTTTTATTAATTTAATTATTTTATTTTTCAAAAAAGTTGACTTTCACATACGACCTCTAAACGAGGCCCACCGCCTGTCGTCCATAGCGTTTTACCCCCATTCCGAACACAATGGGATATATATCGCAAGTTGATTCGAACGTTTTGATCAGTTTTCGTTAAATTTACATTTAAATCACTATATTGAATTTTAAACGTACATTTCAAATTACCGGGGTCACATACCAACCAGAAAAATTCCAGAAAAATATTTTCTAGCTTCGTATCGACGATACGGTCCTAACAAAACTAATTTCGTCGAATTCTGAGACCATTTGAAAAATGGCCATTTTCCAGTCGATTAAAATCAACTGAAACTGGCCAAACGTGTTTTCCTTCGCCACGCTCACATATTGATTTGAAAAATTATGAAATTTGAAATCTAGCAATAACCTTACATCACGGACCCAACAAAACTGGTTTCGTCGAAATCCGAGGTCGTTTGCAAAATGTCCATTTTTAAGGGCCTGAATTCCATAGCGACTATTCAGAATTTTCAACTGGACATATCTTTTGATTCCCGCTATGAAATCAAGATTTTTCTGATTCGTTGGAAAGATATTATCAATTAGATTCCATTATTTTTGGTTTCACTAAAATCCGGATTATTTTGCACCAGGTACATTCAATTGAAGTTTGAAATCGAATTATCGAACTACCGCGCCATTTTCAATTCTATTTATAATTATATATAATAATTTATATTCTAACGACGATGTATATAATATATACGTCGAATCTATATTCAAATAAATTTCACGTCGATACTATTTAAAATAATTCATTTTAAATATACTAAATTCGCTAAAATTGCCAAAATAAAAATTTCAAACTGGCTCGCATTTTACGGGTTGTTACATGTTATTAGAGGCACTCCATAGAAAACAACGTTAAATCAGAATCGTAGGGTCTCGATCAAGATAATATACCAAGAATACCCATGGTAGGATTCTACTGGATTGTGGCTCGCGGGTCGGTGGTAACTCATGTAGCAACTACCGTCCACCTCGAAAAGCACTCCCATAATCAAAAGGTGCAACAAAATCAATCACAATAGTAATAGAGATGGTATTGAAGAAGCATGTTCGATCGGAGGTGCGACCTCACTAAACATGGGTATGGCACCCGTTTTAGTCATTTTAATAATGACCTGAAGGTCAAGGCCAATCCAACATCGTTCTTTTTTTTCAAACCAGTAATTGCCACCATGCCATCAAACTTCATTCTGAATTCTCCACCATGAGCATAGTTGTTATAGTGGTATCTTTATTGGCAGAGAGTATGGCATCTACTGACTCCGGTCTCTTTAACAACCAAACATTTACATTTTCCACACCATAGTAATTAAATTTGAAATCATATTTTGGGTATTGCAAATAGATTATTTCGAGTATTAACTTAAAATCGATTATTCAATTAATTGATCATTAGTTCACACTAATCCCTTGTCAAACCATTCGAGTGTAAGATTTTAGTTTCGCAAAATCATTATCATTTGAAATCTTCATTTTGATCACTTTGGATTCACTAGTTCGGACATATGTTTACATTTGAATTTATAAAATATGCTTAGAAAGGTTAAAAATAATATATTATATATATATATGCTTATATGCAAATAGTTGAAAAATAGTCATAAAATAGTTATAATGTATATATAGTTAAAAATGGTTTAATTGTATCTGTTAAAATAAAAATAATTTGTAAAACAAAGCAATGTGGAAAATATACTTTTAGGAAAATATAGTTTGATTCAAATAGCATGATCCAATTCGGTCCAAATCCATATTCCAAATATTCAATCAATTTCCTCATATATTGGTTTGGATTCAAATTTATTTTAAGATCGAAATATTTCCAAATTATTATTTCCATGTTAGACTTAACTTTGATTTCGAGTTTACTTAACATATAGAATTTCAAAATAGCTTCGACGATTAGTTATTATGTCGTTACTTAAATCACTATCGAGTAAATTCCAAATTTACTATTTTCTTTCCATTTAAAACCTCATGTTGAGCTTCTTTAAATAACACATTCTTCCCATTCACTTGGATTTAATCAATAAATTTAAGTTTAACATTCACTTCATTTCTTTAAAATAAAATTCATAAAATGTATTAAATCAAATCTTAATATATTTAAGTAAGATTTCGTTAACCTTTTAAAGAAAATTCATGACCCAAGGAAAGAAACACTTTTAGTTATTCATTGTCAAAGTCTATACAAAATCAAATTTCGTGAAACCTTGTTTAACTAAAAATCTTAGTTTGAATATAGATCTTTACAAATAGATATCATCCCATTTTCATTTAACAATTTACCAGTTCTGAATTTTTTTTCAACACTTCTTATATCATATTTAAATTACATTGGGTTCTTTGAAAATTAAGTCTATAAAATTAATTAAAATAAGATCTTAATATCAATGTAAAGGTCATTAAACTTTAAATCAAAAGATCTAACTAAAATCTTATATTGAATCAAATACTTTTAATAGTACAAAATAGGAAGAACTTGTTATATTATACAAAATCAAATCTTATTATTAATTCAATATATTATATCTTTAAACCAACACTTAAAAATTCCTTTTATTAAAATAGATTTTAGGGATGGAAATGAATACCCGAAAAATTCCATATTTGTTCGCATCCGTATCCGAAAAGCGAATAAATATCAAATATTCGAAAATACGGATGCAGAAACATAGATATCCGCATCTGTCTGATTTTTTTAGCGTTATGCTCAAAATTATATGTATTTTAGTACAATGAATCAAATTTATTTATTGTTTTACTAAGTTAAAAGTTTATATTATATGCACTAAATGCATATTAACTACTCAAATCTATTTAATTTCATATATATGTTTATTTTTAGCACTTTAGTGATCAATGGAATTGAAAAACATTTACGTTAAACTATAAATTTTCATTTATATTTCTTGATTTATCAATCGTTGGCAGATAGAATAATTATTCGATATCTGTCTGTATTCATGAATACAGATATCTAATAACCGAAAATGATTTCGGATACGGATACGAATATAGAACTATCTGTATCCGAATGTATCTGTTGACATCCCTAACAGGTTTACTTAAGATTTAATTCGAGAGAAAAAATTCAACATTTATTTACACAAAATTTCATTTCAAAATATATTTATTAAAATCGATACATACTTATAATATTTTAGAAAATAATTTTTATTGACCACGACGTCCGTATAAAATTTTATATCCTATGGTCAAGTGATACATATATGTATCATTTGAATTCGTTTTAAAGGAAAATTTGAATCCCATGTGTATATATATATATATACACACACACACACACCATTTCAACTCGTATCTCAAATTGATTCGAACTTATTTTCCAAATCCTTGCAATTCTTCGGGTATGTATCATTTCAACCCATAGCAATTTTTTTCTAAATCTACATGGAACTTGTAAGGTGAGAGAAATACAAAACATAGCATCCAATGTGTCATATAAGATGATAGTGCGTGTGTCATATGTGCACAAATCACGTAACAAATATTTTCTAGAGCAACATAACATTTCAAGTTCTTAATTCACTTAATCATCAGTTAGCCGTGAGTGAGGGGAAACTCGGCTTTCAAGACAAAGAAGATGACTATGAAACCGACACAGAACTGAAGTGAAACTAGGTATCCAAAGTGTTGAATCCACATCCAAATCATTTATATACATATACACATACATGTACATATGTACATATGTACATAAGTAAAATTTGGGAATTCCCATGCATGACAAAATCCCACTAACTACAAACCTTAAAACAAAAACAATAATATTTCACTGTTAAAGCTCAGCTAAGCACATACTTATATATACACTCTTCCTTTCCTATAGTTGCTAACAAAGGAGTATATACCTATGCATTAGCTTGACATCGAAATAGCAGTAACTAGAATCCTACCTATTAAACCCGAACCTGAAGACAAGACCCGAACTTATTGACCGAAGCCCCATGTAAACAGGACAGCTTCTCAAGATAAACTCAAGCACCTGGAGTGCTCGTTGCAAACGACTCGACCCTTTTACCAATGAGTTTGGGAGGTACAGAAGCTTGGTTTTGAATGCTGCGGGGATGCCTTGTATGCGTTCGGTGGTGCAGCGATGTCTCGTTGTGATGATGCTACCTTTTTCCCTTTTTTTCGTATTCTGAAATGCCCTAGACTCAGTTTGTGAAGGAAAGGGCACAACCAAAAAGTGGTAGTGAGGGTCAGGTTAGAGAGGTCGGAGCTATGCCTGGAGGTGGAAGCCACGGTATTGGTTGCTGGTTGTCAGCGCCTCTGATGTTCTTTTTTTTATATAACTCAGCTCGGGTTCAAATAGAATGAGAGTGAGGAAGTGGAAAACGGAGAGGACAATTGTTTTCCTATGGTGTTCGAAGCAACTGGGTAGGTGGATGCGAGCGAGTGACATTGGAGGATTAGGAAAGTATAGCTCGATGCCCTCGCGTGCATCGCTTTGGGAAGAGGAGTCCATTTTAATTTTGATCTAGGGAATAACTTGATTTCACGGTTTCAAACCCAATATGCTTTTGCCAACTTCTTTTCTTCCTTTTCAATTTTGGTTTGAATAATTTCAGAGAGGAACTAAGAGAAATGTAAAAATAAACAGAGGAGCAATGGCATGTGTGATTACTTCTTGGATATTTCAAAACATGGAGGAGTTCACAAAGAAGGATGGACAAGTGGTGTTTGCATGCCATCAAATTTTATAAGTGTTTTCTACTGATGTAATCACTTTTTAACTTAATTAGTATATAATATATTATCTTTCTTTAGTTTCTGATATGAGAGTTCTTCCTTTCAAACACAGTCAAATATACTTGTTAGAACATCCACCCAAGGATACAAAAGGAAATGTACGACAGCTATTGATAATTTATGTCTTTTTGTCCCAAAATTAAGGATTCGGGACATCAAACATGTAACACCCCGTATTTTAACACTAAAGAGGACAAATTAAAGAATAATTAATTTAATATTCATAATTAAGAGAAACGGATAGCATCATCGCGTCCATCTCGAAATTCTGGTCAAGATAGACATCTAGTTTGCGTAAAACGGATAACGTATGAAGAAGGTATGGATGGTAGAAGTTCGGCGAAAAGAGCAGGAAAAACCAGTGCACTTGACAAGTGCGCAAAGATATTTTTGCACTGGTGCACCTATGAAGTGCGCCCATATTAGTTTTTGGGCATCCGAACCCAAGTGGGTGTCGACCCATGGCCCAGTTTCCCCTAGGGCTGATGTGGCGGTCGAATTCTGGAGGCTGGCAGCTATAAATATGCCCTCATATCTCTTGTTTTCTCATACTAAAAACAATGAAAGCAAATGCTGTCAGTGCCTGAACTGAATCTAATCCTTTATTCTTCTACAAATCAAGTTTAAAGATTCAAGTATTTCAAGAATAGATCTGAGTTTCAATACTAACAATTTCTTTTCTATCTTCTAAAATCCAAAAACTGTGAGTTAGTTACTTTTAGATTTAAATGATTAAAAGTAAACAAGATATGACTGTGATTTGGATTTGTTATAAATTGTGAATATATGACATTCTTGGATATTAAACTTTATTATGCTAGATCTATCTTTATAGATCTAATTCATTTGCGGTTAATTTATCATGTCACATTTGTGGATCTTAAACTTTATCATGCTAGATCTGTCTTTATAGATCTAATTCGCTTGCGGTTAATTTATCATGTCTTAACCATCATCTATGTTTGTGGCTAATTTGGATCCGTCACTATTTGGACAGTTAAAACCTTGCTTAGATCTAATTCTATTTAGATCATTATGTACCTATCATGTTGTAGTTGATTTGGATCTTAACAGTTATCATGTTGGATCTACTTTTTGATTATAGATCTAATTCTATTTAGTTCATTTTGTACCTATTATGTTGTAGTTGATTTGGATCTTAACCGTTATCATGTCAAATCTACTTTTGATTATGGATCTAATTCTTTTTAGATCATTTGGTACTTATCATGTTATGGTTAATTTAGATATGTTATTAATTGGACTTATGAATCCTTATTTAGATATATTCATGCCTATTAAGACATCCTTATTATGGTAGATCTAGTTTTATCATCACTTGTTCACTAGATCTGTTTTTATGTCCACCTTATTATTATGCCAATTACACGTCTATGCTAGTGTGTGTATATATATGCCAGTTATGTTAGAATAATCAATATTGTCATCTTCCCATCATCTTTCCTTTTTATTTTAGCATGGCTACTTTCTAAGCCTAGGCATGCCGTTAAATTATGCGAATACGTTAAAATGGGAACGAGGAAAAAAAAGGGTATAAATTGGACATAATTTGTAAATGGAAAGTTTGGCATAACTTAATGTTTATGAACATGAATTTGGGCATATAATTAATTATGAACATAATTAGGGAAAAAGAGGCATGAACACCTATGAAGGCATAGGTATAATTAGTTAATAATTGAGATGCCCTGGATTACAGTAGTTAGAAACTGTAATGGCACTTATGACACGAGGTTAGATTGCATTTGTGGTAGAAGTCTGCCCGGAACCGACCAGCATATCCAGCAACCACAAATGTTGAATTTAATGTGAGGGGTCTCTAAGTGCACAAATACGAGACGGGCTAAGACAAGACGTTAGGCCCAACTTGTGGAAGAAGTCTGCCCGAACCCGACCGGCATATCCAGCATCCACAAGTTGTAGGCCTAATGTGGGAGGTCTAGCCCATTATAACCATAAATGGACATGGTAACAAATTGGAATACTTAACCTAGTTGAATCCATAGGGATTGTGTGAACATAAACATGAATAGGGGTTAAGTAAACTTGGTTGAACAATGGAAGGGTTAAGTTAAGTATATCTAGGTTGGGTGGGTAATATTTAAATATAGGCCCACAAAACTTAACCAATTGGGGGTTATGTATTAAAGATACCTATAGGTAAGCATAACCAGTAAAAAGATTGGGGTTATATAATTAAAGACACCTTCTAGGGTAAATATAACCTGTGGAAAACCTAGTGGGGGATACAAGACAAAGGAGAGAGCTTGTATCATGTTATGTGTGGGACCCGTCTAGGTATCAAACGAGTACTCCGAACTAGGTTGGAGTAGGGGCACACTTACTGGGCTGATTGTAAGAGATCCAAAACGAAGGGGCAGTGTCAACAGCGCATGAAACCAACGGAGTCATGTGCGTGCATGGGTCCGGCTTGCTATGAGAATTAAGACGATGTGACATCAGTAGATATGGTTCTACGCATCTTGAAAATGAAGGGTTTCCACTTTAGGAAGTGATACATCCTAATGTGGGGCCAGCACAGGGTATCTACGGAGTAGGGAGCCAATCGATTAGGGTAGTAATTAGGGTACATTTAGATTCTGGTAAGTTAGGAGTCTATTATTGGGGCTGTAACACCCCGCCTCCGCTAGGGTCACTCGCAAAGGAATGCACTAGCTTTAGAGGGGCATTATTGGTAAACATGCACAGAAACATCACAAGACAGAACATATAAAATAGCGGAAGTAAAAACAAACTTTCATAACATTAATAAATGAGGTCAAAAGCCTTTTTACATCAGAGTACATCAAAACCTGTCTTGCCGAAATAAAGAAGCATGAAACCTTTTTCATAAATTATTCCCCAATTAAAACAGTAAAGTAGCCATAGCCAAGAGAAGTCCAAGCCATCCATGATGACCTTCAAGCAGAAGAAGCCCGAACTAAACATCATTGTTTCCTCCCTGAAACCTGGGGGGAAACGGAAGAAAAGAGGCGAAACAAAACGGGTCAGTCAAAAAGACTGAGTAAGTCCTATCTACTTCCAGTATAAAAACAGGTAAAGGTAACATGACATGCGTAAACTGAAAGTAAACATAAGGATAACTACAAGATAGATAAACCAGGGTAGCCGGTTGAACTTCTGTGGCAAGGTAAACTAAGGTATCATGATAAACTACGGTGTTATGATAAGTCAAGTCATCACATCGTCAGATTTCTATCGAGTACATTATCCTAAGGTATCTACCCCGTCTAACATCCCACAGTATTTATTATGTATATTCTTCCTAGTTCTAACATGTATATTTGCTCTGCACCTCTCGTACTAGTATCCCTACCCGCGTCATGTGTTAACCATGAATGTCCCTTGCCCAAAGTCGTGTAATGGTCCATGTCAACCTAATATACCGCATATATAGGTTACTCAAAATCATATGTTTCTTTCCATGTATATAAGTTCAGTCCTTTGCCGTACCTCGTACGGGCTTCCTCATGTCGTATTTTCCTTGAAATCGTTTGGACTGTCACCCTTGCTCTAGCTAGGCTCTTCCATATGAATCATCGTTTGAACTACTAGGACTTACGCCACCTAGCACCACTAGGGATTACGCTTACCTATTGCACGCTTTTGTATTTCGGTTTGGGTTAAACCACCTAGGCCACTAGGGATTACGCTAACCCTCAACCGCGCCCTTTTTCCCACGCATTCATCGTGAATCGTTTTTCTATAACTGTATGCACATGTATCACATCGTGCCATCCGAGTCCTGTCATAGGGCAAAACAAGAAATACAGGACTCGGTCGGGAGCTTTAGATTTATCTACCGATGCAGATACTAAGGTCTGCTTTTCTACACGTGGCTATGGTCCCACGAGACCCCTCCCTCAACTAGTGAAAGGCAACACAAGAGAAAATCTTGCATGAGAACTACACTCCGGCCAGCCCACATCCTACGGCCTACCTCACCAATAATTAGATAGCAAATTATGGTCTGTTGGGTGTTCCCTGCCTTTCCGTACGTACACGCTTGACTCAAGATGGTAGATGATCGACGAACTTGCTATCTCGGGCACCTGATGTATTCGTCGGCTCACTGCTATCCACCCCAGTCTTTAGGTCGCTCGCATAGCAACCAAGGCATATTCTTGGTTCTTCTACCGCAGACCTCAACCTCTCGTGAGCCTAGTATAATGACCTGACAGCTCACAGAGGGATCCCAAGAATATCCTCACGTTCCCCGAAGCCGCTGCTTCGTTACCCAGTTCGCTGGAGCCTTTATCTAAATCAGATAGCCTGCTCCTACACGTATACTCAAACGATGACCTACCGTATCGGGTTACTCATCTATCTCAGAGGTGGTCCAAATTTCCTTGGCTAAGAATTATCGCTTAGTTTCTTTTAACTAAGGTTTACCACTTAGCCTTATTTCCATAATCCTTGTTAACTATGGTTATTTACCTAATCCTCCGAATTAGGGTTTATCTAATGGGTTAAGTGTCACTTAAGTTCACAACTTAACCCGTCCACAAAACATGTCGAAACTAGCTAAGTATCCAAGTCCAAGACTTAACCCTACAGACCATGTGTCAAGTTGGTTAAGTATATCAAGCAATCCATGACTTAACCTCGTCTAATTATCATTTTAGATTGGTTAAGTATATATTAATTTGACCCTATCAAATTACCGAGTCAAATCGGTCAAGCGTATTCGAAACGATTCGTGACTTAGCCTTATCATGTTTTTACGTTAGATTGGTTAAGTATAGGATAACTTAACCTCATCAAATTAACGAGTTAGATTGGTTAAGTATAGGTCACTTAACCTCATCAAATCATCGTGTTAAATTAGTTAAGTGTTTAACTTAACCCCATTAAATTACCAAGTTAAGTTGGTTAAGTATAGGTTACTTGACCTCATTAAATTACCAAGTTTAAATTGGTTAAGTGTTTTACTTAACCCCATCGAATTACCGTGTTTAGATTAGTTAAGTGTGGATTACTTAACCCCATCTAATTACCGTGATTAGGTTAGTTAAGTCTTAATTACTTAACCCCATCTAATTACCCAGTCGGATTAGTTAAGTGTAAATTACTTAACCTCATCTCCTAATCATCTTGCATGGTTAAGTGTCATTAAGGAATCAAGTCCGGTCCCACTTAACCTACTCATTCGTGTCATATCGGTTAAGTGTCATTAGTCAAATTTACTTAACCTTATCATGTGGCATTAATTCAATTAATGCACTCTTAACCTCTCACATTAGACCTTGTTGTGGTTACTAGTTAAGCCGGGCGGGTCCGGGTAGATTTACACCACAACCTAGTCTAACCTCGGGTCTTAAGCGCGACATAACCAACTTCTCACATTGGGTCCTATTGTTTGCAACTACTAGTTAGGCCGGTCGGTTCCGGGTAGTTTTACGTTGCAAACTCAACCCAACCTCGAGTTGGCCACTTTCGTGTTTAGTCTAGTGTCATGTTCATAGTCGAGTTTTCAAGCAATTGGGTAGACCTAACTTAATAGGTAAATTCCCAATGGGTAGACCTAACTTAATAGGTAAATTCCCAAGCTTATGTTTTTATGCATATTTACATGTTAACTTACATGCTATATTCAATGTTGCATGTTGTCATGTTATACCCATTTAACCCAAATCATGTTTCACATCATATTTCATGGAACTTCAAGTTAAGTTTCTCATGTATATTCACGCTCGTCTAACCTAACCCCAAAACGTGTTTCCAACGTAAGTATAGACGAGTCAACATAGTAGGAATACTATGGCTACAAATTGGCCTCGAACATGCATAGTGTCATAAAAAAGGTTTTGGCCACAAACACACAAAATGTCACAAGGGAATTCGGCCACAAACATGCATATTATCAAAAAGGGTTTGGCCATAAACATGCACAACTTAAAAGAGGGGATTGGCCACGAGCATGCATAATCTCATAAAGGATTTGGCCACAAACTTGCATGTTAGCATAGGGGTTTGGGTTCATAAACATGCATAAGCCCCAAAATCTTGTCTTAGCCAATGTTTCACAAGTAAAGTGGTTCCTAAAGGTTCATGCTAGCATTTCATGCATAAAGACCCAAACTTGCAAGTTAAACTAGGTTATGCATAGCATGAGAGGCATGATTAAGTCACTCACATGGCCTAAAATCATAAACATGAACATAAGAGGCAAGGTAAGGTTCATATAGGTTCGCATAATCATGTTTAGCCTCATTTTATCCCATGTCATTATCAAAACTACCGTTTCCATCTAAAAGTAGCTAGAACTTACATAGTTAGGCCTAGGGAAAGGAGCATGAATCATCTTGGCTAAGAAAGGTGCCTCCTTTGTAGAAGAATCATCATGGAACTTGCATAGCAATGTTGATTTGGCCTTGATTTGGTGTAGCAAGCTTGCATCTTTTGATTTGAACCCGATTTGAATGCATAGGCTCTAGGGATTTGAGATGGAGGCCATGATCAAAATTGATTTTGGCAGCACTTAGTTGCTAGGTTTGATTTTTAGGGATTTAGGTTAGGTTTAGGGTCTTTTTATAGAGATTAGGATAGTTTTAGGCCCTTAGATTAACCCTAGGATAGATCAGGGCCATCAGATCTCGGAGGCTTCTAGAACCAGCCCAAGAACAAGACCAGGTGAGACAAACAGGTGCGCCAGGCAATTTGCCCCGGCCACCCCCTGTCGACAGGCAAGTCGACAGCCCTGTCGACTTGGTCTGGGCCTAAGTCGACAGGCCTGTCGACAGCCCTGTCGACATGGCCTAGGCGGGAAACTTCCCGCCTAGCCCCAGATTTGATTTTCAAAGTTATTTCCGAAGTTCAAATTTCCAGAAATCTTCTTTGGGCCTTTAACGGGTCATACGGACTCCGATTCTCGAAAACTCGGACTCTATTTCGCGTATTTTTCCGAGATGAACGCAATGGCATAGCCCGTTTTACTTGATTCAGAATTTAAAGTTAAATTCTGCCTTGATTCTCGTTTTAACATGTTATTGAAATACGGGTTGTTACATTCTCCCCACCTTTTCGGATCTCGTCCCCGAAATCTCTAAGTTAGGAAGAACATATCCTACCATCCATCATCCATCTACTCAAACCATCTTCCACAAGCAACCATTGTCCTTAGATGATTTCTAATGCTGTATGAATATATGCAAAACGTGTGTGTACATGTTCCTTAGCTAATGCTAATGATCAGGCCTGGATAATCTTTCTAATGCAAAATATGTATAGTGCCATGAATCCAACATGTATGCAAATAGTCCTAGTCATATAGATACTATATGCGTGCACAATCATTCATTCATATGCAACAACCGCATGATAATACATTCGATTCCATCCATAAACAAGTATAAATACTCGTGCATATGCAATATGAAATGTGACCGAGTCGAGCTAGTATCTAATATGTATTCGCGCATCCACGAGCAATCACTTGCAACCATTTGCAGCCATATCAATCATAACATGTTTCAAATACATGTTTACATCCATAGGGTTCTACCTAAGATTCCCTGAAACAGGGTCGAGAAGATAAACAAAACAAACTCCGTACGAGGTTTGTAACAGAGACAGGACCGAGAGGATATCCATAAAAGATAGCCTACAAGCAAGCTCAACAGAAAAACAGGGATCGAGGATATATTCCCAAAAGAGATATCATGCACGTATTTAGTCTTCAGTCTCCTGAGTCGCATTACCTTGAGCTTAGTTCCTTCGTGCCTTGACCACCCCTTTTACTTCACGATTTCGCAGCTTCTTATTCCTGTTTTCATAACATGAGCTGGAATTCATTTCTTCGTCGCCTCTCGTTCCACTTGCACTTATCCTCCTTCTAGAATACTTGGCGCAAACAGGACTACGTACTCATGATCTCATGCAAGCTTTCCAAAATTCATTAGTGAATCTCGGACCTCGTACCATAAGGTATTCCACGTAGAAGAACTTTCTCTTGAAAGTAAACAGATGCCAACCAGGTTAAGCGCACTTACTAGGGTGATTTCCATCACCCATGCATAAGTGAAATAAATCATCCGTCTTATCGGCGAACACCACTCGATCGGGCTTCAAATTTCCAATAAAGGTATCAAGGGATCCTAGGTAACTAATCATGACCGAACCCAAAAGGTTCCACGAGACTTCGAGGGTATTACCGAGGCTAGTCAAGAGTCTAACTACCCTCCTATCAAAACCGAGAGTGGCACCCCTTACTGGATAACCACTTCATCCCTAGAATCCATCCATAGCTTATAAACATAAGCATTACTTCCAAGCTCAACACTTGCTATAGACATTCTCAAATCCAGACAAGCCATGAGTACATGGACCGATCTTCCAATAGGACTTGAGATAAAAACGGGATCCTCTACTACGCTAGTACTAAGGTGCAGAAACTCAACTATCGAAGCGGACTTAAAAGATGCGGTGATCAAAACAAAGTCCCGACAGGATGATAGAGAAGAAAAGCTAAACCTTTAACAAGATCGTTACCCTCCTTCAGAGGTACCCTAGAAATGAGAGCATACTATTGCCCTCCCGATGATCTTGTCCTTGTCACATGATACTTAACTATCTATCCCGTTTCACTATGCCAAAGGTACCCTCTCGTCATGGGTTTCATTGTTCATCTTTCTCCCTCCTTTTAGGACTCAGCCATACTAACATGTTGCTTATCCCTGAACTCGTATCCTTTATACTTGTTCTTACTATCCTTTCATGCACAACTCTGCAACGGTCTCTCGAGAACCACCTCCATCGTACGGGAAACACTTACGCAGCTAGAAAGACTAGTCGCAGTCAAAACCACTGTGACTACAGATGGAGGAAAGAAAGGAAAAGAGATTAAATCAAGGAAACAAGGATAATGCTAATGGCCTTTGGGGAATAGCCTTTTTCTTAAAAGAAAATTTTCTTGAAAAATGCTTCTTTGTAAACGGTTTTTCAAATACTTTTCAGAAGGTCTTTTAAAAAAACTTTTGCCCAGTCTAGTAACCTTCTGCTCTGATACCAAATGTAACACCCCGCCTCCGCTAGGGTCACTCGCAAAGGAATGCACTAGCTTTAGAGGGGCATTATTGGTAAACATGCACAGAAACATCACAAGACAGAACATATAAAATAGCGGAAGTAAAAACAAACTTTCATAACATTAATAAATGAGGTCAAAAGCCTTTTTACATCAGAGTACATCAAAACCTGTCTTGCCGAAATAAAGAAGCATGAAACCTTTTTCATAAATTATTCCCCAATTAAAACAGTAAAGTAGCCATAGCCAAGAGAAGTCCAAGCCATCCATGATGACCTTCAAGCAGAAGAAGCCCGAACTAAACAGCATTGTTTCCTCCCTGAAACCTGGGGGGGAACGGAAGAAAAGAGGCGAAACAAAACGGGTCAGTCAAAAAGACTGAGTAAGTCCTATCTACTTCCAGTATAAAAACAGGTAAAGGTAACATGACATGCATAAACTGAA
The DNA here is from genome assembly GCA_030737875.1 of Allium sativum. Classification (NCBI taxonomy): domain Eukaryota; kingdom Viridiplantae; phylum Streptophyta; class Magnoliopsida; order Asparagales; family Amaryllidaceae; genus Allium; species Allium sativum. The sequence continues at coordinate 823,322,984 of CM060916.1, forward strand.
AGTAAACATAAGGATAACTACAAGATAGATAAACCAGGGTAGCCGGTTGAACTTCTGTGGCAAGGTAAACTAAGGTATCATGATAAACTACGGTGTTATGATAAGTCAAGTCATCACATCGTCAGATTTCTATCGAGTACATTATCCCAAGGTATCTAACCCGTCTAACATCCCACGGTATTTATTATGTATATTCTTCCTAGTTCTAACATGTATATTTGCTCTGCACCTCTCGTACTAGTATCCCTACCCGCGTCATGTGTTAACCATGAATGTCCCTTGCCCAAAGTCGTGTAATGGTCCATGTCAACCTAATATACCGCATATATAGGTTACTCAAAATCATATGTTTCTTTCCATGTATATAAGTTCAGTCCTTTGCCGTACCTCGTACGGGCTTCCTCATGTCGTATTTTCCTTGAAATCGTTTGGACTGTCACCCTTGCTCTAGCTAGGCTCTTCCATATGAATCATCGTTTGAACTACTAGGACTTACGCCACCTAGCACCACTAGGGATTACGCTTACCTATTGCACGCTTTCGTATTTCGGTTTGGGTTAAACCACCTAGGCCACTAGGGATTACGCTAACCCTCAACCGCGCCCTTTTTCCCACGCATTCATCGTGAATCGTTTTTCTATAACTGTATGCACATGTATCACATCGTGCCATCCGAGTCCTGTCATAGGGCAAAACAAGAAATACAGGACTCGGTCGGGAGCTTTAGATTTATCTACCGATGCAGATACTAAGGTCTGCTTTTCTACACGTGGCTATGGTCCCACGAGACCCCTCCCTCAACTAGTGAAAGGCAACACAAGAGAAAATCTTGCATGAGAACTACACTCCGGCCAGCCCACATCCTACGGCCTACCTCACCCATAATTAGATAGCAAATTATGGTCTGTTGGGTGTTCCCTGCCTTTCCGTACGTACACGCTTGACTCAAGATGGTAGATGATCGACGAACTTGCTATCTCGGGCACCTGATGTATTCGTCGGCTCACTGCTATCCACCCCAGTCTTTAGGTCGCTCGCATAGCAACCAAGGCATATTCTTGGTTCTTCTACCGCAGACCTCAACCTCTCGTGAGCCTAGTATAATGACCTGGCAGCTCACAGAGGGATCCCAAGAATATCCTCACGTTCCCCGAAGCCGCTGCTTCGTTACCCAGTTCGCTGGAGCCTTTATCTAAATCAGATAGCCTGCTCCTACACGTATACTCAAACGATGAACTACCGTATCGGGTTACTCATCTATCTCATAGGTGGTCCAAATTTCCTTGGCTAAGAATTATCGCTTAGTTTCTTTTAACTAAGGTTTACCACTTAGCCTTATTTCCATAATCCTTGTTAACTATGGTTATTTACCTAATCCTCCGAATTAGGGTTTATCTAATGGGTTAAGTGTCACTTAAGTTCACAACTTAACCCGTCCACAAAACATGTCGAAACTGGCTAAGTATCCAAGTCCAAGACTTAACCCTACAGACCATGTGTCAAGTTGGTTAAGTATATCAAGCAATCCATGACTTAACCTCGTCTAATTATCATTTTAGATTGGTTAAGTATATATTAATTTGACCCTATCAAATTACCGAGTCAAATCGGTCAAGCGTATTCGAAACGATTCGTGACTTAGCCTTATCATGTTTTTACGTTAGATTGGTTAAGTATAGGTTAACTTAACCTCATCAAATTAACGAGTTAGATTGGTTAAGTATAGGTTAATTAACCTCATCAAATCATCGTGTTAAATTAGTTAAGTGTTTAACTTAACCCCATTAAATTACCAAGTTAAGTTGGTTAAGTATGGGTTACTTGACCTCATTGAATTACCAAGTTTAAATTGGTTAAGTGTTTTACTTAACCCCATCGAATTACCGTGTTTAGATTAGTTAAGTGTGGATTACTTAACCCCATCTAATTACCGTGGTTAGGTTAGTTAAGTCTTAATTACTTAACCCCATCTAATTACCCAGTCGGATTAGTTAAGTGTAAATTACTTAACCTCATCTCCTAATCATCTTGCATGGTTAAGTGTCATTAAGGAATCAAGTCCGGTCCCACTTAACCTACCCATTCGTGTCATATCGGTTAAGTGTCATTAGTCAAATTTACTTAACCTTATCATGTGGCATTAATTCAATTAATGCACTCTTAACCTCTCACATTAGACCTTGTTGTGGTTACTAGTTAAGCCGGGCGGGTCCGGGTAGATTTACACCACAACCTAGTCTAACCTCGGGTCTTAAGCGCGACATGACCAACTTCTCACATTGGGTCCTATTGTTTGCAACTACTAGTTAGGCCGGTCGGTTCCGGGTAGTTTTACGTTGCAAACTCAACCCAACCTCGAGTTGGCCACTTTCATGTTTAGTCTAGTGTCATGTTCATAGTCGAGTTTTCAAGCAATTGGGTAGACCTAACTTAATAGGTAAATTCCCAATGGGTAGACCTAACTTAATAGGTAAATTCCCAAGCTTATGTTTTTATGCATATTTACATGTTAACTTACATGCTATATTCAATGTTGCATGTTGTCATGTTATACCCATTTAACCCAAATCATGTTTCACATCATATTTCATGGAACTTCAAGTTAAGTTTCTCATGTATATTCACGCTCGTCTAACCTAACCCCAAAACGTGTTTCCAACGTAAGTATAGACGAGTCAACATAGTAGGAATACTGTGGCTACAAATTGGCCTCGAACATGCATAGTGTCATAAAAAAGGTTTTGGCCACAAACACACAAAATGTCACAAGGGAATTCGGCCACAAACATGCATATTATCAAAAAGGGTTTGGCCATAAACATGCACAACTTAAAAGAGGGGATTGGCCACGAGCATGCATAATCTCATAAAGGATTTGGCCACAAACTTGCATGTTAGCATAGGGGTTTGGGTTCATAAACATGCATAAGCCCCAAAATCTTGTCTTAGCCACTGTTTCACAAGTAAAGTGGTTCCTAAAGGTTCATGCTAGCATTTCATGCATAAAGACCCAAACTTGCAAATTAAACTAGGTTATGCATAGCATGAGAGGCATGATTAAGTCACTCACATGTCCTAAAATCATAAACATGAACATAAGAGGCAAGGTAAGGTTCATATAGGTTCGCATAATCATGTTTAGCCTCATTTTATCCCATGTCATTATCAAAACTACCGTTTCCATCTAAAAGTAGCTAGAACTTACATAGTTAGGCCTAGGGAAAGGAGCATGAATCATCTTGGCTAAGAAAGGTGCCTCCTTTGTAGAAGAATCGTCATGGAACTCGCATAGCAATGTTGATTTGGCCTTGATTTGGTGTAGCAAGCTTGCATCTTTTGATTTGAACCCGATTTGAATGCATAGGCTCTAGGGATTTGAGATGGAGGCCATGATCAAAATTGATTTTGGCAGCACTTAGTTGCTAGGTTTGATTTTTAGGGATTTAGGTTAGGTTTAGGGTCTTTTTATAGAGATTAGGATAGTTTTAGGCCCTTATATTAACCCTAGGATAGATCAGGGCCATCAGATCTCGGAGGCTTCTAGAACCAGCCCAAGAACAAGACCAGGTGAGACAAACAGGTGCGCCAGGCAATTTGCCCCGGCCACCCCCTGTCGACAGGCAAGTCGACAGCCCTGTCGACTTGGTCTGGGCCCAAGTCGACAGGCCTGTCGACAGCCCTGTCGACATGGCCTAGGCGGGAAACTTCCCGCCTAGCCCCAGATCTGATTTTCAAAGTTATTTCCGAAGTTCAAATTTCCAGAAATCTTCTTTGGGCCTTTAACGGGTCATACGGACTCCGATTCTCGAAAACTCGGACTCTATTTCGCGTATTTTTCCGAGACGAACGCAATGGCATAGCCCGTTTTACTTGATTCAGAATTTAAAGTTAAATTCTGCCTTGATTCTCGTTTTAACATGTTATTGAAATACGGGTTGTTACAGGCGCTGCCTATGGATTGTATAGGGTTAAAACCTCTCACCAGAAATACGTCTAAGTCTTCCATCTTATACATGTTGCGGATCATCTCATTCTGGTTATACTAGTATTAGTGCAGAGAAATAGAAATCATTAAAGAAGTGCAACATACTTTATTGTGTTTATTCTGTTTACCTTATAATACCTGCCTTATATGATGTTGTCTTTCTTATCCATCTTATATGCCTGTCATGATACTTTTACTTATTTACTTGCTAAAAGTAACTGGACTCGTCAGACTTTATGTCTGACCCTTTTTGTTTCCTCTTCTTTATTCCATCCCCCCCCCACAAGGTTCTCAGGGATGGAATTCTCAGGCTTAGTCAGGGCTCAGTTATTATCTTGCTTGGAGCAGCTTCTGAAGTATTGCTCAAGTTCTTGACTCTACTACGGCTTTGTCTCTTTTTGGGGAATTATGCTTTTTATGTACTCTGATGGAACAAGACTGAAAGTTTCATATTTTCGTAATGGCTTTAATGTAGTTTTACACTTGTGATATTTTGGACCACGATGTTATGATTTATGTTTGAAATAAAAATTTAAATTCCGTTGTTGCTTTTATATCTGTCTTGTAATATTTCTATTTCTATTTACCTATATGCTTCACGAAACTCAATGCGTTCCCTTAGTGAGTGACATTAACGGACGTGGGGTGTCACACTTGGTATCAGAGCTGAAGGTCACCAGATTGGATAAAAGATTTTGAAAATTATTTTCAAAAAGGTTTCTAAAGAAAGCATTTTCAAAAAGAAAAAAAATCTATTTTGAAAAGTATACTCCCCAAAGCCATATGTAATATCCTTCGATCCTTTGTCTAAATCTCTTTCCTTTTTCTTTTCAGCATGTCTGGGGAACCCAATATCCCAAAGGGCGTCATGATATCAGGCTGGTTCCATAGGTATCTAGAGGCCACGGCGACTGCCGAAGGTCAAGCTTACGTTCCTCCCCCAACTGCGCTCGTCGTTCCTCCTCCAATAGCAGATAATTTTTCCTAGATCTGCAAAGATTTCTGTGCCATGGCATTCCATGGAACCGAGATATTCGTAGAGGCAAGGAATTGGCTCAAGGAGACTGGGGACTTGTTTATAATCTTTGAACTAGAAGATCGAAGGGAGATTCAATTAGCTTCCTGGCTACTGAAATATGAAGCTTCATTCTGGTGGGAAGTTACCCAAGCTGGACATCCGGTGGAGACATGGAATGATTTTAGGACGAGGCTTGAAATGAAGTTCCTTTCCCAAGCTGAGAGAAGCATGCAAATGGAAAATTTCTTGACGCTCAAGCATGGGATCATGACGATTAAAGAATATGTTAACAAATTCAACCAACTGGCGAGATTTGGATTAGAATTGGTAGACACTCCGCATAAGAAAGCTTTGCGGTTTGTTAAAGGACTATATGAACCCCTTCATGGGTTAGCTATGTCTCATATTCCAACGGGAACTACTTTTGAAAGACTCGTCGATATGGCATTAATGCATGAGGAAAATAAAGCTGAAAAGAAAGAAGCTAGGGTTGAGGGAACATAAAAGAAAGGAGGAAAGAAAGACAAAGCTCAAGACAAAAGGAAATGTTTTAATAGTGGACATGTGGGTCATGTAAGCAAAGATTGCAGAATAAGGAAGAACGCTTGTTTCCATTGTGGAGAGGTCAGGCATCTAATTAAGGATTGCCCAAAGAAACAAGGACAAGGTCAAAGGGCAGGAGCTTCTGGAAGGCAAGTGCATGCTCTCGCGATCGGTGCTCCAGATCGAGGTAGGAAAGTTTTAGTGGAAGGTTTGATTTCTCTTTCCAACTCTTTTTGATTATAGCGCTTCGCATTCATTTATATCTAGTTCTATGGTTGAATATCTTCACTTAAATATTAGCATGGCAGTGGATCCCGTTGTTGTCTCAAACTATATTGGTGGTTCGGCTCATTTATCCATGATTTGTCGGGGTTTGAGAATATCTATATTGGGCGTCGAGTTCGAGTGTGATGCGTATGTGCTCGGGTTCATGGGCTATGAGTTGATTCTAGGGATGGATTGGCTAGCCATGTATTGTGCCATTCTAGATTGTTAGAGGAGGGTCGTTAAATTTCTGACTTGCCATAGGAAGACCCGCGAGATTTCTTGTGACTCTAATGGGGTCCGTCATGCTTACTTTCCTAGAATCTCTTAAGGTAACTATTGATGACCTGCAATCTGCACCGGTAGTTCATGAGTATTCAGATGTTTTGAGGGGTTTGGGGCTTACCTCTGAGGTGTGTGATTGACTTTTGTATATACCCGGTGGATAATGCAAAGCCGGTTGCATTACCTGTGCGCTATATGGCTCCAAGGGAAAGGAGGGAGCTCAACAAATTAGTAGGGGAGCTACTTGAAAAGGTGTTGGTTAGGCAAAGCATATCAGAATAGGGTGCTTCGGTTATCTTTGCAACTAAGGCATGCAACTCTCTTCGCTTATGTGTGGATATTCATGATTTGTTTCCACATTTCTTATTTACGGAAGTGTCTGCACAATAAAACAGAGGTAGTTGAGCCGAGCATGCTTGAAGAAGTTGAGGTAGAATAGGAGGCGACAATTAAATGAGTTCCTTTCCTTATTCTTGGATCAGAAGTTAAGAAGCTACGTAACCATGCAACTTAGGAGATCGAAGACAAGGTTTTACACTTCGTACCTTTTTCTTTTCAAGGGAATGTTCTTAACCTCTATTTCAAAAAAAAACTTTTATTCGTGCTTGCTTCTATCATTAAAGTATATCCTATCGATCGAATCTTTGACCTTTACGTAGGAGTCCCATGGTTATAAACATGTGTTTGAAACATGTTATGTTTGATGGATGCAAGTGTTTGCTAGTGGTTGCTCGTGGATGCATATATACACACATTAGGCACTAGATCGGTTCAATCACTCTCATATTGTATATGGATGTGTGTGCAATTTTCTTCTTCTAATGGATGAAACTGAATGTATCATCATATGTATGTTGCACTTGGACGGACGATTGTGCACCCATAAAGAACTTACATGTTATACTAGGATTTTTGCATATAGGTTGGACTCATGACACAGACATACATTGCATTAAGGAGGTCAACTGAATCAGTGGACCGCCTGATCTTTCGCATTAGTGTTGGGACATGTACACACACCTTTGCATATGTTCATATAAGCATTAGAAAAATTTAAGGACAATAGATGCATATGATTGGTGGATGAGTAGATGGATGATGGATGGTAGGATACATTCTTCTTAACTTGGAGATTTCGAGGACGAAATCCTTTGAAGTAGGGGAGAATGAAACACCCCATATTTTAACACTAAAGAGGATAAATTAAAGAATAATTAATTTAATATTCGGAATTAAAGGAAAGGATTACGTCATTGCATCCATCTCGAAATTCTGGTTAATATAGACACTTGATTTGCGTAAAAAGGATAATGTATGAAGAAGTTATGGACGGTAGAAGTTTGGCGAAAAGAGCAAGAAAAACCAATGCACTTGACAAGTGCGCCAAGGTATTTTTGCACTGGCGCACCTGTAAAGGGCGCCCATATTAGTTTTTGGGCATTCAGACCCAAGTGGATGTCGACCAATGGCCTGATTTCCCCTAGGGCTAATGTGCCAGTCGAATTGTGGAGGATGGAAGCTATAAATATACCCTCATCTCTCTTGTTTTCTCATATTAAAAACAATGGAGGCCAAATGCTATCGGTGCCTGAACTGAATCTAATCCTTTCTTCTTCTACAGGTCAAGTTTAAAGATTCAAGTATTTTAAGAATAGATCTGAGATTCTACACCAACAATTTTTTTTCTATCTTCTAAAATCCAAACACTATGAGTCAGTTACTTTTAGATTTAAATGATTAAAAGTAAACGTGATATGATTGTGATTTGGATTTGTTATAAATTGCGAATATATGACATTTTAGGATCTTAAACTTTATTATGCTAGATCTATCTTTGTAGATCTAATTCATTTGCGGTTAATTTATCATGTCACATTTGAGGATCTTAAACTTTGTCATGCTAGACCTGTCTTTATAGATCTAATTCGCTTGCGGTTAATTTATCATGTCTTAACCTTCATCTATGTTTGTGGCTAATTTGTATCCGTCACTATTTGTACAGTTAAAACCTTGCTTAGATCTAATTCTATTTAGATCATTATGTACTTATCATGTTGTAGTTGATTTGGATCTTAGCTATTATCATGTTGGATATACTTTTTGATTATAGATCTAATTCTATTTAGATCATTCTGTACCTATCATGTTGTAACTGATTTGGATCTTAACCGTTATCATGTCAAATCTACTTTTGATTATGGATCAAATTCATTTTAGATCATTTGGTACTTATCATGTTATGGTTAATTTAGATATGTTATTATTTGGTCATATGAATCCTTATTTAGATCTATTCATGCCTATTAGGACATCCGTATTATGTTAGATCTAGTTTTATCATCACCTGTTCACCAGATCTGTTTTTATGTCCACCTTATTATTATGCCAATTACACGTCTATGCTAGTGTGTACACACACACACACACACACACACACACACACACATATATATATATATGCCAGTTATGTTAGAATAATCACTATTGTCATCTTCTTATCATATTTCCTTTTTATTTTAGCCTAGCTACTTTCTAAGCCTAGGCATGTAGTTAAATTATGCGAATACGTTAAAATGGGAATGAGGAAAAAAAGGGTATAAATTGGACATAATTTGTAAATGGAAAGTTTGGCATAACTTAATGTTTATGAACATGAATTTGGGCATATAATTAATTATGAACATAATTGGGGAAAAAGAGGCATGAACACCTATGAAGGCATAGGTATAATTAATTAATTAATAATTGAGATGCCTAGGGTTACAATAATTAGAAACTGTAATGGCACTTATGATACGAGGTTAGATTGCATTTGTGGTGGAAGTCTGCCCGGACCCGACCGGCATATCCAGCAATCACAAATGTTGAATCTAATGTGAGGGGTCTAAGTGCACAAATACGAGACGGGCTAAGACACGACGTTAGGCCCAACTTGTGGAAGAGTTCTGCCCGGACCCGACTGGCATATCCAACATCCAAAAGTTGCAGGCCTAATGTGGGAGGTCTAGCCCATTATAACCATAAATGGACATGCTAACAAATTGGAATACTTAACCTAGTTGAATCCATAGGGATTGTGTGAACATAAACATGAATAGGGGTTAAGTAAACTTGGTTGAACAATGGAAGAGTTAAGTTAAGCATATCTGGATTGGGTGGGTAATATTTAAATATAGGCCCATAAACTTAACCAATTAGGGTTATGTATTAAAGACACCTATAGGTAAGTATAACCTGTAGAAAGATTGGGGTTATATAATTAAAGACACCTTTTAGAGTAAATATAACCTATGGAAAACCTAGTGGGGGATACAAGACAAAGGGGAGAGCTTGTACCATCTTGTGTGTGGGACCCATTTCAGTCAATAACCCATCTAGGTATCAAACGAGTACTCCGAACTAGGTTGGAGTAGGGGCACGCTTACTGGGCTGATTGTAAGAGATCCAAAATGAAGGGGCGGTGTCAACAACGCAACAAACCAACGGAGTCATGTGCGTGCATGGGTTCGACTTGCTATGGAATTAAGACGCTGTGACATCAGTAGATATGGTTGTGCACTTCTTGAAAATGAAGGGTTGCCACTTTAGGAAGTGATACATCCTAATATGGGGCTAGCACAGGGTATCTACGGAGTAGGGAGCCGATCGATTAAGGTAGTAGTTAGGGTATATTTAGATTCTGGTAAGTTAGGAGTCCGTTATAGGGGATGCCTATGGATTGTATGGGGTTAAAACCTCTCACCAGAAGTATGCCTAAGTCTACCATCTTGTACATATTAGGGATCATCTCATTCTGGTTATACTAGTATTAGTGCAGAGAAATAGAAATCATTAGAGAAGTGCAACATACTCTATCGTGTTTATTCTGTTTACCTTGTCATACCTGCCTTATATGATGTCGTCTTTCTTATCCATCTTATATGCCTGTCATGATACTTTTACTTATTTACTTGTTAAAAGTAACTGGACTCGCCGAACTTTATGTCTGACCCTTTTTGTTTCCTCTTCTTTCTTTTGTCCCTCCCCCCTCCCCCAAGGTTTTCAGGGAGGGAATCCTCAGGCTTAGTCAGGACTCAGTTATTATCTTGCTTGGAGCAGCTTCTAAATTATTTCTCAAGTTCTTGTCTCTACTATGGCTTTGTCTTTTTTTTTGGAATTATGCTTTTTATGTACTCTGATGGAACAAGACCGAAAGTTTCATATTTTTGTAATGGCTTTAATGTAGTTTCAGACTTGTGATATTTTGGACCACGATGTTATGATTTATGTTTGAAATAAAAATTTAAATTTCGATGTTGCTTTTATATCTGTCTTGTAATATTTCTGTTTCTATTTACCTATAACGCTTCATGAAACTGAATGCATTCCCTTAGTGATTGACATTAACGGACGTGGGATGTCACGCTTGGTATCAGAGCTGAAGGTCGCCGGATTGGTTAAAAGTTTTTGAAAATTATTTTCAAAAAGGTTTTAAAAAGAAAGCATTTTCAAAAAGAAAAAATCTGTTTTGAAAAGTATACTCCCCAAAGCATATGTAATGTCCTTCGATCCTTTATCTAAATCTCTTTCCTTTTTCTTTTCAGCATGTCTGGGGTACCTAATATCCCAAGGTGCGTCACGGTACCAGGCTGGTTCCGTAGGTATCTAGAGGCCATGGCGCCTGCCGGAGGTCAAGCTGACGTTCCTCCCCCAACTGCACCCGTCGTTCCTCCTCCTCCTCCTCCAAGAGCAGATAATTTTGCTTAGATCTGCAAAGATTTCTGTGCCATGGCATTCCGTGGAACCGAGACATTCGTAGAGGCAAGGAATTGGCTCAAGGAGAATGGGACTTGTTTGTAATCATTGAACAAGAAGACCGAAGGAAGATTCAGTTAGCTTCCTGGCTACTGAAAGATGAAGCTTCATTCTGGTGGGAAGTTACCCAAGCTGGACGTTCGGTGGAGACATGGAATGATTTTAGGATGAGGTTTGAAATGAAATTCCTTTCCCAAGCCGAGAGAAGCATGCAAATGGAAAAGTTCTTGATGCTCAAGCAGGGGATCATGACGATTAAAGAATATGTTAACAAATTCAACCAACTGGCGAGATTTGGATTAGAACTGGTAGACACTCCGCATAAGAAAGCTTTGCGGTATGTTAAAGGACTATATTAACCCCTTCATGAGTTAGCTATGTCTCATATTCCAATGGGAGCTACTTTTAAAAGACTCGTTGATATGGCATTAATGCATGAGGAAAATAAAGCTAAAAAGAAAGAAGCTAGGGTTGAGGAAACATGAAAGAAGGGAGGAAAGAAATACAAAGCTCGAGACAAGAGGAAATGTTTTAATTGTGGACACGTGGGTCATGTAAGCAAAGATTGTAGAAGAAGGAAGAACGCTTGTTTCCATTGTGGAGAGATCAAGCATCTTATTAAGGATTGCCCGAAGAAACAAGGACAAGGTCAAAGGGCAGGATCTTCTGGAAGGCAAGTGCATGCTCTCGCGATCGGTACTCCAGATCGAGGTAGGAAAGTTTCAGTTGAAGGTTTGATTTCTCTTTCCAGTCATCCTATAAGAACTCTTTTTGATTATAGCGCTTCGCATTCATTTATATCTAGTTCTGTGGTTGAATCTCTGCACTTAAATATTAGTATGGTAGTGGATCTCGTTGTTGTCTCAAACCCCATTGGTGGTTCGGCTCATTTATCCATGATTTGTCGGGGCTTGAGAATATCTATATTGGGCGTCGAGTTCGAGTGCGATGCATATGTGCTCGGGTTCATGGGCTATGGGTTGATTCTAGGGATGGATTGGCTAGCCATGTATTGTGTCATTCTAGATTGTTAGAGGAGGGTCGTTAAATTTCTGACTTTCCGTAGGAAGACCCTCGAGATTTCTTGTGACCCTAAAGGGGTCTGTCATGCTTAGTTTCCTAGAATCTCTTAACGCAACTATTGATGATCTGCAATCTGTACCGGTTGTTCGTGAGTATTCAGAGTTTTGAGGGGTTCAGGGCTTAGCTCCGAGGCGCGTGATTGACTTTTGTATATACCTCATGGACAATGCAAAGCCAATTGCATTACATGTGCGCTATATGGCTCCGAGGGAAAGGAGGGAGCTCAGCAAACAAGTAAGGGAGCTACTTGAAAAGGTGTTGGTTAGGCGAAGCATATCAGAGTAGGGTGCTTCAGTTATCTTTGCAACTAAGGCGTATAACTCTCTTCGCTTATGTGTGGGTATTCATGATATTTTTCCACATTTCTTATTTACAGAAGTGTCTGCACGATACAACAGAGGTAATTGAGCTGAGCATGCTTGAAGAAGTTGAGGTAGGACAGGAGGTGACAATTAGACGAGTTCCTTTCTGTATTCTTATATCAAAAGTTAAGAAGCTACGTAACCAAGAGGATGCAACTTTGGAGATCGAAGACAAGATTTTGCGCTTCGTACCCTTTTCTTTTCAAGGGAATGTTCTTAACCTCTATTTCAAAAAAAAAATTATTCGTGCTTGCTTCTATCATTAAAGTATATCCTATCAATCGAATCTTCGACCCTTAGGTAGGAGTCCTATGATTGTAAACATGTGTTTGAAACATGTTATGTTTGATGAATGCAAGTGTTTGCTAGTGGTTGCTAATGGATGCATATATACACACATTAGGAACTAGATCGGCTCAATCACTCTCATACTATATATGGATGTGTGTGCAATTTTCTTCTTTTAATGGATGAAATTGAATGTATCATCATATGGATGTTGCGTTTGGACGGACGATTGTGCACCCATATAGAACTTACATGTTATACTAGTATTGTTGCATACATGTTGAACTCATGACACGTACATTGCATTAAGGAGGTCAACTGAATTAGTGGACCGCCTGATCTTTCGCATTAGTGTTGGGACATGTACACACACCTTTGCATATGTTCATATAAGCATTAGAAAATTTTAAGGACAATGGATGCATGTGATTGGTGGATGAGTAGATGGATGATGGATGGTAGGATACATTCTTCCTAACTTGGAGATTTTGGGATGAAATCCTTTGAAGTAAGGGAGAATGAAACACCCCGTATTTTAACACTAAAGAGGATAAATTAAAGAGTAATTAATTTAATATTCAGAATTAAGGGAAACGGATTACGTCATTGCGTCCATCTCGAAATTCTGGTCAAGATAGACACCTGGTTTGTGTAAAAAGGATAACGTATGAAGAAGTTATGGACGGTAGAAGTTTGGTGGAAAGAGTAAAAAAAAACTACTGCACTTGACAAGTGCACCAAGGTATTTTTGCACTGGCGCACTTGTAAAGGGCGCCCGTATTAGTTTTTGGGCATTCAGACCCAAGTGGATGTGGACCAATGGCCCGATTTCCCCTAGGGCTGATGTGGCAGTCGAATTGTGGAGGCTGGCAGCTATAAATATACCCTCATCTCTCTTGTTTTCTCATACTAAAAACAATGGAGGTCAAATGCTGTCGGTGCCTGAACTGAATCTAATCCTTTCTTCTTCTATAGGTCAAGTTTAAATGATTAAAAGTAAACATGATATGACTGTGATTTGAATTTGTTATAAATTGTGAATCTATGACATTCTTGGATCTTAAACTTTATTATGCTAGATCTATCTTTATAGATCTAATTCAATTGCGTTTAATTTATCATGTCACATTTATGGATCTTAAACTTTATCATGCTAGATCTATCTTTATAGATCCAATTCGCTTGCGGTTAATTTATCATGTATTAACCTCTATCTATGTTTGTGGCTAATTTGGATCTGTCACTATTTGGACAGTTAAAACCTTGCTTAGATCTAATTCTATTTAGATCATTTTGTACCTATCATGTTGTAGTTGATTTGGATCTTAACCGTTATCATGTTGGATCTACTTTTTGATTATAGATCTAATTCTATTTAGATCATTCTGTACCTATCATGTTGTAATTGATTTGGAACTTAACCGTTATCATGTCAAATATACTTTTGATTATGGATCTAATTCTTTTTTGATCATTTGGTACTTATCATACTGTGGTTAATTTAGATCTGTTATTAATTGGACATATGAATCCTTATTTAGATCTATTCGTGCCTATTAGGACATCCTTATTATGTAAATCCAGATTTATCATCACCTGTTCACTAGATCTGTTTTTATGTCCATCTTATTATTGTGCCAATTACACGTCTATGCTAGTATATATACATTTATGCCAGTTATGTTAGAATAATCACTATTGTCATATTCCCATCATCTTTCCTTTTTATATTATCATGGCTACTGTCTAAGCCTAGGCATGACTTTAAATTATGTGAATACGTTAAAATGGGAATAAAGAAAAAAGGGTATAAATTGAATATAATTTGTAAATGGAAAGTTTGGCATAACTTAATTTTATGTTTGGGCATATAATTAATAATGAACATAATTAGGGAAAAAGAGGCATGAACACCTATAAAGGCGTAGGTATAATTAATTAATAATTGAGATGCCTAGGATTACAGTAATTAGAAACTGTAATGGCACTTATGATACGAGGTTAGACTGCATTTGTGGTGGAAGTCTGCCCGGACTCGACCGGCATATCCACCAACCACAAATGTTGAATCTAATGTGAGGGGTCTAAGTGCACAAATACGAGACGAACTAAGACACGATGTTAGGCCCAACTTGTGCAAGAAGTTTGCCCGGACCCGACCGACATATCCATCATCCACAAGTTGAAGGCCTAATGTGGGAGGTCTAGCCTGTTATAACCATAAATGGACATGCTAAAAAATTGGAATACTTAACCTAGTTGAATCCATAAGGATTGTGTGAACATAAACATAAATAGGGGTGTAAACTTGGTTGAACAAAGGAAGGGTTAAGTTAAGTATATCTGGGTTGGTTGGGTAATATTTAAATATAGGCCCACAAAACTTAACCAATTGGGGGTTATGTATTAAAGACACCTATAGGTAAGCATCATCGGTACAAAGATTGGGGTTATATAATTAAAGACACCTTTTAGGGTAAATATAACCTATGGAAAACCTACTGGGGGATACAATACAAAGGGGAGAGCTTGTATCATCTTGTATGTGGGACCTGTTTCAGTCAGTAACCCATCTTGGTATCAAACGAGTACTCCGAATTAGGTCAGAGTAGGAGTACGCTTACTGGGTTGATTGTAAGAGATCCAAAACGAAGCGGTGGGGTCAGAAACCAACGGAGTCATGTGTGTGCATGGGTCCGGCTTGCTATGGGAATTAAGACGATGTGACATCAGTAGATATGGTTGTGCACATCTTGAAAAATGAAGGGTTGCCACTTTTGGAAGTGATACATCCTACTGTGGGGCTAGCACATGGTATCTACGGAGTAGGGAGCCGATCGATTAGTGTTGTATTTAGGGTACATTTAGATTCTGGTAAGTTAGGAGTCCATTATAGGGGCTGTCTGTGGATTGTATGAGGTTAAAACCTCTCACCAGAAGTACACCTAAGTCTACCATCTTGTACATGTTGGGGATCATCTCATTCTGGTTATACTGGTATTAGTGCAGAGAAATAGAAATCATTAGAGAAGCGCAACATACTCTATCGTGCTTATCCTGTTTACCTTGTCATATCTCCCTTATATGATGTTGTCTTTCTTATCCATCTTATATGACCGTCATGATACTTTTACTTATTTACTTGCTAAAAGTAACTGGACTCGCCAGACTTTATGTCTGCCCTTTTTGTTTCCTCTTCTTTCTTTCGTCCCCCCTCCCTCCCAATCCAAAGTTCTCTGGGAGGGAATTCTCAGGCTTAGTCAAGACTTAGTTATTATCTTGCTTGGAGCAGCTTCTGAAGTATTGCTCAAGTTCATGTCTCTACTATGGCTTTGTCTTTTTTGGGGAATTATGTTTTTTATGTACTCTGATGGAACAAGATAGAAAGTTTAATATTTTTGTAATGGCTTTTATGTAGTTTCAGACTTGTGATATTTTGGACCGCGATGTTATGATTTATGTTTGAAATAAAAATTTAAATTCCGCTGTTGCTTTTATATCTGTCTTGTAATATTTCTGTTTCTGTTTACCTATAACGCTTCATGAAACTTAATGTATTCCTTTAGCGAGTGACATTAACGGACGTGGGGTGTCACAAAATATCCGATCGAATTTCACAAAACAAAAAATGCATTTCTTCTTAGAATCAATCTAGTATTTTTAGTTCGAAATCGCCTTAATTCTAACGTTGTTCAATTCTTGACGATTTATAAAAGTGAAAATTAGGCACACATCCCTAAAACCAAACTTAATTAGGCTCACATCCGGTCATAAACTTATTGTAAATTTAGTCCCTATTTTTCAAAAGTTCACTAAAAAAATAGAAAAAATATAAAAAAATACGTAAATTAATAATTAATGAAAACACATAAACGCTGAAAAATTCAGATAAAAAAACAATCAACTAATTCATCAACAAACAAAAAAAAACAGGAAAAACAACGAAATTTGCAGTTTACTGCATAATTTTATGCAAGTATATGTGTTTTTCTGCATACATCAATGCACGTTTTAAACTGGTGCGTCTTTTCTTGATTTTTTTTTGCATACGTCCATGCAAAAAAAAAAAAAAAAAACGTAATTTTGACATACAAATGTGCAAAAATTCACCTGCATAAATATCAGTTCTAATTTCAGCATGAAATACTTGCATACATGTGTACAAGTATTCCAGTTAGTTGCACACATGTAAGCAAGTTTCGGTCCAGATTTTCAATACGAAACAACGTATGCAACAGTTACATACATGTATGCAACTATGGGCAAAAGTTACATACATGTATGCAACTTTTTTTCTTTTTTGGTGGACTTCCGACAGTATTTCCTGAATTTAGATTTTTTTTTTTTTACGTTGTGCCAAAATTTTTGGCGGAAATTTGCAAAAGGCGGAAGGCTGGAGCAAGAAAAGCGGAAGTATCAAAAAGTATGGAGTGACATCAAATATAGGGACCGGAAATGAAAAGCAAACATGACAGGGACGTGAGTTTTATTTAAAACTATAATAGGAACCTGTGAAAAACACACCCTTTATAAATGTTTACTAAATTAACGCGAATCAAAACGAATTCGTGTATTATATTTTAAAATTTATCCCTTCATTATGTCAAGTAAGATATATCTCAAATATTAAATTTTGTAATTCACTTCAACTTTTAAATTTTTAAATACAAGACATCGGTTACCGCTATCGTATACCGTTACCATGAATCGCTTTAAACAGAGCAACGGGATTAGACATTTACACTACAAAATTGTTTAGATTATTTTTATGCAATGTATTCAAATTTAAGAAGTCAATATTTTACCAATTATAGATTTCACATTTGTTTAACAAAATCATGAACGTAATTTATCGTTTTACATTATAAATTCCAAAACAACATACAAGTTTAAGTTTATATTTGGAATTTAAATCCACGCTCACCATGTAAACTAAGATTTGATGTTTTAAATTCAAGTTAAGGTTATAAATATCCACTTAAGACATCAAATATATATTTAATTAACCTTGTATTTTAATATGTTGAAATTATCGATTCGTCACATTCTCCCCCACTCAGTGCTTTTCGCCCTAAAAAAGGAAAGCGACATTAATTCTACACATATAACTATACAAACACCTCTACTTAGTTCAAAACTAGTTAGGAAGAAAATAAGTTATAGAATTTTAAAAACTCAAAAAAAAAAATCTAACACCCGGGTTTTACGGAAAAATTAGGTAGCGTCACCTTTATACGGCTTGATCAGAAAAAATTACAAACATAATATATACTGATATACATCTCATCTACACAACGAGACATCCCTATTTAGGGAAACAACATACAATAAACCAAAAGCATTATGTAATCTGAGATACGTACCTTATTTAATGTTTTAAAGGAAATTTGATTATTATTCTTAGCATTTTTAGTGCAAAAGTGACCTCTTTAAGCAAAGAGCGCCATTGCAATCTGCTAGGATACTCAAAACATAGTAATAATATATACATATACATATATATGTATGTATGTATGTGTATATATATATGTATATATGTATATATATATATATATGTATGTATATGTATATATATGACAAAGCATAATGCACATAGTAACGCGCAAAAATATGACTTGAACTGAAATAGCATTTCGACAAAATGCAAATGAAACCAACGATGTATATAAATTTTTACTAATATGCAATATATGTTTCATTTTATTTAACATACCTTTTATTTGACATTTAATTCATGTCCATGCTCACTTTGTTTTTATTAACCAACATCTTTTTCACACGAAATCATTTTACTTCCAACTTTTAATTTCATTTGAAAGTGAATGAGAATAAAGCAAAGATTATATACAATACATATGTAACAAAATGTAAATGGTTTCATATAATCCTCAAAAGTCCAACATTAATGTTCCAACATAAGTTTCATATAAGTCATAGTTCGATATGTTTAGTTTGGTAAATTTATTCTCAACTCGACTTATGTACACATTTATTTATTTTATTAATCATACATTGCACTTGCATTCCATTTATTCGCTTTCCATCTTTATTCCATTTTTGTGGATTTTTTTCTTCTTCTTTTCCAACCCATTTACTCTTAGTTCTTTCATTTGATAACAACAAACATATGATTCAAATGATTTACTAAATCTTTGTTACACTCGAATGCATATTCCATTTTTGTAGTATTTAATTTGTCATTCAATCTTATTGCATTCCATTTCATTTTATGCATATATATATTCATTCACTTTCAATTTATTTTATAAAGTTTCAAGCGGGGAAAATTTATCATCTCCCTCACTTGGAACTTTGTTTTTTTTTTAAATTAAATCAAGAATTTTAAATGTATACTAACCATATATCACATATAATTTCTTAACGAAATATGTTTTCACTTAGGTTAGCATTTCAAAATCATAATTCTCTTCTTAAATCCACATCAAATTTTATACTAAACTTTTAAGGTAGGTTTCATTTTGTCATTCCATCAATTTTTCTTCTCGAGTGAACTTTAATAAAAAAAATCATTTCAACATTTAATAAGTGATAGTTTTGTTTAGTTCACCAATTCATTTTATTTTTGTTAAGTTTCAATACTCTTAACAAAATATCCAAAGGCATATGTTGCTTTTATTTTACTTTTTTAAATTTCACAAGTTTAGAATATATAAAATTACACACAGACACTAGTCTAGATTATATATTCATACCAGGAAAAATTATAATTCTATAAACGCTCTTATATGTGTCACAAATGTATTTTACTTCATTGATTCATTTTTTTTCCTGATATAATACTTAAACATCAATTTTTTATTCTTATTCTTTCTTAACTATGTTCAAAATATGGTTTTAAGTATTAATTTTATGTCTCACCTAGCATTATATATATATATATATATATATATATATATATATATATTCATATCATTTTTGAAACCTAAAAATAAACACTAATGATGCTGCAGTCATCACCAGATTCATTTCCAAGCGACTAGAGTGTGGTTCTATATCAATCTAGTACATATAGAATCTACTACATACGTAAGCTAGGCGTATGTACAAATCTTTACTTACCTGATAGTGCAATCTTAATGTCAAATATAACACTCAAAACTCCTCTTTTTTAGAACAAAGGTATATATAAGTTTTCTAAATATATGAAAAAATAGTATATTTCAAAAGATCTCAAATAGGAAAATTATATATCTTCCCCACTTATTTGTTTGTCATATTTTGATAACAATCATTTATTTATTTATGTACTATCTTATTATTAAATGGTATTCTCAAAATGCATATTATATATGATTTTCTTTTTGCATTTTTAGGCTTTAAATACATATTGTTTTCCAAACCTTAAGTGCAGCGTTTGCTTTACTGACACTTATGAAATTCCATCATATATATAAATATTTTACACAAGTCACTATTTTTAGTTCCACATTCACATGAAATTCTTTTAGTTCCAAGTAAACCTTTGTAAGTATCAAGTTACTATTTTAATCAATTTATAGTTGTACACTTTTTTTTACTCATATTACACTTATTTATGAATTTTATTGCCCCAACTCATTTATTTTCGAATGTTTCAATTTCAAAGTTCTATTTACATACAATCTACTTCGATATAGTTTATGAGCTCACAAATATTTTAATCAATGAAATTTTCCTTAATATAGGGTTATAAATCCTCTTATAACTCTATGCTATTGGATTAAATTCAATGTATTCAATACAATCAAATGTTTAACACTTAGTTATTTTTTATTTTAAATTCTCATGTCTTAATTTAATTCGATTTGAGTTAAGTTGGATTATAGGAGGCTGAATGAATGAGTGAACCAAATCAAATGGATTTACCTAAGATAGGTTAAATAAGTTAAAGAAGATTCAAGATTTAGGAATGACCCATTCTAAATTTTTAAGCCAGGAAAAAGCAAGATCGAGACACAGATTTGGAAGATCAAACCTAGCAGGAATTTTAACTAAAGGGAAGATTTCAAACAGGAAGGAAATTTTAAACAAGGCTATATTTTAAAACAAGGTTAAAACTTCAAACAATTTTCATATATATATATATATATATATATATATATATATATAAATCCTTGAAAAATCATTTAAAGTATTTTTTATTTATCAAAATATGCTCTCTCGGGAATGATTCTAAGATGATTTCATTCATTCTAAGGTATTACTACTCTATCTCAAATGAATGTTTCAACCCCATAAGCTAAGCTTTGTATAAACCAAAGTTTCATACCACAAATGTAACGACCTGCCTTTCGACCGATTCAAATTGATAATTAAACTACAAAATCACGGGTTGTTATTGCTCACGAGGTTAAAATACAAATCATCACAGAATCACAAACACAGAACACATAATATCTCGCACTAAAGTAAATTTAAACAATAATACAAAATCTTTAAATTCATACATGATATCAGAGTACATAAATAAATACAGGTACAATGAAAGTCTTACATAACAACTAGAAGGAGATAACTAAAATATAGGGCAGGCAAAAGGCTAAAAACCCTAGTGAATCTCAAACTTTAATAGATAAATCTCCAAGTTGTAATACTCGGTCTTACCCAAGCATTTTGCAAGGAATAGAAAAACAAAACACTCGAGTCGGGACTAACATTCTCATACAAGTAAATCAGCTCAAGTGAAATGTTTAAATGGAATGCATCAGTAACATAAAGGATGTCTGGGATTTACATCCCTTAAGGATCCATGAAGCTAATACATATAATATAATATGCTATTATTATTGTTGACCAACTTTTTGGTAAAAGCCATCACAAGTCAAAAAATTTACTAAGGTTGAGCCATTCCCTCTCCTAATCGATTGATATCCCGTTCGATTGGTACTTGGTTCGACCCATATCGATCATATTTCAAGTGGAAGCACCCTTTTTTAGCATTGTTTTGAGTTCAGGGATCAGATCGATCAATCCAATAAATTGTCCCCGATATGTCGATCTGTTTCCTACGCTACACAACAAAGCCCGATTTTCAAGGCTACTTTATTGGTCAAACCTGACCTATTCTCTCTCCCTATCTCCAAGTTTCGAGGCTCACGTGTGTCTCAATTTTCGATAAGAACTATTCCCTAGGAGGAGACCAGGTCCTGCCGCCTACAACTACTTTTTTGGATCAAGTAACACATGGTCGAACCAATACCGGATGGCTGCCACGTGGACACAAATCAACTTGAATTTTTGCCTATAATAGTCCATTCCAAAACTAGAAAGGGATCTTTTTTTTCACAATCTCTGGCACTAGAGATCTTATCTAAAAATAGTTAAATCGGTTATCACATAGGCCAATTGAATTATGCAAAGACACAAGGATTTTGTGTATAAATCATTTCTTTCTCCAATTTCTTCCAATAAAAGCAACTGTAACATGTAATCAACAGTATGAACAAAGATTATATAGTGGTTAGGCATGGATTAAGCCGAACCACTATAAAAGTTGTGTGCTCCTTATACTTATTTATTTTCTTGCATTCTATGATTGAAAATGTGAGAATACTACGTGTTTTGTATGTTGACTACACACTTTGGGGGTTGATCATCATAATACCAACTTTTAAGGTCAACTCTTTGGCGCACCAGGAAGGGGGGCGAACCTACGCAACATGGTGAACCTATGACCACCTTCGGCAATTCCTATGATTGGAAGGATTTAAATAACTTTTTGCTGAAGTATTAATGGTGAAATGGAAGAAGGATACAATGTCTTCCCATGTTCAAATTGCAGGCGCAGTAGCAGAGGTAAGCCTGGAGGCCTTTTCTTATGAAGAACCGTCCTAATACCTGACTAGGGACGAGATGGACAGAGTTCTAGCCGAAGTTAGAGCACAAATGGCACATCAAGATGAAATCCTCAAAAAACATCAGGAAATGGTGAATGGCTTCTTCGCTCGGATGGAAGGAAGGCCGAGCAATCAGCCATCACTCCCTACGAGAGGCGAAGTTGGGGAGCAGCTACATTTCGATCCAATAAAATCCAAGCCCCAGATCGTCCTAGAGACCTGCTACCACCTGGTTCGACTCAACTCCCGAGTCGACCGAATCTCGGACCAGATCGATCGATGCAACCTCCGAATCGGCCAAAGCATGGTTCGGTGCAACCTCTTGTTTGGTCTGACATCTTACCACAAAACGGACTTATGCATCCTCACACTCGACTTTGCCAACACGACGATCAAAGCACGGCTGGCGGTAACAACCCTCCTTCTCTCCAAGATCGCAATACCACATCAAATCCCAATGCTACGGAGGGAAACACTACTGTAAACCAATCTCATATAGCCCCAGGTGGGGGAAATGATGAACCCCGAGCTGATAACGCTTTCCTAAGTCGGTCCAATCCTACCAGCATGTATATGGTTCAGCATAACACGCATGCCAACTCTGGGGTCCCAGACAATCTGGAACCAACAACCAAGGTTGTAGACCACCTTCACCCATCACTCGTGGGCCGCACCAAACTGACCCCAAGAATGCAAGGCATGCTTCCACCCCGTACTAAGACTTTCGTTGAAGCTACCAGTGCAGAATTGGATTCGTATCAAGACTCCTTGGGGATAGTAATCAAGTCGCCACCATCATAAAGCGCTTCACCCGAGGCGCTACTTCTCAGCAAGACGTGGATAATGTCCATCGCAACCCTTTCACGTGGGAAATCTGGAATTTTCATAACCTTCTTGACTTCAAACTTCCGGTTTTGGAACCATACAATGGTAGACATATCAAACCATACATCTTATGCATTATATGCGTCACATGGAAGTACTATCGGCATCAGTTAATGTCATGGCTAAGTGCTTCCCCTTGTACCTGACCGACATCGCTACCATGTGGTTTCGACAGCTAACAACTGAATCGATCAACAATTGGAATATGTTGGTCAACCGCTTCATTGAGCAATTCAGAGTTCGCATATCTCAGCCCAAGAGCGTCACATTCCTTACGTCTATTAAGTAATGGTTCGGCGAGACCTATGCTCCTTCCTGGAAAGATTCAATGCAGTTGTAGCATTGGTCGATCGACCCGAACCATCGGTGGTGCTCATGGACGCTATGGCCGGTGTCTTGGATAGAACACTTCAAGATGTCTCTCCAAAAGGATCCTCCTAGGGACATTGGAGATTTCTACTATGAGGCAAACAGGTTTCTCTGGCAAGAGGATGCTAATATAGAGATGGATAATCTCGACGTACTTGCTATAATGAATGGAGGACCATCCATTGCTGTCCAAAATAAAGGAAATGGGAAGGCCCTAGAAAAGAACAAAAAGAATGCGCGGTTCCAGAGAGAACCCAAATATGATAGATATACCGAGCTCAATTCCTCACTACTAAATATATACCTTGACGTGAGAGGAAATCTTCCTTTTCCTAAGCCTTCCAAGTGGGAGCCAACTCAACGAGAACATGAATCAGGAAAGCATTGCATGTTTCTAGGTCATGGCACAATGACTGCGGACACTTGCGTGATCTCATCGAAGAACGGGTTATACGCAGAAAGCTACCCGAGTATGTTAAGAAATCTACGACATCTACACCGCCACCAATACCTTCCCATGCTCCTCGGAATGGGAAAAATCCCGAGCTTATCAGCCATAACATCATCATCAACCAATCTGGATTAGATCACTCTGAATTTAATACATCCCTTAGGGCATAAGAGATGTACTGCTTTTTCAAATTTTTCGATAGCTATATTGACTCATGCGAGAAAGGGGGTTAAGCTTTAACTCTCAGGCATGCCGCATCCTTAACAAGGCAACTACTCTATGAATAAAATGGTAGGGCTGAAGTATACATGTACGGGATTAGGACGTAATCCCAAGGCATGCTCTGGATGCAACTATAAACTAATTAGGATTTGTTTTGGCTATGTAATGGTCTTTGGAATAAACAGAACTTATTTCTCAAGCATGGATTATGTTTGATCAATATAAGTATCTTATCAGAATTTGTCGAGATTCCCAATCTAATCTAGAGTATGGTTTGTACTCATCCCTCTATCCTAGGTATGGCTGATACCTAAACACGAATTTTACTTGTCAGGATGTGACAAACTTAGCTCTTTTTTCAATATGAGTGTGGATTGTACTTGAACCAGACTACCAAATATGGATTATACTTAGGTAAACCAGAATTACCTTGTTAGGATTTGGCAAGGAAATACTAGTAAAACTCGAGTATGGTTATACTCAATTTCTTGGTATGGATTATACCCTGACCATGGTCTATGCTCAATTTGGATTTCCAGGTATGGCTTATACCTGAAGGACTGTACTACCTTGCCAGGATTTGGCAAATTAACCCAATCACTATCTGAGTATGGTTCATACTCCAATCAGATCTCCAAGCATAAATTATGCTTAAAAAAGGTTAAGCAGTATTGTCAGGATTTGACGTAGCTGTTTACCTTTTTTCTGTACAAGTAAAGGTTATACTCGAAGCTAGACGGACAGAGCGAGGTCCCGGTTTTCCTAGTTTCTTGATTTTCTCTCGGCCTTAATACGATCGTCACTAATCGTCGGTTTTCTGGCCTTCTTATAACATTGTCTGGTTCGATCAGGGCTTCTCATTATTTGATACGGTCCGGTGCACTCGTAGTATCCTGGACTTCATCTCACACTGGATTTTTATGGATTTCTTGAATTATCCAGAACACATCTACCTTATCAAAGAAGATATGTTCTGGAGGTCAAAGTGTTGACCAACTTTTTGGTAAAAGCCATCACAAGTCAAAGAATTTACTATGGCTGGGCCATCTCCCTCTCCTGATCGATTGGTATTCCATTCGATCGGTACTTGGTTCGACCCATATCAACCGTATTTCAAGAGGAAGCACCCTTCTTCAACATTGTACAGAGTTCAGGGATTGGATTGATCAATCCAATAAGTCATTCCAGATGTATCAGAATCTGTTTCCTACGCTACACAACAAAGCCCGATTCTCAAGGCTACTTTATTGTTCGAACCTGACCTATTCTCTCTCCCCAGCTCCAAGTTTCGAGGCACACGTATGTCTCAATTTTCAAGAAGAATTATTCCCCGTTAGGAGACCAGGTCCCGCCGCCTACAACTACTTTTTTGGATAAAATAACACGTGGCCGAACCAATACCTGATGGTTGCCGCGTGGCACGCAGATTGACCTGAATTTTTGCCTATAAATAAGCCATTCCAGAATTAGAAAGGGATCTTTTTTTGGAATCTCTGGCACTGGAGATCTTATCTAAAAATAGTCAATTCAATTATCATATAGGCCGATCGAATTATGCAAAGACATAAGGATTTTGTGTATAAATCATTTCTTTCTCCATTTTCTTCCAATAAAAACAACTGTAACCTGTAATCAGCAGTATAAACAAAGATTATAAAGTAGATGTAGGCTTGGATTAAGCTGAACCACTATAAAAGTTGTTGTGTACTCCTTGTACTTAATTATTTTCTTGCATTCTGCGATTGAAACTTTGAGAATACTCTGTGATTTGTGTGTGGACTACACACTTTAGGGGTTAATCGTTATAAGACCAACTTTTGACATCGAAAATTATAGTGTCTATTCAGTAAAGTAAATACATTAAAATAGCATAAGCGAGATTACCATATTACCCTTACACCATTTATTAGCCTTGTAGTATATACATCACCGTAAATTCACCGTACTGGTATTATCAGAAGGCATTCTATAGAAAACAATGCCAAATCAAAATCGTAGGGGCTCGAGCAAGATAATATGACAAGGCACATGAGGAATACCCATGGTAGGATTTTCCTAATTGCGGCCTCGGGATCGTGGCAATGCATAGTAGCAACTACAGCCAACCTAAAACAACACTCCCATAATCAAATGGTGCACCCAAATCAATCATATAATCATATATATGGTATCGAAGAAGCGTGTCTGATCGGAGGTGCGACCTCACTTAATCCAGGTATGACACTTGTTTTAGTTATTTTAATTATGACCAAAGGTCAAGGCCAATCTATCATCATTCTCTTTCATTAAATCCAGTAATCGCCTCTATACCATCCTACTTCATTTTGGATTCTCCATCACGTGCACAGTTGTTAAAGTGCTATTGATATTGGCAGAGATTATGAAATCTACCAACTCTAGTCTCTTTAGTAACTAAACGTTTACATTTCCCACGCCGTGGTCATTAGATTTGAAATCATATTTCGAGTATCACAAATTGAGTATTTCGAGTATTGACTCAAAATCAATTACTCAATTAATTCGTCATTGGTTCAGTTAAGATTTCAAATCTGATATTCACACCAATCCCTTCTCAAATCATCCGAGTTTATGATTTTAGTTTCCATAAAATCATTTTCACTTGAAGTCTTCATTTCGATCACTTCAGATTCACTAGCTCAGATTGGACATAGGTTTACATTTGAATTTATAAAATATGTATAGAAAGGTTAAAAATAAAAAATAGTGTGTGGGTGTGTGTGTGTGTATATATATATATACCTATATGCAAATAGTTGAAAAATATTTATAAAATAGTTATAATGTATATATAGTTAAAAATGGTTTAAGTTTATTTGTTAAAAGAAAAATAGTTCGTAAAACCAAGCAATATGGAAATTTTACTTTTATGAAAATATATTTTGATTCAAATAGCATGATCTAATCTGGTCCAAATTCGTATTCTAATTATTCAATCAATTTCCTTATATAGTGGTTTGAATTCAAATTCATCTCAAGTTGGAAATATTTCCAAATTATTATTTCCAATTTATATTTAACTTCGATTTCGAGTTTATATAACATATAAATTTTCAAAATTGCTTTGACGATTAGTTATTATGTCATTTAAATCACTATCGAGTAAATTACAAACTTGCTATTTTCTTTCCACTCAGAACCTCATATCAAACTTCTTTAAATAACATATTCTTCCTAATCATTTGGATTTAATCAAAAAAAATTCAATTTAACATACACTTCATTTCTTTAAAATAAAATTCATAAAATTAATTAAATCAAATCTTAATGTATTAAAGTAAGATTTTGTTAACCCTTTAAAGCAAATTCAATGTATAAGAAATCAAAACACTTTTGAATATTCAATATCAAAGTCTAACAAAATCAAATTTCGCAAAATCTTATTTAACTTAAATCTTAGCTTTGAATATAGATCTTTACAAATAGATATCAACCCCTTTTCATTGAACAAAATCTTACTTTTCCAATTTTGAAAATTCTTTCAACACTTCTTATATCATAATTAAATTACATTGGGTTCTTTAACAGTTAAATTTATAAAATTAATTAAAATAACATCTTAATATCAAAGTAAAGGTTGTTAGTCTTTAAACCAAATCATTTAACTAAAATCTTATATTGAATCAAATACTTTTAATAGTAAAAGTAGGAAGAACTTGTTAAATTATAAAAACTCAAACCTTATTAAAAGTTAAATCTTAATTCAAAATATTAAATCTTTAAACTAAAACTTAAACATTCTTTTTATTAAAACAGGTTTACTTAAGATTTAACTCGAGAAAATTCTTTCAACGTTTCTTTACACAAAATTTCATTTTAAAAATTATTTATTAAAATCGATGCATACTTATAATATTTTTTAGAAAATAGATTTTTATTGACCATGACGTCCGTATAATTTTTTTATCCTATGTTCAAGTGATACATTGTATCATTTCAATTCGTTTTAAAGGAAAATTCGAATCCAGTGTATATGTCATTTCAATCCGCATTCAAAATCGATTCGAGTTTATTTTCCAAATCCATGCAATTATTTAGGCACGTACTATTGCAATCCATGGTGATTTTTTTCTAAATCTACAGGGAACTTCCAAGGTGGGAGCATTACAAAACATAATATATCACACATCGCATCCAACATGTCATATAAGATGATAGTGTGCGTGTCACATGTACACAAATCACATAACAAATATTTTCTAGAGCAACCTAACATTTCATATAACATTTCAAGTTTTTAATCCACTTAATCATCAGTTAGTCGTGAGTGAGGGGAAACTCACCTTTCGAGGCGAAGAAGGAGACAATGAAGCCGACATAGAATTGAAGCAAACTCGATATCCAAAGTGATGAATCCACATCCAAATCATTTATATACATATACACACACGTGTACATATGTACATAAGTACAATTTGGGAATTTCCATGCATGATAAAATCCCACTAACTACGAACCCTAAAACAACAACAATAATATTTCACTATTAAACTTTTGTTGAGCACATACTTATATATATACACCTCTTTTCCTATGGTTTCAAACAAAGGAGTATATACCTGTGCTTCAGCCTGACATCAAAATAGCAGTAACCAACAGACCACCTGATTGAACCCGAACCCGAAGACAAAACCTAAACTTGCTCACCGATTCCTCTTGCTAACCGGACAACTTTTCTAGCATAAACTCAAGCACCTGGAGTGCTTGCTGCAAATGACTCAACCTTTTCATCAATGAGTTTGGGAGGTACGGAAGCTTGGTTTTGAATGTGGCGGTGCTGGCTTATACGCGTTCGGTGGTGCATCAATGGCTCGTTGTGATGATGCCACCTCTTTCCCTTTTTTTCTTTTTCTGAAATGCCCTAGATTCGGTTGTGAAGGAAAGCACGACCAAAAGAGTGGCAGCGAGGGTCAGGTTAGAGACGTCGAAGCTACGCCTGGAGGTGGCAGCCACGGTGCTAGCTGGTGGTTGTCAACGACTCCAACGCTCTTCTCTCTCTCTCTCTCTCTGTGTGTGTGTGTGTGTGTGTGTGTGTGTGTGTGAATAATTTTAGAGAATGACGAAAGTAGAGCTCGATGCCCTCGCGTGTATAGCTCACGGAAGAGGAGGCCATTTTGAATTTTTTTCTTCTAAAGACCTTGATTTGTAGTTTCAAACCCAATATGCTTTTGTCCACTTCTTTTCTTCCTTTTCAGTTTTGGTTCGATTAATTTTAGAGACGAACTAAGGGAAACATAGAAATAAACAGAGCAACAAGAACACGTGTAATTACTTTTCTGCCATTTCAAAACGTGGAGGGGTTCACAGAGAGGGATGGAAAAGTGGTGTTTGCATGCTATCAAATTTTACAAGTGCTCGCTACTGATGTATCGATTTTTAAATTAATTATTATATATTATATTCTCTTCCTTTAATTTCTAACATCAGAGATCTTCCTTTCAAACACAAGCAAATATATTTTGTAGAACATCCACTCAAGAATACAAAAGGAAAGTACGATGACTGCTGATAATTTGCGCATTTTAGTCCCAAAATTAAAGATTCAGGACATCATACGTTCGAATTTCTCGAAAGGAATAATACCGTTCTCCTTAGAATTCAATTTATTATTTTTATCTCGAATTCGCCTAAATTCTGACGCCGTTCAATTCTTGACGATTTATAAAATGTTTACTAACCTAACGCAAATCAGAATGAGTTCGCGTATTATATTATGAAATTTATCTCTCCGTTATGTCAAGTTAGACGCATCTCAAATATCAATTTTCATAATTCAATTCAATTTTTAAATTTTTAGATACAAGACATCGGTTACCGCTACCGTATATCGTTTGCACGAACCACTTTAAACGGAGCAACGGGTTTAGATGTTTAGGTTACAAAATTGTTTAGATTATTTTTATGTAATGTATTCAAATTTAAGAAGTCGATGTTTTACCAATTATAGATTTCGCATTGTTTAACAAAATCATGAATGTAACTTATCACATTATAAACTCCAAAATGACATACAAGTTCAAGTTTATATTAGGAATTCAAATTCATGCTCACCACATAAATTAATAATTCATGTTTTAAATTCAAGTTAAGGTTGTAAATATCCACTTAAGATATCAAATATTTAATTAATCTTTTATTCTAAAACGTTGAAATTATCAGTTCGTTACACAAGACTAATATTTATAAAAATAAATTATAATGGTAAACATAAATGCCTTCTTAACGTACCAAGTTATAATCATTTTTATAGTCATAAACATGTATCATTTTATTAATATATACCGCGTTCAATGTCCGCTAAATACTTTGCTCATGTTATCCTCAACTGTCCCAAGTTATAATCATTTTCCTTATATTTCCCCTTTTATTTTTATTTTAAACTACAAGGGCTTCCTTCTTTACGTATTTCATGTAGGGAGATGACTGCATTTGCCTTTGCCTCACTTCCTCGTTGCTCACGTTTATATCGTGAAATATTTGTAGTTATCCATGTATGCCCATATTTGTATTTCTTGCGTGCACCATGCACCTTGACAGCACTTTGCACCGAAACAATAGCACTTCCTTTGGGAATGTTTACATGAGTTATTGAATTTTGACATTTATTTCCATTGATATATTGCTATATTTTTTAGTAAAATGAAGAACTGGGATGAAAAACATGAACTTTAAAGAAGGTAATAAATTTTTAACAAAGAAACCCCAACCCCTAGTCCCCTACCTCTAGTATTATCATAATTTTAGACGTTTCCATACTACTTTTCATTAGTCAAGAAGAGTTGGAAATTGGTAAATCATACCGAACAGATGTGTGTTCAGTTTGTATCCTATATAAAATTGGAATAAATGCAGATTGATCGAAAAAATTTCTCGTATAAATTTTATTGTTCTAGCTCGTGTCTCAGATCAATTCGGTTAGACACAGACGTGTTTTTCGGACATAAAGACGAAAGGATCCGATCAGACATGCCTATTTATATTGGATTTTATACATTTTGTTAGGTTTTTTCTTTAACTACATATTGAATTACGAGGAATTCGAACGAACGACATTTGTACAAATTTGCTAACAGCCCTACAGCTAAGGTGCCCAACGCGTGGGCAAATTTTGTTTCCAAGTCCTCTGCATCTAAACTGTCCGTTACAGAAATGACATTACAAATCAAGTCATCAGCTCATTTCAGTCCCCACGTATTGGAAGTATTAGGAAAGGAGATGCTTTCAAGTCACCATCTCCATAATTATACTAAAAGAAAACCTGGGACCCCGGTAAAATGTTTGCATGATCTTTAGTCTACAAAGACAGACTGAGTCCAGCTCAATCTACATTCATATAGCAACGTATCATCCACCACTTCACCATCACAGCATGTTCATTCCCCTAATCTTCCTTTATTTTATTCTTAACTAACATAGTTTATTGTTTAAGGAAAGTCCTATAAGTTACATTATTAGTCCAGATAATCATGTACAGGTTCCAGGTCATATTTCATACACTTCTATAAGTTTAGCATGGAATTTATTGGTATATGAATTATGATTCACTGTACATTGGTGGATGTTTATCAAACAAAATTAATGATGATCTTCCATATGGTATCAACTATCATGAAATGTTAATGCATGTTTAGGTTTCCCATTTGGTAATCCATTTGTATCAGTTTTACTCTTGAATGAACCATTTTAATGCATGTTTTTGTGTTTTCATATCACAAATATACATTTTACAATGTAATATGTGTAATTTATTATTGTTGTGATTGAGTTATCTGATAATTTGATGAATTAACAAAAAAAAAAAAAAAAAAAAAAATTACACAAGAAATTAGGTGCTGTTTATTTTGCTGAATTTACTAAATAAAGTTCACTGTCAATTAATGTGGCTAAGGAATATTGACTTTGCTTTATCCCTTTGTTCAAGAGCCCGTGAGTTGTCCTTTCCCTAATTTCGTTCAAGTCCTTCCAAACTTGTTTCATAATTTTATATTTTGAACTACATTATCTAAAATTTTGTATTCATGATACCTAAATATTATACATCACAAATGAAACAACTTGAAATATGTATCAGTTTTAATAGTTTAAATATTATATTGTAATTGATGATTCAATATTTATGGTTCCTTACTGAAAAAGTTTATGGTTCCTTAGCTCAGTAGAAAGTAGAAACTCCATTGAAAATGTTTAGGAAGCAACCGATATTGTCATGATTCTTAGTTCTTTTATAATATTTAAGCATATAAAAAATATATTATAGAAATAACTTGAATAGTATAAATAGTAAATAATATTTAGTACATAAGCATGTGAAAGTTTGTAATTTTGCACGACGTGTAGGTTTTTCTTCTTCCTAGCAGACGAAATTGATTTTTGTGCAGTGAAAAAAAATGTGAATCGTTGCTGGAGGGATAAAGAGACAAATTGGACTGATATATTTTATTATATCTGGCGGGCAAATTGCTGTCAGAATCCAAAGCTTTTCCCTTCCTCACCTTCTCCACTCCTTTTCACACTACTAATATCCTAATTTAATAATCATTTAACACATTACTAAATTTACAATAATTTCTGCTTTTAATCTTTGATTAATGATTACTACTACTAAACGACGTTAAGTGGTTGCTTCATATATCCTTTTTGTTTTCTTCCAAAAAAATTCATTAGTTCTTAGTGGAAACAATGAGATCGGATGTGCGGCTGGATTCAGCGGTGTTTCAGCTCACCCCTACTCGAACAAGGTTGGATCTTTTGAAAAGATATTATGTGTTTTTCATTTTGTTGGTTGAATCAGTGCAAGATTGTTTCGTTTTTGTTCATTGGTTGAATTTGTAGTGGTTTTGGCCTGCTTGTGTGATTAATCTACTCCTCGATCGTTAAGTTTGAATCTTGATCGTAACAGATATATTTAGCTAGCGTTGTTCAGTGAAGTATGGGATACTGTTGCTTCTTATCTTATTAAACTGAGTTATTTATTGCTAGTAAAGTTGTACATATAATAGAAAACATGGATCTTTTTGTATAAAATAAAACTTAATTTTGAACAAATGATGTAACTTTTAGAAATCTGCTAAATTGGTAAATGTATACTCTGTTTAGGTGCGATCTAGTGATAATTACAAATGGAAAATCAGAGAAGATCGCATCTGGATTGCTGAATCCTTTTCTTGCTCATTTGAAGACCGCTCAAGATCAAACTGCAAAAGGAGGTTACTCGATCACCCTACAACCTGATACTTCCTTTGATACATTTTGGTTTACAAAAGGGACTGTTGAAAGGTGCCCAGTCATATGCTTTTCTTTAACATCTTGTGCATTTCGTAATTTGATCATTTATAAAAATGAGTGCATTCATTTATTAGGTTTGTTCGGTTTGTAAGCACACCGGAAATTTTGGAACGAGTGGCTACAATTGAGTCTGAGATTGTGCAGATTGATGAAGCAATTACAATTCAAGGCAATGAAAATCTTGGTTCAAGCTCCGTAAGTCTGCTACACTATATCATTTCGTTACACTTTGAGATTGATTGCATTCCCATAATAAAACTTCGATGTTTGCAATTCAACAGTTGGAAGATCATCAGACTAAATCCCCAGAAAGCAGTGAAGGTGTGTTTGAAAATTTTGGTTTGTATGTGTATTAAGTGACTTAAGATGGATACTACCATTTTGTTTGCCAGAATTATAGTTTTTTTTTTTTTGGCTCACACATGTGACTTTTTTTGTTTTTTAAATAATGGTAGGTATCAAGCCTGCCTCAGATGGTGATTCAGATAAGGCAATAGTTGTTTATAAGGTATGCATGTTTTGCATTGGTCCAAATTCAAAACTAATGTTGCTTCATTAGAGGATTCAATAATATTTACTATTTTCAATTGATATAGCCTGGATCAAACTCAAATGCACCCGAATCAAATGGATCTGCCTCACAGGAGGAGAACTCAAAGTATGGGATATTAGTCAAGTCTATGAATGCTATCTTTTGTGTTTCACCTTTCACAATTAGTTGTTAAAGCTGATGCAACTTTTATTTCCTTTTTAATAGAGTTCAGCTTCTGCGAGTGCTGGAGGCCCGTAAAATTGTTCTGCAGAAAGAGCAAGGGATGGCTTTTGCACGTGCCACTGCTGCTGGATTTGACATTGATCACATGACACATTTGGTAACCTTTGCTGAGTGTTTTGGCGCCGCACGTTTGAAGTAAGTTGTGTCATATTTTACATCAGAAATCTATTAATTTTCTATTTAATACTCAAATAAATCAAATACTGTCTGGAACTCCTGATAATATATGCTCTGATATCACAACACATATATCACTGTTCAAAGGGATATTTACCTTGTCAGTATGGCTCAGCCATTGTACTTCCCCGTTGGTATCTTGGTGTGTTAGCTAGATCAACCATCATTCTTGATAAGCCATAAATTCTTATAGGTTAGAAGTGCGAAAAAATAGAAATCAGTCAAGTTTAGCATTTGGGATAGTTGCAATTCCACTAAAATTATGTCGCTGACAACTATGTGTTTAATCTGCCTCGGTATCCTACATTATCATATATGTATCAACTCTGAAGCTAAAAGCATGACAAACGTCGGTGGTGTTTTAAAAAAAGAAAGGCCATTTCTTCTCATTAATTCGCTTCTTCTTTGAACTGATTCAGGGCAGCATGCTTGAAGTTCATTGAACTATGGAGAGTAAAGCATGAGACAGGGCAATGGTTTGAAGTTGAAGCTGATGCATTGTCTATGCGCTCCGGTTTTTCCCCTTTTAACGCTTCTGGCATTGTGTTGGCTGCAGATGCAACTAGGAACGATGACATAGAGAACAATGCAAATCCTAGTGGTGGTAAGTAATGTTGATGCATTAACCTGTTCCATAATTATTTCACAACTAACCCTCATCAATCTATACTTCTTACTAGATAATTGTGCCATGATCAATCAAATTTTGCTTGTCATATTATATAGAGAAACAACACTAGGAAATATCAGTAAAAAATATATTTGAATAAATATGCCAAAGATAAGATTTTACACATTCGTATGACAACTTAGTGCTATGATATGTCAAGGACCTCTAGCTCAGCTTGTTATAGGTGTAGTGCTTTAGACAAAGGTTGTAAAGGTCATGGGTTTGAGCTCTCCAAGACATCACAATGAATGCTCTTCTTGTATGAAGTATCAGTCTTGTAACCCCCGAAAAAAAGAAAAAAAAAACTCTAGTGCTATGACTAGATAACCTTCCCTTTATGGTTGATATATGAATACTTATACGCTTTACACTTGGGTAAATATCTGTGTCCAGCAAAGTTACTGAACATTTTTTGCCTCATTTTAAAAAAATATCTTATCCAGATAAAAGGCTTCCATCTGATACTCAGCAAACTCCCGGGTCCCATGAGTCCTATCCTGGTCAGTTTCAGCATCCTGCTTACCCACCTTGGGCGATGCATCCTCCTCCATATCAACCATATACAATGCATGGAATGCCTTACTATCAAAATTATCCGCAAGGTGGACCATTTTACCCTCCATATCCTCATCCAGATGACCCCCGCTTCAACAGCGGTCAAAGCATCAGGCGGCGACACTCGGTGAATGGCAAGGACGATGATGTGAATTCAGAAAACAGTTCCATGTCAGCAGAAGAAGACGAGGTTCGAAGTTTGTCTGAGAACGAAAGAGAACCGTCTCATGATCGTAAATCGCATAAACGTAGCAGTCGCTCAGGAAAGAAGAAATCTGGCATGGTTGTTATTAAAAACTTGAACTATATCACCTCGAATAAACATGAAAAATCAGAAGATGAATCCAGATCAGCGTCTGACACTGAAATCAATATTTCAAACAAGAAATCGTCCAAGTCATCAAAGAATTTTGATGGTGATGATATGATGCATGGAAATGATGCAGAATCGGGTAATTGGCAAGCGTTTCAAAGTTTTCTTTTGAAAGCAGAAGAAAAAATTACTAGCAGTGTCGATGGTGATATGTTTGCAAATGAGAAGGATCCTTCTGTAAAAAGAAAGCAAAACATATTAAGTGAGCCTGAGCCTTTTGCTACTTCAGAACGAAATTCTAGCAATAGCCATGAAGCAAGGACTATGGAATTTGATTCGGTGAATAATAATGGGAATAGAACAAGGCTATTAGGTTCAAATGACGAAATGCTTGCTTCGAGTGGGATTGAAAGGGTTATGAGAGAAACTCATATAGATTCTCAATTCATTGAAATAGAAAGCGGATCTGGGAATTATCGAAAAATGGATGGGGATGATTTCATGATTTATGGACGAGGAAGTCAAACAAATGCCAGAAGTTCTTTAGACCCACTTGCTGAAAATATGTACGATCGTGATCACAATTTGGAAAACAAACCATATGCTGCTACAGATGAGTCATTTATTGTTCCAAATAGATCACATTCACTTGATCAATTTGAATCTGAGAATAGAACTCATATTGACATGGATACAGAACTACCATCAAGGAAAGAAGATTCCTCTAATAATAATATCAATACTCAAGTCAGTTATGAGCCAGATGAACTCTTTATGATGCCTGAGCGTGGAAATGATACAGAATATGATAGTTACGATCCTGTGGACTATGACATGGAAATGCCAGTTGAAGTTGCTGCCAAGCAAGAACCTGTAGAGAAAGAAGACGCATCTGTAAAAAATGTAGAAGTAAAGAGAACGGTTAAAAACAAGAAGGTAAAGGATGACAGCTTGGAAAAGAGGAGGAAAGAAGCCATGATGAGAAGAGGAACGAACACAAAGTCAAGCACTTTAACTGAAGCACAAAAACGTGCTGAGAATTTACGAGCCTATAAAGCTGATCTCCAGAAAGAAAAGAAAGCAAATGTACGTCTATCTTAAACTTGAGTCATACAACACCACTGATTTTTCAGTTTTTTTTTTTTTTTCACTGCATTGCTATACTAAGAAACAATGTTTTCCTTTGCAAACACAAGCGAGTTATCCAAACAATTGGAATAAGTTAGTGTGAATTTCATCATGTCAGTTGCTTATTGGCATGCACAGTGTGTATCCACATGCATGTGGTGCTGCGTATTTTTAAGTTGAAGCAAAAGGCTTAGGTTATGTAATTGAATGACTGTTGAGAACTATTAGTTGCTGGAATGTACACAAGTGTTATTATGATTAATGCAAATAAGAAGCTGTTTCATCAAAAAAGTATTTTTTTTTTACTCAGAATATATTTGAAATTGGCCACAAAGTATAACTTCTACATGTATTTATAGGAAGAGGAAGCGAGGAAGAGGTTAGAGGCTTTAAAATTAGAACGGCAAAAAAGAATAGCTGCAAGGAGTAATTCAAACAGCGGTCAGTCACCAAAAGCGATAAAACACATTAAACCAAATCCTTTCAAAGCGCCTTCAAGCTCTTCTGGTATAACTAAGTTCAGTGATTCAGAGCCAGGAATGACTTCACCTCGTAGTAAAGTGCCTGTTAGGAATACTTCAAGTGGCAAGCCGAATGGTACTGCAGATGTAATAACTAAGTCAGTATCATCATTGTCTCAAGCAAAATCAATTTCTGCTCATACAAAAAGGCTTTCTGAACCCAATATTCGAAGTAGTCAATCTCCGAAGTTAACAACCAATGAGAAAGTACCCAAAAAAGTAACTACCAATGAGCCACAAATGAAGAAAATAACTGCAATAAAGCAGCTTGATAAAACAAAATCAGCCACTTTGCCTGAATTGAAGATCATGCCATCAAAAGGCCCTTCTGGTAATGAGGCCACGAAACATAAACCAAGTGCAAGTAACAGCGATGAAAATCCAGTTGTTGAGAAGACTGTTGTAATGCTTGAAAACACTATGGTCAATGATACTGTTTCAGAGTCAGCTTATCTTGCAAAAGTAAAGTCAGGGACTGATTTAGAATATGCAGCAATTAGAGCTCCTATAGTCAATGATACTGTTTCAGAGTCAGCTTATCTTGCAAAAGTAAAGTCAGGGACTGATTTAGAATATGCAGCAATTAGAGCTCCCCCTTCTCCAATTATTGCAGCAGAAATTTATGAGGTTGAGGAAAAGAAAGCAGATTTGCAACTCGGCTCTTTTGAGGTATGCTTTCGAAAAAAAATTGTTTCTTCAGGATTTAATGTACTTCAATTACTTGTACCGAAATAGTTTAGCTTTTACTCAAATGGTATCTATATATAAACAGGTTGCGGATAACATTCCTAAAGAGGAGTCCTATGATATCTCAAACACTGTAGCTGAAAACAGTTATCAGGCTCCATATGCACGAACATCGTCCATAGAAAAACCCGCTTTAGACCAACTCAAATATGATCAGCCAACTATAGAATCTGAATTAGCTTCCATACGTGCCCAATCAATAAAAGCACGTGTGCCCGATTTTCCAGATTCAGGTTCGGCAAATCAAAGTGCCGAATCAATAGATAAGCCTAAAAGCAAGGAATCAAAAGGGTTTAGAAAACTTTTGAAATTTGGGAGAAAGGGTCATAGTTCAGGGACTGGTGAAATCGACAATGACTCTGATGGCTCGGTTGTTGATGATCAGATAGAGGCTGGATCTTCTAACGATGGTAAGATTTTATGATAGTATTGTATTAAGCCTAAAATTGTTGTAGTTCGATTTTTTGTTAAAAGCATGAAATCATTCCAATATATCAATCAATTCGGTGGAGCTATGAAATTGTCTACTGTAGAAATTTACTGCTGTGCTTCGAAGTATGCATAGTTAGCAACGAATGATTAGCTTGATTTTTTCTATAACTACATCATGATTGTGCGATACATACTAACTCTTTGCATGCACAATTGCAAACACAAATTCTGTAGTGTTGTATGGGATATCAACATGAGATAATAATCAGTTTGACAACAAGTGGCACCCCCCCCCCCCCCTTCTTCCCTTTCCCTACCTCTCTTTCTCTGTTTAAAAAAAATCCCCTCTTTTCACACATACTCATTCTCTTTAGAACCTAAGTTTGTCATCATTGAACTATCCTAAAGAATCTGATATTGTTATTATCTCAAATTTTTAGTTCACTTGCTGAAGAATCTGATTTCTCAAGATGATACTCAGGCTGGTGGATCTCAAACTAAAGGTATTATGTTTTCCATGATGAGAACAGATTATGGTGACATCTGTGTATGCTATTATGGTTGGAAAATGGTTAGAACCATGGAATAGAAAATTGCTCCTACTTCATTGAATTTGGAAATTACCTTGTCTTTACTCTTTGCCCATGGGTTGTTACTGATCTTCTTGGACCAAAGGGCACTATGGTCTTAGTTACCTTTTGCTTCATTAATTAACTTTGATTGATATGCAAGTACTAAGTAGTGCTCAAGTATTTGCGTACGCTGGCGCTTAATTTATATAAATTTGATTCTCCTTTTAATGCATTTTCTAACGTTAAAAAAAAACGTTTATTTGTCAACCATTAGGGATCGTGGTGGAGTAGATCATAGAGTTTTTTTTATCACAATAGTATGGTTAAAATTCCACCACTTTGTCAATGGGCGAGTTCAATGGCTATTTGCTAGGCTTTATTTTCATTTTTTATTTTTTTTAGGGTGTGTGCGTGTGTGTTGTGTTGATTTAATTTGTATGATCATGTTGGGTGCTCGTAAAAAAAGGAAAACAATTTGTATTGGAAAACAAAGTGAAATAAATGTTTTGTTAGTTAGAAAATGAGTTAAAAGGGGAATCAAATTTATACTCCCTCCAATCCGAATTATATGACGTTTTGTCATTTTTCACCAAGATTAAGGCAACTAAAATTTGACTTATTTGCCCTTGAACTCTCATTAATTGCCCTGTTAATTTTCTATCAAAAGTAGCAATCCCTGCTGTATGTTTCATCCTCTACCACTAAATAGGGGTGTAAATCGGTCGGACCGGACCGGACGGAGGTATGTTCAGTTTCTGTCCTAAAAAAAATCGGACCGAACACGGACCGGACCAAATTTTTTCTCGGACAAATTTCGTTGTCCTAATTCGTGTCCTAAATAAAATCGGTTGGACACGGACATGATCGGACTAGTCAGACTCGGTCGGACATGGCTATTTATATCACATTTTGTACATTTTACTAGATTTTCTCTCTACTATACGACGAATTTCAAATAATTCGGACGAATTCGGACGAGCCCGGACCGGACATGATTTTTTCTCGTACAAATCTTGTTGTCCTAATTCGTGTCCTAAATGAAAATCGGACGGACTCGGACGGACGTATTTCGGTCACGGACACGAACGGACTTCGGACATTCGAACAAAATTTACAGCCCTACCACTAAATGTTGGAATGGAGCCAAATCTAAAACTAATGACATGCACTGGAAAAAGAGATTGGAGGGACAGCTGCACGGAACCATTAAAAAAACAGTTGCATGCCTGATTAACAAAGGAGATGAAAAGATTTCTAAACAAGGGTAAAAATGGAAATAAAGCCCTTAATTTTCTAAAACGTCATGTATTTTGCAAAATATTCTCAGATCTAAAACGTCATATAATTCGGATCGGAGGGAGTATAAACTAAGCGCCAGCATAGGCAAATACTTGAGCATTACTTGTAGATCAATCAAAAGTTAATGAAGCAAATGAAAAATGCAAAGCTAGCAAAAGATAATAATTAGATAACATACTCATGTGCAAGTAAAATCCTTTGAAGCATATGTTACTTCATAGTAAGCTTCACCATATGTTCATTGCTATGTGTTTAATCAATGACATTTGACTAGCATGCATGGTGTAATGGGACGGACTCTTGGTTTTAAGTATATATGCGATGCCATTTAGATGAGATTTTCTTCTGTTAGGTTAAACAAATCAAAACACAACCCCAGACATGCTGTCATAACTTGCAAAACACTGTTAGTAATTGTATTCCCATGACCAGGGCAGATGCAAACGTACAGATTGTAGGTGTATTTGCATATTCTGAAATTATAAGATACAGTCACTATAAATAATGTTGATTCACTTTTTGTTACACTTATTAGTTGGATGTTTGATAATACAACTTTTTCCACCAATTGATCAAATTAATCGATGGAGTATCTACATTAATGGTTTTATTTGTTCAATATTCTTCCAATGTTTGTATTTAAAAATTCAGACTTGTTAGGTTTCAAAATTTATTTAGTAGTTCTTTCCTTGATCATTCAAAGTTGAACAGCTATTCATCATATTAATTTTTGTTAACTGCAGCCAATCGAGCTTTCTCTATCCTTTCACCTTTCCGCGGTAGCAAGAGCAATGAAAAGAAACAAGTAGCTTGAGTACAAGTTGAATTTTATTTTTTTCTTTAAAAGGAAAAAAAAGAGAGTATGCAATGAGGATTTGAATGCTTTCCTTTTCTATTTTAAATTTAATTTCTTGTACACATTTGCTGTAATTATTGTATTTTGTACCAGCTCATTTGTTAATATGGATATTCGTGGGTTCATTTACCCTATTTATTGCTTTTTGACAGAATTGTTTTTATGTATCAGACTCTGTTTGATTTTATTTGCACGGTCCGATTCTTTATATAATCCTTTTGTGATGGTTTGGATTGAGTTTATTGTTTGATATTATTATTTACGGCTATCTATTTGTATGTGAGGAGTACACATTCTCTGCTTTTCTCACTGATTGTATATGCAATTCTTCTTCT
Organism: Allium sativum; assembly: GCA_030737875.1. NCBI lineage: Eukaryota > Viridiplantae > Streptophyta > Magnoliopsida > Asparagales > Amaryllidaceae > Allium > Allium sativum. The sequence continues at coordinate 823,365,052 of CM060916.1, forward strand.
TCTATTTCTTAATTTATTTTCCAGGAGAAAATAGTTCAGAACCACATTAAAAGCTTGGCCCCAGTGCAAATACAATTCACATCATCCTTTTCTTCTGAAATAACAATTAAAGGATTGATTTTGGGTGAATTCAGTAACGTCTGCCACTACGTTAATTACACGTTGTTCACGGTTTACGCTGAAGACTGAAGTTTATACAAATTACAGATATGCTACAGTACCCGAAAGTATTTCGGGTATTACAGCCAAACAAGAAAAAAAAATTAGGACCCACATCCACAATTCATGGCGCAAATCATGGTGAGGCCCATTTACTATACTCACATTCTGTTTCACCCGAATCATCTTCGGTTAAAGTAGCATTTTTGTACAAATTAATAGACCTCCATCCAGCCAATTGCCTAATAAAAATCTCAAAAATAACCGAGTGCCCCCAGTATGAATGGGGGTGTTAAGAGTATTCCTATAAGCAGTCACACTAAACAACATTAACAATATTACAGTGAAAGGACAAACTTGCATACCTTTGCTAAAGGCCCCCTTGTTATTACAAGTATGATCATACAAATGCCACCAGCATCTTCTCAATTATACAAAATAATGGATGTATTCGAGTGTCATCTACATCACCAAATTTCAATCTATGTACAATAAGATGCAAAGTTACTAACTTGCATTCTGCCATTCAGGTTTGGTGAGCATGCACAGTACTGCAAAGCATCACTGAACATATAGATTAACTGCTACTTACTTCCTTTTGCCCTGCATAATGCTTTCCCAAACTCCATTTATCTAGTCTTCATCTTCTTTCCTCCACCAAATAAAAAAAAGGTGGCTTATTTAGGAATGGGAACAAGCCGAGCTGCACATGGCTGCTAATTGAAGTCCTAAGGTGATGAAACTTCACCACTTATCTTTACAGCTGCACATCCCTTCCTTGAAATGGTGATAAAAACATCCATCTGCAACAAATATTTCTCTTCTGGTTATCTTAGAAACGAACTTAACTGAACAATGGCAGTCCATGCACATTCTCGCGTTCTTCGACACACGAATAGGATCCTTTCTTTGTGAAGAGATTATGCCATAACATACTGCTATCTTTTCTGTATGGTAACATAAGAAAGGATCGAATTCACCATCCTCTAAAAATATGATATTTTGAGGAACATATCCACTCTCCACCATTTTATTAGCTAAATCATCCCATTTATCCAATATTTGATCCATGGCACAATGCAGTCGATCTCCTGCTTTAAAACTATGAATTCTTCCATTCACATGAATCCTACTGCATGTTTTAACCATCTTCAAACCTCGAGATTTTACACTGTCACGTATGTTAAAATATGAATCCCACATGCCAATCTTTGAAAATATGTTTGACAGTAATATGTAATTCGAAGCATTATCTGGTTCTAATTCAAATAGAGCCTTGGCAGCCTTCTCTGCAATTTCATAATTCACATGCAACTTGCAAGCTTTGAGAAGTGTAGCCCAAACACAAGCATCGGGTTCAAATGGCATCCTTTTAATCAGTTCCATTGACTCTGTTAACAAACCAGATGTACTTAATATGCTAACCATACATGTGTAATGTTCTAGCTTATGAGATACATTATAAACATCCTCCATTTTATTGAAATATTCGAATCCTTCTTCGACAAGCCCTTCTTGATTACAAGCCATTAGAATCGATGTGAATGTAATATGATCATAACCGATTCTAAAATTTTCCATCTCTTTAAACAAGGCAATTGCATCTTTGGACATTCCATGCAAAGTATAGCCAGAGATCATAGCATTCCATATCCCTGTATCTTTTCTATTCACTGAATCAAAAACCAACCTTGCTTCTTTTATGCTACCACATTTTACGTACATACTTATCAAGCTACTTGCAATGGCTAAAGAATTGTCATCAAACTTGCGTTTCACAATATACCCATGTAATTCTCTCCCAGATCTTAATGCTGTTGTGTTGTTACATGCCTGTAGTACAATTAAGATAGTAACTGAATTAGGAACAACTAGGCTTTGCTCTAACATTTCACGGAAGAATATCACAGTATTTTCTTGATTTCCATTATGGTTATGACCAGCCATTAGGATATTCCATGAAACCACATTTTTCTCTTCGATTAACTTGAAGGTCTTAGTAGCATAGTTCATGCTTCTACAGTTTGCATACAAATCAACCAATGCACTTACTAAGTAAACATTATCATCCAAATGTTTTCTTAGTACATAGCAATGTAATTCTTTGCCTGAATATAGCAATTTAAGGTCGGAGCATATTGCCAAAGCAGACGCAATTGAAATAGCATTTGGACTGATAGTACTACGAAAATCTCGAAATAGCTTGAGAGCTTCTTGATTTAGACCAGAGCTGTGCAGACCAGAAATAAGTGCATTCATAGATATCACATTTGGTTTCAAACCAACATGTCTCATCTTAGACAACAAATCAAAGGCCTCTTCTTTTTCTCCTCTTCTTGCATAACTAGCAAGAATTGTATTGTAAGTCACAACATCAGGCTTGATCCCCTCTCTGTTCATTAGCTCCACAAGCTTTAGTGCTTCCTTCACATCATGATCTCCTGCATACGCAGCAACCATCTCATTCCAAATCATCAGATTCCTTCTCTCAAGACTCACGAAGACCCTTTCAGCATATTCTTTCATTCCACATTTCAAGTACATATCAATCAACGACCCTCCTAAATAAACATTCATTTTAATCCCACTACGTATAACATAAGCATGCAACTCTTTACCAATAAACAACTCTCCCAACCCAGAACAAGCAGGCAATACGCTAGCAATAGTTATAGAATTTGGCTTCTCACTTGAACACATAGTAAATAACACGTCCAAAGCATCCATAAAAAAACCGCTTTGAACACAACCCGACATCACTCCATTCCAAGAGTTTACCCCCGGTTTGATTCCATTTCTCTTCATCTCCTCCAAAAGCTCCAATGCCATGGCTATATCGCCGCTCTTTGCATACCCTGATATCAGTGCATTCCAGCATATCATATCGGGCTGGGTTCCACTACGCTGCATTAACCCGAAAACAGAAACAGCCTCGTCTAGCATTGTCAAATTTGCATACGCATTCAATAATACAGTCCAGGAGACTACGTCACGTTCTTTCATTCGATCAAAAACGTTTCTTGCAGCGTGCACGTTATTGCATTTAGCATACATATCGATAAGGGAGTTACCAATGAATAGGTCTTGCCTTAGTCTCACCTTCATAATGTAGCCATGGATTGCACTACCAGTTAATAAACAGTTGAGTTCTGCGCAGGCTTTTAGCAGTTTTGGAATAAGGAATGTATCGGGTTGAGCGTTGTCATGTAGCATTCTGACAAATGCCGATAGAACAGATATCCAATTTTGAGAGTGGGACAAGAGTGATATGTTTTTGGCGTAGTATGGTGCTTTCTTCGAGTGGGGAATATCGTCGAACGGTTTGTGGGTATATGCTGGTCTTGCGTTGACGGGCTTGAGAGTGATTACGGGGTCGGGTTTATGTGCAGACGCTCGGGTTTGAAGGTCGCGCGTGGTGGACGGAGGGAGTTGGGACCCGACTGGAAGAAGTGACATAGAAAGCATTTTATTCTTGGGATGTGAACACGGTTAGTATTCAACTTAATGCTTTTATTCAAAATGGAACTTTGAAACATTTCACGAAAGGCTAAACTGAGGGTGCGTTTGCAAACGAATCGACATATGGATTTAGAAAGGATTGGAGGTGGGCATTTTGCCGAATGAGAAATGCATTTTTTCAATGGTCGGAGCAAATTGGTAGGAGACAAAGTTTTTGATTTATTATTTATTTGCATTTATTTGTTAACTGAATAGTGAATACATAATACAAACTGCAAAATAAAAATTTCAAAATCCAAATTGCAGAATTTAAATTTAGAATACAAATTGCAGAATTCAAAATACGGAATACGAAATACAAAATACAATGCATAATCTAAAATACGGTCTACTGTGGCGATGTGTACGGAGGTGGATAATTTGGCGGATACGTATGTGGATATGTAGGTGGATACGCAGCTGGAGGATTCATCATAAATGCTTGGTAAGGACTTATTCGTTGCGAACCTCGATTTCAAAACGCAACCATGATTGTGCTTCAACATCTGGAAGAAGCATGAACGTCTCTAGATTATTATTAATTTTAAAAAGTGATATTGTGTGGGTTAGGTCAATATTTTCTAATGTTCTAACACGGTCTATTGCTTCCGCCAAAGCTTATTTGACTTGAACATTTGACTATGAGCTTGCTGTAGAATACGAGGTAACACCGTCATTAGTGGATGGAATCGAGTTTGGACTATCTGTCATAGAACGAAATTTCTTGTTCTTTTGCGTAGCATGTATGATATCAACAATTTCATCCATCTTCTCATCATTTTCAGTTCTTTCTCTTCTGATAGCACAACGATCGGTAGAAGAACTTCTGCCACGTTGTTGAGAAGTAGGCTGCTGAAACGATCGTTGAGTGCTCATGTCTTCAAGAGGGACTTCAAATTGATAATCATCGAAAACTGTATGACGTACAGCTTCTGGAGGAGGAGACTGTGATTGTTGTTCTGAGTGTGGATCTACAGAGTCGGGTGTGTAAGCGGCAGACCCAGTTGCAATGCTATTACTAAAAATTTGTTCAAGTTCATGCAGTTTATTGATTGGTTGCCTCCTATATTTCAGCACTGCATTACCAAAAATTCAACATAAATTAGAATTGAAATCATGAAAAAACATAACAAGTTACAAAGCGAGATTTACGGCTGCTCGATCAATCCACCAAAGTTCGCTTCCACTAACAGTTCCCTTAAGAGGGTCTCATCTGGCGCCTATTTTCTCTCTCAATCCCCTCCAAACAGCCCATTTTTCTTCAACGCGTCGTATTTGGCAGTAACTTGTTCGATAGTAATCGGTATCTCGTTCGGATTATCAGCTAAAGCTTCGTTCAATTCTCCCGTTATCATCTTGTGAATTCCTTTTTTATTTTTTCGAGCCACTTGATATGAATCGATAGCTATTCGTAGAAATTACGATGTTGCAAACTCAGACCAAACCTTCAGAGATCGATGAAATGTGGCTTTAGCACCACTTGCTTTAGCCATTTGTTTAACGGATTTTTGAAAATTTGGTGAGAAGGTGGATGGTTGGAAGGAAATTGTTGATGATGTTTGGGGGAGTAAGGGGTTGGATTATATAGAGTTTGAAAAAAAAACAATCGTTGGTTGAGTGGCCGTTTGCGTCAGACGACGTCAGGCGCATCAGACGCAAACTGTAACACCCCGAAAATTCTATAACTGTGAAATTAACAAATTAAAGTATAATTAATCTGAAATCAAAGAACTAAGGGAAACGGGATACGCCATTGCGTTCGTCTCGGAAAAATACGCGAAATAGAGTCCGAGTTTTCGAAAAACGGAGTCCGTATGAAGAAGATATGGCCTTCGGAAGTTTGAGAATTAAATTTAAAATTCAAACAAAATTAAATAATTAAATATTCCGAAGTGGGGCCCAACGGGCCAGGGTGGAAGAACACCCGCCTGGGCCACCCAGGTCGACTGGGCTGTCGACCTGGGCTACCCATGTCGACAGGGCTGTCGACAGCCCTGTCGACAGGGGTATCGACCTGGTCGAGCCCAGTCAACCTGGCTGGCCAGGTCTGTGTTCCTCCGATTTTCTGTGGTCTGCTTTGTCACTAGGGCTAGGTGGCAAGTTTTAATTGGTCTCTCTATCGAATGAATGGCTACGATCTAACCTAGCAACATCAATGGTCCTAATCAATTCCTAACCTCTATATAAACAACCCTAGACTAAACCCTAATCTATTCATTCAAAATTAAGAAGATAGCCGCCATGTTGCTGAGGAACGACTAAGAGTAGCCGCCATCTAGAGAGAGGATTAGGGAGGAAGTTCTAAAGCCTAAAGCAATTCAAGCAACCTAAAGCTAATCAATTCAACAAAGGAATCATATCTCTTAATTAGAGAATTTGCCGCAACCATTGTAAGTAGAGTATTACTTTGGTATGAACAAATGATTGTGTAGATATGTATGCTTGAATTGTGGCAATAAAATTCATATTTGTGCGTTTTTATCAATTTATATACGTTTGGATATTCTGAATTATGTCATTCAATTATAAAGAACTACATGCGGTAGTTCTATGCAAATATACGTTTGGAATATTCGCAAATTATGTGACCTATGTTGAAGCTACATGTATGTAGTTGATTGAAATTTCATGCAAGTTTGGGGCTTTGTTATTATGCCATCATGATGTCTATTTTTGTGCATAAATCATTTTGCAAGTAATTGAGACAAGTTTGGTTGTTTAGTTCATATGAAACTATGTTGGAATTTTGACACCATAATCCATGTATTAAGTCATGCTTTTGCAAAACTTGTGAATATGGCTAGGCTATGAATGATATTTGGCATAATTAAAATCCATGATTAAGTCTATCTTGTTTAAAAAGAATTATATGATGACATATGTGAGACATGGCTAGGTTAGACTCAAAAATCCCTTTTTGCAAGTTTTAAAGCAAACACCATGTTTAGGAATATTTATGTATAAGTATGTTTATACCATCGTTATGTGATTAGACTTAAATCATGATTAAGTTGAACCATGCTTTTGTGTTAGTAACAAAGTATCCTCTTTGTAAACATGTAGAAACCTTATGAACATGACTTGTTTATATTTATGCCATGAACAAATTTAACTATACCTATGCCATGCTTATGTTTGATATTATGCCATGCTTATGTTTGACATCATGCCATGCTTATGCTAGAAATATTTATGCCATGCTTATGTTTGACATTATGCATAAATAAGAATATAGGTTCATGTTGCAGTTAAACCAATGCAAGTTCACATGCTTTGATTCATGTCACCTATGTTACCACTATGCAAGTACACCAGTTTCTAGTATGTATTTCCAACGTCATATGCAAGTTCATGCGCTCACCTTCCCCCTCTTTGTGTATGTAATTACGCCATAAGCCTCCCCTTTCGCATGGCTAAATTGGGCTTTAAAAGGCTAAGCCCAATATACATAAACGGACGTATAAAAACGGGGGTAAATAACGTTGGGCTAAATTAATTGAATGAATGAAAACTAAAGCAAAAGGGCCCAAATTCAAGTATGGGTTGGGCCCATGATTGGTGTAACCTTTACACCATTAACTTAATAATGGGCCGCAAATATTTACATATAAGAAATAAAGAAGAATGACAAAATATGTAAATGTAGAACATACGATGTGTTTAACCCGAGGTTGGATTGAGTTGTGATGTAAACCTGCCCGGAACCACCCGGCTGTCCAGTAGTCACAACAATACCTATCCAATATGGGAGGTTAAACATGGAGCCCAATAAGGACCCGAGGTTAGACTGAGTTGTGGCGTAAGACTGCCCGGAACCAACCGGCAACAGGCAGCCACAGCAATACCTGTCTAATGTGAGAGGTCAGGGCCTTAATAAGACAATTAAGGCTGAGTCAGGATTGTTAGGATTAAGTGGACTAAGACTTAATCAAAATGTAACATGCTAAACTAAACGAACTGGTGGGGGTTAGGTTAGCAAAACACTTAACCAACTTAGCATGTTGGCTAGAGATAGAAAACCTAGTAACGGGGGACCCTTTTCAGCAGTAACCCTAAAAGGTGTATCAGGATACCCTGAAACTAGGCAGGGTGGGGCACGATTACTGGGCTGATTGTAAGAGGTCAAAATCGACGGCGGTGGTGTAGCAGTGTAGGTTCTAACGGAGTGCGGGCGTGCACACACTCCGGCGCAGAAAAATAAGGCACTGGACACCAGTAGCATACCTGTGCACTCTAAGGTTGTGTCGGGTTGCCACTATGGGACTTGATACACCCCATGGTGGGACCAGCATAGGTAACTACAACATCGGGGGCCGTAAGACACATGCAACTATGCGAGTAGGAGCCGATCATCATTGAATGGATCACATCACCCTGATTTTGGGGTGCCAGTTGGGAACTAGTTTATATGGGTTCAGAGATTGACATGGGGTACGATAGTATATTCGACCCTAGACAACTTAACCAAGTTTTTAGTGCATGCCCACTTCTTGTTTATACTTGTCATACCCAGTTCTTTATTCATAGACAAAATAGTACTAGACTTACTCAGGCTTTATGTCTGACTCTACTTTTCTTTCGTCTTCTTTCTTCCGTTTCCCCCCCCCCCAGGTTCTCAGGGAGGGAACACAGCAGCTTGACCAACCTCAACATCCAGCTTGAAGAAGAGAAATGTATTGCTTGGACTTTCCTGTTTTGAACTATGGCTTTGGACAATCCACTATGGGGCTTTTGCAGTTTATCTATGTTTTATTTATGCTTCTTTAAATAATGTACTCAAGACAGATTATGAAAGTGTTATGTTATGTTTTTGGAAAGGATGTTGTTGTAACACGTATTTGACTTTATGAAATAAAAGTTTGTTGTTGTTCTAAAAGTTTGTTGTTGTTCTTCCGCTATTTACAAATATGTGTTCTTATATCTGTCTTGTATATCTGTGACTTGTACTTATAAACCTCCACCAAAATTAGGGCATTCCCTTTGAGAGTGACCCTAACGGAGGTGGGGTGTTTCACTTGGTATCAGAGCATAGGTTTACCAGATAAGATAAAAAGTTTTGAAAATTTATTTTCAAAAAGGAAATTTAAAGAAGCATTTTTAAAAGATAAATTTTTTTTTTTTTTTTAAAAGCAAAGTCCACTCCCCAAAGCCATAGGTACTATCTCTTATCCTTCGTTTTGAACCTATCCTTTTTGTTTCAGCATGTCCGAAGATCTTAACTTGCCGGAAGGGGTACCAATGCCTGGTTGGTTTAGACGGTTCTTAGAAGCAAGAGCCACTCAGCCAGGTCCTACCATTCCTCCTCCTCCAGCTGAAGGAAATCATCCAGCTGCAGCAGCACCTTTTCCTCCACCTCCTCCACGGGGAAACACATTCGCTAAGATATGTAAAGATTTTAAAGCTATGGGAGGAAGGGATTTCCATGGAACTGAGTCCTTCGTAGCAGCTAGGAATTGGCTGAAAGAAACGGAGGACCTATTCATCATCTTTGAGGTAGAGGACAGACAAAAAGTACAATTGGCGGTGTGGCTATTGAAGGGCGAGGCTTCCTACTGGTGGGAAGTCACTAATGCTGAAAGACCAGTAGAGACATGGGAGGACTTTAGGGCAAGGTTTGAGACCAAATTTCTCTCAGATGCGGAAAGAAGTTTGCAGTTGGAGAAACTCTTATTTCTTAAGCAAGGAGACAAGACTGTTAGAGAGTATGTGAATCAGTTTGATGAGCTGGCTAGGTTTGGGCTTGACCTAGTCAACACCCCGCACAAGAAGGCTCTCCGTTTCGTCAAGGGGTTAAATGAGCCATTACACAGTTTGGCCATGACCCATATACCCATGGGAGCCACGTATGAAAGATTGGTGCAAATGGCGTTGCTGAATGAAGAGGATAAGGGCAAGAAGGAGACAAAGGCAGAAAGCTCTCAAGGGAAGAAGGAGGGTTTGCAGCCTAAGAAGACGGACTTTAAGAAAGGCGGGAAAGGCAACAAAGAGAAGAGGAAGTGCAATTTCTGTGGCAAAGTGGGGCACTTAGTAAAGGACTGCCGGAAAAAGAAGGCCAAGGAGAATGGTGGGTGCTTTTCTTGCGGTCAGACAGGCCACAGAGCTAAGGACTGCCCAAAGAAACGAGGACAGGGGCAGAACGCTGGATCCACCCCAGGGGCACAGGTTCATGTGCTGGAAGCGCCACCTCTGCAACAGCGAGGTACAAATACTTCTGTAGAAAGTGTAATTTATCTTTATGATCACCCCGTTCGCACCTTATTTGATTCTGGCGCATCACACTCCTTTATCTCGTCTGCTTTAGTAGAATCTCTGCACCTAAAAACTAGTATGGTAGAGGACCCCTTAATTGTTTCAAACCCAATTGGGGGCCCAGCTCATTTGTCTATGATCTGTTTGGATTTGAAAATTTCTATTCTAAGTGTAGAATTTCAATGTAGTGCCTTTGTTTTGGGCTTTTCGGGGTATGGTTTGATTTTGGGTATGGATTGACTATCCAGTAATGGGGCCATCCTTGATTGTGAGAAAAGGGTTGTTAGGCTCCTAACCCAGCTCGGTAATACTTTGGAAATTTCTTGTAATCCCTCGTATGCGGTTATGCTTAGTTATCTTGAGTCGCTAGATGCCTCTGTTGAAAATTTGCAATCAGTTAGAGTGGTCCGGGAATATCCGGATGTCTTCGAAGAGGTGAAGGGCTTGCCTCCGAAGCGGGAGATAGACTTCCGCATATATCTTGTGGATAATGCAAAGCCCGTTGCGTTGCCCGTTAGACATATGGCTCCACGAGAAAGGAAAGAGCTCAGTAAACAGATTAAAGAGCTTCTAGAAAAGGGGTTCATTAGGAGGAGCATTTCAGAATGGGGCGCTCCAGTGGTGTTCGCTACAAAGGCGGATGGTTCACTCCGTCTATGTGTTGACTATAGGGAGCTCAACAAGCTAACGAAAAAGAATAGGCACCCTCTCCCTAGAATTGACGATTTATTTGACCAGCTTGTAGGAGCGTCTGTTTTCTCCCAGCTCGATTTAGTAACCGGTTTTCATCAGCTAAGGGTGGCTGAAGATAGCATCGATAAAACGGCTTTCAGAACCCCAGACGGCTTCTTTGAATGGCTTGTCATGCCTTTCGGCTTGACAAATGCACCTGCTTACTTCGTGGACCTGATGAGTATGGTATTTAGAGATTTCCTCAACAAATTCGTAGTGGTCTTCGTAGATGATATCCTTATCTTCTCAAAGAGTGAAGAGGAACATGCTCAACACTTAAGGGCAATCATGGAAACTTTGCGAGTCCATCAACTAAAAGCCAAGTTCTCCAAATGCCACTTTTGGAGAGAAGAGGTGAGGTTCCTTGGGCACATAGTATCCAAACAAGGGTTGGCGGTGGACCCTGCTAAGGTAGTGGCGGTACAGGATTGGAAGACACCAAGGAATGCAACTGAGGTCCGAAGCTTTCTAGGACTAGCGGGTTTCTATCGAAAATTCATAAGGGATTTTGCGAAGATTTCAGCTCCGCTCACGAAATTGACCAAGAAGAATCTGGTGTTTAATTGGGACTTGGATTGCGAGTTTGCTTTCCAACGACTAAAAAGGGCTCTCACAACAGCCCCAGTTTTGACGCTGCCAGATGGGAGCAAGATGTTCACTGTTTACACGGATGCATGTGGGACAGGGCTAGGCGCCGTCTTAATGCAAGAAGGAAGGGTGGTAGCTTATGGCGGGAGGCAGTTGAAGGTGCACGAAAAGAACTACCCAACCCACGATCTTGAGTTAGCCGCCATCGTCTTTGCACTCAAGTCTTGGCGACACTATCTCCTAGGTGAGAAGTTCGAACTTTACACTGATCATAAATCATTGAAATATCTTTTCTTGCAGAAGGATCTTAACTTGAGGCAACAAAGGTGGATGGAGTTTCTTGCCTCATACGATTTCGAAATCTCCTACACTCCGGGCAAAGGCAACGTAGTTGCAGACGCGTTGAGCCGAAAGAAATTGACCCTAAGCCCGTTGTTTGTTGAAAGACAAAGCCTAGAGTTTATAGCCAGCTTCGACTTTAGGCCCTCCTCTGATTTCGTACCGGGCTTGCTAGCATCTCTCGAAGTGCGCCCAACTTTAGTGGATTCAGTAGGGACAGCACAACGCGAAGACCCTCAGCTTGTAGAAATAATTGATAGGCTAATTAGGGGTGAGACTTCAAGTCACCTCAACAGATATTCCATCGACGATAAGGGTTTACTAAGGCGAGATGGAAGGCTATGCGTCCCACAGACAAACGATTTAATAAAGAAGGTTCTCGAAGAAGCTCATCACTCCAAGATGACGATACACCCAGGCGGAGATAAAATGTACAAAGACATAAAAAGGACTTTCTTCTGGAACGACATGAAAAAGGATGTGGCAGAATTCGTTTCTAAGTGCATGGTGTGCCAACAGGTTAAGGCGGAACAGAAAAAGCCTGGTGGACTACTACATCCTCTAGAGGTCCCGCAGTGGAAGTGGGATAGCATCTCAATGGACTTCATCGATGGGCTGCCTAGGTCTAGGAGAGGCAACACTAGCATTTGGGTAATAGTGGATAGGCTTACTAAAAGCACCCACTTTTTACCTGTCAAGGGTAAAAGAACTGCCTCATCCCTAGCATCACTTTACCTCAAGGAAATCGTTCGACTCCATGGAATACCATCTAGCATTGTTAGTGACCGAGACCCCATCTTCACCAGCGAGTTTTGGCGGAGTCTGCAAGAAGCAGTAGGAACGCAGTTATGCTTGAGCACAGCCTATCATCCCCAAACCGACGGCCAAACGGAGAGAGTGAACAGAGTTTTGGAAGACCTTTTAAGGTTATGCGTCCTTGACTTCGGAGGGACATGGGAAGACCACCTTCCTTTGGTGGAATTTGCCTACAACAACAGCTATCAAGCAACCATCGGAATGGCGCCCTTCGAAGCTCTATATGGAAGACCGTGCCGATCGCCCACTTGTTGGTGGGAGTCTACTGATAAGCTCATACTAGGACCAGACATGATCCGAGAGACTTCAGAGAAAGTAGACTTAATACGAAAAGGATGAAGACGGCCCAAGACAGACAAAAGTCCTATGCCGACAAGAGGAGAACCGACCTTGAATTTGAAGTTGGAGACAGAGTTTTTCTCAAGGTATCACCGCTAAGAAACGTTGTTCGTTTCGGAACCACAGGAAAACTAGCACCAAGGTTCGTAGGACCGTTCCCTATCATCGAGAAAATTGGGAAAATGGCCTATAGATTAGAGCTACCCCGAGAAGTTGGCTGGAGTCCACAACGTTTTTCACGTTTCACATCTACGAAAATGTCTACATGAGTCTGCTGAAGTGGTAGAGCCAAATATACTCGAAGAGGCCGAAGTGGAACGCGAAACAACCATAAGAAAGGTTCCAACCCGCATACTAGGAACGGAAGTGAAGAAGCTACGCAACCGCGAAGTCAAACTCGTCAAAGTCCAGTGGAGCGACGCCGAGGGAGACGCGACTTGGGAAACTGAAGCTAGAATACGTACTGCCTACCTTTTTCTGTTCGAGGGTACATCCTTGATCTTTCCTTTTTCCTTAAGTTGCGCTTTTATCTATCTTTTTAGGTATATTTCCTCGACCGTATCTTTTAGATAGAATCTTTTTGGATGAAAACATGTAATTGAAACATGTTATGTATGATGGTTGCAAGTGGTTGCAAGTGATTGCTAGTGGTTGCTCGTGGTTGCATATACACACACAATCTAGGTTTTAGATCGGCTCAATCACTTCATATTGCATATGCACATATGTTTGCATTCGTATATGGTTGAACTTTAATGTGTTGTCATATGGATGTTGCATTTGTATTGAATGATTGTGCACTCATGTAGAATCAAGAATAGGAAAATTTGCATACATAATGGATTCATGGCACTTACATAATTCGCATTAAGGAGGTCAACTGAATCAGTAGACCGCCTGATTTTGCATTAGATAAGTACATGTACACACACACTTCGCATATGATCATGAAGCATTAGAAGTCTTTTAAGGACAATGGATGCTCGTGTTTGATGGATGAGTAGATGGATGATTGGATGTTAGGATATACATTCCTCCTAACTTGAAGATTTCGGGGACGAAATCCTTTTAAGTGGGGGAGAATGTAACACCCCGAAAATTCTATAACTATGAAATTAACAAATTAAAGTATAATTAATCTGAAATCAAAGAACTAAGCGAAATGGGATACACCATTGCGTTCGTCTCGGAAAAATACGCGAAATAGAGTCCGAGTTTTCGAAAAACGGAGTCCGTATGAAGAAGATATGGCCTTCGGAAGTTTGAGAATTAAATTTAAAATTCAAACAGAATTAAATAATTAAATATTCCGAAGTGGGGCCCAACGGGCCAGGGTGGAAGAACACCCGCCTGGGCCACCCAGGTCGACTGGGCTGTCGACCTGGGCTACCCATGTCGACAGGGCTGTCGACAGCCCTGTCGACAGGGGTATCGACCTGGTCGAGCCCAGTCAACCTGGCTGGCCAGGTCTGTGTTCCTCCGATTTTCTGTGGTCTGCTTTGTCACTAGGGCTAGGTGGCAAGTTTTAATTGGTCTCTCTATCGAATGAATGGCTACGATCTAACCTAGCAACATCAATGGTCCTAATCAATTCCTAACCTCTATATAAACAACCCTAGACTAAACCCTAATCTATTCATTCAAAATTAAGAAGATAGCCGCCATGTTGCTGAGGAACGACTAAGAGTAGCCGCCATATAGAGAGAGGATTAGGGAGGAAGTTCTAAAGCCTAAAGCAATTCAAGCAACCTAAAGCTAATCAATTCAACAAAGGAATCATATCTCTTAATTAGAGAATTTGCCGCAACCATTGTAAGTAGAGTATTACTTTGGTATGAACAAATGATTGTGTAGATATGTATGCTTGAATTGTGGCAATAAAATTCATATTTGTGCGTTCTTATCAATTTATATACGTTTGGATATTCTGAATTATGTCATTCAATTATAAAGAACTACATGCGGTAGTTCTATGCAAATATACGTTTGGAATATTCGCAAATTATGTGACCTATGTTGAAGCTACATGTATGTAGTTGATTGAAATTTCATGCAAGTTTGGGGCTTTGTTATTATGCCATCATGATGTCTATTTTTGTGCATAAATCATTTTGCAAGTAATTGAGACAAGTTTGGTTGTTTAGTTCATATGAAACTATGTTGGAATTTTGACACCATAATCCATGTATTAAGTCATGCTTTTGCAAAACTTGTGAATATGGCTAGGCTATGAATGATATTTGGCATAATTAAAATCCATGATTAAGTCTATCTTGTTTAAAAAGAATTATATGATGACATATGTGAGACATGGCTAGGTTAGACTCAAAAATCCCTTTTTGCAAGTTTTAAAGCAAACACCATGTTTAGGAATATTTATGTATAAGTATGTTTATACCATCGTTATGTGATTAGACTTAAATCATGATTAAGTTGAACTATGCTTTTGTGTTAGTAACAAAGTATCCTCTTTGTAAACATGTAGAAACCTTATGAACATGACTTGTTTATATTTATGCCATGAACAAATTTAACTATACCTATGCCATGCTTATGTTTGATATTATGCCATGCTTATGTTTGACATCATGCCATGCTTATGCTAGAAATATTTATGCCATGCTTATGTTTGACATTATGCATAAATAAGAATATAGGTTCATGTTGCAGTTAAACCTATGCAAGTTCACATGCTTTGATTCATGTCACCTATGTTACCAATATGCAAGTACACCAGTTTCTAGTATGTATTTCCAACGTCATATGCAAGTTCATGCGCTCACCTTCCCCCTCTTTGTGTATGTAATTACGCCATAAGCCTCCCCTTTCGCATGGCTAAATTGGGCTTTAAAAGGCTAAGCCCAATATACATAAACGGACGTATAAAAACGGGGGTAAATAACGTTGGGCTAAATTAATTGAATGAATGAAAACTAAAGCAAAAGGGCCCAAATTCAAGTATGGGTTGGGCCCATGATTGGTGTAACCTTTACACCATTAACTTAATAATGGGCCGCAAATATTTACATATAAGAAATAAAGAAGAATGACAAAATATGTAAATGTAGAACATACGATGTGTTTAACCCGAGGTTGGATTGAGTTGTGATGTAAACCTGCCCGGAACCGGCCGGCTGTCCAGTAGTCACAACAATACCTATCCAATGTGGGAGGTTAAACATGGAGCCCAATAAGGACCCGAGGTTAGACTGAGTTGTGGCGTAAGACTGCCCGGAACCAACCGGCAACAGGCAGCCACAGCAATACCTGTCTAATGTGAGAGGTCAGGGCCTTAATAAGACAATTAAGGCTGAGTCAGGATTGTTAGGATTAAGTGGACTAAGACTTAATCAAAATGTAACATGCTAAACTAAACGAACTGGTGGGGGTTAGGTTAGCAAAACACTTAACCAACTTAGCATGTTGGCTAGAGATAGAAAACCTAGTAACGGGGGACCCTTTTCAGCAGTAACCCTAAAAGGTGTATCAGGATACCCTGAAACTAGGCAGGGTGGGGCACGATTACTGGGCTGATTGTAAGAGGTCAAAATCGACGGCGGTGGTGTAGCAGTGTAGGTTCTAACGGAGTGCGGGCGTGCACACACTCCGGCGCAGAAAAATAAGGCACTGGACACCAGTAGCATACCTGTGCACTCTAAGGTTGTGTCGGGTTGCCACTATGGGACTTGATACACCCCATGGTGGGACCAGCATAGGTAACTACAACATCGGGGGCCGTAAGACACATGCAACTATGCGAGTAGGAGCCGATCATCATTGAATGGATCACATCACCCTGATTTTGGGGTGCCAGTTGGGAACTAGTTTATATGGGTTCAGAGATTGACATGAGGTACGATAGTATATTCGACCCTAGACAACTTAACCAAGTTTTTAGTGCATGCCCACTTCTTGTTTATACTTGTCATACCCAGTTCTTTATTCATAGACAAAATAGTACTAGACTTACTCAGGATTTATGTCTGACTCTACTTTTCTTTCGTCTTCTTTCTTCCGTTTCCCCCCCCCCCAGGTTCTCAGGGAGGGAACACAGCAGCTTGACCAACCTCAACATCCAGCTTGAAGAAGAGAAATGTATTGCTTGGACTTTCCTGTTTTGAACTATGGCTTTGGACAATCCACTATGGGGCTTTTGCAGTTTATCTATGTTTTATTTATGCTTCTTTAAATAATGTACTCAAGACAGATTATGAAAGTGTTATGTTATGTTTTTGGAAAGGATGTTGTTGTAACACGTATTTGACTTTATGAAATAAAAGTTTGTTGTTGTTCTAAAAGTTTGTTGTTGTTCTTCCGCTGTTTACAAATATGTGTTCATATATCTGTCTTGTATATCTGTGACTTGTACTTATAAACCTCCACCAAAATTAGGGCATTCCCTTTGAGAGTGACCCTAACGGAGGTGGGGTGTTTCACAAACGACCACTTTCCAGCTTTCCAATCGACGAACTAGCTAAAGATGTGGACTTACACTAGACGCGTCTGATTCAAGCGCAAATGTTAACTTCTCTGTTTCGTTTGCAAACGGCATCTTTTATCATGCGGAAGTTTAGGACGGGAATCGTTATTAATGGATATTCGAAAAAAACGTAATATCCGTAAATAAATAAATATCAAAGCAAATACGGAAGTAGGGCTGTAAAATTTATATGAATGTCCGACGTCCGTTCGTGTCCGTGACCGAAATACGTCCGTCCAAGTCCGTTCGAGTCTCATTTAGGGCACAAATTAGGACAACAAAATTTGTACGAGAAAAAATAACGTCCGGTCCGTTTTCATTCAAACTCGTTCGATTTCCTTGTAATTCGATATATAGTTGAGCGAAAACCTAATAAAAAATAAAAAATATGATATAAATAGCCATGTCCGACCGGATCTGCTCATGTCCGTGTTCGAAAAACTTATGTCTATGTTCGACTGATTTTATTTAGGACAAGAAGATTTGTCTGAGAAATTTTTTCGTTCAGTCTGAATTTTTTTTGGACATAAACTGAACATACCTCTCCGTCCGATCCCGTTCGACCAATTTACACCCCTATACGAAAGTAGATATGAAGGCATCTACATTAAAAAAAATTGTTCGATTTTTATTAAAAATTATAGGCTATATATATGTATTTTAGCCAAATAAAAGATGTAACTTTATTATTTTATTAAATTAGTACTTTATATATTATTCGTTTAATACATGTTAATTGCTCAAAGCTATTGACTGGCATTATACGTATTGATTATGTAAATTTTTATCATTCATGGCATTGAAGAAAAATCGTGCTAAATTCACAAATTTATGTTTCTCGATTTATTGATCGTTAGCGGATATTATCCGATGTTCATTCATAATCGCAAATGTGGATATCCGAAAATGATTTTGAATCATCGAATGCGAATGCAAATATGACATATCATTTTTGAAAGTATCCATTGACAATCCTAACAAAAATGACTATAAAAAAGCCTATATATTTGTCTTTTTTTGCTCTTAGCCTAAAGCAACAAAATAGGAAATTAACTGCAATAAAACTCTAAACACCAAGACCTTATGAATTTACTTATAGTATTCTTCAACGTCTATAAAAAAAATGCACATCACACATTATCGAACTAAAATTTACTTGTATAAATCGACAACAATACGCCAAACTAAAATGTATAACTCGCTGATGCATAACTGAACTAAAATACATATTTTGACACGATTCTATCGAAATAAAACACATTGTTCAACCAACCCCATCGATTCTTTTATTCAACAAATGTTTACCTCGTCGCCCGAAAGTGCATCGCTTTTAACCCTACAAATCCCTAACATTTTTATTTTTCTTGTCTAATCGTTTTCTCAATTTTAGTTAGGTGAATTTGAATTCTTCGTATTTTTTTTTATATAATTTGTATTAAAGTTTAATGATGATTAATGGAAAAGTACAATAAATAAAATGAATGGTAATTTGATTGATAAAATATAATAATTTTAAAGGGAATTAAGGTAATAGTACTGCTCATAATATTCAAATACGAAGTATCAATAAAAATACCATTTATAGTAGACATGGAAGCATTAATTCAAATAGAAATTTGGCTTTGGGACTATTTAGCACATGGTAGTTAACTTTTAAGGACAATACATTTCTTTTATCTTTCGTCTTTAAAACTAGTTATTATGAAGTGTTGTCAACTAAATAATAATCTAAGTTATATTCTTTCAGTGAAAACTCCAAAATATGTATTAAAAGTTGGTAAGGGTGTTTCTATTTGAAGTATTAGTTTAATAGGAACAATGATAAATTTAAAAATTACACACAGATTATTTTTCACATTAGGTTGCTTTTCACATTAATACCGATAAATTTCCATTATACGTTGTGATTTCGTATAGTTAAAACCCCGTAAAAACTTCGATGTAGCTTGTTACACTATTCGACTAATACCATATTTTAATTTATCATTAATGAATAATAGATCCGCTGCAAGTCCTGGTATTTTCTGCTGCACCCATTAAATTTAGTCTTTTCAGCGTTTGCTTTACCAATATTAATACAGAAAAAATGATTTAATTGGTTCTTTTTAAAATAAAATCAGTGCAAAGAGCTAACTTTAAGGCATAATTGCCCGATCTAAAGTGTAAATCTATTATAATCATCAAGTTTAGTATGTATAATAATGATACCTTTTAATTTTGTCGTACAAGATTAATTAATATTTGTTTCTTTTACACAAATGAATTGAGAATGATAATCAAATAATTTTAATTATTTGGTTTTACGTCTAATGAATATTTTTGTGAACTTGCTATATGCTCGTAGTTTCCCCTTTTTCCTCCACAATCAATTTTTGCACCTTCGTCATTATAAAGAACCACTAAGCGCTTTAACTGCATAGGTTGTGAAGATTTTTTATCTTTCAAAAGTACCCTTCTATCATGTTCTTGCTCTTCATTCTCTTTCTTCAAACCTACATTGAAATGGAAAATTTTAAATCTTTTGCTAGTGTAAATTGGCAGAGTAGAAAAAAATGAGGTTAAACAACACATGTTCCACTCGTGCAAGCCAAACTAATTAGTATAGATGGTCTGTGTTTGCATGTACAAAGTAAATTGATTAACACAATGTGTTCCGTTTGTGAAACACATAATAGTTTAAACAAACAACGCTTTCACGTTTGTAAGATAAAATGTAGTTATTTAAAATTTAAAAATCCAAATGTTCGTCAAAGGCATTGATGGCCGTCCAATATACACAAAACTGGTAGAAAAATTAATGTGAAACCATATGATGGTTGAAAAAGTGTTAAGTATATCTCTGACAATAATTTTTCCTTCAATTTCCCGTCTCGATATTAATGGCAATAATAAAAATATTATATGGAAAATTTGAAAGAACCTCGTTAGGGATTACTTTGGCTTCCCTCGTATGCTTACCAAAATATTAAAAGTAATTAGTAGTATTGTTCAATTTGTTAAACATAAATTCATGGTTTTTCGTCTTCAAAGCCAAAATTAAATGAGTTGAAAATTGTTTAAGAATGAGATTAATAGCAAGCTCCATTATAACAGTCTGAAATCCCCCAATCTCCGAAGAGACAAAAAAGTCCGGATTGAGTTGAGAACACGACCAATCAGAACACAAACAATAGAACATTTCATTGTTGTTACAACAATTTACATTAGACTATAAGAATATGACAAAGTATGAATAAATACTATACATCAGAAAAATATCAGAGATTAGAATAATTTACATAGCAGCGGAAAAACAATACATAACACAACTGAAAGAGATGCAAAGATTTCTGAATATAGCTCCAGCTGTAAATCCAAGATCCTGGAAAAGAAATATCTACAAAACCAAAACTATTAGCTGCCCGTGTGGAAAATAGGGGTATCTAGAGTATAGGTTAAAACAATAAACTCCAGGTTAGTCATGAGACTGGTGTGAGAACTAAAACAGTTATTTAAAACTCTACTTTAGAAATAAAGTAAATCAAGGGACCACGCCGTATAACATGGAACGGGTTTTCTCCCAAGAATATCAGTGCACAAAACAAACAGTGCAGTGCTTTTTGGAAAAATAAAGCTATTATAAGACTCAGGTCACATCACACAATGGCAATGCAAGCCAGAAGATAGAGTTTTCCCTTATAATAGCCAAACATGTTTGGTGCGTTTAAAACAAATCATTTTGATATTACTATAAGTATATAGTGTCAAAATCACTCCAAATATAAATGTATCAATCATAGACGGCATAGTATCCCATGCTATTATGTCACCGTACTAGTTATGCAATTAAAACCGAAATGTCACATATTGGAAATTGGATTCCATCTATGAGTCAAAGCCATGGATGGCTCCTCACCGATTCAAGACACTCTAGCAAAAGTCTCAGGATTCCCCGCAGTGAACCCTTGGATCTTCAGGGCCGGTCCACACTTACGTTAGTGGATTAGTATTCCTGAACACACATTTCTCGGTCCTATCGGACCTATCCATCGGCCCCGTAGTGACCGATATAACCAAGGCGCCTCGCTATCCATCATCCGCATAGATAAAAATATAAATGTCTGGGCTCCATACCATGACACCACCCATAGCTAGAAAGAAACGTCGTGCACTCCCTGCAGTCACGATCCCCTTTTTGACTCATACCGAGGTGTGAGGCTCGCAAATTAATGCTACACACAAAGCTATGCTATTTAAAGCCGTGCTTTGATCATCCACCACAAGACTCTGCTTTTCAACAAAAGCCTTGATCATTTGCATCTCAGCATGCCACACAGGTAATTCACGCCATACAACTGATGTCTATCGATATATAACCTCTAAGCTCGTACGACTCAGAGAAGGGTGTTAAGTAAGAGAATAAATTCTCCGCTACCAAATAGATATATATTTAATAGAAATCAATCAATACAGAATAAAATCTAATGTCAGACACACATCCGTTTACTAGTTCGTTCTAGGTCTGAACGAAACCGGAGGCACCTTATTCCTCGTCCTATATGTCCAATACAGGAGAGAGGTCCTCGCATATCCGGTCGATCTCCAAGTACGTCTGGACGATCACCACTTATTACCTTGTCTTGGGTGTACAGCCCAATCAGTACATCAGTAATCATCCAAATGATGTGAAAACCTCCGGTCTTCAACTACCGTCTTCACCGTCGATTTATGGTCAAATCAATTATTCAGAATGTGTATAAACTCGGCCTTTCCGAATAATTCACGTATTTTATAATCAAATGCTACAAAAACACAACATACGCCTCATTCCAATTCAGAATATTCTTTTATTCAAATATTCACATCCTTAAGGAAAGGTTCCCATAAATTTTATCAAAGATAAATTCTTTTAAATTTATTCTTTAATCTTCCTTTGGATATCATTTCAAAAGATTTCATTATCTTTTCAATTCTAAACCAAATTAAGGTTTATCAACTAGTCGGGATTATTGAGCCTTACCAAAGTAATCATTTGTTTGATTAGTCCCAGTCCCAACCTATTCATCCCATGAAGCAAAACTGGTAGTACCCCATATCTAACACCCACGGTGTTATCGGTAAATTTAATTACCATTTCACGTTCAAATCTAATTAAAGATTTGTCTATTGCCTGGAGTAAAACTGGTGGTACTCCATTCTTGATCATTTCCCAAATTTGATAATTTAGATTATCACATTCTCATTTCAATCTAATTAAAGATTTATTAAAACTCCACTTAGTTCTAATCTTCCCAAAAATCATTATTAATGATTATTTAACTTTGGGAAATCAAACATGCCGCATTGACAATCTGCACCGTACCATTGATTTCTACCAATATATAACCTCTAAGCTCGTATGTCTCAAAGAAGGGTGTTAAGAAAGAGAATAAATTCTCCGCTACCAAACAGATATATATTTAGCAGAGATCAACAATACAGTTCGAAATACAATGTTAGACATGAAATCCTGTCTTTAACTGGGTTGAAGAACCAATGTCATTTGAAACACAGTTCATGATAAACCCTAAATCATATTCCATTAATTATGGAATCTTCACGGAAAAACAGATCAATATATAATCGATATCAATTTCCATATCCGACTAATAATATAAATGGAATAACGACAAAGCCTTTTAAATTCCATATATATTAACCGTCTTCCTCCACAGAAGCTCACTTCGATTATTACCAAATCGAATCTCATTCCATTCCAATTTATTATATTAAATTGGAAAACTTTACTTTGGAAAATTTCCATTAAATATTAATAAAAAGATTTATAAATTCCAAATCACATTTCACTATAATCAGGTTAAAGAACAAATGTTGTTAAAAACACAGTTCACAATAAACTCAATTCACATTCCATTTTATTCCAATTACTAAATATAACTGGAAACTCTAATAATCTTAATTAAAAGATTTATTCTTTTCACACGAGGTTTAAGAACAGTGTTATTTAAGACACCATTCATGCCAAACCCAACATCCACTTTAATATTAAATATAAGGCTCAAAACTGAAATTATATCGGCTTATATTCAATATCAAATTCTGAAACCAACACATATCGTATGGGAATAACGATATATATATATATATATATATCTTCCAAATTCCTCCACAATATCCGTATAGTCACGGAATCCAATATCGAAAATCGCGAAGATGATTTCTATTCTAATCCATTCCAATTCATACATTGGAAAAATCGGAAAAATCCTGGTTAAATTAAAACCATTTTCCTATCCAATTTATTTGTTTAAAACCATTGGATTATTTTTCTAGTTAATAACTAGTTCATTTCAATAAAAATATATTTTTATCTTTTCAAATATGGAATTTTTCATCCTAATTCTTTCCAAATCATTTATTATGATTTTACACAAATTATTAATATTTTTAATAATATTATTAAGGCCCTTTCAGTCGATATCCATAAACGGTCATCGAACTACATTTACATCGACCTTTTCCAAATTTGGTTTGGACATAATTCCAAATCCCCATTAGATTTCAAATCTCTTATATTCATTGGAAAACTCTTTTCGATACGAACCCAACGGTTCCGGTTTTAGGGAGTCCGACGGTCGAGTCTCCCGTAATGTCAATTCGAAGTCAATAGTCGAAATTCGCGAACGGTCGCAGCGCGGCGCGTTCTATTCAGGCCATTAAATATATATATTGTATATATTATATATATTTTATCGATTTCAATACAAAATGTATTTTATAAATCGTTTATAAATTCATTTTAAAACGATTCTAACCTCGTTTTCAAATTTTCAATCAAAATTGAATATTCCATATAGTTATAATATTAAAATGATAATATTTTCAAAATATCAGATTTTAAAATCATTTTCTTTTCGATATTCATTATAAAAATGAATAAAATCAATATAAATATCGTTCGCATTAAAATGGCGCAAATCAAACCAACATAGCTTCACACATTTCAATATTTTCGTGTCCATTCAAAATCGGACATCAAAATCACATTTTAATCCTTTACTGAATATTATTTTAAAATATTCATTATTTTAAAATGTTTCCTTATTTTCGAATTGGAATCAGACACAGCCAATTACCATATAATTTATTTATATGGATTTCATACACCACATGTACACAATAATAATGATACACAATCAACCATCATCCAGAGTGTAGTACACAACTGCATGAGCATTAAATATAAATCATTAACGCTTACAACAGACTGTCAACCAAACGATTGACATACAGCTAAACAATTGGGATTAGTGTACGTCAAATATCATCCCAACACCCGTATGGGATTTCAACCAACAAATACTGAATATTATTTGTGCAGTTGGGCGATGTGCAAAATTTATCGCCCCAATCAATGTCAGTTAAATGGGTGTGCATAAACAAATCGCCCGATCTGTAAATGAATATTTATTTTCATTTCAGGAGAATTTTACGTCGTTCATATATACGTTAAAATTATATTTTTAACCTTAAAATATTTATTTTTAACACTTGACTATTTTATATAGTTCATACTTTCAATAAAAATAATAATTTTATTGTTCAAACATTTTATTCAACACATGAATATTTTCTATAGTTCACTTATACATTAAAAATGATATTTTTAATGAATAAATATTTATTTCATAAAATTTCCGTATTTTATCATCACGACATTAAAACTGGAGTAATATCTAGCATTACCCCTCTCCTGATACTGGCTTGCGCCATACACAACATTCAATCCAAACTACAATACAATCAATAATCACAATACAGTCAGTTTTCCATAATACAATCCAAATCAAACAACATGGTTTGTACAATAAATAGTGTCTGGGGCTTTTAAGCCCCATTTGCATCCTAGTATATATTTAACTGTAAAATAATTAGAGTGAGAAGGAGTTCTCACATTGGGTTCCAATCCGCTATGCTTTTCTGACGTTTTAGTTCTGGTATAATTTGTAATGTGCTCCGAATTTCTTTCCGTTGATTTCATAGCGAAGTTCCTATTCCCACGGTCCCAACGAAACTGATTTTGTTTAAATTTGATTTCATTTGAATAAAATACAAGGGTTTAAAAAATTTAATTTCATTCATAAAATTAATACTATAATTAAACTACCTCATTAAAACCCTAATCCCCCCTAAATCCATCTTCACTGTCGCGTTCATGCTCCAGGCAAAGTCGAATTCAACCGAACCCATTCCAGTATCCTGGGGCTTCACGTCGAAGGCTGGAGCGGCTGAAGGCGACGGTTGGACGGGTTGTGGTGGAGGAGCTCGCGATGGAAGGTTTCAGGTGGTTTGCGGTTTTGGTCAGGCGCAGGAGGGTGGAGCTTGCAGGCGATGGGTGGTCTCATTTCTTGCGTGAGGGTGGATCTCGCGATGGAAGGCTTCGGTTGAGATGGGAGAGGGGAGGCAGAGCGGTGAAGCTGAGGGACGGTGTGGCGGAGGGGACTCGCTAACGACGGTAGAGGAGGGTAGAGGGAGTTCAATGTCGCCATTTTGATTTGGTGAAACGACCCGAACTTCCCCGGTCTCCGAAGAGAAGAGAAAGAACGAATTGTTTTGAGAACACGACAAAATAGAACGTAGACGGGAGAACATTTCATTGTATATTACAACAATGCATCAGATTACAAGAATATACAGAGTATAAAAGAATAAATATTACACAGAAATATCAGAGATTTAAATTACATTTAAATACTTTGCAGCGGAAAATAATATAATACACAACTAGAAGGAGATATTCGGATACAAAGCTTTCCGGATATCGTTCCAGCTGTAAACCAGGATCCTGTGAATATAAATCTGCGAAACCAAAACTACTAGCTGCCCGTGTCAAAATAAGGGCACCCAGAGTTTAGGTTAAAACAATAAACTCCAGGTCAGTCATGTGACTGGTGTGAGAACTAAAACAGTTATTGATCTTTATTTTAAAGTTAGGTAAATCAAGGGACCACGCCGTATAACACGGAACGGGTTTCCTCCCAAGAATACTAGTGCATAAAACAAACAGCGCAATGCTAAATAAAGAAAAATGAAGCTATTATAAGACCCAGGTCCTATCACACAATGCAACGCAAGCCGGGGGATAGGGTTTTTACCTTATAATAGCCAAGAATGCTTGATACGTTTAAAAGAAATCATTTGATACTATTATAAGTGTATAGTGTATAAAACAACTACAAATCATAAGTATCAATCATAGGCGGCATGAATGCCCCATACCACTATGTCGCCATATATAGGTTATACAATCAAAATCGCAAAGTCACGTATTTGGAAATTGGGTTTCCATCTATGAACCGAGGCAAAAGATAGTCCTCTACCGATTCGAGACTGTCTAGCCCGAGTCTCAGGATCAGAGCTCGAGTGACCCTTGGAGCGACAGGGCCGGTCCACCGATGTGGATTAAACTTAAATCCTGAACACTGCGTTTCCCCGCCCTTTGGGGCGTAAGTCTGGTCCGTCTGCCGACCAGAATGCATCGGACGAAACCGATATAACCGAGGCGCCTCGCAACAGCAACAACCACACAGGTGAAAAGTATATAAATGTCAGGGCTGGTAGGTCACTGACACCACCCTAGCTAGAAAGAAACGCATGCCCTCCCTGAGGTCCGTCTCCCGTTTTTGGTTCACAACCGGGGTGTGAGGCTCGCGAATTCACGTTACACAAAGCTGTGCCACACAGGCTGTGCTTTGATCATCACCACAAGACTTTGCTTTTCAACAGAAGCCTTGATCGTTTGCATCTTAGCATGCCACACAGGCAATTCACTCTATGCAACTGATATCAGTCACACAGAATGAAATCCAATGTCAGACACACAATCCATTTACAAGTCCGTTCTGGGTCTGAACGAAACCGGAGGCACTTTCCTCGCATATCCAACGATCTCCAAGCACATCTGGACGACCACCGATTGATTCCCTCATCTTGGGTGTACAGCCCAATCAAGATCATCAGTGATCACCCAAATGATGTGAAGACTTCCGGTCTTCAACCACCGTCTTCATCTTCGACTTATCGTCGTATCAGTTATTCAGGATGGGATAAACCCAGTCGTTCCGAATAACTCGCGTATATTTTAAATAAGTGTTACACAAACACAACATACGCCTCATTCCAATTCATCAGTCACTAACCGTAAATTAATCAAGAGAATAATTTCCGAAATATTAACCCCGAAGGCCGAAACCAACATCAGATCAATATCCAGAAAACCATTCTGCTTGGCTAACCGACAGTTAGTTTCTAAATTTCACATTCATAGGGAAAGGTTCCCATTAATTTTATCCAAGATAAATTCCTTGAATTTATTCTCTAATCTTCTTTTGAATTTCGATTCAACTAGTCGGGATTAACGAACCTTACAGAAGTAATCATTTGTTTTAATTTCCCAATCCCATCCTATTCATCCCATGAAGTAAAACTGGTTATACTTCATATCTAACACCACGATGTTATCGGTAAATTCAATTACCATTTCACGTTCAAATCTAATTAAAGATTTAACTAATGCCTGGAGCAAAACTGGTGATACTCCATTCTCGATCATTTCAATCTAATTAAAGATTCATTAAAACTCCACTTAGTTTTAATCGTTAACTGGGTTAAAGAATCAATGTCATTTTAAAACACGGTTCACGATAAACCCAAAATCACATTCATTAATTATCGGGTTAAAGAACAGGTGTTATTTAAAACACTGTTCACAAACCCCAAAAATCAATACCAGTTCAATTCCAATTAAATATTATTTAATTGGTACACTTCATTAAATCTAAATAAAAAGATTTAATCTTCTCTCAATTGGGTTCAAGAACAATGTTAATAAAGACACCATTCACGACAAACCCAAATCACATTTGACATTAAATACAAGGCTCTGAATAGAAAATATACCGGCTTATATTCAATATCAAATTCTACGACCAACAAATATCGTGTTGGAAATAACAATATATATATATATATCTTTCAAATTCCCATAACAATATCTGTATCCTCACGAAATCCAACATCGAAATATTCCGAAGACAATTTCGATTCAAATCCATTCCAATATAATTATTGGAAATTCTGGTTATTTTCAAAACCATTTCAAATCCAACTTATTTATTTAAAAATAAATAAAATTATTATTCTAGTTCAAAACTAGTTCATTTCGATAAAAATCTATTTTTATCTTTTCAAATATGGGATTTTTCATTCCAATTCTTTCTAAATCATTTCTTATGATTTTACACAAATTATTACTATTTTTAATAATTTTATCAAGGCCCGTACAGTCGATTTCCATCAACGGCCATCGAACTGCACTTATAGCGACCTTTTCCAAATTTGATTTGGACGTATCTCCAAATCCAACCGTTAGATTTCAAATTTCTAATATTCGTTAGAAAGCTCTTTTCGATACGAACCCAACGGTTCCGATTTTAGGAGAATCCGACAGTCGGATCTCCCGCAATAGCCATTCGAAGTCAATGGTCGAAATTCGCGAACTGCCGCGGCGCGGCGCATTCTATTCAGGCCATTATATTATATATATATATATAATATATATATAATATATACTTCGTCGATTTCCTTTCAAAACGTATTTTATAAATCGTTTTAAATTCGTTTTCAAAATGATTTCAACTTCTATTTCAACTTCAAATCAAAATCGAATTTTCCAACATAAATTCATTTTCATTTCATTTCGAACTAATTTAATTCAAATTGATTTCTAATTCAATTTCTGTTCGTTTTCAATTCAATTCAATTTCAATTCGAATTCATTTCTATTTAATTTCAATTTGAATTCATTTCTATTCACTTTCAATTCGAATTCACTTCTATTCAATTTAATTTGAATTCATTTCTATTCACTTTAATTTGAATTCATTTCTATTCAATTTCAATTCGAATTCATTGCTTTTCAAAAAATCAGATTTTGAAATCACTTTCGATATTCATTATAAAATGAATAAAATCGATATAGATATCACTCACGTCAAAATGGCGTCAATCTAATCAATACGGCTTCATATATTCCTATTTTCAAATATTCCATTTCAAATATTTCTTTTTCAAATATTTCTATTTTAAAACTGGAATGAGGCCCAATCAATTACCATATAATGTTAATTATATGGATTTTCTACAACGCATGTATACAATAACAACAATGAATAATCAACCATCATCCAAAGTGCATTCTACACTGTATAAGCATCAAATATAAATATTCAACGCTTACACAGTCTGTCAATCAATCGATCGACAAATCACTAAACAGTTGGGATTTGTGTTCGTCAAATATCATCCCAACACCCGTGTGGGGTTTCAAACAATCAAACACAGATTTTATTTGTGCAGTTGGGCGATGTGTAAAATTTATCGTCCCAATCAATATCAGTCAAATGTGTGTATATAAACAAATCGTCCGATTTGTTTATTTTTATTTCATTTCATATACATGTTAAAAATTCTATTTTTAACTATAAAATATTTCTAACTATAAAAATATTTTATTTCATTTCACATCACATCACACAATCAACTACACATCAAAATCAAACAATCAAGCATACAAGCCGTCCATGGTCTGTGGACGACGGGTGTCGGGTGCTACTAAACACCGTCTGCATCCTAGTATATATATATATATATATATAACTAGAAAATTAAATTAAAGAGTGAGAAATTCTCACAGATTAGCTAATCCAATCCCACGACTCTTCTTTGTAGAAATCTTCGCCGTTCTTGCCTTTTGTCACTTTCGTTGCTCGTATTCACTACATATATAAAAATCGAATTTTTACTTTACTATTCAATATATAAAATCGAATTTTTACTTTGCTATTCAATATATAAAAATCGAATTTTTACTTCGCTATTCATTATATAAAAATCGAATTTTTACTTTGCTATTCAATATATAAAAATCGAATATTTACTTTGCTATTCAATATATAAAAATCGAATTTTTACTTCGCTATTCAATATATAAAAATCGAATTTTTACTTCGCTACTATATGGATAAAAATTCCATTTTTATACCGCTATAGTATAGATAAAAATTCGATTTTCACTTCGTTAATCCATATGTAAAAATTATATTTTTATCGCTACTTCAAAATGGAAATCTAATTTTTCTTCACCTTCTTATATGGAAAAATCTAATTTTTACTTCAATAAAAATTCGATCTTTCTATTCTGAAAATCCGCCCTTTTCTATTATAAAAATTCTATCATTTCTAATGTAAAAATTCCATCTTTTCTAATGTAAAAATTCTATCTTTTCTAATGTAAAAATCTTAACTTGATTAGATAAAGATCCCGCCTTTCTACCGATAAAAATTTCGTCTTTCCTATACTAAAAATCAAATCTTTCTTGATTTAAAAATCTAATCTTTTCGTTACCATTCAAACAATAAAGCTCCAATTTTTATCGGCCATTTATATGAATAAAAATCTAATTTTTTGATTATATAAAAATCCTATCTTCGATTATATAAAAATCTAATTCATTAATTGATTTTAAATAACCTAATAACTTTATAATAAAACGAATTAACAAAAAAAAGGGCTTACTGTATTCAGCGGAAAAGGAGGGGGGGGGTCCACTGTCAGTCTTCGATGGCAAAGAGGCGGCGCAGGAGGCGGATTCCGGTGTCGAGGTGGTGGATCGGAGGCGAGGTAGATGGGGCGGCTTGGAAAGGGGGCATCGCGTTTGTGGGGTTCGGGTTTCTCGGTGCGAATGAAGGAGGGGCTGACGTCGAAGAGAGGGGGAGGGTCGAGGCTGGAGGCCTCGTCGGCGGTGGGTGGCGTTAGGCTAGGGCGCCTTTTTTTTCTGTTGAAATGAAAACGGGGAGAGAGAAAGAAAGGGGGGGTCTATATAAAAATAAATTATTTTATTTTATTTTAAAAAAAGTTGACTTTATTTATACGACCTCTAAATGAGGCCCACCGCCTGTCGTCCATAGCGTTTCACCCCCATTTCAAACACAATGGGATATGTATCGTAAGCTGATTCGACTGTTTCGATCAGTTTCCGTTAAAATCAACATATAACTCTATATATTGAATTTGAACGCGCATTTCAATTTATTGGGGCCACATACTAACTCGAAAAATCCAAAAAATATATTTTCTAGCTTCGTATTGACGATATGGTCCTAACAAAACTAGTTTCGTCGAATTCTGAGACCGTTGGAAAAATGGCCATTTTCCAGTCGATTAAAATCAACTGAAACTGGTCAAACGCGTTTTCCTTTGCCATGCTCACATATTGATTCGAAAAATTATGAAATTTGGAATCTAGCAATAACTTTACACCACGGACCCAACAAAAGTGGTTTCGTCGAAATCCGAGGTCGTTTGCGAAATGGCTATTTTTAAGTGCCTGAATTCCATAGCGACTATTCAGAATTTTCAACTGGACATATCTTTTGATTCCCGCTATGAAATTTTGATTTTTCGGATTCGTTGGAAAGATAGTCACTATTAGATTCCATTATTTTTGGTTTCACTAAAATCCGGTTTGTTTTGCACCCGGTACATTCATTTGAAGTTTGAAATCGAATTATCGAACTACCGCGCCATTTTCAATTCCTTTTATAATTATATAATAAATACTTATATTCTAACGACGACGTATATAATATATACGTTCGAATTCCATTCAAAATAAATTTCTCGTCGATGTTATTCAAAATAATTCATTTAAAATAATCAAAATTCGCTAAAATTGCCAAAATAAAAATTTTAAACTGGCCCAGATTTTCGGGTTATTACAATCTCCCTCACTTAAAACTTTTCGTCCCCGAAAAGGAACAAAGTCGAAAGTGGTTTGATCAATCAACTCTACGTTCGATCTGGCTTCCATTCTCCAACTTTTTAGTTTCTGAGAATTTTCAAATTCTTCAAAAATTTGGCTAACACCCTAAATTTTCGAAAAATTTCGCCATAACCTCCCCTGCACCGGGAGCCATGGGAAAATCCTGAAATTGCCATATAGGCCTTCTGATCTCAAAAAGAAAAAGAAAAAGCCAAGCGGCTAGCCGATCGGCTCATAAAATCATCATCACCCAAACAAAACAGTAAATTACATAGTAAACATGTACCTATTTGTCGGGCAAACAAATTTTATTCTCTGCTCTAGCCTCTTTGCTATGACCTGTTCAATGTAAGTACATATATATGCAAGCAAATGCGACCAATTTTCAATACAATTCAATATTTGATTCAATTAGGCATAATGGTTCAAAATTACCAAACAAATAAACAAACTACACAAACATCAATCAATTAGTTGATTAGTTTTTGAAATTCATAACTTTGATATATAGTCAAAAATCAGATTTTTGATGCCAAATCACAACAATAAATCCTATCTAGTTTCGGTTCTCACACCAGTCAATAGGAAATATATAGAAATCTCACTTTCGAAACTCGAAAATAAATACTGGCGACGGTGCCCCATCACCAGAATTACCCCCGGGCAACTAGAGTATGATTCTATAACTATCCAGTATATTAAAACTTCGAATACACGTTTGCAAGACATATATGCAAAATCTCTATATATTGGATTGTCCAAATCAATATAGAATAAATAATCAAATACGAATAATATATTTATATTTCAAAACAAAATTAGTTTTCATTTTAAAAATATACTCTTCACACTCGTTCTAGGATACTGCCGATCCTATCTCTAACGAGTCATTCTAATTGGATATTACAAATCCAATATCTGATGAATTCTTTCGTATGGTTCTAATGTGTCTTGTTCTCGAACTCTGTAAACCAAAGCTTTGATACCACGATGAAACGACCCGAACTTCCCCGGTCTCCGAAGAGAAGAGAAAGAACGAATTGTTTTGAGAACACGACAAAATAGAACGTAGACGGGAGAACATTTTATTGTATATTACAACAATGCATCAGATTACAAGAATATACAGAGTATAAAAGAATAAATATTACACAGAAATATCAGAGATTTAAATTACATTTAAATACTTAGCAGCGGAAAATAATACAATACACAACTAGAAGGAGATATTCAGATACAAAGCTTTCCGGATATCGTTCCAGCTGTAAACCAGGATCCTGTGAATATAAATCTGCAAAACCAAAACTACTAGCTGCCCGTGTCAAAATAGGGGCATCCAGAGTTTAGGTTAAAACAATAAACTCCAGGTCAGTCATGTGACTGATGTGAGAACTAAAACAGTTATTGATCTTTATTTTAAAGTTAGGTAAATCAAGGGACCACGCCGTATAACACGGAACGGGTTTCCTCCCAAGAATACCAGTGCATAAAACAAACAGCGCAATGCTAAATAAAGAAAAATGAAGCTATTATAAGACCCAGGTCCTATCACACAATGCAACGCAAGCCGGGGGATAGGGTTTTTACCTTATAATAGCCAAGAATGCTTGATACGTTTAAAAGAAATCATTTGATACTATTATAAGTGTATAGTGTATAAAACAACTTCAAATCATAAGTATCAATCATAGGCGGCATGAATGCCCCATACCACTATGTCGTCATATATAGGTTATACAATCAAAATCGCAAAGTCACTTATTTGGAAATTGGGTTTCCATCTATGAACCGAGGCAAAAATAGTCCTCTACCGATTCGAGACTGTCTAGCCCGAGTCTCGAGACTGTCTAGCCCGAGTCTCAGGATCAGAGCTCGAGTGACCCTTGGAGCGACAGGGCCGGTCCACCGATGTGGATTAAACTTAAATCCTGAACACTGCGTTTCCCCGCCCTTTGGGGCGTAAGTCTGGTCCGTCTGCCGACCAGAATGCATCGGCCGAAACCGATATAACCGAGGCGCCTCGCAACAGCAACAACCACACAGGTGAAAAGTATATAAATGTCAGGGGTGGTAGGTCACTGACACCACCCTAGCTAGAAAGAAACGCATGCCCTCCCTGAGGTCCGTCTCCCGTTTTTGGTTCACAACCGGGGTGTGAGGCTCGCGAATTCACGTTACACAAAGCTGTGCCACACAGGCTGTGCTTTGATCATCACCACAAGATTTTGCTTTTCAACAGAAGCCTTGATCATTTGCATCTTAGCATGCCACACAGGCAATTCACTCTATGCAACTGATATCAGTCACACAGAATGAAATCCAATGTCAGACACACAATCCATTTACAAGTCCGTTCTGGGTCTGAACGAATCCGGAGGCACTTTCCTCGCATATCCATCGATCTCCATGCACATTTGGACGACCACCGATTGATTCCCTCATCTTGGGTGTACAGCCCAATCAAGATCATCAGTGATCACCCAAACAATGTGAAGACTTCCGGTCTTCAACCACCGTCTTCATCTTTGACTTATCGTCGTATCAGTTATTCAGGATGGGATAAACCCGGTCATTCCGAATAACTCGCGTATATTTTAAATAAGTGTTACACAAACACAACA
Source organism: Allium sativum (assembly GCA_030737875.1). NCBI lineage: Eukaryota > Viridiplantae > Streptophyta > Magnoliopsida > Asparagales > Amaryllidaceae > Allium > Allium sativum. The sequence goes on from CM060916.1 coordinate 823,399,734, forward strand.
TACGCCTCATTCCAATTCATCAGTCACTAACCGTAAATTAATCAAGAGAATAATTTTCCAAATATTAACCCCGAAGGCCGAAACCAACATCAGATCAATATCCAGAAAACCATTCTACTTGGCTAACCGACAGTTAGTTTCTAAATTTCACATTCATAGGGAAAGGTTCCCATTAATTTTATCCAAGATAAATTCCTTGAATTTATTCTCTAATCTTCTTTTGAATTTCGATTCAACTAGTCGGGATTAACGAACCTTACAGAAGTAATCATTTGTTTTAATTTCCCAATCCCAACCTATTCATCCCATGAAGTAAAACTGGTTATACTTCATATCTAACACCACGGTGTTATCGGTAAATTCAATTACCATTTCACGTTCAAATCTAATTAAAGATTTAACTAACGCCTGGAGCAAAACTGGTGATACTCCATTCTCGATCATTTCAATCTAATTAAAGATTCATTAAAACTCCACTTAGTTTTAATCGTTAACTGGGTTAAAGAATCAGTGTCATTTTAAAACACGGTTCACGATAAACCCAAAATCACATTCATTAATTATCGGGTTAAAGAACAAGTGTTATTTAAAACACTGTTCACAATAAACCCCAAAAATCAATACCAGTTCTATTCCAATTAAATATTATTTAATTGGTACACTTCATTAAATCTAAATAAAAAGATTTAATCTTCTCTTAATTGGGTTCAAGAACAATGTTAATAAAGACACCATTCACGACATACCCAAATCACATTTGACATTAAATACAAGGCTCTGAATAGAAAATATACCGGCTTATATTCAATATCAAATTCTACGACCAACAAATATCGTATTGGGAATAACGATATATATATATATCTTTCAAATTCCCATAACAATATATGTATCCTCACGAAATCCAACATCGAAATATTTCGAAGACAATTTCGATTCAAATCCATTCCAATATAATTATTGGAAATTCTGGTTATTTTCAAAACCATTTCAAATCCAATTTATTTATTTAAAAATAAATAGAATTATTATTCTAGTTCAAAACTAGTTCATTTCGATAAAAATCTATTTTTATCTATTCAAATATGGGATTTTTCATCCTAATTCTTTATAAATCATTTCTTATGATTTTACACAAATTATTACTATTTTTAATAATTTTATCAAGGCCCGTACAGTCGATTTCCATCAACGGCCATCGAACTGCACTTATAGCGACCTTTTCCAAATTTGATTTGGACGTATCTCCAAATCCAACCGTTAGATTTCAAATTTCTAATATTCTTTAGAAAGCTCTTTTCGATACAAACCCAACGGTTCCAGTTTTAGTAGAATCCGACGGTCGGATCTCCCGCAATAGCCATTCGAAGTCAATGGTCGAAATTCGCGAACTACCGCGGCGCGGCGCGTTCTATTCAAGCCATTATATTATATATATATATAATATATATAATATATACTTCGTTGATTTCCTTTCAAAACGTATTTTATAAATCGTTTTAAATTCGTTTTCAAAATGATTTCAACTTCTATTTCAACTTCAAATCAAAATCGAATTTTCCAACATAAATTCATTTTCATTTCATTTCGAACTAATTAAATTCAAATTGATTTCTAATTCAATTTCTGTTCGTTTTCAATTCAATTCAATTTCAATTTCAATTCGAATTCATTTCTATTCAATTTCAATTTGAATTCATTTCTATTCACTTTCAATTCGAATTCACTTCTATTCAATTTAATTTGAATTCATTTCTATTCACTTTAATTTGAATTCATTTCTATTCAATTTCAATTCGAATTCATTGCTTTTCGAAAAATCAGATTTTGAAATCACTTTCGATATTCATTATAAAATGAATAAAATCGATATAAATATCGTTCACATCAAAATGGCGTCAATCTAATCAATACGGCTTCATATATTCCTATTTTCAAATATTCCATTTCAAATATTTCTTTTTCAAATATTTCTATTTTAAAACTGGAATGAGGCCCAATCAATTACCATATAATGTTAATTATATGGATTTTCTACAACGCATGTATACAATAACAACAATGAATAATCAACCATCATCCAAAGTGCATTCTACACTGTATAAGCATCAAATATAAATATTCAACGCTTACACAGTCTGTCAATCAATCGATCGACAAATCACTAAACAGTTGGGATTTGTGTTCGTCAAATATCATCCCAACACCCGTGTGGGGTTTCAAACAATCAAACACAGATTTTATTTGTGCAGTTGGGCGATGTGTAAAATTTATCGTCCCAATCAATATCAGTCAAATGTGTGTATATAAACAAATCGTCCGATTTGTTTATTTTTATTTCATTTCATATACATGTTAAAAATTCTATTTTTAACTATAAAATATTTCTAACTATAAAAATATTTTATTTCATTTCACATCACATCACACAATCAACTACACATCAAAATCAAACAATCAAGCATACAAGCCGTCCATGGTCTGTGGACGACGGGTGTCGGGTGCTACTAAACACCGTCTGCATCCTAGTATATATATATATATAACTAGAAAATTAAATTAAAGAGTGAGAAATTCTCACAGATTAGCTAATCCAATCCCACGACTCTTCTTTGTAGAAATATTCGCCGTTCTTGCCTCTTGTCACTTTCGTTGCTCGTATTCACTACATATATAAAAATCGAATTTTTACTTTACTATTCAATATATAAAAATCGAATTTTTACTTTGCTATTCAATATATAAAAATCGAATTTTTACTTCGCTATTCAATATATAAAAATCGAATTTTTACTTTGCTATTCAATATATAAAAATCGAATATTTACTTTGCTATTCAATATATAAAAATCGAATTTTTACTTCGCTATTCAATATATAAAAATCGAATTTTTACTTCGCTACTATATGGATAAAAATTCCATTTTTATACCGCTATAGTATAGATAAAAATTCTATTTTCACTTCGTTAATCCATATGTAAAAATTATATTTTTATCGCTACTTCAAAATGGAAATCTAATTTTTCTTCACCTTCTTATATGGAAAAATCTAATTTTTACTTCAATAAAAATTCTATCTTTCTATTCTGAAAATATGCCCTTTTCTATTATAAAAATTCTATCTTTTCTAATGTAAAAATTCCATCTTTTCTAATGTAAAAATTCCATCTTTTCTAATGTAAAAGTCTTAACTTGATTAGATAAAGATCCCGCCTTTCTACCGATAAAAATTTCGTCTTTCCTATACTAAAAATCAAATCTTTCTTGATTTAAAAAATCTAATCTTTTCGTTACCATTCAAACAATAAAGCTCCAATTTTTATCGGCCATTTATATGAATAAAAATCTAATTTTTTGATTATATAAAAATCCTATCTTCGATTATATAATAATCTAATTCATTAATGGATTTTAAATAACCTAATAACTTTATAATAAAACGAATTAACAAAAAAAAGGGCTTACTGTATTCAATGGAAAAGGAGGGGGGGTCCACTGTCAGTCTTCGATGGCAAAGAGGCGACGCAGGAGGCGGATTCCGGTGTCGAGGTGGTGGATCGGAGGCGAGGTAGATGGGGCGGCTTGGAAAGGGGGCGTCGCGTTTGTGGGGTTCGGGTTTCTCGGTGCGAATGGAGGAGGGGCTGAAGTCGAAGAGAGGGGGAGGGTCGAGGCTGGAGGCCTCGTCGGCGGTGGGTGGCGTCAGGCTAGGGCGCCTTTTTTTTCTGTTGAAATGAAAACGGGGAGAGAGAAAGAAAGGGGGGGGGGCGTCTATATAAAAATAAATTATTTTATTTTATTTTAAAAAAAGTTGACTTTATTTATACGACCTCTAAATGAGGCCCACCGCCTGTCGTCCATAGCGTTTCACCCCCATTTCAAACACAATGGGATATGTATCGTAAGCTGATTCGACTGTTTCGATCAGTTTCCGTTAAAATCAACATATAACTCTATATATTGAATTTGAACGCGCATTTCAATTTATTGGGGCCACATACTAACTCAAAAAATCCAAAAAAATATATTTTCTAGCTTCGTATTGACGATACGGTCCTAACAAAACTAGTTTCGTCGAATTCTGAGACCGTTGGAAAAATGGCCATTTTCCAGTCGATTAAAATCAACTGAAACTGGTCAAACGCGTTTTCCTTTGCCACGCTCACATATTGATTCGAAAAATTATGAAATTTGGAATCTAGTAATAACTTTACACCACGGACCCAACAAAAGTGGTTTCGTCGAAATCTGAGGTCATTTGCGAAATGGCTATTTTTAAGGGCCTGAATTCCATAGCGTCTATTCAGAATTTTCAACTGGACATATCTTTTGATTCCCGCTATGAAATTTTGATTTTTCGGATTCATTGGAAAGATAGTCACTATTATATTCCATTATTTTTTGTTTCACTAAAATCCGGTTTGTTTTGCACCCGGTACATTCATTTGAAGTTTGAAATCGAATTATCGAACTACCGCGCCATTTTCAATTCCTTTTATAATTATATAATAAATATTTATATTCTAACGACAACGTATATATTAATATACGTTCGAATTCCATTCAAAATAAATTTCTCGTCGATATTATTCAAAATAATTCATTTAAAATAATCAAAATTCGCTAAAATTGCCAAAATAAAAATTTTAAACTGGCCCAGATTTTCGGGTTATTACATTTGGGGAGGATCGGTTTTTTTCCTGATCGAAGGAAATGAAAATTGGGGGGGGGGGGTTAAGTGAAAAGAAGGTTATATATATTTATTTTATTTAATTCTCCAAAAAGTTGACTTTCCTTTTGAACTCCAAACGAGACCCAACGATTGTCGCCCCTAGCTAAATATCCCCATTCCAAATGCAATGGGATATGTTTCGTAAGCCCATTCGATTGTTTTGAACTGTTTTTCTTTAAATTAAAATATAAATCAATATATTGAATTTTAAACATACATTTTAAATTACCGTGGCCACATACTGACTCCAAAAATACCAAAGAAATTATTTCTATCTATGTTTTGACGATACGGTCCTAATAAAACTAATTTCATCGAATTTGGAGACCGTTTGAAAAATGGACATTTTCCAGTCGATTAAATTCAGACTAAAAGTACCAAATGCGTTTAAATTCACCACGCTCACATATTAATTCCAAAAATTATGAAAATTGGAACCAAGCAATAATTTGACATTCTGGATCCAACAAAAGTGGTTTCATCGAAAACGAAGGTCGTTTGCAAAATGACTATTTTTAAGGACTATATATTATATTAAAATATATATAAATTCCATAGCGACTATTTTAAATTTTAAACTGGAGATAACTTTTAATTTATATTACGAAATCTCAGTTTCTTACATCTGTTAGAAAGATATAGTTAAATAGATTCTAACGTTTCTTATTTTACTGAAATCCGATTTATTTTGAATTTTATACATTCAATTGAAATTTAAAATCGAATTTTCAAACTACCGTGCCATTTCAGGCTCGTTTTATAATTAAAATAAATTTATAGTTCTAATTTCAATTTAAATAAATTTTTAGTCGTTATTATTTAAAATAAATCATTTTAAATTTTCAAATCCATTAAATTTGCTAAATAGAAATTTTAAATTGATTCTAAAAATCCGGGTTGTTACATCCATCAACATTTTATATTATGTTGAAAATATATTGGATACGTGAAATGTATGTATGTGCGTGCAACACATAAAATCCAGATAGGTCTTTAAAGTGAATCCACCCTGATTTATGGCTCGATAAGCTGTCCAAAGCCAAAAGCGCCCATAGAGCATCATGCGAGCACCGACTTGCCTAAGTCCTTTCAATCCAACAAAGTTCGAATATTTGTCAAGAGTGCCAATAGAATAAAGCTAAGCCTATGTGCCTGATTATGATTACTAACCGAGCATCACCTAAGGTTCACAACAGTAAATTTGTATGCATGGCTCGATATAAACCATAAAATCAACATGAGCAATACTATACAAATCCACTTGTTGCATCACATAAAGAGTAATTTTTAGTATTAAACTATCGTCTATTTTTTCCCAAACAAACGTGAATTTTACTTTAATAGCATTATAATCCACAAACTAAACTCAGGTACAATATGGATAAATTATCGTTATCATTTTTTTTCTTTTTCTTATTATCCTGCCGCATTTACATATTTCCTTCAGTACCATTTCCTTCAATACCCATGACCGCTTAGTCCTGAACAACACAAGCTTTTGAAAGTGGAATATCGATAGTTTGTAGAAGTGAAGCATTGAGCGAAACATTCCCCAGATATGAGCTGAACAGCCACACAAACCAACTCATAGTCAGTTGAGAATCCCACACATAACATAGGGCCTTCCGTCTTCTCCCTTTTGGACCATGTTCATTGGCAGTGGGACAAAATAAAGGTATATTTCAGAAACGTTTAGTTGATTAAGATAACGTTTGGTTTGGTCTTTTAGTTTTTGGTTTTCATCTATATATAAATACGTATAACGCATGTGTATTTTGGAAATCAACCATTTTAGAAAACTAAGTTGACATATAATATAGAAAATAATTTTCTATGTTTTAAGAAACAAAAAGAGTACGATGTGTAATCCATCATTCATTCATTGCTCCACTCACTTCGTGATTCCCTCCATCCTCCTTCCGCATTCCATCATATCATTCGTCTCTCCGCACCTATTATATTTTATAATTAACATTGAAACCTCAAAATACAAAACTCTTTTTAAACCCAACACTACTTAATTTTTTTTGCCAACTTCGAAATTAGATTGGGGTCTTGTTATCGACACTCCAATTTATATTAAGGAGGGGGTTAGTGTAGGTAACTAATTTTTTTTAACTTCTTACACTTTACCCTTACTTTTAAAAACTTATGCACAGTAAAATCATCAAACCCCTAAATCAAAAAAAACCTAAATCGTTTAACTGCAAATAATGTCAGAGAATAGTTGATATCATATGCATAAAATTTAATAAACTAAAATTAGATCTTAACCCTAACAATATGTGCATACGATTTAATAAACTGAAATTAGATCTTACCATCTCATCACCCTGATCAACTTCAACATAACGCTCACTCTCCTATGTCAATATTATATTGTTTTTTTTTCGATCATGTTTATTGGTTAGGGTTTGATTTCTCCACAATTAATGGTGTTGATTAACCATTAAAAATTAGATTAATGAACAAAAGAGTGAAATTAAGCCTAAATGGGTAATAAGGTAAAATTACCTTTATTTGGTAAGGGGCTACTTCCCTCATTGGTACCCCCCTTAGCAATTTTTGAAAGTAAAAAAATTTGGCCGCCCCTTAACATTATTTGGAGTGTCAATAACATTGCCCTGAAAGCATCTCCAACGGAGATTGATTATTACATATGTGTAATAATTGTACCCAATTCATGTTCCAATAGAGATTGATTATTAAAGGCTCCCCACATGATAAAGTCGTTTCATCCAAACTGCTCCATTTCCAATAGTCGTTTGCATTTGCAATGTCTACGTGTGGAATGTGTGAGTAGTAGGCCACCATCTTTGGAAAATGAAATGTGTGGGTAGTAGGCCACCATCTCTCGGTGAGTTCCAATACAATACAACGGTCTATGCGTAGAAATGGACGTAACTGTAGAAAGACACCAAATGGTGATGCTAGTAGTCTCGCTCTAATGGGATTTGGCAATGTGTCAAAATATTCTGTAATACACTTATGCCAACTACCTCGCATAGTAATGTGGCCAACCTAAATAAACAATTATTTAGCGTTAACAGTAACGTACTAGCATTTAACACTTAAAAACATCTAACATAAGTAGTAATAAGTTTGTTACGAAATAAAAATTTACCTCTGGCGTCGCTAAGGCTGTAGTCAGACGATGCGATAACGTAGGTGGTAGTTCATGAAGCACTCGTAGATCATTCGTAGTTATGTCTGGATTAGGAGGATTATGTGCCGATCCAACATCGTCGTTATCTTTGTAGCGTAGAACACATCGACCAACTTTTACATCCCGTTTTGGCGACATTTCGGGGTTTTTTCTATTTAAAGAAGAAGAGGAAGGAAGAGGCGAAAAGTTTGAAATAAATAAAAATGAGTAAAAAATGGGGCAGCGCCTGGTATAGGCATCCAACGTGGGGCACATGTTCAACAGGCTCCCGGACTTTGGGCGCCTGTTGAACAGGCACCCTACTTTTTTTTTGGGAGCCTATTCAACAGGCGCTCGAAGTCCCGGTGCCTGTTGAACAGACGCACCATTCTGAAAATTGGCGGGGAACACGCGTGATTATATTTTGTAATCCGCTGAATTGTAACAATTAATCCAGAATTTATTGGAGATGCTCTTAAATTGATGTGATTATAACTTTTTATATTAGCAAAGGCTACTTACAATTGCTACGCTTAAAAACTAAAAATAAGGAGTGATAAATTAAATAATTTAAGGTACAATGCGGTTTGGTAGAAGCTAGTCTACGTTCTGATAGAGTTCGTGTTTTAATACTGATAGAAAGAGGAAGAATTAGATAAAGAACAGGAGGAGAGAAGGAAAATGGGAAGAATGAGGAGAGAAGGAAAATGGAAAGAATAGAAGAGAAACAGAGCATAAAGCGGAAGAGAGATACCTCAAGCATATTCATGTCATTTTCATTTCATTTGTGTCTATATCTAGACACCATATATCTAGCCAATGCCTATGTGCTATAATAATGAGCTATTTGTAACTAATTCTGTAACACCCCACGTCCATTAATGTCGCTCACTAAGGGAATGCATTAACTTTCATGGAGTATTATAAGGGTATAGAATAGAATATCACAAGACAGATATATAAAATGGTATTTGCGAAAATTCAAAATTTATTCATTGCAGCGGAAAAGCAAAACATGTTTGGTCACAACATCAAAACCACATGCTAAAGCCAAGTACACAAATATCCATCTTATACAAAATTATTATCAAAGTACATAAAAGTAAAACCATAATCTCACTCCAAATAGCCATAATGAAAAAGAGACAAAGCTGAGCATTACTTTCAACACTTCCAAGCACTTCAAGAAGAAGGGAATCCAAGTCAAGCTTTACTATTCCCACCCTGAGGACCTGAGGGGGGGTGGGGGAGGGAAGAAAGAAAAGAGGCAGAACAAAAAAAGGGGGTCAGACATAAGTCTGGCGAGTCTAGTGACTTTAACAATATAATCAGTAAAGTAACAGGATAAGAACATAAACTGGATATAAGAGAGGACTGTAACATAAGAAGATATGACAAGGTAGCAAGATGTAACGTTGACTGCCCCTCTAATCACTATAAGATAATTCCTACACTGCACAAATACTAGTTCCATACTGCAAGTTGATCCCTCTTACTAAACATAATAATAATATTAATAATGGTAGTTTCGTGTACTCCTAGCTGCTGTCATAGGTGCCGCCCACGAGGGGGAGATCTTCGCGTTGATGTGTTTTAGATTGGGTTCGACGTCTTTCTTTTCACGTTGGAATTCTGTACAACGTTCTAGGGTTGAGCTCTATAAGCTATCGGAGCATTGGAGCATGAATTCAAGTGTGGATTCGGAATCCTAGTGGTGTTTAGTATCTTCCGTGAGTCAGTGATGGAATTCGGTCACTAAGCTGTTGCGCTCTGTACTGGAGCCGTGGATTGAAGCAGCTATCGCACCCTTTCAGAAGAGTTCGGAATTGACAAAATGGTGTTGAGAAGAAAGAGCTCGAGGAGAGGAGTTCGTCGATGGAGTTTCTGTTGAGTTTGGCGCTGGGGGTAAGAGGAGAAAGAAAGCATGAAAATCAGACATGAGGAGGAGCATGGAAACTGGGTGTCGCGACTTTAAGATTTGTAGCCAATTTAGTTCATTGTGGTATGAGGGGTTGAGAAGAAGTTTCGGCAAATGGTATTTGTGACTGTGATGGTGCAAATCCGATTTAGGGGAGGAGTAGTTAAGACGCGAAGAACTGGGTGTTGTTTTGTTGGGAGCGGATTAATTATTTGGGGAGGATGATACAGATGCATGGGAGGCGGTCAGTTATCTAAGCGGGCTGAGGTATGTTTGTAAGCCCAAAAACTAATAGAGGGAAAATGGAATGAAACTGTTCACACAATGCAGATCTGGGCCTTTGTTTCAAAATTTGGATCAAGGCCGTTATTAGTAGGTGAAGCCCAAATTTTAGATAAAAGAAATTAAGTTATTTTAATTTTTTTTAATGGTATGTACTAATTTGTTAATGTTATATATTGCTCATACATAATCATAATTTCGAACGGTTAGATCCGTTGGGATCGTATGGACAGTGGCTACACCATGAACCGACGGGAAGCGAATCGAAGCTCGTTACAATTTATCGCAAAATAAATTGTCCGTCTGAATCAAGCGATGGTTATCGTTTTTAGCGATAACAGTCCAATGTGAGTAAATCTCATTAATTCTGAACAGTTTATAATTTCATGTTGTATTTTTAGAACTGTTAGATATTGGCTGATTGACTGTGTGTTGACCGTTTGATTGAACTGCTAGACAGTTAGTTGAATTTCTATATTGATTCTGTTTAACAGAATATATCATATGGAACTGAAAGTGATGTTATCTATATTGTTTAACATCTGTGGATGCAGGGAAACAGGTTGGAGGAATCCGACTGGATTCCTCAACAGTTATTTTATTGTTTTCATATATTGTGATATATGGCATGATTTATAATCTGTTGTTGATTACATGTGTATGGACGATATCGGACATCGTAATTTGATATGTTAGACACCTTAACAAACCGGGATTTGGAGAAAAGGGGAATTTGTCAAAGTGAATACTGAAAAGAGAATATTGATAAATATAATATTTATAAATAGAAATTTATTTATAAATGGATTATTTATAAATATAAAATACTTAGAAATAAAACCCTAAAGGAATTATTTGCAAACCATTTGTGTAGCGACCCGGGAATTTCGACACTAGAATCCAGACGCTAACACGTCCCGTGTCCAAACTCAAGTACCGAAAACCCAGAAAGCTAATAGAAAGAAGTTAGAGGGTGAGAGAAGAAAGAAAGAAATATTAGAATAGAAGAATAAGAGGATCAGAGTCTCACAGCGGAATGGACAAAATATAATAATCAATAATACTTTATCAAAGAATTGATATCACAACATCAGAGTATACATTCAGATCAATACAACACACAGCGGAAATAAACTAGTACCAGTATATATATGGAATACGTCTCGACTTCAACTCCTCTTCTGAAGCTTCAAGCGAAACCTAACCTGTACATGTACTCGGTCTGACCCGAGCACATTTGATTTAAAACAAAATTCACCCGGATCAGTCTGAAATACTTTCAGTGATAAATTCATACAGCAACCAACTTGTTTAACTTTGAAATCCTTTTGAAATAAAAGGATAATAGTAAGACTAGTCCACACATAAACACGGACGGTTTTTACCTTACTATAACCCAAACCATTTTGAAATCAATATCTTCTTCTGATATTATCATAGTGTCTAAATACAAGTAAATAGAATCTAGCAGAACGCTTGCATCTCACGCTCCACATATATAGTATACAATCAAAGACCGCGGGCGCTTATTGAAGATTGGATTTCCAACTATGACAAGGTATGGGACCACCTGCCGCTAGTGTATCTCTAGAGACGAATACACTGGGTTCAACAAGAACGTCTTGCAACCCGGCCCACACATGACCGACCACTCATTTCGCTTGAGTGTATCGAGCATATTGTCACCTTACGGCTTTTTGTCGTGCGACCACCGTAATCCCCGAGAGATACAGAAATGAAAAGAAGTAACAAATATGAGTATTCTCTAGATGGTGACAATACACCCTAATGGGTGCGACCCACATAGCCATGCTGCCTGCCCGATTTTTGTCATTTCCCGGTTGTTGAGGCTTGAGGCTATAATCGACTTTTGAAGCATCTGGCCACCATTCACATCGTCCATACACGTCATCCAGGAACAGGATGAACCGAAGGCACCCTCCTACCGCATCCTAGGAATCACCCTATAGATCAGTAGCGAGTAGTCCTTGCAATCCGCAGATTCCAATCACGACAGAATCATCGTTAACTCTGGGGATCAGCCAGAGGTATTTAACAATAGTTCTTCCGCTCATGGAGACTTACGGTCTTCAATTGCTCCATCTCGATCAGCGTCTTCAACGTATTCGTATTTATTGGTCGGAATGGTTTTCGAATATAAATTCGATCCCGGTCTTTCCGTACCAATAACGTTGGATCAGATTTTTGATAGTCGGTTATTTAACTATCAAAATAAACAAACATAAAAACAACCAGATCCATTGGTTTATACATAGCATCACTTGGCCATAACATTTCTTATTATCTTATCGAATCACTTATCATTCGTAAAATGATTATTACGACATCTTCCTTGGCTTCATTATTTGAATACCAAAACCACCATTCATCCTTTTTGAATAAACCCCATTTTAAATCTCATTTCACATCTTTTGAAAATATCGTTATATTTCCACTAATCCCCTTTTTATTTCTTTTATTAAGGGAATATTATTTTATACCATCAAGCCCTTTATACCCTTTTTGGAATCTCTTTATATATATCTTTCAAATCCATCGAATAACGTTACACTGTATTTTCCCAAAATATTTTCTTTAAACACCTTCACCATTACGACTAATATCATCCTTTGATGATCTTGAAGTTGTTCAAGTTGGGGTATTTTAATTACCTCTCAGACCTTGATCAACAACAATCTTATCGTCAGATAAATATCAGTGGTAATACAAAAACGGATACTCATTCCCAATATCCATTCGGATCCCATTTTAATTCCATCTTGATGAAATACCATTTCTTCTTTAAAATAATCTATATCGCATCTTTATAATTACTTATCTCGTTTTACTATTCTTTAATTTTCAATCATGGCTTTTACTTTATTCAAATGTCACTTATAATAACTCGTCCTATCCATATATTCACTAAAACTTGGGTGTTATAACTACGTATTACTTGGATTCATAAATTTCAATTAAATACAATTCAGGTCAAATCAAGTTAAAGTTTCGATTTCATATAAATATTACATCGCTTTAGAAACTATAAACATGGCTTTAAACTTCACAAACTTCCCTTAATATATTTTCCATTCCAAAATACCACTTCGATTATTATTTATCAAGTGTCAATATTTATAAAACTGGTTTCATTACCATTAACTATTCCCTTCAAATTAATGGACTAATTTAATAACAAGTTCAGCTAACGCCGTTAACTTGTTTCACTCTAAACATGATCAACTTGTAAATCAATCATTATTTATCTTGCCATTTAAATAAATAAATAAATAAATAAATAAATAATCCAAATAATTCTATTCACTTATATTTCTATTAATCAATATCAGTGTAAACCCATCAGTAAATTCTGGTCATTTGAATTAGCTAAATAAAATCGCTTTTAATAATTACTTAATAAGCACGTGCTTCGCACACGGTAAATTTGGTTAAACCAATCAATGTCTATATATGGTTGGTTTATTTTCCTTTTTTTTTTGAAACTTTATTTAAAATAATATATTTAAAAATATATATTCAGTTATAAAATGAATTTTTATAACTTCTTTTCTAGCGATTCACCTGACGATGAATCGATCTTTATAAAATGGTGTATATCTAGGCCATCTGCTATTTATTCCACAATCAATACTGTATATTGATTCAATGTTCAACCAAAATCAACAACCACAAGGTTTTAAAATCAACGGTTTTCAAACAGTTCATATAAAATATGAAATAACAGCATATTAAATATTTGAGGAACCGGTTTGATTCCTCCTACCTGTTCTTCCCTGCATCACAGACCATTATAATATTTCATATCAGTACATAGAAATATTTTAACGACGATAATATAATTAACGTCAATCATTAAAGCAACCATAGGCATCCAAGGCATCCAATCAACCAATTAAATTAAATTATACGAATTTAGCACATCCTAGTATTTCAGAAATGTGTGAGAATTAACTCACCTCTTTTCGATGATCGATTTCTATGTTGTTTCACATAATTTTAAACAACGTTTAAAATTGCATGAAATTCCAACTACGTCTAATTCTGACCGAACCAGCTTGTATGCGTACCCTCTGTCGCCACGATCCCAACGTGCCCAATTTTACTGGATTCTGAGTACGTATCAATTAGTTATGGTACTTCCACATTATAGAATTTAACGTTTATATATAATTAATTATTAATTGATAATAATAATGAACACTTATTACCTTAACACACGGTTACCACGTGATCAGCATGTCCACACGGGTTTCCCTTTATCTTCCTCTTTGAGCTGGATGCGTTATTTATTTAATTAATAATAAACTAAAGCTAAATCCTTAATTATTAATAGAAATAAATCATATTTTTAATAGGGTTACCATTAATTTCTCGCCATGTCACTGATAGCTGCGCCAAGGAACAGACCTTCACCTAGCACCGTCCAGACCTCTCATCATTGGTAACACAGCAGGCGTTCAATAGCCCTACACCAAGATGAACGTTGCCTACACCATACCCCGTAAATGCTACTTCTCACAAACTTCTATGCTTCTCTAAACCTGAAACCGCCACACCTTTCATGTTCACCGCAAATCCCATTTATCTTCCCACTGCCTGGATCCCATCTTCACGTTTCTTTTCAAGTTCACTTTTTTTTTTCTTTTTTTTTCCTCTTATGTTTTGAAAGCCTGCACCATGTCTGGAAAAAGAAATATGCGGTCCTCCATAATCCCACGTCCGAACTTACCCCCTCCACTTCTGTTGTCACGCACCGCCCATGCTGCATGCGTCCAAGAATCTATCCCTCGACCGTATTTTTCTTTTTACATTTGCACTTCTCTTTTCTGTTTGTTTCGATTGCTCCCGGCAAACCTTCCCTCTGTCCATCAAACTTGCCTGAAGTCGCAAGATACACTGAACAGAATGAACCCAAGACACCGCCTCCATCCTGACGAGCTTCCCTTTCCCATCAATTCACCAAACTCTTGAATGTCGTCCTCTGGTCAAAGCCCCACCGTGCAAATCACTCTTTAGTTAGTCCTCACGTTTACCCATCATTCCACGACATCAACCCTTATCCGCACGTTCCCTTCGCTTGCGCCATGCTCCCACCTTGACTGTCCATCACGTGATCACCTCCCATAGTTCTTCCTTTTCCTTTTCTTTTTGAGTTGTCTGCACCCCCAACGTGGCCATGTATTTCCTTGACTGCTTTTCCCCTTCTCCACACAATATTACGCCCAATCCTCCCATATGTTTGTCTACAGTTTGCATGGAAGTGCTTCCGCCTCCATTTGCTTTTCCAGGTAATTCGATTTTTTTTTTTTTTTTTTTTTTAGCGGCTGTGGGTGTTTAGTCTGCATATTCCAGTGGGGGAGTGCATTCCTATTTATAGCGGAGGAAACCGTGGTGGGCAAGCTATTTACATGTCACTTCACCTAATTTCCTTGGTCGGCAAGGGTCGTACTTGATGAAAAGAAAATACATGCTGAAAAGAACTTACACAACAGCATAGGTAGGTTACAGTCTAAATATATTTAGTATGTCCCTAGGCTAGCTGAGTGCTGTGTTGTATTTTCATTTATTTGACAAAGACCAAACATCCATTTATTTGACAAAGACCAAACAGGGATCATGTTTGTACAATAGGCTAGGGAAAAGGTGATGGACGTGAATGGTTAGATGCTCAAATTAGGGTGCATAGTAATCTGAAATGTCACTTTAGATTTTAATGAACGATGAGTTGGCAGAGATGATTTTGGGTATGCGCATCTCTTATTTATTTTATGTTCTAAACTTTTAGTGCGCCGCGTCGTATAAAATTTTGTTCATGTCCGAGTCGTTACTGACAGAGATAAAAATATGATCGTGTCCAACGATGTGCCACGATCACAAAAATATAATAATATCGGTAGCTTGACTTATATTGTGATACCCCAAAATGTTGATATAGGGTGTAAAATACTCCAAATAAAAAGTTGTTTATTTTACGAAATAAAAATTACAGTAAAATTCTAATAATTAAATTATAACTACGCCTCAAAGGACTTGTCCAAATTCGAAGCCAATATTTAAATATATTTAAATAACTGTTATGGCCATGGCGCTGCTTTTCTGTATATTTGATTTAGACATATCTTGCAATATATAATCCGAAATCTCGATTTTTCTCTTCCATTAGAAAAATATTATCAACTAGATTCAGACGCTTCTTGTTTTACCGAAATCCGACTTAACACGGATTCAGTATAGTCAATTGAAGTTGAAATTCAATTTTACGAACTACCGCGCTGTTTCGAGTTCGTTTTATAATTTAAAATATAAATATAAATGCTCAATCGTCGTTTAATAAAAAAATTCGATATTAAATTCCAAATAAAATATTTAAATAAATTTTAAATACTCGAATCAAATAGCTGAAAAATCCAGGTCGTTACATTCTTCCCCCCTTAAATAAATTTCGTCCTCGAAATTTGCTAGATTAAGAAGAATTTTCAAATTTCAATCATCACCAAAATAATTAATTTAAAATATTATCAAAGATGTTTCTAAGTTTCGAAAATTTTCGAAAAATTCGCCAGCACCTCCTCTGTACTGTTCGATCTAAATAACTACAACCGCCACTCTGGGCCTCTCATGTTGATCCAAAGAAAATAAAGCCAAGTGGCTATCCAATTCAGGTATAAATTCAAACACCCAATCCATAATATTAAGGTTTACCTTTTTGTCGGGCCACTTCATCCCAGTTCCGAAGCAAATCAACCAACAGCTCTTCATTTTCCAATATGCACTTCAATCTCCGTGATCAAGTCAGTTATCATAGCCTTTTGGCAGTCTGCCCTTTACTCAATTTCAATGCAAAAACTGATATCGGGTTATATCATATAATCCCATCCAAAAGCCATTATGCTGGAATTCCTTTCTTTTCAATCTATTCAACTTCTTAATTAACTGCTAATGGTTTCAATTAATCCAATCCAGCCAAGCAAGCAACAATCACTTAATCAAATCTTTTCATTTTTCTTTTTAATTTTTGTTTAACCTATCTTCAGTTAAATATTTAATTCCATATTCAAATTCAGCATATTTGAATTTTATTTCAATTTATTTGCTCCAAATCAGTTCTCAATCAAGTTCAAATCCATATTCAGATTTATTCCAAACATATTCCCGTTTTATTCTGGTTGGATTCATTCACTTTTTATTTTATCCAACACCAGTCAAATTCTTGTTGGCTTGTCTCATTTCCAATTCAAAGAATTCATTTTAACTCATACAAGTTAAAATTAATTCTCATTTTATATTCGAAATGTTTATATTTCAACCAAATCAAATAATAATTCGATAAAATAATAAATTTTACCTTCTTAGAAAATATTTTGGGTCGAAATAATATAAAAATAATTTTATATTCAAAATACAAATACGCACTCTCGTACATATACACTCAACTCGATCTAGGGTATTACTAGCCCAATCTCTATCGAGTTACACCACAGAGTCAAGGTTATTTCTAAACCATTGCTCTGATACGAACTGTAGCGACCCGGGAATTTCGACACTAGAATCCAGACACTAACACGTCCCGTGTCCAAACTCAAGTACCGAAAACCCAGAAAGCTAATAGAAAGAAGTTAGAGGGTGAGAGAAGAAAGAAAGAAATATTAGAATAGAAGAATAAGAGGATCAGAGTCTCACAGCGGAATGGACAAAATATAATAATCAATAATACTTTATCAAAGAATTGATATCACAACATCAGAGTATACATTCAGATCAATACAACACACAGCGGAAATAAACTAGTACCAGTATATATATGGAATACGTCTCGACTTCAACTCCTCTTCTGAAGCTTCAAGCGAAACCTAACCTGTACATGTACTCGGTCTGACCCGAGCACATTTGATTTAAAACAAAATTCACCCGGATCAGTCTGAAATACTTTCAGTGATAAATTCATACAGCAACCAACTTGTTTAACTTTGAAATCCTTTTGAAATAAAAGGATAATAGTAAGACCAGTCCACACATAAACACGGACGGTTTTTACCTTACTATAACCCAAACCATTTTGAAATCAATATCTTCTTCTGATATTATCATAGTGTCTAAATACAAGTAAATAGAATCTAGCAGAACGCTTGCATCTCACGCTCCACATATATAGTATACAATCAAAAACCGCGGGCGCTTATTGAAGATTGGATTTCCAACTATGACAAGGTATGGGACCACCTGCCGCTAGTGTATCTCTAGAGACGAATACACTGGGTTCAACAAGAACGTCTTGCAACCCGGCCCACACATGACCGACCACTCATTTCGCTTGAGTGTATCGAGCATATTGTCACCTTACGGCTTTTTGTCGCGCGACCACCGTAATCCCCGAGAGATACAGAAATGAAAAGAAGTAACAAATATGAGTATTCTCTAGATGGTGACAATACACCCTAATGGGTGCGACCCACATAGCCATGCTGCCTGCCCGATTTTTGTCATTTCCCGGTTGTTGAGGCTTGAGGCTATAATCGACTTTTGAAGCATCTGGCCACCATTCACATCGTCCATACACGTCATCCAGGAACAGGATGAACCGAAGGCACCCTCCTACCGCATCCTAGGAATCACCCTATAGATCAGTAGCGAGTAGTCCTTGCAATCCGCAGATTCCAATCACGACAGAATCATCGTTAACTCTGGGGATCAGCCAGAGGTATTTAACAATAGTTCTTCCGCTCATGGAGACTTACGGTCTTCAATTGCTCCATCTCGATCAGCGTCTTCAACGTATTCGTATTTATTGGTCGGAATGGTTTTCGAATATAAATTCGATCCCGGTCTTTCCGTACCAATAACGTTGGATCAGATTTTTGATAGTCGGTTATTTAACTATCAAAATAAACAAACATAAAAACAACCAGATCCATTGGTTTATACATAGCATCACTTGGCCATAACATTTCTTATTATCTTATCGAATCACTTATCATTCGTAAAATGATTATTACGACATCTTCCTTGGCTTCATTATTTGAATACCAAAACCACCATTCATCCTTTTTGAATAAACCCCATTTTAAATCTCATTTCACATCTTTTGAAAATATCGTTATATTTCCACTAATCCCCTTTTTATTTCTTTTATTAAGGGAATATTATTTTATACCATCAAGCCCTTTATACCCTTTTTGGAATCTCTTTATATATATCTTTCAAATCCATCGAATAACGTTACACTGTATTTTCCCAAAATATTTTCTTTAAACACCTTCACCATTACGACTAATATCATCCTTTGATGATCTTGAAGTTGTTCAAGTTGGGGTATTTTAATTACCTCTCAGACCTTGATCAACAACAATCTTATCGTCAGATAAATATCAGTGGTAATACAAAAACGGATACTCATTCCCAATATCCATTCGGATCCCATTTTAATTCCATCTTGATGAAATACCATTTCTTCTTTAAAATAATCTATATCGCATCTTTATAATTACTTATCTCGTTTTACTATTCTTTAATTTTCAATCATGGCTTTTACTTTATTCAAATGTCACTTATAATAACTCGTCCTATCCATATATTCACTAAAACTTGGGTGTTATAACTACGTATTACTTGGATTCATAAATTTCAATTAAATACAATTCAGGTCAAATCAAGTTAAAGTTTCGATTTCATATAAATATTACATCGCTTTAGAAACTATAAACATGGCTTTAAACTTCACAAACTTCCCTTAATATATTTTCCATTCCAAAATACCACTTCGATTATTATTTATCAAGTGTCAATATTTATAAAACTGGTTTCATTACCATTAACTATTCCCTTCAAATTAATGGACTAATTTAATAACAAGTTCAGCTAACGCCGTTAACTTGTTTCACTCTAAACATGATCAACTTGTAAATCAATCATTATTTATCTTGCCATTTAAATAAATAAATAAATAAATAAATAAATAATCCAAATAATTCTATTCACTTATATTTCTATTAATCAATATCAGTGTAAACCCATCAGTAAATTCTGGTCATTTGAATTAGCTAAATAAAATCGCTTTTAATAATTACTTAATAAGCACGTGCTTCGCACACGGTAAATTTGGTTAAACCAATCAATGTCTATATATGGTTGGTTTATTTTCCTTTTTTTTTTGAAACTTTATTTAAAATAATATATTTAAAAATATATATTCAGTTATAAAATGAATTTTTATAACTTCTTTTCTAGCGATTCACCTGACGATGAATCGATCTTTATAAAATGGTGTATATCTAGGCCATCTGCTATTTATTCCACAATCAATACTGTATATTGATTCAATGTTCAACCAAAATCAACAACCACAAGGTTTTAAAATCAACGGTTTTCAAACAGTTCATATAAAATATGAAATAACAGCATATTAAATATTTGAGGAACCGGTTTGATTCCTCCTACCTGTTCTTCCCTGCATCACAGACCATTATAATATTTCATATCAGTACATAGAAATATTTTAACGACGATAATATAATTAACGTCAATCATTAAAGCAACCATAGGCATCCAAGGCATCCAATCAACCAATTAAATTAAATTATACGAATTTAGCACATCCTAGTATTTCAGAAATGTGTGAGAATTAACTCACCTCTTTTCGATGATCGATTTCTATGTTGTTTCACATAATTTTAAACAACGTTTAAAATTGCATGAAATTCCAACTACGTCTAATTCTGACCGAACCAGCTTGTATGCGTACCCTCTGTCGCCACGATCCCAACGTGCCCAATTTTACTGGATTCTGAGTACGTATCAATTAGTTATGGTACTTCCACATTATAGAATTTAACGTTTATATATAATTAATTATTAATTGATAATAATAATGAACACTTATTACCTTAACACACGGTTACCACGTGATCAGCATGTCCACACGGGTTTCCCTTTATCTTCCTCTTTGAGCTGGATGCGTTATTTATTTAATTAATAATAAACTAAAGCTAAATCCTTAATTATTAATAGAAATAAATCATATTTTTAATAGGGTTACCATTAATTTCTCGCCATGTCACTGATAGCTGCGCCAAGGAACAGACCTTCACCTAGCAC
The DNA here is from genome assembly GCA_030737875.1 of Allium sativum. Lineage (NCBI taxonomy): Eukaryota > Viridiplantae > Streptophyta > Magnoliopsida > Asparagales > Amaryllidaceae > Allium > Allium sativum. The sequence goes on from CM060916.1 coordinate 823,420,922, forward strand.
CGTCCAGACCTCTCATCATTGGTAACACAGCAGGCGTTCAATAGCCCTACACCAAGATGAACGTTGCCTACACCATACCCCGTAAATGCTACTTCTCACAAACTTCTATGCTTCTCTAAACCTGAAACCGCCACACCTTTCATGTTCACCGCAAATCCCATTTATCTTCCCACTGCCTGGATCCCATCTTCACGTTTCTTTTCAAGTTCACTTTTTTTTTTCTTTTTTTTTCCTCTTATGTTTTGAAAGCCTGCACCATGTCTGGAAAAAGAAATATGCGGTCCTCCATAATCCCACGTCCGAACTTACCCCCTCCACTTCTGTTGTCACGCACCGCCCATGCTGCATGCGTCCAAGAATCTATCCCTCGACCGTATTTTTCTTTTTACATTTGCACTTCTCTTTTCTGTTTGTTTCGATTGCTCCCGGCAAACCTTCCCTCTGTCCATCAAACTTGCCTGAAGTCGCAAGATACACTGAACAGAATGAACCCAAGACACCGCCTCCATCCTGACGAGCTTCCCTTTCCCATCAATTCACCAAACTCTTGAATGTCGTCCTCTGGTCAAAGCCCCACCGTGCAAATCACTCTTTAGTTAGTCCTCACGTTTACCCATCATTCCACGACATCAACCCTTATCCGCACGTTCCCTTCGCTTGCGCCATGCTCCCACCTTGACTGTCCATCACGTGATCACCTCCCATAGTTCTTCCTTTTCCTTTTCTTTTTGAGTTGTCTGCACCCCCAACGTGGCCATGTATTTCCTTGACTGCTTTTCCCCTTCTCCACACAATATTACGCCCAATCCTCCCATATGTTTGTCTACAGTTTGCATGGAAGTGCTTCCGCCTCCATTTGCTTTTCCAGGTAATTCGATTTTTTTTTTTTTTTTTTTAGCGGCTGTGGGTGTTTAGTCTGCATATTCCAGTGGGGGAGTGCATTCCTATTTATAGCGGAGGAAACCGTGGTGGGCAAGCTATTTACATGTCACTTCACCTAATTTCCTTGGTCGGCAAGGGTCGTACTTGATGAAAAGAAAATACATGCTGAAAAGAACTTACACAACAGCATAGGTAGGTTACAGTCTAAATATATTTAGTATGTCCCTAGGCTAGCTGAGTGCTGTGTTGTATTTTCATTTATTTGACAAAGACCAAACATCCATTTATTTGACAAAGACCAAACAGGGATCATGTTTGTACAATAGGCTAGGGAAAAGGTGATGGACGTGAATGGTTAGATGCTCAAATTAGGGTGCATAGTAATCTGAAATGTCACTTTAGATTTTAATGAACGATGAGTTGGCAGAGATGATTTTGGGTATGCGCATCTCTTATTTATTTTATGTTCTAAACTTTTAGTGCGCCGCGTCGTATAAAATTTTGTTCATGTCCGAGTCGTTACTGACAGAGATAAAAATATGATCGTGTCCAACGATGTGCCACGATCACAAAAATATAATAATATCGGTAGCTTGACTTATATTGTGATACCCCAAAATGTTGATATAGGGTGTAAAATACTCCAAATAAAAAGTTGTTTATTTTACGAAATAAAAATTACAGTAAAATTCTAATAATTAAATTATAACTACGCCTCAAAGGACTTGTCCAAATTCGAAGCCAATATTTAAATATATTTAAATAACTGTTATGGCCATGGCGCTGCTTTTCTGTATATTTGATTTAGACATATCTTGCAATATATAATCCGAAATCTCGATTTTTCTCTTCCATTAGAAAAATATTATCAACTAGATTCAGACGCTTCTTGTTTTACCGAAATCCGACTTAACACGGATTCAGTATAGTCAATTGAAGTTGAAATTCAATTTTACGAACTACCGCGCTGTTTCGAGTTCGTTTTATAATTTAAAATATAAATATAAATGCTCAATCGTCGTTTAATAAAAAAATTCGATATTAAATTCCAAATAAAATATTTAAATAAATTTTAAATACTCGAATCAAATAGCTGAAAAATCCAGGTCGTTACATTCTTCCCCCCTTAAATAAATTTCGTCCTCGAAATTTGCTAGATTAAGAAGAATTTTCAAATTTCAATCATCACCAAAATAATTAATTTAAAATATTATCAAAGATGTTTCTAAGTTTCGAAAATTTTCGAAAAATTCGCCAGCACCTCCTCTGTACTGTTCGATCTAAATAACTACAACCGCCACTCTGGGCCTCTCATGTTGATCCAAAGAAAATAAAGCCAAGTGGCTATCCAATTCAGGTATAAATTCAAACACCCAATCCATAATATTAAGGTTTACCTTTTTGTCGGGCCACTTCATCCCAGTTCCGAAGCAAATCAACCAACAGCTCTTCATTTTCCAATATGCACTTCAATCTCCGTGATCAAGTCAGTTATCATAGCCTTTTGGCAGTCTGCCCTTTACTCAATTTCAATGCAAAAACTGATATCGGGTTATATCATATAATCCCATCCAAAAGCCATTATGCTGGAATTCCTTTCTTTTCAATCTATTCAACTTCTTAATTAACTGCTAATGGTTTCAATTAATCCAATCCAGCCAAGCAAGCAACAATCACTTAATCAAATCTTTTCATTTTTCTTTTTAATTTTTGTTTAACCTATCTTCAGTTAAATATTTAATTCCATATTCAAATTCAGCATATTTGAATTTTATTTCAATTTATTTGCTCCAAATCAGTTCTCAATCAAGTTCAAATCCATATTCAGATTTATTCCAAACATATTCCCGTTTTATTCTGGTTGGATTCATTCACTTTTTATTTTATCCAACACCAGTCAAATTCTTGTTGGCTTGTCTCATTTCCAATTCAAAGAATTCATTTTAACTCATACAAGTTAAAATTAATTCTCATTTTATATTCGAAATGTTTATATTTCAACCAAATCAAATAATAATTCGATAAAATAATAAATTTTACCTTCTTAGAAAATATTTTGGGTCGAAATAATATAAAAATAATTTTATATTCAAAATACAAATACGCACTCTCGTACATATACACTCAACTCGATCTAGGGTATTACTAGCCCAATCTCTATCGAGTTACACCACAGAGTCAAGGTTATTTCTAAACCATTGCTCTGATACGAACTGTAGCGACCCGGGAATTTCGACACTAGAATCCAGACACTAACACGTCCCGTGTCCAAACTCAAGTACCGAAAACCCAGAAAGCTAATAGAAAGAAGTTAGAGGGTGAGAGAAGAAAGAAAGAAATATTAGAATAGAAGAATAAGAGGATCAGAGTCTCACAGCGGAATGGACAAAATATAATAATCAATAATACTTTATCAAAGAATTGATATCACAACATCAGAGTATACATTCAGATCAATACAACACACAGCGGAAATAAACTAGTACCAGTATATATATGGAATACGTCTCGACTTCAACTCCTCTTCTGAAGCTTCAAGCGAAACCTAACCTGTACATGTACTCGGTCTGACCCGAGCACATTTGATTTAAAACAAAATTCACCCGGATCAGTCTGAAATACTTTCAGTGATAAATTCATACAGCAACCAACTTGTTTAACTTTGAAATCCTTTTGAAATAAAAGGATAATAGTAAGACCAGTCCACACATAAACACGGACGGTTTTTACCTTACTATAACCCAAACCATTTTGAAATCAATATCTTCTTCTGATATTATCATAGTGTCTAAATACAAGTAAATAGAATCTAGCAGAACGCTTGCATCTCACGCTCCACATATATAGTATACAATCAAAAACCGCGGGCGCTTATTGAAGATTGGATTTCCAACTATGACAAGGTATGGGACCACCTGCCGCTAGTGTATCTCTAGAGACGAATACACTGGGTTCAACAAGAACGTCTTGCAACCCGGCCCACACATGACCGACCACTCATTTCGCTTGAGTGTATCGAGCATATTGTCACCTTACGGCTTTTTGTCGCGCGACCACCGTAATCCCCGAGAGATACAGAAATGAAAAGAAGTAACAAATATGAGTATTCTCTAGATGGTGACAATACACCCTAATGGGTGCGACCCACATAGCCATGCTGCCTGCCCGATTTTTGTCATTTCCCGGTTGTTGAGGCTTGAGGCTATAATCGACTTTTGAAGCATCTGGCCACCATTCACATCGTCCATACACGTCATCCAGGAACAGGATGAACCGAAGGCACCCTCCTACCGCATCCTAGGAATCACCCTATAGATCAGTAGCGAGTAGTCCTTGCAATCCGCAGATTCCAATCACGACAGAATCATCGTTAACTCTGGGGATCAGCCAGAGGTATTTAACAATAGTTCTTCCGCTCATGGAGACTTACGGTCTTCAATTGCTCCATCTCGATCAGCGTCTTCAACGTATTCGTATTTATTGGTCGGAATGGTTTTCGAATATAAATTCGATCCCGGTCTTTCCGTACCAATAACGTTGGATCAGATTTTTGATAGTCGGTTATTTAACTATCAAAATAAACAAACATAAAAACAACCAGATCCATTGGTTTATACATAGCATCACTTGGCCATAACATTTCTTATTATCTTATCGAATCACTTATCATTCGTAAAATGATTATTACGACATCTTCCTTGGCTTCATTATTTGAATACCAAAACCACCATTCATCCCTTTTGAATAAACCCCATTTTAAATCTCATTTCACATCTTTTGAAAATATCGTTATATTTCCACTAATCCCCTTTTTATTTCTTTTATTAAGGGAATATTATTTTATACCATCAAGCCCTTTATACCCTTTTTGGAATCTCTTTATATATATCTTTCAAATCCATCGAATAACGTTACACTGTATTTTCCCAAAATATTTTCTTCAAACACCTTCACCATTACGACTAATATCATCCTTTGATGATCTTGAAGTTGTTCAAGTTGGGGTATTTTAATTACCTCTCAGACCTTGATCAACAACAATCTTATCGTCAGATAAATATCAGTGGTAATACAAAAACGGATTCCCAATATCCATTCAGATCCCATTTTAATTCCATCTTGATGAAATACCATTTCTTCTTTAAAATAATCTATATCGCATCTTTATAATTACTTATCTCGTTTTACTATTCTTTAATTTTCAATCATGGCTTTTACTTTATTCAAATGTCACTTATAATAACTCGTCCTATCCATATATTCACTAAAACTTGGGTGTTATAACTACGTATTACTTGGATTCATAAATTTCAATTAAATACAATTCAGGTCAAATCAAGTTAAAGTTTCGATTTCATATAAATATTACATCGCTTTAGAAACTATAAACATGGCTTTAAACTTCACAAACTTCCCTTAATATATTTTCCATTCCAAAATACCACTTCGATTATTATTTATCAAGTGTCAATATTTATAAAACTGGTTTCATTACCATTAACTATTCCCTTCAAATTAATGGACTAATTTAATAACAAGTTCAGCAAACGCCGTTAACTTGTTTCACACTAAACATGATCAACTTGTAAATCAATCATTATTTATCTTGCCATTTAAATAAATAAATAAATAAATAAATAATCCAAATAATTCTATTCACTTATATTTCTATTAATCAATATCAGTGTAAACCCATCAGTAAATTCTGGTCATTTGAATTAGCTAAATAAAATCGCTTTTAATAATTACTTAATAAGCACGTGCTTCGCACACGGTAAATTTGGTTAAACCAATCAATGTCTATATATGGTTGGTTTATTTTCCTTTTTTTTTGAAACTTTATTTAAAATAATATATTTAAAAATATATATTCAGTTATAAAATGAATTTTTATAACTTCTTTTCTAGCGATTCACCTGACGATGAATCGATCTTTATAAAATGGTGTATATCTAGGCCATCTGCTATTTATTCCACAATCAATACTATATATTGATTCAATGTTCAACCAAAATCAACAACCACAAGGTTTTAAAATCAACGGTTTTCAAACAGTTCATATAAAATATGAAATAACAGCATATTAAATATTTGAGGAACCGGTTTGATTCCTCCTACCTGTTCTTCCCTGCATCACAGACCATTATAATATTTCATATCAGTACATAGAAATATTTTAACGACGATAATATAATTAACGTCAATCATTAAAGCAACCATAGGCATCCAAGGCATCCAATCAACCAATTAAATTTAATTATACGAATTTAGCACATCCTAGTATTTCAGAAATGTGTGAGAATTAACTCACCTCTTTTCGATGATCGATTTCTATGTTGTTTCACATAATTTTAAACAACGTTTAAAATTGCATGAAATTCCAACTACGTCCAATTCTGACCGAACCAGCTTGTATGCGTACCCTCTGTCGCCACGATCCCAACGTGCCCAATTTTACTGGATTCTGAGTACGTATCAATTAGTTATGGTACTTCCACATTATAGAATTTAACGTTTATATATAATTAATTATTAATTGATAATAATAATGAACACTTATTACCTTAACACACGGTTACCACGTGATCAGCATGTCCACACGGGTTTCCCTTTATCTTCCTCTTTGAGCTGGATGCGTTATTTATTTAATTAATAATAAACTAAAGCTAAATCCTTAATTATTAATAGAAATAAATCATATTTTTAATAGGGTTACCATTAATTTCTCGCCATGTCACTGATAGCTGCGCCAAGGAACAGACCTTCACCTAGCACCGTCCAGACCTCTCATCATTGGTAACACAGCAGGCATTCAATAGCCCTACACCAAGATGAACGTTGCCTACACCATACCCCGTAAATGCTACTTCTCACAAACTTCTATGCTTCTCTAAACCTGAAACCGCCACACCTTTCATGTTCACCGCAAATCCCATTTATCTTCCCACTGCCTGGATCCCATCTTCACGTTTCTTTTCAAGTTCACTTTTTTTTTTCTTTTTTTTTCCTCTTATGTTTTGAAAGCCTGCACCATGTCTGGAAAAAGAAATATGCGGTCCTCCATAATCCCACGTCCGAACTTACCCCCTCCACTTCTGTTGTCACGCACCGCCCATGCTGCATGCGTCCAAGAATCTATCCCTCGACCGTATTTTTCTTTTTACATTTGCACTTCTCTTTTCTGTTTGTTTCGATTGCTCCCGGCAAACCTTCCCTCTGTCCATCAAACTTGCCTGAAGTCGCAAGATACACTGAACAGAATGAACCCAAGACACCGCCTCCATCATGACGAGCTTCCCTTTCCCATCAATTCACCAAACTCTTGAATGTCGTCCTCTGGTCAAAGCCCCACCGTGCAAATCACTCTTTAGTTAGTCCTTACGTTTACCCATCATTCCACGACATCAACCCTTATCCGCACGTTCCCTTCGCTTGCGCCATGCTCCCACCTTGACTGTCCATCACGTGATCACCTCCCATAGTTCTTCCTTTTCCTTTTCTTTTTGAGTTGTCTGCACCCCCAACGTGGCCATGTATTTCCTTGACTGCTTTTCCCCTTCTCCACACAATATTACGTCCAATCCTCCCATATGTTTGTCTACAGTTTGCATGGAAGTGCTTCCGCCTCCATTTGCTTTTCCAGGTAATTCGATTTTTTTTTTTTAGCGGCTGTGGGTGTTTAGTCTGCATATTCCAGTGGGGGAGTGCGTTCCTATTTATAGCGGAGGAAACCGTGGTGGGCAAGCTATTTACATGTCACTTCACCTCATTTCCTTGGTCGGCAAGGGTCGTACTTGATGAAAAGAAAATACATGCTGAAAAGAACTTACACAACAGCATAGGTAGGTTACAGTCTAAATATATTTAGTATGTCCCTAGGCTAGCTGAGTGCTGTGTTGTATTTTCATTTATTTGACAAAGACCAAACATCCATTTATTTGACAAAGACCAAACAGGGATCATGTTTGTACAATAGGCTAGGGAAAAGGTGATGGACGTGAATGGTTAGATGCTCAAATTAGGGTGCATAGTAATCTGAAATGTCACTTTAGATTTTAATGAACGATGAGTTGGCAGAGATGATTTTGGGTATGCGCATCTCTTATTTATTTTATGTTCTAAACTTTTAGTGCGCCGCGTCGTATAAAATTTTGTTCATGTCCGAGTCGTTACTGACAGAGATAAAAATATGATCGTGTCCAACGATGTGCCACGATCACAAAAATATAATAATATCGGTAGCTTGACTTATATTGTGATACCCCAAAATGTTGATATAGGGTGTAAAATACTCCAAATAAAAAGTTGTTTATTTTACGAAATAAAAATTACAGTAAAATTCTAATAATTAAATTATAACTACGCCTCAAAGGACTTGTCCAAATTCGAAGCCAATATTTAAATATATTTAAATAACTGTTATGGCCATGGCGCTGCTTTTCTGTATATTTGATTTAGACATATCTTGCAATATATAATCCGAAATCTCGATTTTTCTCTTCCATTAGAAAAATATTATCAACTAGATTCAGACGCTTCTTGTTTTACCGAAATCCGACTTAACACGGATTCAGTATAGTCAATTGAAGTTGAAATTCAATTTTACGAACTACCGCGCTGTTTCGAGTTCGTTTTATAATTTAAAATATAAATATAAATGCTCAATCGTCGTTTAATAAAAAGATTCGATATTAAATTCCAAATAAATTATTTAAATAAATTTTAAATACTCGAATCAAATAGCTGAAAAATCCAGGTCGTTACAATTTGCAAATAGATTAGAAAGAGAAATGTTTGTAAACCATTTACAAATGAGATTGAATAGAGAATATTTGTAAAACCTTTACAAATGAAATCGAAAGAGGAATATTTGTAAAACCTTGACAAATGTAATCGAATAGGGGATATTTGTAAAACCATTTACAAATAGAATTAAAAAGGAAATATTTAGAAAATAAATAGAGTTATAAAAAGGAAATCATTTGTAAAGTGAAGAACCGTTACTAAAAGTAAATCTTTATAAATGAATAGTTTATTCGAAGGGAGTTAATCGAATATAGTATTCGAAAGTAAGCAAATCGAATTAGTTATCGAATTTTAGTTTATTCGAATAGAGTTAAAAAAAGGAGTTATCAATTATTAGTTAATCAAAGGAGTTATTGATTTTAGTTTAATCGAAAAGAGTTATCGATTTGTTTAATCGAAGTGAGTTATAGAATATTGGTTATTCGAAGGAGTTATCGAATTTAGTTATTCGATGGAGTTAATCGATTAGAGTTAAAATAAAGAGTTGATCGAATATAGTTTATTCGAATAGAATCAATTGAGTTAATCGAATATTAGTGATTCGAAATAGAGTTAAATAGAGTTATTGAATATTAGTTATTCGAATAGAGTTAAATAAAGTTATCGAATATTAGTTATTCGAATAGAGTTAAATGGAGTTAAAGAAATAAATCGAATATAGTTTATTCGAATGGAATTAAAGGAGTTAATCGAATTTGGTTTATTCGAATAGAGTTAAAGGAGTAATCGACTAGAGTTAAATCAAATAGAGTTAATCCAATATCGTTAGTCCAATAGAGTGAATTGATAAGGGTTAATCGAATAGAGCAAATTGAATAGAGTTATCGAATATACCTTATCGAAGGAAAGAATTATCGAATAGAGATGATTCGAAAGAGAGTTACGTAAGGAAATTTGTTAAAGAATTAAAAAGGTGAACTTTGTCTATTTCAAGGTTAGAAACGTTGTTCAGTTAAGGTCTGAGAGGTAGTATTTCCCCAACTTGATTGACTACGTTTTTAATTTAGAAATGGTTAAGGTTCGAGAGTGAGAGTAGTTAAGTAAATTTAGTAAATAAGTATAGTGGTTTGAGTTGTCGTCGCGATGTTGATTTTAAACATCTGTTTAAATCCGAGTAAAGAAGATTTGGAAATGTTTTCCAAATAGAATTAGAAACGTAATCAAATATTGAAATAGGAAATATGAGTATATATATATATATGATTGATGATTGATTGATAGAATTTTCATCAAGAAATAATATCGTTGTTTGCACACTGTTTTTCTTTGACAGTTAAATCACAGACTATCAAAGTTTTGACCATTTTAACGTTGTTAATATGGAGAGACCGGTTGGATTATTATCCAAAGAACCACTCTGTATTAGCATAAGCGTTGCGAATCATATATGCCAAAGATAATTGAAGACGGAGTAAAGTGCAAGGGCTGTTGTATAAATATTAGATAACAGTGCCTAAGATGGATATACTGAATAGTGCCTTCGGTTCATCCTGTTCCTGGATGACTTGTATGGATGGATGTCTGACAGAGTATTTCCAGACGATCACATACATTGATTTCTCCAACCGTACCAAGAGTGGAAGTGGAGAAGGAAACTTCTTTTAGCTAACACATAATGTATTGTTGAGGACGTCAATCGGTGATCTGATGGATTTGACGATGTGGCATTCGAAGTGAATCTGGTATGATGATAAAGCGTAGCTTCTAGCCTCATCAACCGGTAAATGACAGAAATTGGGCAGGCAACATGGCTAAGTTGGTCGCTCCGAAGTAGGGTGTATAATCACCTGATCTAGAGTTTCATTTACTTCTAAAAATCTATTGTTGATGCTGTCCCATTCGGGAAACGGTTGCTGATCCCAACCGTTGGTGATATACATTCGATACACTCAAGCAAAATGAGTAGTCGATCACGTGTGGCCGGGTTGCAAGATGTTCTTGTTGAACCCAGTGTATTCCTTTCTAGAGGTACACTAGCGAAAGGTGGTTCCATACCTTGTCATAGTTGGAAATCCATTACCCAATACGTGCTTGTGGTTTTGATTGTATACTATATATGTAGAACGTGAAACGAAAGCGTTTCTGCTAGATGATTATTATATTGTGGTTGATAGACATTATTATAATATCAAAAGGTTTTTGATATAAATATATTTTGGATTCTCATAAGGGAAAAACCCGTTTCGTTGTACGGCGTGGTCTTATGAGATATTGTTTACTTGTTCAAACTGTTTTAAACTGTTTTACTCATACCAGTCCCATGACTGACCCGGAGTTTATTTTGTTTTGTTTTCCCTAAACTCTTGGGTGCCTAAATTTGTAAGTGCAGTCAAGTAGTCGGGATTTACAGATACTTGAAGAGCTGGAGCAGGAGGCTTCAGGATCATATAACTATAGTTAATTTCCGCTGTGTTGTAAGTGTTGTACTCTGATAATGTTATTGTATTCATATATTGATTTTATTTAAAGGATATGTTATCTATTATATGTTATTCGTTCCGCTGTGAGATTCGTATTACTCTGATGTTGTCTTCTTCTTCTTCTATTCTAAGTTTCTATCTTATCTATCCTCACCCTCTAATTTCTTTCATTAATGACCGGTATTTTCGATTCTTGGATGTTCGATATGTGTTGTATATCGGATAACTAAGATCGCAAATTTCCGGGTCATTACACACAGTAGGGTGTATCACTCCCTAAAGTGGCAACCTGATACTACTAAAAGGCAAGGCTTATACCTACATGATGCAATAGCGCCTTACCTACCAGCCCGGACCCACGCACACACATGACTCCGTTGGACTTGCACTGCCATCGCTAACTCTTTATTGACCTCTTACAATCAACCCAATAAGCGTGTCCCGTCCTGGACCTAGTTCGAGCTCACATAGATACTAATTGGGTTACTGGTTGAAAAGGATCCACCCATATGACACAAGCTTCCCACCTAAGCTTGGTCCCCATTAGGAATTTCCCACTTAATCCTTCTTTATTCCCATGTCTAATCACATGTTTCGCCTTGGTTAAGTGCTTCTAGTTATATTTCACATTTCACCCATGTCACCCACTTAACCCCTGTGTCTTACTACATGTCTTATCTTGGTTAAGTGTTCATTAATTCATTATAACCGTAATCTTGCAAGACCTCCCACATTAGATTGCCGTTTTCCGGTTGCTGGATAGCCGGGCGGTTCCGGGCAGTTTTATACCGGAATCCGAATCTAACCTCGTGTCTTTGCATTATTACGCATCTAATTTCTGCCTTTGATCTCTCACATTAGATTACCAAATTGTGGTCGCAAGATGTGCCGGGCGGTTCCGGGCAGTCTGATACCACAATTCGAATCTAACTCGTGTCTTTGGCGTTCACTATCACTTTCTTGATTCAAGTCCCAATTTTAAGTCTTGGATTAAAATATACTCCAATTACCTATAATTTCCAACCTAAATTATGTTTATAATTTTAATCCAAATTAGACCTATAATCTTATGTATACATGCTATGCCAAATTGCGCCCAAATTAATTTGCATTCATTGTCATTAACAATTCATTCTAAACCTCGTGTATACGAATTATATCCAATTATTCCCAATCCAACTTATGCCAAATCGATTTATGCCAATAATCTCATTTTATTACAAATTTCCGTAAACTTTTCCTAATCGTTCAAATGTTATTCGTACACAAATCTCAACGTAATATGTTAGGCTCGAAGTTAGCCTAATCACATAAAAAAAAAGGAAAAGAAGAAGGGAAGAGTATCATGTCATCAAAACTGGCATAAAGAGACATATGAAACATGAACTGGCATAGAGCAATAAAACAGATCCAATTAGGCATATAATAATAGTGATTTGGGTGTGAATCTGAAAGATAAGAATTTACATACTTGATATGACTCATCTTATAGACATGTTCATAAAATCCAATTTACAATCCTATCACAATCACTTTTTAATTAATTATATGTGAAAGTAATATAGACTCACAATGATAGGATTTAGGAGAAAGGATAGTTCTGAGTTCTGATTTCTGAATTTGATTAGCTAAACCATTGTTGTAGAATTTGATTCTTATCTTCCAATTTTATTACTCTAATTCTGATTTGCTTTGAAGAAGAGAAGAGAGGCTAGTTTTAATTTAGATTAGATCAGCATGGAGGCGCCATGGATGAATGACAATGAGATTAAGGTTAGGTTTAGGGGTATTTTATAGATGCTCTAGGTGAATTATGACCCTTAGATTAGATTAGGATCCATCTGAACCATCCAGACCAGAAAGAAACGCCATCCAGCCAATCCCAGAATGACACATTAGCCCTAGACCATCAAAATACGTTGTCCAGATCTGGGCAGATGGGGAGGTCGACACCTATGTCGACAGCCCTATAGGGGGGTCGACATCTATGTTGACTCGTCGACCCCCCGCGGGGGGTCGACGCCTATGTTGACTCCCCTAGCGGGGGTAGACACCCTAGATCGGGAGATTTCCTGCTCATCCAGATTTTACAGATTTTGATTTTTGAACTCGTTTTTGACTTTTAATTATTATTTTAATTTAAATTATGCTTTAAACTGAAATCTTCCAATCTTCATAACTTCTTCATATGATATTCGATTTACGCAAATTCAGACTCTATTCCAAGCAGAATTCCGAGATAGACGCAATGGCGCAACCCATTTCCCTTAATTCTTCTTATAAAAATTAAGTATTCTTTAATTATCTCTTACGTCATGTTTTAAAATTACGGGTTGTTACATTCTACCCTCCTTAAAGGATTTCGTCCCCGAAATCTTCAAGTTAAGTAGAATGTATCTTACCATCCAATCATCCATCTACTCATCCATCATCCACAAGCATCGATTGTTCTTAAAAGATTTCTAATGCTATATGAACATATGCAAAATTGTATGTATATGTCCCCTATCTAATGCAAAGATCAAGCGGTCTACTGATTCAGTTGACCTCCTTAATGCAAAACATGATAGTGCCATGCATCCATTATGTATGCAAAAGAATCCTAATCACAACACCAAAATGGACAATTTGAAATTGTAATAAAACGTTGCAAAAAATTTTAGAAACACTTTTTCGGTGTTGCAAATTGGTATGTTGCAGATTTTTGAAACACATATATTATGTTTCAGATTGACAAATTGGAACACTTAGCAGGCGTTTCAGATTAGCAGATTGAAACACTAAGTAAGTGTTTCAAATAGATAAACCGCAACACTTATTTAGTGTTTCAAATAGATAAACCGCAACACTTACTGAGTGTTTCAAATTGATAAACCGCAACACTTCGTGAGTGTTTCAAATTGATAAACCGCAATACTCAATGAGTGTTTCAAGAGGACAACTAGCAACACTTAATAAACATTTCAAATTGACAATCATAAACACTTATTATATGTTTCAAACTAATTATTAATTATTTATCACACCTCGATTGTGATATAAAAATTGTTTCAGAATGTGTAATTGATATCCTAAGTAATATAAATAGATACAGTCATCTCCAAATTATATATTCATATGCAAATTCACCATAAACAAATTACTATAAAATAAAGTTAAATCATATCTACAAATATGCCACAACAAGTCCAAGTTACATAACAAGTATAAGGTTGACAATATAATAATAATAATAATAATAAAAGATAACCAAGTTTGCTCCTAAACACTTTCTATACCCCTTGATTCATCCTATTGTCATATTGAAATTTATATCTGCAAAAAAGAAAAAAAATGCATTTCTAGAATATTAGACATTATAAGTATTTGTTTACACAATCAAAGCAAATGAACATCAAAATGGAACATTTCACACTTACAACTAAAGAATGATGATATTTATCTTAATAAAAGCTAAGATGAGACCAAAGCTCTAAATGTAATGCTTATATTTAACTGAATTGAATTATTATTCGATATAAGTTCAAAATAAGAAGTAACTCCCACGTTTGTAATGATATATCACAAGTAGTGCACCATTTTATAAGAAAAAATATATATTCAAAATAGTAAACTTGTACCTAAATAGAAGAGCTATTGCCAATCATGTAAAAGGTGATAAGCTTTAGTCCAAGCTGCCAAGTGCTACCAACAATGACCGCTGGCCACCCCTAAACATATTTGAAATCAAAATGATACAAATGTAGTAATTAATACTAAAATTTATGTAGTTAAAACATAAATACAGTTACCAGAAAGAACTCCTTGAGCAGAATCCGATAGTTTAAATGTAGCGAGCAAAGGTGTCATATAAGAAAATTGTAGAACAATTTTAATATATGATCTCTAAAACTACCACAGAAAAAACAAGTATACTAAGAAAAAAAAAACCTGGCTTTCCAAACCATGAAGTTTTTTCTTCAATATTTGTCTTCACTTTGAAAACATAACAATGCAAACACTAAGTATTTGAATGCATCATAAATACGCTACATTATATAAAATAGAATACCAAGTTATTAAGAATACCAGTGGTCAAAACGGACTACTGATTCTAGTGAAGCATATTGTTCCAAAATCAGATCACCACACACAACTCCACTCCAATTCCATCTCCACCAAACTATCAATTAGCTCACAGCCTGTAGCAAAATTAAAATACTCAAATAAGTACTAAACTGATACTATGTCTATGAACGTTGGTAGGGTGAATATAATGGTGTCATTATTTATGTGTAAAACCTGAGCACTAGTCACTTGAATAAAGAAGGGTGAAGCAGTATGAAAAACACATTCACATCCATCTGCAATAGAACCAAAAGATCCTATATCTAACAGATTTGCTTTGTACAGCTGCAAATCTTTTTTTGCACCATCCAGTGTTAGCAAGTGCTCAATTTCCTTTGGATTTGCAGAAATAGAAATAATCGTGATATTGTTTATTTGGTGACAAATATATCAACATACTGGGTTTTCACTGCTTCCCTTGGTTTTTGGGATCTTGATCCATGGTTTCAATTTTCAATACACATGCAAAGTTAAGTGTATCCCTAATTAATATAAAATAATATAATACCTGGGTCAGTAACAAGAGTTATTTACTACTCATACAATAACATAAAAACTGTGATAGTTTAGTAAACATAAGAATATAAAATCTTAATATAGCAATAGGAACATGAAATAAAACATTTTTTTACTAGCAATAAACAGAGTAACCACTACACCAAAACAGTGGATTCCCAACAAGTATAAGTGTTACAAATAATTTCTGTAACACTTTTATGTGTCACTAACGGCCTGTGAGGAATTTCCTGTAACACTTATAAGTGTTACAAGCAGAGTAACTCCTAACACTTATAAGTGTTACAAGCAGACCAACTGCTAACACTTATAAGTGTTACAAACATACTCATTGCTAACACTTATAAGTGTTACAAACAACTTATAAGTGTAACAAGCAGACCAACTGCTAACACTTATAAGTGTTACAAACATAATCATTGCTAACACTTATAAATGTTGGAACCATAATATATGGTAACACTTATAAGTGTTACAAACAACTTATAAGTGTAACAAGCAGACCAACTGCTAACACTTATAAGTGTTACAAACATAATCATTGCTAACACTTATAAATGTTGGAACCATAATATATGGTAACACTTATAAGTGTTACAAACATACTTATAAGTGTAACAAGCAGACCAACTGCTAACAGTTATAAGTGTTACAAACATAATCATTGCTAACGCTTATAAATGTTGGAACCATAATATATGGTAACACTTATAAGTGTTACAAACATATTCATTGCTAACACTTATAAATGTCAGTATCATAATCCTACTAACTCTTATTTGGTACACTTCCATATTCCATATATAATTCAACATATCAATTCAAATAAAAGTATTTGGTACACTTCCATATTCCAAATTCAATAATGTCACTTTTGCATAATGCTTTCAATTTCAAAATACCATAATATCAAGTTCAAATTACAAAAAACAATACAAAGTTTTACTAAAGATACATAGAATTTTATATATTATGAAGGCGAAACATGGACCATATCACAAAGCCTCCATCTGAAAATTCACAAAGCTTGTAGTGTCCGTTTTGAGGACCATCGTAAATTGGTGCTTCCGGATCTAAAACTTCTGTTATCCAAACAACTTTCTCAACATTTGGCACTATCTCTCTAAAATGACACATGGTTTGCGTACCAATATAAGCTTTTGCTACTTCCTTCATATCTGGTGATAATAGCATTACAAATTGTTTTCCTTTTGTTGATGATCCAACATCATTTGTCGGAATAACCGAATCAGCAATTCCAACGTTCGGTGTAGATTTACCCAAATTAGAAGCGGTTTCTGTCATAGGCGTCATAACACCGTCATTAACGTTATGTTGTAATCCCGGTACCATAATAAGAAAGGATTTAAGAGCATCGTTGATTTGGATTGACACTTGACTCGCCACTTGACTTGCAACTTGATTTTGTAATTCCTTAGACCATTGACGAAAATCATCCTTTTTATTCTTGTCGGCAATTGCTTTTGATGCTTGCATTATCTTTACGTGCTTTGCGGAAGAAGAGGAGCTAATTGCACGACAATAATTTTTCCTTTTGTCAGAACCAAAAACTTTGGCGATAGGATCATTGTCAAAATCAAACATGTTTGCATGCTCGTTGCTATTACATTCCAAATTCTGTTTTTTTTCCTCCTCCTCCACAAGTGCCTACAAAATATAAACGCAATCAGTTTTACAGAAATAACAAATTGCAAGTCAAGTTTCTGAGCATTCAGTTTCAGTTTCGAGTCGAAACCAAAACTGAAGTCAGTTTCAGTTTCGAGTCGAAACCGAAACTGAGAATTCAGTTTCAGTTTCGAGTCGAAAGTGAAACTGAAGTCAGTTTCAGTTTCGAGTCGAAACTGAAACTGACCATTCAGTTTCAGTTTCGAGTCGAAACTGAAACTGAAGTCAGTTTCAGTTTCGACTCGAAACCGAAACTGAGCATTCAGTTTCAGTTTCGATCGAAACTGAAACTGAAGTCAGTTTCAGTTTCGACTCGAAACCGAAACTGAGCATTCAGTTTCAGTTTCGATCGAAACTGAAACTGAGCATCCAGTTTCAGTTTCGAGTCGAAACCGAAACTGAGACTGAATGCTCAGTTTCGGTTTCGAGTCGAAAGTGAAACTGAAGTCAGTTTCAGTTTCGACTCGAAACCGAAACTGAGCATTATTCAGTTTCAGTTTCGACTGGATAAGCTTTGGCTTTGCGAAGTTGCAAAAACTGAGTTTGCAACTCAGTTTGCTAAACTGAGTTGCAAACTTGGTTTTCCAAACTCAGTTGATTATGATACAAAATTAATCAAGTTCTACATGGATACTATGGTTATTTAATAAGAAAAAGGAAGCGATCTGTTTGACTGATCAAGGCAAAATTTGCTTTATAAAGAATGATGAAAATCTGTTCAAGTAGTATGAGAAATTGAATACTGAAGTAACTCAGTCAACCAACTGTGAAGAAAATGAACATAGAACGTTGATTTGAATGAGCAACAAAACTCGAATGCAAAAAAAACAAATTCTTGCATGAAAATAATTGTTATTTCTTTGTGCTCGTACACAATTTATAACTAGAACTCTTCCATGTATAGTAACATATTGATCAAAGAAAAGTTAAATTGCTCCTAGTAGCAGGGATCCATTTCATATAAATAATAACTGAACATTGTAGTGTAAATAGAAATGAATACAAAATTAAGAACTGAATTTAACAAATAATCAAATTGAATAATAAGCAATCATCAGCTCAACATTTTTTTGTTCAATTTAAACATATGCATAAAATTAATATTCAAACAGTACAATAGACGTTTTAAAGATGCGTCCCATTTTCAAATATAATATATGAAGAAAATGAATACAAAAATTATATCAGACAACTAAGAAAATAGCACTCTTGCTTCATACCGAAGTGAAACTGAAGTCAGTTTCGAGTCGAAACCGAAACTGAAGTCAGTTTCGAGTCAAAAGTGAAACTGAAGTCAGTTTCGAGTCGAAACCGAAACTGAGCATTCAGTTTCAGTTTCGAGTCGAAACTGAAACTGAAGTCAGTTTCAGTTTCGAGTCGAAACTGAAACTGAAGTCAGTTTCAGTTTCGACTCGAAACCGAAACTGACCATTCAGTTTCAGTTTCGACTCAAAACCGAAACTGAGCAATTGTAATTGCCTTTTTTGTATTTGGAATGTTATGTAATTTTAGAAATAAATTTTAATAACACTTGAGTGTCTTAATAAAAATCTGGTAGTTAAAATAACATGACTAAAATAAAGAATCTGCCTCAAAAATTTAAAATTCAACTTATATGGTTGTCAAGTTAGCTTGTGATGACTGATGTGAGTTGACCGAGCAAGGATTACAAGTTAAGGCACTGATAATGAATGCAGGCATAAAAATCATGTGAATAACTCGAATGAAACTTCGCACTAGGCAGTAAACACTTCATAGATGATAATGAAACCCATAAACATAGCAATGGAATATTATTAAACTTACATAGGTTTTTGCTGCTGATGGAATAACTTGTCCAGTTTTCTTATTTTTATGTCCCGCCTTCCAAACCATTGTCCTCGTAACGTTCACCTCCGGATTTTTCTTAACCTGCAATAAGAAATATTATTAAACTAATTAACTATTTATTAGTAGTATTCACAAGAAATATTTTTACTAAGATTGTTTACCATTTCATCATAAACTTTACGATATGATTTTCTTCCTAGCGTGTGAGTGATAGTATTATTAGCTTTGGCTTGGGCATTTCTCTTACATTGCTCTTTTTTCTTATCGGTGTATTCGTTGTCTACAAACTTCTCCCACCATACTTTGTCAATGTCTGAAGGACATTTAGTGATAGCAATATTCTTGGGTATGATGGTTCCTTTGACTCTAAGCAATCTATTTCGCAAAGTAGACTTTACCGTACGAAAATATCGTGGAAACGTTTTTTCTAAAATTGGCCGAGCTAGATCAGGATCGATGTCCATGTCGAATTCATTCTGTTTTAACAAAGAAATTTCAATACGAAGAATAAATTTTATGCAGAAAGTACATAATTAAATAAGGTGAATTTGTGACATACCAATAGTTCTCGCCACAAAATATCTTTATAGTAACCATCAACATTTCTCCACTCGCCATAGCCAATTGGTATATGACAACGAATTAGCGCTCCGCATCTGGTGCCCCATTTAGCTTCATCATTACCTTTAACACCATCGAAGTCAACTGTTATTGAGTATTTTTTATCACTTGGTGGAGGACAGTTATTTGCCTCAAGCTCCTCATTTGTTGTAACTTCATTTGCACTGCCAATGCAATTGTTCGACATTCTGCATTAAAAAGAATTAATATGCATATTGAAACTAATATGCGTGCTTGATTTGATTTTACAAATGGATGATGAATATGAACAAAGAAAAATCCAAAAAACAAAATCATTTAATGCATTTCACCTAAATAAGCAAAACAATACAAATATTCATTTCAAAATTACATCTCTTTCATTTAAATACATTTCAACAATGGTACTAAATTCTGTTGTTCTTTCAAAACAGACTGAAAATCGGTTGGTATGGTGTAGTCATCTACGTTGTCTGTCATGCGCTTTGGAGAACGTCGAACAATGGACCAATCAGAATTTTGAGTGTCTTGCACATAGAAAACTTGACATGCTTCAGTTGCTAGAATAGCTGGCTCGTCATACTCCCCATTAACAGTTTTGAGCCTATTCAAGTTCACCATCAACAAATGGGAATCGGTACAAATCTTACAACCATTTGTCTTATCCGCAATGTTTACCCAATCACAATAGAATACAACATGTTGGAAATCGTAATAATCAACCTCTATGATTTCTTTAATGATACCATACCAAGTAGTGTCATCATCCGTAGGATTTATATCTTTTGCACTTGCAACAAATGTGGTGATTGCATCCATGCAAACACCGCTATCTTGGATTGAATGACTATCATCATAATGTTGAGGAGAAAATATATATCCATTCACTCTGTACTTAAGATAACTTTTAGATTCCCACTTTGGACCACTAACATATTGCCATAACATTGTATTCATGCATTTTTCTTGTAAAAGCTGTCATGAATGAACAAACTTGAACGTCCAACATAAAAAGAACAAAACTTACAATTTTTATACATATTGAAATAATATACCTTTTTGTGTAACCAATCAATAAATTCGGTTTGAACGATTACTTCTGTCGTTGTGGTAACTTTTCTTTTACCGCGAGAAACATCTTCTAAGGATCGGCGATATGCACTACAAATTAGATATTAAAAGTAAATATAGTTCATACTTTATGTCATTGGTATGTATTAAAATATAGAGAAAATTCATACATATAATATTCGTCTCTTTCAGGAATATTGATACTAAAAAGTAACCACCTTCGAATTTGAACACGTTGCACCCTAGTTAGCTTAATACATTTGCCTTCAATGATGGGACGTTCATATATATCATCACCATCATCTAAAAAAGATGCTTGTGTCGAACTATGATTTCCATCATGTGGGTTAGGCATATACTCCATTGCATATCTAACTGATTCTGAAACAAGGTATGCTTCAGCAATTGATCCTTCTATGTAGCGCTTATTGCTAGGTATATTTTTGCATTCTTTCATTGCTCTAAAAATAGCACACATGCACATATATTTAGAAATTATCACTTTGAAATAACATTCATAAAATTTGTAAGAAAAATACACCACCTTTCAAATGGATACATCCATATGTAGTTTGCAGGTCCACATAGCAAAGCTTGATCGGCTAGATGCACCATAAGATGAATACTTATATCAAAGAAGTCCGTCGAAAAATAATGCACTAGCACACATAATGCCTCGGAAATCATATCTTTGGCAGCTTGAACATGTTCTCGAACTAGAACTTTTGAGCATATCAAGTTAAAATACAAACTCACTTGTAAAATAGCTCGACGTAAATCACGGTGCTTCGGATATGCATGTTGAACCATTATAGGAAGTAAGTATTGCATTACAATATGATACTCATATGTTTTTTTAAGGTGCAAAGTAGGTGGTTGAACAGTAACAAGACTACCAAATCTAGTTGCAAGGCACGATGGAAGTTTTGTAGCTTGTAGAACTTCACAACATTTGGTTTTATGAATCTTATCGAATGCAAACTTAGATGATTGCCTCAACCTATCAAACAATAAATTGAGAAGATGCTCTGTGACATTCTTCTCTGTATGCATCACATCAATAGTATGTCGTACTTTATGACTACTCCAATAAATTAAATTATAGAAAATTGACTTCTTATACCAAGGAGATTTTTCTACGTCACTACCTTCAGTCATTAAGGAACATTCATTACTAGCTTCGATTATTGTTCGCTTCTTATTCCTTGGTAATTTTCCAGGAAAATAACTTATACGATCAAGCTTTTCCAAAAGGGATGGTCCTCTTAACCTTGTTGGCGGTTCTTTATCTTCGCTATCCTTATACCATCCATATTTGACGCATCTATATGGATGATCATCCTTCAAAAATCTTCTATACTTTGGGTAAACAATCTTGTTACCTACATACTCCGACTCGGTCTCCATAGCACAAACTGGACAAGCTTTATAACCATGTGTCACACAACCAGATAAATTTCCCAATGCTGGAAAATCGTGGATTCCCCATAATAATATTGCCTTCATCGTAAACATTTCTCTCTTGTCCATATCAAAAGAAGCTACGCCTTCCATCCAAAGTTCCCTCAACTCATCTACAAGAGGTTCTAAATACACATCAATGTCTTGACTTGGTGCTTTCGGTCCAGGAATTAATAAACTTAGCATTTGAAATTGCGATTTCATGCATAATGAAGGGGGTAGATTGTATGGAATCATATATACGGGCCAACAACTATAACTATTGGAGAGAACCCCATTCGGATTAAATCCATCAGTAGAGATACCAAGCCAGACATTACGTCCTTCATTTGCAAAGTCCGGCCACTTACATTTGATTGATCTCCATTCAGCTGAGTCAATGGGATGACGCATGAAATCCCAAGAAGGATCGGCATGCTTATGCCATTGCATTTTACGAGCTATCCACGGTATAGTGTACAATCTAGTCAACCTTGGAATTATAGGGAAGTGTCTTAAAACTTTTCTTGGTTGAGTTGTCATTTTTTTTACGCCTAACGCATTTGTCTTATCTTTAAATCTTGACGTATTACAATGAGGACATACTACAATGTTAACGTTCTCTTTCCAAAATAACATGCAATCGTTTATGCAAGCATGAATGCATTTTACCTTCATTCCCAAATCTTTTAACATTTTTTTCATGGTAGGATACTTGTTAGGTAATGTGTTTTCTTCCGGAAGACACTTTTTAAATAGTTTCAACAATTCTGTCATGCTATTTCCCGACCAATTAAATTCCTTTTTCAAGTTATGAAGCTCTATCATAACACTCAAAGTTGTAAGTCCATCCTTACAAGAAGGATATAATTTCTCATTTGCTTTGCTTTTGTATTCATGGTACATTTTCTTAACATTTATTTCTTCAAAATTTACTTCACCGCTAACTTGTGGCATATCATGTACTCTAAATGCATCATTAACAAGATTTCCTAGAGTGCCCTCAAAAGACTCTTCTACTTGCATTTGGTCTGGAATGTGAGACTCTTGGACAAAATCCGATGTATGAGTCATTTGTATGGTAGTATCATTTCTCTCTCCATGAAAGAACCACACATCATATGTCGGAAGCATACCAAAAAATATCAAGTGTTTCTCAACTATTTCTATTGAAGTTCTCTTAGAGTTTTTGCACTTCTTACAAGGACACACACATAACTGAGTATCATGTGGTAAATGTTGCTTGACGAAGCTGATAAAGTTCTGAACACCGTGCGTATATTCATCCTCATTTCTATGTGTATTTCTAATCCACCTTCTTGATGTTTGTTCGGTCATGACTATCAATCAAAAACATTCAAAAAAATAATTAATACATCATCTAAGTTCTGTAAGATTGTTACCTTACCAATTAAAAAAATGGATTATTTACTTTTTATTTATTTTCGTCTTAGTGTTAGAAATTCTTAAGAATCATACCTAATATTTTATAGTGCATTACTCAATGGCCGGACACTATGATATTACAGTTTTGAAAAAAAATTATGCATTACTATGATATTACTCAATGGTCGGACACTATTTTTTTTGCAGACTTCACATTACATTTATCACTCGAAACTGAAACTGAATGTTCAGTTTCTGAAACTGAATGTTCAGTTTCTGAAACTGAATGTTCAGTTTCAGTTTCGACTCGAAACTGAAACTGAATGCTCAGTTTCGGTTTCGACTCGAAACTGAAACTGAACATTGCTCAGTTTCAGTTTCGACTCGAAACTGAAACTGAATGCTCAGTTTCGGTTTCGAGTTCTCGAAACTGAAACTAAATGCTCAGTTTCGGTTTCGAGTTCTCGAAACTGAAACTGAACATTGCTCAGTTTCGGTTTCGACTCGAAACTGAAACTGAACGGTCAGTTTCGGTTTTGACTCAACTGAAACTGAACGGTCAGTTCGGTTTCGACTCAAAACTGAAACTGAATGGTCAGTTTCAGTTTCGACTCAAAACTGAAACTGAATGCTCAGTTTCCGTTTCGACTCGAAACTGAAACTGAACATTGCTCAGTTTCAGTTTCGACTCGAAACTGAAACTAAATGTTCAGTTTGTTCGATAAATGGGGCCATACATCAGAATGACACTTATATAGATCTATATACATGCATGATAAAATCATAAAACAACAACAAAGACCTGCAAACACTACAGTCGTCAAAATTTATCTAACTTGTTCAGAAAGAAAAATCTCTTGTATAAATGCATTTTAAATTACAAAAAATTATTAAAAAGTGTGATGATCTAATGATTAAAAATTCTCCTAGAACCTACATGATTTATTGAACAAAGATAACGGCAGCTACCAACACAATTTAGATTACATTTAATATGTGAAATAACAAAGGAAATAGAATAAACTAAAATATGAAATCAAACAAATACTAAATTTTGAGGAATCCAGCTGGATCCCTCCAACCTGTTTTCCTGCATCCACATATGTTAGCTAACATAAATAATACCCATCCTGCTTCAAGGCAGGATATCGCGGTATGAAGGTCATCCACTATCATAGCGTGGGGCGCATAGGGTATTCATCCGCTAATGGTACCGCGGGCATCCGCTAATGATACTGCGGGAAATCCAACCACCAATATATATATAATAGCAACAAACCTAAATATAACTAATATATACGCATCTAAAACTGAAATATTCAATACACATACGCACCTGAAACTGAAATCCAATGAAGGGAGCAGACACAATATGATGAGGTGCAGAAAAAATAAGCGAATGAGAACTGCAGGAACAATAAATGGTACATTAGATTTTACATGCTATATTTGAATGAGAACTTACTATATTTAAAAAAGGAAGAAAAAGAATGAATTCAGAAATGAATTGCATGCTATATTTGAATGATAACTTTATATATTTCAGAGAACCACAGAACAGATTTTACATGTAAGAAACTATAAAAGTGCACATAATTTTTCTTTTATACACTGATAATCAAATTAGAACAATAAGTTTATGGCAAAGCAAGTGATATATTTAAAAGTTTTAAAAGTGATAAGCCAAGACACAAGCCAACAAAGCCGAGAAGCATTTTCAAGTGAAAGCCAAAACAGCCCATTTGGTCGAGCTAGCATAATAAATTGTACAGTGTACACAAGCATTAAAGAAATTCAGCAAAGTAGCATGGTAAGCAAATTCAGCAAAGTAGCACGAAAATGAATGTTCAGTTTTGGTTTCGACTCGAAACTGAAACTGAACGTTCAGTTTCGACTCGAAACTGAAACTGAATGGTCAGTTTCGGTTTCGACTCGAAACTGAAACTGACTTTAGTTTCGGTTTCGACTCGAAACTGAAACTGAATGCTCAGTTTCGGTTTCGACTCGAAACCGAAACTGAGCATTCAGTTTCAGTTTCGATCGAAACTGAAACTGAGCATCCAGTTTCAGTTTCGAGTCGAAACCGAAACTGAGACTGAATGCTCAGTTTCGGTTTCGAGTCGAAACTGAAATTGAATGGTCAGTTTCGGTTTCGACTCGAAACTGAAACTGACTTTAGTTTCGATTTTGACTCGAAACCGAAACCGAGCATTCAGTTTCAGTTTCGATCGAAACTGAAACTGATCGAAACTGAAACTGAGCATTCAGTTTCAGTTTCGAGTCGAAACCGAAACTGAGACTGAATGCTCAGTTTCGGTTTCGACTCGAAACCGAAACTGAGACTGAATGCTCAGTTTCGGTTTCGACTCGAAACTGAAACTGAAAGGTCAGTTTCGGTTTCGACTCGAAACTGAAACTGAATGCTCAGTTTCAGTTTCGAGTCGAAACCAAAACTGAGCATTCAGTTTCCGTTTCGAGTCGAAACTGAAACTGAGCATATAATGATTTAGTAGATGCACATAAACAATAGTAAGAAGAATTAAATAGATCTCTATTTTTTCACAGTAATTGTGTAAACAACCTAAAAAAAATACATACATAATGCACATGTTGAATTAGGTAAGCAGTCAACACTAATCCAATGTTTAGTTTACTTTCCAAGTATGTTTTGATTAACTATAGCGTATTGTCTATTTTCGTGTGAATGGTAATGGAATTAAACTGCAAAGGATTTACCGTATTTGGCTCTAATGGAAATATAGTGTTTCGCATTGATAACTACTCTATTAGAATCAAAAGAAATATCGTTCTCATGGACGCTTCTGGAAATCCACTGTTTATGATTAAAATAAAGGTATGTGTTGTATATACACACATTCATTTCATAGCTTTGAGAAACAGATATAAACAATGATTTTTTATGCAGAGAATGAGCATAAGAGAGAATTGGTCCATTTACAATGGAGAAGATGCTACATATACAAAAATAAACATTCATGTTCACGGACAGCAACCACATAACAGGCGAGAACAGCACCCCACAAACCCATTTTTCAAATTAAAAATCTTGCTAAGTGTATACAACAGTTAAATCTCTCTTCTTCCCTGGAACTATTAAAGGCTTGTAGCTGAAAATAAAGGATAGTTGAGGTGCTTTCCTCAATGTGCATGTATAGAGAGGCACACGCTCACCAAACAGTAACACGCACTCTGTTCATTAAAGCTTCTATGCAGGGATGACACATGGTAATATAGGTAACTTAAGTGCACAATATTAAATAAATTATTTAATTACTTAATAGTTTGGATGACTTCTGGTCATTTCCTATTTACTTATTTTTTTCGTATGTTAGAATGTTTTTTTGCATAGACTAACGGTTTATATTAGAGACAAAAAAAAGGTTTACATAGCTAACGTTTCCGCATGTTTTTTCAAAGCAAAAATCCACCAAAAACAACCTTTTAAGAAGCAAAAATAAATACATGGAACGAGCATTTGATAAGTTATCCCAGTTAAACTACAATAGTTTAACATAAGTTATCCCAGCATGTTTTTTTTTTGAAGTAAAGAGAAACATATGTATAGTGCAACTTGCCCGTAATATTGAGGAGTAATCTTTATTGCATTTCATTTTCGTTGATCCTTGACTGATAGTCATATGCGTGTAGTCCTTATCATATTTTTATGGCGACTTTCACACTTCTCTCACTTATTATTTCCAAGTCCTACGAAATATTCCAAGACCCTCGCTCTCGGCTATTTTAAGTCACAGACTGATTTTTTACAACTTCTGTATCACCTTTTTTTACAACTACTTATATAACTTCTTTTTCTTATGACCCAACAAATGAAGAATTTTACTAATATAAACTTCTGTATAAAAAAGTTAATTTATCAATTGTATTAAAAAATGCGCTTAGGCTAAATGGTAATGTTTTTATTTTCTTGTTCTTTCAGTCCTTAATTTTGAAATTATTTCACATTGCAAAATCATTTTTAGCAATTTTGTTGTAATCTAATTGCATTGGCTGCACTTTCAAGCGCAGTTGCACTATTTATGGATGTATACGCATTTCTCAACTTGGCCATGTTATAATGGATTTATCATGTTCCACCTTTTTTTAATGTTACATTGATGTCATTTACTATATATATTTAATGCGGCTAGAATAGTTTTCTATCAAAACGTTTGAAGCAGTTTACAATAAGTTAGGTTCAAGTCATAACTCGGTGGGACAATTGAAGATTTTAAATTCTGTCCTTTTACTACATGTATTTGTACTGCAAAAAATCTTATCCATTTGTGATTCATCAAGATTACAAATGTGAGCTTGAACCAAGCGCATGATTGTTGCACTGATGCTCCCTGTTTTCAGCTGTACAACAGCTCATTAAAACATTTTTTTTCTATTTTGTTTGTCACTCCATTTTTTTATGTTAGAAATCAAATGATGACTTTCTCAATCTTACATCCGTTAGTTACCATACAAATGTTTTCTGTAGGTGTTCATTTTGCACGGGTATGTTATTTGTGCCTTTACTAGTTGAAAATCAAGCTACAAGATATGGCACAAAATGTCGATAATTTGAAAGAACATGGGAAAGTAAGCTTACGAGAATCACATATTTAGAAGAAGAAAAATGCTGTTAAATCCTCAACCAACGCAAAAATGCCTCTTCAATGAGCTTGCATGTAGACCGTTGAAAATTAAAGGTGCCCCCCTTTGTAATTACTTTTCGTAGAGAAATAAACGCTATAAAACCTCATAAACCTAGTAATAAATAAATAACAATCATTATCGAGTATCACTCTCATTTTTTTGCATCACTGTCGTTCTTTTAAGTTTAAACTGAAATACAAATAACGTGCGGTTTTGTATCAATCTCATTTTTTTTGTAAAAAAGTGTTGAAGTATATTATCTTTACACTACAGTCTTCAATTTTTCATTTTAGTTTTGAAGATTTTTCTCAAGTATTGTACAGAAACCAAATGAGCTGGCACAAAATCTTTATTCAGAACTAATAACGTATTTCAGAATGAGCAATGAATCACCAAGTGCTTTTTATTCAGAATGTAATGATATAATGCATATAGAATTGAACTTTCAGCAGATAAATGTGTTACTTATGAATAAATAACATATTATAATTTCATATTGATCAAAACTATACTGCAAAATCTATTTGGTTCAAAACCAGGCAAAGTTCTCTGATATGTACAAACTGTGTAAATAATTGAAATCAGCCACCAAGTTTTTATGCCCTATAACCATTTTATATAATCATACATCATCAAAACAGACAAAATTAGATTGAGCAAGGTTAAAAAAACATGGTCCATACAAATCTGATTCATACAAATCGTGATTCCAAGAAGTGAAATCGAATTTTTACCTCAAATCGTGATTCCTAGAAGCCACCGTGATTCGAATCCCCAATTCCTACAAGCACCAATTCGAAGTCCATTCTTTAATCGTAGATTTCAATTTTCGATTTCCTCTGATGTTGATGAGAACGATGATTTTAATTGCTTTGCGTTTGTTTTCTAAGCGTATTTGGGGTTGGAGCGGCCTGAAAAGAGTTAAGTGTCAGTAAGTTATGCGTTGAACATCAATTAGGGTTATATGCGACAAGTTACCCTTTTGCCCTTACAAAAGAAGACATGGCCAAGCAATACAACACATAAAAGTGTTGGCACATTTTTGGTGACACATTTTTCCTACTGCAACACATATAAGTGTCTATAGTCTACAACACATATAAGTGTTGGCAGTTGAAAAAAATAAGAGTCGCCAATTGGCCATTGTGGTGTAGTGAACATTATGTCAATATTTTTTTAGAAGTAATACCATCTATAATAGAATTAATGTCATAAAAGATAGAATCAAATTTTCTAATAATGTGAATGCCGCACATTTTACAATAATAGTTTGATTTCAAATTTAGACCATCATGAAAAGTGACATCGGAGAATGGTATGAGTTAATAAATACTATGAAAAATGCGATATTGACTCATTATACCAAAATAAAATATCCTTACATGGACTATATTACGAACCAAACATGTAATAGGAAAAGCTCATAATAGTGCAAACTGAATGTTATAATGAGTTTGCAGTAAAGAACAAATTTAGGGAATAAATCATTCACTGAACCATAATAATTCAACAATCCAAAGCTTCATATATGAAACTATTTCATGGTTATGTTATGTTCTAAACATTACAAATACATGCCATGATGTCCATTGATAATTAATATAGCATTATCCTTGTTGTGACATTAACTGGTTGTAGTCTGAACAATCAGAAATCATTTAACTATTCAACTAGCATATTAAACTTTCAACATGAATCATTTAACTAGACTCACTTAGAAATCATTTTCCTATTGATTCATAGTTCATCCATAACGAATTACTTAATAACATAGTTAACTGATCTATTCATATATATTTTTTTTCTTTAAAAAAATGACATGTTCGCATAAAAACAAAACAAAACAAAACAAAAAAACCGTCATGTTGATTAAAAAACTGTCACATAATTGATAATCTGCACATGTTAATTTATACATTAGATTAACCTGCATTAGGAATGGCTCCCCTCCCCTTAAAATTCATGCGTAATCTCCTACCATTAGAGCTGATCTAAACATGTGCATGATAAACTCAGAAATTTAATGTTTTTTAATGCATTTTGTGCAGTGCAAAACCTATCAAAACTATCACCCTCAAAATCCCTGGTAACCGCTTTAAAAAAAACATGGGTTGAGCTTAAATGCACCATTTTGACTTGCAGTTTCTAAAGTGTAATGTCAGCCAAACATATCTGATGAATGATCATCTAATGAACATAAATAAGCTGTATACATTATTGTAAATGCTGTTAGAAAGTTGATATCATTTCCACTGTTTGAATCCTCCAGGCTTTGGTACTAAAAAACACTGATTATGTGACCATTATCTAGTTACTAAATTCAATTAAATGCGTATGTGTTCAATTAACTACGTTAGTTGTGGACAAATAAGAAAGATCTCAATTTTTCCTATCTAAAACAATGAATTCCAACAATGTCCAGGTAAACCATAGTTAATATTCCGCAATTTATGCATATTTGGATGGTCCTTAATATGTTTTAGGTAAGCTTTTCACCTTAGGGAGCTGTGTAAGTTGATGTAAATTTATCAGGTCTATGTACCCCTCTTTAGCTTACATCGTTACTTAACAAGAAATTGGTAAAACTTGCTTATATGGTTCTATATTAATCTGGTTTAGGTCTAAAACAAGCTCTAATGAGTACATAATTTATTTGCATTCAATATCATTTTGGGTTGCCCTGGATGAAGTGCAATTATGTTACCTTCAGTTGAAGAAAATAACAATTGTGCTAGAATTAACATCGGCGATGAAAAATGAGACTGCCCTAACCAGATTTTAAATCCGGTTAAAATGAATATTTTGGACCATTAAACGTCCATGTACATTGAGATTAGTCTTCAGACAATATTTTCTTTTCAGTGTTTCGATGCAACGGAACCCCTATTTCTACTGCATTAGTATTTATATTTGATACATCTTAATTTTTTCACTTGCACATTACAACTGATGTTATATAGTTTTATTTCTCACTGCATTTCAGTAGAAAAGATACAGTTAGACTTTTGTTTATTTTTGGATTTCTAGCTTCAGTTCATCTGGATATAATGCTCTGTATTGCTCTGCTTACAGGAATTCAAAGTGCATGCTTCAAAGTTAACACCAGTTAAGATGTTATGGAATCTTCATCTTCTCCATGGAGCAAACATTTTGAGAAAGGAATTAGGAGTAACATTGTTTCCTCAAATTATCTAATGCACCATATGATGATAGTATTTATTTGACATCTATCATCTGAAATTTCATCCTTTTTACTATATAGAGTTATAGACATAGAAAATTAACTATCTTGTGGTCTTTGAGCCGTTTTACTTCAAAATAGTCATATTTTTTCATGCTACAAGTTCATCGCTTTATTTTGCTGCTGCTATTTGTTTGCTTAGTAATAGCGTATGTTATCCAATAGATACGCTATGCTTACAATGTCCGACGCGTAGTTCCCTGGAGTTTGGACCTTCATGTATAAGTATATCATATTTGTTTAATATGTAAGGACAATATTATGAGACTAATTGCTTCAACTGACTCTCATGTTCTACATTATTTATTTACAATAGGTACCGACCTAAGCAGAACGTACATACTAGAAAACACAGGTGAGGCCGAGACTATTTGTACATTTAAATAACTAATACCAAATCTGTAGTTGGCAAACTCTTTATAAATAGCCCAGACTATTTATAAATAGTTTACTTAAGTTTGAGTGTTTGGAAAATCATTATAATGAGGTAGCATAAGTAGGTCAAAAAACACAATTGAAGAAAAAACTCCTCATTGCTTATAAGTGAATAAAGATAGAACTTCATAAGGCTAAAACAGTCCTGTTATTCTTACAAAATTGAAAGAAATATCACTATCTAACATTCACCATCTTTTTACATGAATGTGTATAGAATTTTAACTTGGTATACATTATTTTACTAAAGAAGTCATAACAGTCAAATATCAAACAATTTGATTATTTTAGTTTAAAAGTCAAATTATATCCAAAATAGTTTTAAGAAGATTAAGAATAAGTATTTGTCAACTTCCTCCTAGATCTCAATTTTTATTACTTCTTGTTATATATTGACTTTGATTCCAGAGACTTTGTTAAGGATCACATCCATAGATTTGGTGATTGTATCATGCTCTATATGCTATTGGCATATCCATCCAGATTTAAAACCAGATTTTAAGCATAGCAGTAAATTAACTTACCTATGTTTAACCATGATTCTAAGGGCACCTTGAGTGAAGTTCTTGCCAAGTAACTAGCGTCATCCCAAGGATTCAGCTAGATTGATTCTTCTCCTCCTACAATGCGCAGGGATGCAGCTAGATTACATATGTGCCTGTAACAATTGGGATACGAAGCTTTTTTAATTTTATATATCCAGAGCCAACATGATTTCCAGAACAAATGCTGGCATATAAATAAAGCACCAAGAATAGAAAGGAAACCAAACATACACCAAGGAATTTAGCTATACAATCAAATACTTGAAATGAATTTTTGTCAATAAAAAAACCTTGCACAAAATGTAAGGCAGAAGCACAAACTGAGCAGAAAAAAGATTCCACGTAGATGGTTTCTTAGCTCCTTTGATTTGTAACTCTAATTACCACAGTGAGGTGGATGTTTTTTCTTCCATTAGGGGTTGGTGGGGGGTCAGCCTACCCGGATTTGACCCCTGGTCCAACCTCCTATTTGGACTGCTAACACAAGGACAAATTTCATGTAGCTTAAACATCAGATGGTAACCCACGTGGGCACTATGGGAAAAGTGGCAATTTTTCATACGTTAAATTAGGTTATTTACAGATGGACATTGGATTTAAAAGTCACATAATATGACTGGGAAATGGAGTTAAGAAACATGTTAATATAGTCCACAAACTAATAAGTTGGCGAACTAAAAAACAAAAGGTACTCAATCTTGAAATTAAAAGATAAAATGGCAGAAGGGTAACATAAAATGGCCATTTTCTACAGAATGGCAGTAAAGTAAAGCAAAAACTCAGTAAATGGAGTTGTTCGAAAGTGGTAAGTAGCAAATACAATCAGCAAGTCATTTGGCTTCGCTTGTCGATAGTTTTGGCGTATGCTAAATTTGTTGAAGTCTATATTCATTTTCCAGGAATAAATGTTCAACATATTAGGAAACTACTTATAACTTATAAGCCATTCACATTCCCAATTCAAGTCAGCACAGTAATATAAATGGAAGTGTTAATTTATATTCTTCTAATAACATGTACATATCGGTGTAAAAGTGTTGAAATGTTGCCGGATGGGAAGACAAATACAACAGCTGCCTCCTTGAAATATCAAAATAAGTAAATATTAATAAAATCAATGGCAACAATGGAGGTTTCCGATATGGATTACCGACGTGAAATGTTTTTAATGCAGATGGGTTTAACAATAATACGCATATTGTCCTGCCATGTAAAATTTTAGTGTTCCTGTTATAGGATAGTCTGTGATGCATTTACACTTTTGGTGGACAATTAAAATACTATAAGCTATTACGCAACCAAGAAGAAGAGCACTAGACCGAGTTGTGGTACAACAGTAAATGGAAAAAGTTATGGTGTAAGCTACACTTGATAAATTTAGTTTCTACATAGTCAAAGGCTGAAACAATGTATAAAAAGACGGAGTGTTAGAAAATATCATTACATTGAGTTTACCATGCAATAAAATTTAGACCGATTCCGGATTTTCGATCCATGGACTATCATACGTAGAAGTTCCTAATACCTGCATTAATTTTAAATATAATGACCCCATTTCTAACATAGTAGAATATAATTTAATGATAATAGCCATGTAATTGATGGGCAACTGAAACTCTAGTCATATGCAAGTACATCGATCAATGTAATTAATATATATCTTTCTATTTCACGTGCAACAAGATTTTACTCAGTTGGTTATCACTATAACAATAAATTAAATATGGATAATTTAGATTTAAAAAAATCTTATTCATAATGTCATTCAAAGGAAGTAACTGCTGGGGAATACAGACATAACTAATCACAAGCTTTCCAACTAAAGACTTGGTAATACTCATACATAAACAATAGTTTCCTAGGTTGTCATATTTTATATACTAATGGATAACATACCTCTTACCGTTTACATGGATATAGTTAGGTATTTGGTGTGCAGAAGGTTAGTAAGTAGTTATAGATAACTGTTGGTGTAAATAGTTGTCTCGACCAACTGAGGAGGCTGCGGTTTTAGCCAACGCCAGTAAATACAACATTAAACAGTAAAGCTAGTAACAAAAAGGCTTAAAAATAGATAAACTGCTAATTTGAACTACATGTTATATGGCTTATTCCTACTAGTGCCAAACAGTCCAGTGCAGACCACCTCGTCTGTTCTGTTCCAAATGTTTTTTGCTACATTCCAAAGCTTGAGAAAGGCTTTGTCTGCAGATATCCTAACAACACATTCTAACCACTTCCTATTGCCGAACATATCCTACATCCCAATGCTATCGCAGGCCATGGCTATGGATACCATAAATGAAATGTAAAATATACAAAAATTGGGAAAGATTTATGCAAATAATAGTGTACTGGAAGGTTACCGGAGTCGAACTTGTAGATTGCGGCCAGAATGATGATGGGGATGTGGAAGCAGCAGAAGAAGGCCTGAATAGCTTACATCTAGAGTTGACCTTCTATGTGGAATCTTCGACCCAGATCTGAATAACCGAAGCAATCAGATTCGACCATAGGGTACACAAATAGTCCTTTGGGTGGCCATATAGAAAAAGCTTTGGGCTTGACGGATTATATTAGCCTTCAGGCTGGGAACGATTATTTTTGCACCCAGCCATTTTTTGAAAATAAATAAAAATAAAATAGAAACACATGATTATACAATAGAAACACTTAAAAAGTGTACTAAGACTAGCAGCACTAAATTAGGGTTTCAAATCAAAAAATCCGTGTGTTTCTAGTTTAACCATTTGGTGTAGTGAATGATACATATCATTTCTATATGAGTGCACAACCATTCATTCAAATGCAACATCCATATGATAACACATTCAATATACATCCATTAACTTAAATATGCACACTCATTCATATGCAATATGAAAGTGATTGAGCCAATCTAGTGCCTAATGTGTGCATCCACGAGCAACCACTAGCAAACAGTTACATCCACTTGCATCCACCAAACATAACATGTCTCAAACACATGTTTACAAGCATAGGATTTTCTACCTAAGGGCCGAAGATATAATCGAGAGGATACACTAAATAATAGAACAAGTATAAACAAAGTGGTAGAAAAAGGAGAAGTTAAGAACATACCCTTAAAAAGGAAAGGGTACAACACGCGTATCTTGTCTTCAGTCTCACAAGTCGCGTCTCCTTGATCATCTACCCACTGGACTTTAACAAACTTGACCTCTTGGTTGCGTAATTTCTTGACCTCTGATCCAAAGATGCATGTAGGAACTCGTCTAATCATGGCGTCTCGCTCTACTTCCACTTCTTTAAGCATGCTCGGATCTACTACTTCCGCGGTATCATGTAAACACTTCCGCAAATGCGACAAATGAAATATGTCGTGAACACCACTAAGCTTCTCGGGCAACTTCACTCTGTAGGCCATCTGTCCAATTTGCTTTATAATGGGAACGGACCCACGAACCTTGGTGCCAATTTCTCTACAGACCCAAAACAAACTACATTTCTCAAAGGTGATACTTTAATAAAGACCATATCTCCAATACTTAACTCAAGACCGGTCCTTCTCTTATCAGCATATGACTTTTGCCGGTGTTGTGTCGTCTCCATGCGTCTTCGAATCAAGTCTATCTTCTCTGAAGTTTCCCTAATCATCTCGGGCCTAAGCAAAATTTTATCCATAGACTCCCACCAACAAGTAGGTGATCGGCAAGGTCGTCCATATAGAGCTTCAAAAGGTATCATGCCAATACTAGTATGATAGCTGTTATTGTAGGCGAACTCTACTAATGGAAGATGTTCCTCCCATGTCCCTCCAAAGTCCAAGATGCATAACCTCAAAAGATCTTCTAGAATCCGATTCACTCTTTCTGTTTGGCCATCCGTCTGAGGGTGATAAGCGGTGCTCAAACACAATTGCGTTCCTACTGCCTCTTGCAAGCTCTTCCAAAACTCACTAGTGAAAATGGGATCTCGATCGCTTACAATACTAGAAGGTATGCTATGTAAACGAACTATCTCTCGGAGATAAACAGATGCTAATCATGCTGCTGTTCTTTTACTCTTGACGGAAATAGAATGGGCGCTCTTGGTAAGTCTATCTACTACTACCCAAATCCCTGTATTATTCTTCCTTGACCTCGGCAACCCGTCGACGAAATCCATGGAAACACTCTCCCACTTCCACTGCGGAACCTTTAAAGGGTGAAGCAAACCACCAGGCTTCTTTTGCTTAGCCTTGACTTGCTGGTACACTAAGCATCTAGAAACGAACTCAGCCACATCCTTCTTCATTCTGGCCTAAAAGAAAACTTGCTTCATGTCCCTATACATCTTGTCACCACCGGGATGTATGGTCAGCTTAGGGTGATGTTGTAACACCCCACCTCCGCTAGGGTCACTCAAAAAGGGAATGCACTAGTTTTGGAGGGGCGTTATCGAGGTAAACAAACACAGAAATATTACAAGACATAACATAGATAAAACAACGGAAGGATCAAAAGATAAATTTCATTACTTTCAAAAAGAGTCAAAACCTTTTACATTCAAAGTACCAAATAGCCAAATTCATTATTTTCCATTACAACAAATTCTGTTTTGCATAAATAAAGAAGCATAAACTTAAAACAACAAAAGTAGCTTAATTCCCTAAAGGTAACAGAAATGCAGCCATAGCATAGCTCAAGATCAAACCGTACATGAGCTAAACCGAAAGCAAGCGAAATCCAAGCTAAGTGCTAGAGTTCCCTCCCTGAGAACCGGGGGGGAGGGGGGAACGAAAGGAAAAGAGGCGAAAGAAAATGGGTCAGTCATAAAGACTGATAAGTCCTAGTGACTTTCAGCATAAAAATAGGTAAAGGTAACATGACATGTATAAACTGAAAGTAAACATAAGGATGATGACAAGATGGGCAAGATGGACTAAGATAACATGATAAATCAAGTATAGCATCACATGTTCAACGTTCGCTGCACCGACCATACTAGTATCCCAACCCATGTCAAATATTAACCATGAAATGATCCCTTGGCCCAACATCATGAAATGACCCATTACTAGGTCCAACGGAACGATCCACTAATCGATCGGCTCCCTACAAGTTCTAGCCCATTGTATGTCTGTGTCATACGACCCTATCATGAATGTAGTCACCTGTGCTAGGTCCACCATAGGGTGTATCAAGACCTAGGGTGCCAACCACCGACACGAATCAAGCATGCACAGGTAAACCTACTGATGCCCAATGCCTGCTTTTTCAACTCCGGACCACGTGCACGACCATAGCCTGCCTGAACCTACACTGGCGCACCAACACAGCTGTAACACGCCATGTCCATTAATGTCACTCACAAAGGGAATGCATTAACTTCCATGGAGGTTTTAAGTGAATATAGAATAGAAAAATTACAACAAGACAGATAATAAATAGTACTTGGAAATCTAAAACTTTATTTCATTGCAGCGGAAATTAAACATGTTTGTTACATCATAAAACCATAAATCAGAGTCAAGTACAATATCCATCTTGATAAAACAAAATACATAATCCCATTACATAAATAGCCATTAAAGAAGATAACAAGCTGGACTTTACTTCAGCGGTCCAAGCTTTCCAAAAGAGAGAATAAGCAATTCAATCAGACTCCACTAGAGCTGGGTCCACCCTGAGGACCTGGAGGGGGAAAAAGATAGAAATAGAGAGGGTCAGACATAAAGTCTGGCGAGTATGATAATTCTAACAATACTATTATCAAAATAACTAGACTAAGGCATAAGCTGGAAAACAAGGAAATGTCTATGAACTATTGGGTATGGAAGAGCAGATAAAGATAACGTTAAAGGCACACCTAATACTAACGAATAATTACTACACTACATCACACCATTCACCCTAAAGGTTAATCCCACTTGCTTCACTTAGAAATTTTATAAATAACTTCGTGTACCCCTAGCTGACTACATAGGTGCCGCCTGCCCCTATCTCCGCTAGGTGTACCCCACTACCCACTTTCTATCGGCTCCCTACTCGTAGATACCCGTGCTGTTCCCACAGTGGGGTGTATCACTCCCCTAAAGTGGCAACCCGATACAGCCTAAGGATGCACGGCTTATACCTACACGATGCAACAACGTCTTACCTACCAGCCCGGGTCCACACACGCATATGAAACCCGTTGGACTTGCGTTGCCACTGCTAACCCATTTGGCCTCTTATAGTCAAGCCCAGTATGCGTGTCCCGTCCTCGACTTGGGTCGAGCCCACAAAGATACGTTTGGGTTACTGGTTGAAATGGGCCCCCAATTACTTACCACAAGCTATCTACCTAAGCTTGTCCCCACTAGTATATCCCACTTAACCCTCTTCTTAGTCATGTTCATTTACATGTGTGTTTGGTTAAGTCTTACTAATCGTATTTCAAATGCCACTAAAGGCACCCACTAGATTCCTCATGCCACCCAAGGCACCTACTTAACCCCCATGTCCCACTTCACATGTTTATCTGGTTAAGTATTTCTTAATTCATTCAGGCCATAACCTCATAAAGACCTCTCACATTAGACTGGCATTTATGGCAGTTGGATTCGTCGGGCGGGTCCGGGCAGTCTTACACCATAAAAGAGTCTAACCACGTGTCTTTACAACTGTTATGCTTTAATTTGGGCCTAGGACCTCTCACATTGGGCTGACATTTGTGACTACTGGGTTCGCCGGGCGGGTCCGGGCAGTTTTACGTCACAAACGAGTCCAACCTCGTGTCCTAAGCATTGATTAACACTTATAATCTTTTACCCCAGTTTTAAATATATCCCTATTCAAATCATTAATTAATTCCAATTTTAATGATGTCCATAATTGACTCAATTATGGCCATCCACTTACGGTATGCAAAATCATATCAATTGCACCCCAATTTCTTAATATTAAATCCTTAATATTACCCCTACCCCACGTTATACGTTCGCTTATTCAACGCAAAATATACGTTAGACTCGAATAGTCTAAACCATGGCACAAAGATAAATTATCACAACATATAGACAAATAAAATAGATCTAATCATAATAGGGGTGAAACTTGCATAAAACTACACATGTCATGGATCTAAAGGTGTCAACTTGTTTGGTTAAATGTCACAAGTTCATGTATAAACTTGCATATGTGGTTTATGCAACATAATGATGGTGTGAACTAGCATCTAACACATAAAACTCACACATGTCATAGCATAATTCTAGATCTAAATAGATGTCATAATTCTAGATCTAAATAGATGTCATACAATATGTGAGATTATACATACTAATAAATCTAAACTTGCATAGGTACATGTGATTTATCATGTGAATCATTATAGCCCAAATATATATAATCAACATCATGATTCATAAGCTAACTACAACATAATAACATCATGGCTTTGTAACATCGCAACTTAGCATAGAAACTTGCAACATATATAATATCATCATAGCATGATTTACAACATATAGGATATCATCATCACATAACATAGGATTTACAACATACATGATAACATAAGGTTTACAACAACATATATGACAATTCACATCATTTTCTTATGATCCATATCACATCTTAATCTAATTAGTTTGCTAATAATCTTATTAAGATCATC
Organism: Allium sativum; assembly: GCA_030737875.1. Lineage (NCBI taxonomy): Eukaryota > Viridiplantae > Streptophyta > Magnoliopsida > Asparagales > Amaryllidaceae > Allium > Allium sativum. The sequence goes on from CM060916.1 coordinate 823,461,169, forward strand.
ATACTCACAATTAGAAAAGAAAGAGAGTCTTGATTTGCTTTAGAGTTGAGTAGAATTAGAGTTTTGATTAGCTTTCTTCCTTCTTAGTTGGCGGCGGCTACACTGAGTTCCATGGCGACGGCATGACGGCGGCTATTCTATTTTTTTATGTGATTTTAGAATGAGAGATTACCCATGTATATATAGAATTTAGGATTAGTTTAGACCGTCCGATCAACTCAGAATGAACCTGAACCGTTAAATTAGCCAACTCAGCCCTAAAGACACATCAGCAGCTCAAGATTGGGCTCGGCCCAAACCTGGCCGACTTGACCAGGTCGACACTACAGTCGACCTTGGGGGGGGGGGAGGTCGACTCTAGTGTCGACTCCCCAGTCGACCTGCCTGGGCGGGAATTTTCCCGCCCAGCCCGCTTCTGTACTTCCAGTTTGAATTTTTAAATTTTCCTGCGAGCTGTTTTGAATTTTCTGAAACTTCCGATGGCCATATTTCCTTCATACGAAGTCCAAATTACGCAAACTCGGACTCTATTTCAACCAGAATTCCGAGACGAACACAATGGCGCAACCCGTTTCCCACAATTCTCACATCTGAGATTAGTTATTCTTTAATTTGTGAATATTTATATTAACAGAATTACGGGGTGTTACATTCTCCCCTCCTTAAAGGATTTCGACCCCGAAATCTTCAAGTCAAGAAGAATGTATATCCTAACATCCAATCATCCATCTACTCAACCATCAAACACAGGCATCCATTATCCTTATAGACTTCTAATGCTTTCATGTTTAAATGCACAGTGTGTGTATATGTCCATATCTAATGCAAAATCAGGCGGTCCACTGATTCAATTGACCTCCTTAATGCAAATCATGATAGTGTCATGCGTCCATTATGTATGCAAAAGTTCCTCTATATGCGTGCACAATCATCATCTGAATGCAGCATCCATATGATAAAAAATATCCTCATACATCCATTTTACTAAATACATCCATATATATATGCAATATGCAATATGAATTGACTCAGCCGATCTAGTGCCTAATAGTGTGCGTATATGCGTCCACAAGCAACCACTAGCAAACACTTGCATCCACTTTGCATCCATCATACATAACATGTCTCAAACACATGTTTCAACCATAGGATTATCCTAACTAAAGGTCAAAGATACTAGCGAGAGGACATACTAAAGATAAGACAAGTACAAGCTAAGCGATAAAGGAGAAATTAAAAGACATACCCTCAAAAAGAAAAGGGTACAACGAACGCATCTCCGCTTCTGTCTCCCAAGTAGCGTTGCTCTCATCATCTCCCCATTGCACTTTGACTAGTCTGACCTCTCGATTCCTCAACTTCTTGATCTCCGACCCAAGAATGCATGTAGGAGCTTGTCGAATCGTCGCATCACGCTCTATCTCCACCTCTCTAAGCAAGCTCAGCTCTACCACTTCCGCGGTCTCGTGCAAGCACTTCCTCAAATGTGACACATGGAATACGTCGTGTACACCACTAAGTCTCTCAGGCAACTCCACTCTATACGCCATCTGTCCAATCTTCTCCGTAATAGGAAACGACCCTACAAACCTTGGTGCTAATTTCCCAAAGGACCCAAAGCGAACAACATTCCGTAATGGAGACACTTTGATAAAGACCATGTCCCCAACATCAAACTCAAGATCTGTCCTCCTTTTGTCTGCATAAGATTTCTGCCTGTCTTGCGCCGTCTTCATCCTCCTTCGAATCAAGTCGATCTTTTCCGAAGTCTCTCTAATCATATCGGGCCCAAGTAAGATCTTATCCGTAGATTCCCACCAACATGTAGGTGAACGACAAGGTCGTCCATAAAGAGCTTCGAAAGGTACCATGCCAATGCTAGATTGAAAGCTGTTATTATATGCGAACTCTACCAACGGAAGATGCTCTTCCCATGTACCCCCAAAGTCTAGGATACATAGCCTCAAAAGATCCTCTAGAATGCGATTCACCCTCTCAGTCTAGCCGTCCGTCTGAGGATGATACGCGGTGCTCAAACATAACTGAGTCCCTACCGCCTCTTGCAAGCTCTTCCAAAATTCGCTAGTGAAGATAGGATCACGGTCGCTTACTATGTTAGAAGGAACACCATGCAAACAAACTATCTCTCGAACGTATACAGAAGCTAACAATGGAGCAGTCCTCTTACTCTTCACGGAATGAAATGGGCGCTCTTAGTTAGTCTGTCTACTATAACCCAAATCCCCGTATTACCCTTCCTTGATCTTGGTAATCCATCCACAAAGTCCATCGAGACACTTTCCCACTTCCATAGTGGAACCTCCAATGGGTGAAGCAACCCACCGGGTTTCTTTTGCTCTGCTTTTACTTGTTGGCACACCAAGCATCTAGCGGCCACATCCCTCTTCGTACCGGCCCAAAAGAAAACTCGCTTCATGTCTTTGTACATCTTGTCCCCGCCGGGATGAATGGTCATCTTCGAATGATGTGCTTCGTCAAGAATAGCCTTCCTCAAACCTTCGTCTCGAGGTACACAAAGTCTACTATCCCTACGTAACCATCCCTTATCATCCAGGGTATACCTACGGAGATGGCTTGATGACTCCCTTCTTTTGAGCTTTTCTACTAACTCAACCAACTGTGGGTCGTCTCGCTATGCCTCACCAATCTGTCCCAAAAGCGTAGGTCTGACCTCCAAGGATGCTAGCAAACCGGGTACAAAGTCAACATAAGGTCTAAAGTCAAACATAGAGATGAATTCTAAGTTTCGCCTCTCAACAAACAATAGGCTCAAGGACAACCTTTTCCTACTTAAGGCATCTGCCACCACGTTACCCTTGCCAGGGGTATATGTTATTTCGAAATCGTAGGACGCTATGAACTCCATCCACCTTTGCTGCCTTAAGTTCAAGTCCTTCTGAGAGAATAAGTATTTTAAAGATTTGTGGTCAGTGAACAATTCGAATTTCTCGCCAAGAAGGTAATGACGCCAAGACTTAAGCGCGAAAACAATTGCGGCTAACTCTACGTCATGTGTAGGGTAATTTTTCTCATGCACCCTTAACTGCCTTCCACCATAGGCTATTACCCTTCCCTCTTGCATTAAGACTGCGCCTAGACCTGTCCCACAAGCATCGGTATAAACAGTAAATGGCTTACTCCCGTCTGGCAACACTAAGACTGGAGCTGAGGTCAAAGCTCTCTTTAAACGTTGGAACGCATCATCACAATCTACGTCCCATGCGAAGACTAGGTTCTTCTTCGTCAGGCGTGTCAATGGAGCTGATATTTTTGCGAAGTCTTTGATAAACTTCCTATAGTAGCCAGCCAACCCCAAGAAACTCCTTACTTCGATAACATTTTTAGGGACCTTCCAATCTTGGATGGCCACCACCTTCGCGGGATCCACAGCTATCCCTTCTTTGGAAACCACGTGCCCTAAGAATCGCACTTCCTCTCTTCAGAAGTGACACTTAGTAAATTTAGCTTTAAGGTTATGCGCTCGTAGAGTCTCCAGCACTTCCCTAAGATGTAGGGCATACTCTTCTTCATTCTTAGAAAAGATCAAGATGTCGTCTACAAAGACCACCACGAATTTATTAAGGTACTCCCTAAACACCCTACTCATCAAATCAACAAAGTATGCGGGGGCGTTTGTCAAACCGAAGGGCATCACTAGCCATTCATAGAAATCGTCCGGAGTCCTAAAGGCAGTTTTGTCTATGCTATCCTCAACCACTCTCAACTGATGGAATCCAGTGGCTAAGTCCAACAACGAAAACATTAAGGCGCCAACTAACTGATCGAAGAGATCGTCAATCCTCGGCAGTGGGTGTCTGTTTTTCTTAGTAAGTTTATTAAGTTCTCTATAATCCACACAAAGTCTAAGGGACCCATCCGCCTTCGTGGCAAACACTACTGGAGCACCCCACTCCGATATACTACGTCTTATGAACCCCTTCTCAAGCAACTCCTTCACTTGCTTATTGAGTTCCCTCCTTTCACGAGGAGCCATGTGGCGTACTGGCAAAGATACTGGTTTTGCATTATCCACAAGATATATTCGAAAATCTATCTCCCGCTTCAGAGGCAAGCCCTTCAACTCCTCAAACACATCCGAATATTCTTGGACTACTTTAACAGATCATATATTTTCCACCGACGCGTCAAGCGATTCTAGATAACTTAGCATAACAGAATTTATGGGATTACAAAAGATTTCGAGAGTGTTGCCAAGGCGAGTCATGAGCCTAACTACTCTCCTTTCACAATCAAGAACGACCCCATTTCTGGATAACTAATCCATTCCTAAAATTAGCCCATAGCCCGTGAAGCCCAAAACATAAGCATCACATCTAAACCCAATGCTAAGTATAGAAATTTTCAAATCCAAACATATCATGGACAAATAAGCTGAGCCCCCAACTGGATTCGAAACAACTAAGAGATCCTCTATTAAACTGGTGTTTAAATGCAGTGATTCATCTAATGATGTAGAGATAAACGAATGCGATGCGCCCGAATCGAATAAGGTACGGACAGGATGATCAAACAGAAAAACTAAGCTTTCAACAGAAATGGTTCTACCTCGTTCTTGCAGCGGTGGGACCGCGAGAGCCTGAACTTGTCCCCTTGCCTGCCCTGGTGCCATAAGAGCCTGCACCTGTCCTCCCGAGGTAGACCCTGCCCTCTGCTCCTTCTTTGGGCAGTCCTTCACTAGATGTCCCGCTTCACCACAGTGAAAACAGCCAGTCTTCTTTTTCTTTCTGCAATCCTTGCTGAGATGGCCTGGTGTCCCACAGTTAAAGCATCTTTTCTTTCCTTTGCCATTATTGTCTTTGCCACCCTTCTTGTTTTGCTGTTGTGGTTTCTTCTGATCCCCTTTCTTCTCGGCTGCCTTATTAGCATTAGCGCCTTTCTCCTCGTGCATGAGTGCCATGTCTACTAGCTTCTCAAAGGTGGCCCCCATAGGGATGTGGGTCATAGCCAACCCCTGCAATGGCTCATTCAAGCCATTAACGAACCTCAGAGCCTTCTTCTCCTGCGTGTTCACCAAATCTAAGCCAAACCTTGTCAATTGGTTAAATTTGTTGACGTACTCTTTCACTGATAGATTTTCCTGCTTCAATGTCAAGAACCTTTCCATGTATAGATTCTCTTCTGCCCTTGAGAGAAACTTTGCCTCAAACCTACGTCTGAAATCCGCCCAAGAATCAACAAGACGCTCCCCATTAGTGACCTCCCACCAAAACGAGGCCTCTCCCTTCATTAACCAAGATGCTAATTTGACTTTCCTCCCTTCTTCTACTTCAAAGATTTCTAGCAATTCTTCCACCTCCTTAAGCCAATCTCTAGCTTCCACAAACGTTTCTGACCCTTGAAAAGGTTTTCCACCCATAGCCTTAAATTCCTTGCATGTCTTTGCAAAAGTATTAGCGCGAGGAGGGGGAGGAGGAGGAGCGGGTGCAACTGGTGGTGGAGGAACATTGGCTGGACCTGCAGCGGCCCTAGCCTCTAATAACCTCCTATACCATCCTGGTATCGTTACACCCTCCGGAAGGTTAAGATATTCAGCCATGCTGAAACGAAAAAGGAAAGATTCAAAATGGAGAATTCGAAAGATAAAGATATATGGCTATTGGGGATTATGTTTTTCATAAAAACTTTCCTCTTTAAATTACTCATCAAGACAAGTTTTTGAAAACACTTCTTCCAAAAATACTAGAAAAATAGTTTTTCTAAAAAAATTATCTGTTCTAGTAACCTTAAGCTCTGATACCATGTGTAACACGCCATGTCCATTAATGTCACTCACAAAGGGAATGCATTAACTTCCATGGAGGTTTTAAGTGAATATAAAACAGAAAAATTACAACAAGACAGATAATAAGTAGTACTTGGAAATCTAAAACTTTATTTCATTGCGGCGGAAATTAAACATGTTTGTTACATCATAAAACCATAAATCAGAGTCAAGTACAATATCCATCTTGATAAAACAAAATACATAATCCCATTACATAAATAGCCATTAAAGAAGATAACAAGCTGGACTTTACTTCAGCGGTCCAAGCTTTCCAAAAGAGAGAATAAGCAATTCAATCAGACTCCACTAGAGCTGGGTCCACCCTGAGGACCTGGAGGGGGAAAACAGATAGAAATAGAGGGGGTCAGACATAAAGTCTGGCGAGTATGATAATTCTAACAATACTATTATCAAAATAACTAGACTAAGGCATAAGCTGGAAAACAAGGAAATGTCTATGAACTATTGGGTATGGAAGAGCAGATAAAGATAACGTTAAAGGCACACCTAATACTAACGAATAATTACTACACTGCACCACACCAGTTACCCTAAAGGTTGATCCCACTTGCTTCACTTAGAAATTTTATAAATAACTTCGTGTACCCCTAGCTGACTACATAGGTGCCGCCTGCCCCTATCTCCGCTAGGTGTACCCCACTACCCACTTTCGATCGGCTCCCTACTCGTAGATACCCGTGCTGGTCCCACAGTGGGGTGTATCACTCCCCTAAAGTGGCAACCCGATACAGCCTAAGGATGCACGGCTTATACCTACACGATGCAACAACGTCTTACCTACCAGCCTGGGTCCACACACGCATATGAAACCCGTTGGACTTGCGTTGCCACCGCTAACCCGTTTGACCTCTTATAGTCAAACCCAGTATGCGTGTCCCGTCCTCGACTTGGGTCGAGCCCACAAAGATACGTTTGGGTTACTAGTTGAAATGGGCCCCCAATTACTTACCACAAGCTATCCACCAAAGCTTGTCCCCAGTAGTATATCCCACTTAACCCTCTTCTTAGTCATGATCATTTACATGTGTGTTTGGTTAAGTCTTACTATTCGTATTTCAAATGCCACTAAAGGCACCCACTAGATTCCTCATGCCACCCAAGGCACCTACTTAACCCCCATGTCCCACTTCACATGTTTATCTGGTTATGTATTTCTTAATTCATTCAGGCCATAACCTCATAAAGACCTCTCACATTAGACTAGCATTTATGGCAGCTGGATTCGCCGGGCGGGTCCAGACAGTCTTACACCATAAAAGAGTCTAACCTCGTATCTTTATAACTGTTATGCTTTAATTTGGGCCTAGGACCTCTCATATTGGGCTGACATTTGTGACTACTGGATTCGCCGGGCGGGTCCGGGCAGTTTTACGTCACAAACGAGTCCAACTTCGTGTCCTAAACATTGATTAACACTTATAATCTTTTACCCCAGTTTTAAATATATCCCTATTTAAATCATTAATTAATTCCAATTTTAATGATGCCCATAATTGACTCAATTATGGCCATCCACTTACGGTATGCAAAATCATATCAATTGCACCCCAATTTCTTAATATTAAATCCTTAATATTACTCCTACCCCACGTTATACGTTCACTTATTCAACGCAAAATATACGTTAGACTCGAATAGCCTAACTCATAGCACAAAGATAAATTATCACAACATATAGACAAATAAAATAGATCTAATCATAATGCGGTGAAACTTGCATAAAACCACACATGTCATGGATCTATAGGTGTCAACTTGTTTGGTTAAATGTCACAACTTACATAATATGATCATAATCCAAGTTCATGTATAAACTTGCATATGTGGTTTATGCAACATAATGATGGTGTGAACTAGCATCTAACACATAGAACTCACACATGTCATAGCATAATTCTAGATCTAAATAGATGTCATAATTTTAGATCTAAATAGATGTCATACAAAATGTGAGATTATACATACTAATAAATCTAAACTTGCATAGGTACATGTGATTTATCATGTGAATCATCATAGCCCAAATATATATAATCAATATCATGATTCATAAGCTAACTACAACATAATAACATCATGGCTTTGTAACATCGCAACTTAGCATAGAAACTTGCAACATATATAATATCATCATAGCATGATTTACAACATATAGGATATCATCATCACATAACATAGGATTTACAACATACATGATAGCATAAGGTTTACAACAACATATATGACAATTCACATCATTTTCTTATGATCCATATCACATCTTAATCTAATTAGTTTGTTGATAATCTTATTAAGATCATCATACTCACAATTAGAAAAGAAAGAGTCTTGATTTGCTTTAGAGTTGAGTAGAATTAGAGTTTTGATTAGCTTTCTTCCTTCTTAGTTGGCGGCGGCTACAGTGAGTTCCATGGCGACGGCATGACGGCGGCTATTCTATTTTTTTATGTGATTTTAGAATGAGAGACTACCCATGTATATATAGAATTTAGGATTAGTTTAGACCGTCCGATCAACTCAGAATGAACCTGAACCGTTAAATTAGCCAAATCAGCCCTAAAGACACATCAACAGCTCAAGATTGGGTTCGGCCCAAACCTGGCCGACTTGACCAGGTCGACACTACAGTCGACCTGGGGGGGGGGGGGGGGGGGAGGTCGACTCTAGTGTCGAATCCCCAGTCGACCTGCCTGGGCGGGAATTTTCCCGCCCAGCCCACTTCTGCACTTCCAGTTTGAATTTTTAAATTTTCCTGCGAGCTGTTTTGAATTTTCTGAAACTTCCGATGGCCATATCTCCTTCATACGAAGTCCAAATTACACAAACTCGGACTCTATTTCAACCAGAATTCTGAGACGAACACAATGGCGCAACCCGTTTCCCACAATTCTCACGTCTGAGATTAGTTATTCTTTAATTTGTGAATATTTATATTAACAGAATTACGGGGTGTTACAACAGCCATCGTTCTGGTCGCTTACAATCAGCCCAGTAATCGTGCCCCACCCTGCCTAGTTCCAGGGTACCATGATACATCTAGTGGGTTACTGCTGAAATGGACCGCGTAACTAGGGTTTTCGTCCAATAGGTTAAGTGTTGTCATTTAAATTCGTGACTTAACCCGTATCAGTCTAGCATGTTAAGTTGGTTTAGCGTTGTCATTCAAGTTCGTGACTTAACCCTCCTACGAATCATGTATCAAGTTGGTTAAGTGTTGTCTTTCATGTTCGTGGCTAAACCCTATCATGTGGCATTAATTCATTAATGCACCCCAACCTCTCACATCAGACCTGTTGTTGTGGTCACTGGAAATGCTGGGCGGTTCCGAGCAGAATTACACCACAACTCAGTCTGACCTCAGGTTTTCAAGTGTGATATGACCAACTACCCACATTGGATCCTATTGTTTGCAGTAACTAGATTTGCCGGGAGGTTCCGGGCAGAATTACACTGCAAACTCAACCCAACCTCGAGTTGGCCATTTTCAAGTTCATTCTAGTGTCATGTCCATGTTCAAGATTCATGTCAAGTTCGTGTCAAGTTTCATGGCGAGTTTCATGCCAAGTTTCCTATAATTACCAATTTTTCCCAACGTTACCCCGTCTAAATATTAGGCTAATAATCTTAGCCTAATTTTCCATCCGCATGATTTTTGACATATAATATTAGGCTAAAACTTAGCCTAATTTAACGTACAGAAAATTTGCATAAAGAAATTCTTTAACATAAACATGACATAGGTGTAAACTTGGCATTCTCGGCATAGTCAATATGAACACCATAGGTGTGTACTTGCAAAATAATCAACATGAATATCATAGGTGTGATCTTGCAATGTAGACTAAATCAACATACATATATATGAATTTGCAACATAGACTAAATCAACTTACATATATGTGAACTTGCAAATCAATCACGAGCATATGAATAAGTGTGATCTTGAAATATGACATAGGTTTAACATATACACATAAACATGTAGATCTAACATGTGGTCACATATGTGATATGATTTTACAACCTAAAATTTGCATAACATGATAAACTACACAACTTGTCATAACAGGTTATACTCCAATATACATATGAATAGACTTATACATTAATTCCCAATTCAACATGATAATAAAATAGAATATCATTCAATTTCACATATAACATAATAAATATTGTTCTATTATCAATTTATTTCCAAGGCATAATATAACTGAATAAATTGAGTAAAACATCGCAGGCATATAGATCTGATAACATTATGAACATGAAAAGGTTTGAATAATAATCTAGGTTCAAGAACATGGATAGATCTAACTTAAATAGAAAAATATCCAAAATCAAGATTCAAGGACAAATAAAGAAAATAGGTCTGAATAGAAAATCAAACTTAGATCCAATTTCATAGTCATAATCCTAGGCATTAACCTCATGATCATGAATCATAGGTGATTAGCCACAATTGTCCTTGTCATAGTCATAGGCAATAGTCTTATGTTCACAGTCATAGGCATAGTCTTATGTTCACAGTCATAGGCATAGGAATAGTCTTATGTTCACAGTCATAGGCATAGGCATAGGTATGGTCTTATGTTCACCGTCATAGTCTTAGGCCATTAATAATAGTTTCAACGTCATAGGCATAATAATGTTATGGACATGAGAGAGTCTGATTTACGACATGAATAGGTCCAAACTGATTTCATAGCAATATTCCCAAAAGTCAAGATCCAAGATGAACAAAAATAGATATGAATCATACATAGATCCAATTCCAATTTATAACATGTCCATATTAAGTTTATATTTTTTTCTAAAAGTAACTTGAACTTACAGATCGTGGTCTAAGAAATTTAGATGCAGAAGTCAAGTCTAGAAATTAGTCGTTGAATTATTGAATCGTTTAACCTTGCTTTGATTGTAGAAGCAAATCCCCAATTTGAAATTCCTAGCCTAGTCTTCAAGAAATAGTCTTCGTATTTTAATCTAATTTATTTTAGAGGAAGAAGAAGAAGCAATGTCCATCAAGAATTTATGCAGCATAAGGTTAGAGAAGAATGGTGTAAAGAGAATGAGGCTAGGAGGCTGCTTATATAGGATTAGGCGGATGAATCTGGTTATGAAACGAGTCTAAATACATCAGGTTCAAAAACTGGGTTCGGGAGGCAGGTCGACCCCCAGGTCGACACTATGGTCGACCTGGTCCCTGGGAGGTCGACACTATGGTCGACCTGGTCCTGGGCGGGAAATTTCCCGCCCAGCCTGTTCTGGGTTTTGAATTCGAATTTGAATTCAAATTTTCGAGCTGTTTTCGATTTTGAAAATTCCTGAAACTTCGGAGGGTCATATCTCCCACATACAGACTCCGATTTTCGAGTACTCGGACTCGTTTTCAAGCATAATTTCGAGACGAACGCAATGGCGCAACCCGTTTCCCTTGATTCTTATTTTAAAAATTAATTCTGCCTTGATTTATGGTTTTAACACGTTACTAAAATATGGTTGTTACATTCCCCCCTCCTTAAAGGATTTCGTCCCCGAAATCTTCAAGTTAGGAAGAATGCATCCTATCATCCAATCAACCATCTACTCAACCATTATCCACAATCAACCATTGTCCTTCCAAGATTTCTAATGCTATATGAACGTAAGCAGAAAGTGTGTGTATATGTTCCTTATCTAGAGCAAATGATCAGGCCTGATTGATCTTCTTAATGCAAAATATGTTTAGTGCCATGAATCCAACATGTATGCAAATAGTCGTAGTCACATAAACACTATATATGTGCACAAACATCCATCCATATGCAACATTCACATGATCACACATTCAATTTCATTCATAAACAAGTATAAACACTCATTCATATGCAATATGAAAATGTGTCTGAGCCGATCTAGTGCCTAATGTGTGTTATGCAACCACGAGCAACCACTTGCGGCCACTTGCAAGCATCAACCATAACATGTTTCAATCACATGTTTACATCCAAAAGGGTTCTACCTAAGGTTCTCAAGATAGGATTGAGAAGATAAGCAAGATAAACAAAGCATCAAGGAGAAGAAGTTAAAGATGTACCCCCAAAAGGTCCTGCTTGCGGGGCTGGCCCTTGCTTCTTAGGGCAGTTCTTGCTGATATGTCCAGTATCACCACACTGAAAGCATGCTCCCATCTTCATCTTCTTCTTTCTACAATCCTGGACTATATGCCCCTTAATACCACAGAAGTGGCATTTTCTATTCTCACGTGTCTTGTTATCATTATTGTTGTTGTTGTTCTTGCCTCCTTTCTTGGAGTATACCTTCTTGTTTGGAGACTCATTCGCCTTGACCTCCTTCTTGCCATTCTTTTCTTCTTCATTTAAGAGCGCCATGTCTACTAGTTTTTGGTAAGTAGCCCCCATAGGTACGTGGGTCATAGCCAAGCTGTGAAGTGGCTCATTTAATCCTTTGACAAAATAGAGAGCCTTCTTGTGAGGGGTATTCACTAAGTCCAGTCCAAACCGAGCCAGCTGATTGAATTGATTGACGTACTCCTTGACCGTCATACTTCCTTGCTTAAGAGATAAGAATTTTTCCAGCTGTAAACTTCGTTCAGCCTACGAGAGGAATTTCATCTCAAACCTTACTCTGAAATCCATCCATGTTTCAACCGGCCTCTCGGCGTTAGTGACTTCCCACGGAAGCTTCGTCTTTGAGCAACCATACTACCAACTGTACCTTCTGCCTATCGTCCACCTCGAAGATAACGAACAGATCCTCCGTTTCTTTGAGTCAGTTCCTCGCTTCTACGAATGATTCAGTTCCCTTGAAATCCTTTCCACCCATGGCCCTAAAATCTTTACAGATCTTTGAGAAAGCAATTGCACGAGGAGGGGGAGGAGGAGGAATCGCTGCACCTGGAGGAGAAATATCTGCTAGGCCTGCATCGTTGGCCCTAGTATCTAAGTACCTCCTGAACCAGCCAAGTATCGGCGCGACCTCTGGAAAGTTAAATTTCCCAGGCATGCTGAAATGAAAAGAAGAGATTCAAACAAGGAAACAAAGGATAGAGCTAATGGCTTTTGGGGAATAGCCTTTAAATAAAACAAGACTTTTCTTGAAAATTGCTTCTTTGTAAACGGTTTTGAAAATAGTCTTAGAAGGTTTTCTAAAAAAACTTTTGCCCAGTCCGGTAACCTTCTACTTTGATACCAAGTGTAACACCCCACCTCCGCTAGGGTCACTCACAAAGGGAATGCACTAGTTTTGGAGGGGCGTTATCGAGGTAAACAAACATAGAAATATTACAAGATAGAACATAGATAAAACAGCTGAAGGATCAAAAGATAAATTTCATTACTTTCAAAAAGAGTCAAAACCTTTTACATTCAAAGTACCAAATAGCAAAATTCATTATTTTCCATTACAACAAATTCTGTTTTGCATAAATAAAGAAGCATAAACTTAAAACAACAAAAGTAGCTTAATTCCCCAAAGGTAGCAGAAATGCAGCCATAGCATACCTCAAGATCAAACCGTACATGAGATGAACCGAAAGCAAGCGAAATCCAAGCTAAGTGCTAGAGTTCCCTCCCTGAGAACCTGGGGGTGATGGGGGGAAACGAAAGGAAAAGAGGCGAAAGAAAACGGGTCAGTCATAAAGACTGGTAAGTCCTAGTGACTTTCGGCATAAAAACAGGTAAAGGTAACATGACATGTATAAACTGAAAGTAAACGTAAGGATGATGACAAGATGGGCAAGATAGACTAAGATAACATGATAAATCAAGTATAACATCGCATGTTCAAGGTTCGCTGCACCGACTGTACTAGTATCCCAACCCATGTCAAATATTAACCATGAAATGATCCCTTGGCCCAACATCATGAAATGACCCATTACTAGGTCCAACGGAACGATCCACTAATCGATCGGCTCCCTACAAGTTCTAGCTCGTTGTGTGTCTGTGTCATACGGCCCTATCACGAATGTAGTCACCTGTGCTAGGTCCACCATAGGGTGTATCAAGCCCTAGGGTGCCAAGCACCGACACGAATCAAGCATGCACAGGTAAACCTACTAATGCCCAATGCCTGCTTTTTCAACTCTGGACCACGTGCACGACCATAGCCCGCCTGAACCTACATTGGCACACCAACACAGCCATCGTTCTGGTCGCTTACAATCAGCCTAGTAATCGTGCCCCACCCTGCGTAGTTCCAGGGTACCATGAAACATCTAGTGGGTTACTGCTGAAATGGACCGCGTAACTAGGGTTTTCGTCCAATAGGTTAAGTGTTGTCATTTAAATTCGTGACTTAACCCTTATCAGTCTAGCATGTCAAGTTGGTTAAGTGTTGTCATTCAAGTTCGCGACTTAACCCGCCTACGAATCATGTATCAAGTTGGTTAAGTGTTGTCTGTCATGTTCATGAGTTAACCCTATCATGTGGCATTAATTCATTAATGCACCCAACCTCTCACATCAGACCTGTTGTTGTGGTCACTGGATATGCCAGGCGGTTCCGGGCAGAATTACACCACAACTCAGTCTGACCTCAGGTTTTCAAGTGCGATATGACCAGCCACATTGGATCCTATTGTTTGCAGTAACTGGATTTGCCGGGTGGTTCCGGGCAGAATTACACTGCAAACTCAACCCAACCTCGAGTTGGCCATTTTCAAGTTCATTCTAGTGTCATGTCCATGTTCAAGATTCATGTCAAGTTCGTGTCAAGTTTCATGGCGAGTTTCCTATAATTACCAATTTTTCCCAATGTTACCCCGTCTAAATATTAGGCTAACAATCTTAGCCTAATTTTCCCGTCTGCATGATTTTTGACATATAATATTAGGCTAAGACTTAGCCTAATTTAACGAACACAAAATTTGCATAAAGAAATTCATTAACATAAACATGACATAGGTGTAAACTTGGCATTCTCGGCATAGTCAATATGAACACCATAGGTGTGTACTTGCAAAATAATCAACATGAATATCATAGCTGTGATCTTGTAACGTAGACTAAATCAACATACATATATGTGAATTTGCAACATAGACTAAATCAACTTACATATATGTGAACTTGCAAATCAATCACGAGCATATGAATAAGTGTGATCTTGAAATATGACATAGGTTTAACATATACACATAAACATGTAGATCTAACATGTGGTCACATATGTGATATGATTTTACAACCTAAAACTTGCATAACATGATAAACTACACAACTTGTCATAACAGGTTATACTCCAATATACATATGAATAGACTTATTCATTAATTCCCAATTCAACATGATAATAAAATAGAATATCATTCAATTTCACATATAACATAATAAACATTGTTCTATTATCAATTTATTTCCAAGGCGTAACATAACTAAATAAATTGAGTAAAACATCGCAGGCATATAGATCTGATAACATTATGAACATGAAAAGGTTTGAATAATAATCTAGGTTCAAGAACATGGATAGATCTAAATTAAATAGAAAAATCCCCAAAATCAAGATCCAAGGACAAATAAAGAAAATAGGTCTGAATAGAAAATCAAGCTTAGATCTAATTTTGTAGTCATAATCCTAGGCAATAACCTCATGGTCATGAATCATAGGTGATTAGCCACAATTGTCCTTGTCATTGTCATAGGCAATAGTCTTATGTTCACAGTCATATGCATAGGCATAGTCTTATGTTCACAGTCATAGGCATAATCTTATGTTCATAGTCATAGGCATAGGTATAGTTTTATGTTCACCGTCATAGTCTTAGGCTATTAATAATAGTTTCAACATCATAGACATAATAATGTTATGGACATGAGAGAGTCTGATTTACAACATGAATAGGTCCAAACTGATTTCATAGCAATATTCCCAGAAGTCAAGATCCAAGATGAACAAAAATATATATGAACCATACATAAATCCAATTCCAATTTATAACATGCCCATATTAAGTTCATAGTTTTTATCTAAAAGTAACTTGAACTTACAGATCGTAGTCTAAGAAATTTAGATGCAGAAGTCAAGTATAGAAATTAGTCGTTGAATTGTTGAATCGTTGAATCTTGCTTTGATTGCAGAAGCAAATCCCCAATATGAAATTCCTAGCCGTAGTCTTCAAGAAATAGTCTTCGTAATTTAATTTAATTTATTTTAGAGGAAGAAGAAGAAGCCATGTCCATCAAGAATTTATGCAGCATAAGGTTAGAGAAGAATGGTGTAAAGAGAATGAGGCTAGGAGGCTGCTTATATAGGATTAGGCGGATGAATCTGGTCACGAAACGAGTCTAAATACATCAGAATGCATCAGGTTCAAAAACTGGGTTCAGGAGGCAGGTCGACCCCTAGGTCGACACTATGGTCGACCTGGTCCCTGGGAGGTCGACACTATGGTCGACCCCCAGGTCGACCTGGTCCTGGGCGGGAAATTTCCCGCCCAGCCTGTTCTGGGTTTTGAATTCGAATTTGAATTCGAATTTTCGAGTTGTTTTCGATTCTGAAAATTCCCGAAACTTCGGAGGGTCATATCTCCCTCATACGGACTCCGATTTTCGAAAACTCGGATTTTTTTCAAGTAGAATTTCGAGACGAACGCAATTGTGCAACCCGTTTCCCTTGATTCTTATTTTAAAAATTAATTCTGCCTTGATTTATGGTTTTAACACATTATTAAAATACGGGTTGTTACAGATGTGCTTCTTCAAGGATTGTCTTTCTCAAACTCTCGTCTCGAGATAAGCAAAGTCTCCCATCTCTATGCAACCAACCTTTGTCATCTAAAGTGTATCTACTAAGATGACTTGAAGACTCCCCTCTGATGAGCTGGTCTACTATCTCTATCAACTGTGGGTCATCTCGCTGTGCCACACCTATCTGTCCCAAAAGCGTAGGTCGTACCTCTAATGATGCCAACAAACTTGGTACATAATCAATAGAGGGTCTAAAGTCATAGGTAGAGATATACTCTAAATCCTACCGCTCAATAAACAAAGGACTCAAAGTCAACTTCTTTCTACTCAAGGTGTCGGCTACAATGTTACCCTTGCCTGGGGTGTATGCAATCTCAAAATCGTAGGATGCTAAGAACTCCATCCACCTTTGTTGCCTTAAGTTTAAATCTTTTTGGGAGAAAAGTTACTTTAGTGACTTATGGTCTATATACAACTCAAACCTTTCACCAAGAAAATAGTGATGCCAAGACTTAAGCGCAAAAACTATGGCAACTAACTCTAAGTCGTGGGTAGGGTAATTCTTCTTATGGACCTTCAATTGCCTTCCACAATAACATATCACCCTCTCATTGTGCATCAAAACTGCGCCAAGCCCTGTCCCGCAAGCATCGGTATACACTATGACTGGCTTACTCCCATCCAACTAAACTAAAACTGGATCTGTCATCAATGCCCTCTTCAAACGTTGGAAAGCATCGTCACAGTCAACATCCCAAGAAAAGGTCAAATTCTTTTTTGTCAACCGTGTAAGTGGGGCTGCTATCTTAACAAAGTCCTTAATGAACTTTCTGTAATAGCCTGCCAAACCAAGAAAACTTCTTACTTCTGTTGCATTCTTAGGAACCTTCCAATCTTAGATTGCCACCACCTTCGCGGGATCCACAACCATCCCTTCCTTGGAGACCACGTGCCCAAAGAATCTCACTTCTTTTCTCCAAAAATGACATTTGGAGAACTTAGCTTTAAGTCGATGTGCTCGAAGAGTTTCTAAGACTTCCCTAATATGTAGGGCATATTCTTCCTCGCTTTTAGAGAATATCAAAATATCATCCACAAAGACCACCACGAACTTGTTTAGAAACTCCCTAAACACCCTACTCATCAAGTCTACGAAATATGTGGGTGCATTCATCAAACCAAAAGGCATGACGAGCCATTCGAAGAAACCATCGGGAGTTCTAAAGGCAGTCTTATCTATACTGTCCTCAGTTACCTTCAACTGATGAAATCCGATAGCGAAGTCCAACTGCGAGAAAACCGAAGCACCAACCAACTGATCGAACAAATCATCTATCCTCGGCAATGGATGTCAGTTTTTCTTCATGAGCTTATTCAGCTCACGACAGTCCATGCACAATCTAAGCGAACCATCAGCCTTCATAGCAAAAACAACAGGAGCACCCCACTCCGAGATACTTCTTTTTATGAACCCTTTCTCAAACAACTCTTTCACTTGTTTACTAAGCTCCCTCCTTGGGCAGTCTTTAATCATATGTCCTGCCTCACCACATTGGAAGAAACCCGTCTTCTTCTTCCTATAGTCCTTGCTTAAGTGGCCTGGTGTTCCATAATTAAAACACCTTTTCTTCCTTTGTCCCTTATTATCCTTGTCGCCTTTATTTTGTTGTTGTTGCACCTTCTTTGGATCCCCTTTCTTATTCTGTGCCTTATCTACATTAGCACCTTTCTCCTCTTCAAGCATCAACGCCATGTCAACAAGTTTCTCGAAAGTAGCCCCCATAGGCATGTGGGATGTAGCCAACCCGTGTAATGGTTCATTCAGACCCTTGGAAAATCTCAAAGCCTTCTTATGTGGTGAATTAACTAATTCCATACCAAATCTTGCTAACTGGTTAAACTTGTTAACGTACTCCTTCACAGACAAACTCCCTTGTTTCAAAGCCAAGAACCTCTCCATGTATAAACTCTCCCCCGCTTGTGAAAGAAATTTCAACTCGAACCTTCGCCTAATATCCACCCACGTCTCCACTGCACGTCCTCCATTATTTACTTCCCACCAAAAGGAAGCTTCGTCCTTCATCAACCAAGCAGCTAGCTGAACTTTCCTTCCCTCGTCTATCTCAAAGATGCCAAACAAGTCCTCCACTTCCTTGAGCCAATTCCGAGTCTCAACAAATGTCTCAGTCCCATGAAACGGTGTTCCAGCCATCGCTCAGAAGTCTTTGCATATTTTAGAACAAGCGTCTACACGGGGAGGAGGAGGAGGAGCGGCTGCAGCTGGGGGAGGAGGAACGTCTGGTGGGCCTACGGCAGTAGCCCTAGCCTCTAGATACCTTCTGTACCAGCTTGGTATCTGTATGCCCTCGGGTATAACGGGTTCCTTAGACATGCTGAAAAAAAGAGATTCAAAACAGAGAATCGAAAGATAGATATATGGCTTTTGGGGATTATGATTTTCATAATAAACTTTTCTCTTGAAAATATCCTCTTTAAAACATGTTTTCAGATACTTCTTTCTAAAAATGTTTTTGAACACGACTTTCAAAATCTTTTATCTGTTCTGGTAACCTTCAGCTCTGATACCGCGTGTAACACCCCACGTCCATTAATGTCGCTCACTAAGGGAATGCATTAACTTTCATGGAGTATTATAAGGGTATATAACAGAATATCACAAGATAGATATATAAAATGGTACTTACGAAAATTCAAAATTTATTCATTGCATCGGAAAAGAAAAACATGTTTGGTTACAACATCAAAACCACATGCTAAAGCCAAGTACACAAATATCCATCTTGTACAAAATTATTATCAGAGTACATAAAAGTAAAACAATAATCCCACTCCAAATAGCCATAATGAAAAAGAGACAAAGCTGAGCATTACTTTCAACACTTCCAAGCACTTCAAGAAGAAAGGAATCCAAGTCAAGCTTCACTATTCCCACCCTGAGGACCGGGAGGGGGGGGGGGAGAAAAGAGGCGAAACAAAAAAAGGGGTCAGAAATAAGTCTGGCTAGTCTAGTGACTTTAACAATATAAGCAGTAAAGTAACAGGATAAGAACATAAACTGGATATAAGAGATGACTGTAACATAAGCAGATATGACAAGGTAACAAGATAAACAAGATGTAACGTTGACTGCGCTTCTAATCACCATAAGATAATTCCTACACCGCACTAATACTAGTTCTATACGGGAAGTTGATTCCTCTTACCAAACATAATAATAATAATAATAATAATGGTAGTTTCGTGTACTCCTAGCTGCTGTCATAGGTGTCGCCTGCTCCTATCTCCACTAGTTGTACCCACTACCCTCCCTATTCGATCGGCTCCCTAACTTGTAGATACCCCTGCTGGTCCCACAGTTGGGTGTATCACTCCCTAAAGTGGCAACCCGATACTACTAAAAGGAACGACTTATACCTACACGATGCAATAGCGTCTTACCTATCAGTCCGGACCCACGCACACATATGACTCCGTTGGAATTGCACTGCCATCGCTAACTATTTATTGACCTCTTACAATCAACCCAGTAAGCGTGTCCCGTCCTCGACATAGTTCGAGCTCACATAGATACTAAATGGATTACTGGTTGAAAAGGGTCCACCCACTTGACACAAGCTTCCCACCTAAGCTTGGTCTCCACTAGAAATTCCCACTTAACCCCTCTTTATTCCCATGCCTGATCACATGTTTCAACTTGGTTAAGTGCTTCTAGTTATATTTCACATGTCACCCATATCACCCACTTAACCCCCATGTCTTACTACATGTCTTATCTTGGTTAAGTGTTCGTTAATTCATTGTAACCGTAATCTTGCAAGACCTCCCACATTAGATTGCCGTTTTGCGGTTGTTGGATATGTCAGGTGGTTCCGGGAAGTCTTATACCGCAATCCGAATGTAACCTCTGTCTTTGCATTATCACGCATCTAATTTCTGCCTTTGACCTCTCACATTAGATTACCAAATTGCGGTCGCTGGATGTGCCGGGCTGTTCCGGGCAGTCTTATACCATAATTCGAATCTAACCTCATGTCTTAGACGTTCATTATCACTTTATTGATTCAAGTCCCAATTTTAAGTCTTGGATTAAAATATACTCTAATTACCCATAATTTCCAACCTATATTATGTTTATAATTTTAATCCAAATTAGGCCTATAATCTTATGTATACATGCTATGCCAAATTACGCCCAAATTAATTTGCGTTCATTGTTATTAACAATTCATGCCAAACCTCATGTATACGAATTAAATCCAGTTATACCCAATCCAACTTATGCCAAATCGATTTATGTCAATAATCCCATTTTATTACAAATTTCCCCAAACTTTTCCCAATCGTTCAAACGTTTTTCATACGCAAATCTCAACGTAATATGTTTGGCTCGAAGTTAGCCTAATCGCTTTAAAAAAAAGGAAAAGAAGAAGGGAAGAGAATCATGTCATCAAAACTGGCATAAAGAGACATAGAAACATGAACTGGCATAAAACAATAAAATAGATCCAATTAGGCATGTGATAACAGTGATTTGGGTATGAATCTGAAAGATAAGAATTTACAAACTTGATATGACTCATCTTACAGGCATGTTCATAAAATCCAATTTACAATCCTATCACAATAACTTTTTAATTAATTATATGTGAAAGTAACATAGACTCACATCGATAGGATTTAGGAGAGAGGATTGTTCTGAGTTCTGATTTCTAAAGTTGATTAGCTAAACCGTTGTTGTAGGATTTGATTCTTATCTTCCAATATGAATACTCTAATTCTGTTTTTCTTTGGAGAAGAGAAGCTAGTTTTAATTTAGATTAGAGCAGCATGGAGCACCATAGATGAATGACAATGAGATTAGGGTTAGGTTTAAGGGTATTTTATAGATGCTCTAGGTGAATTAGGACCCTTAGATTAGATTAGGATCCATCTGACCATCCCGACCAGAAAGACACGTCATCCAGCCAATCCCAGAAGGACACATCAACCCTAGACCATCAAAATACGTCGTCCGGATCTAGAAAGATGGGGGGGGGGGGGTCGACACCCCTATAGGGGGGTCGACACCTATGTTGACTCCCCTTGCGGCGGTCGACACCCTAGAGCGGGAGATTTCCCGCTCATTCAGATTTTACTAATTTTGATTTTTGAACTCGTTTTTGACTTTTAATTATTATTTTAATTTAAATTCTGCTTTAAACTGAAATCTTCCATGCTTCATAACTTCTTTGTATGATATCCAATTAACGCAAACACAGACTCTATCCCAAGCAGAACCCCGAGACGAACGCAATGTCGCAACTCGTTTCCCTTAATTCTTCTTATAAAAATTAAGTGTTCTTTAATTATCCCTTACGTCATGTTTTAAAATTACAGGTTGTTACAAATTCATACCTTCTTTTTCTAAATACTATTATTAAATATATTCTTTAGTAATTAATACCTTGTCATTTAGTGATATTACTAGCAAGTGACTACTGTTGAAAATTATATTATATTTTTTAACTTTCTTGCTTCCTTACATGCTTACAAAATGACCACTCATATATATAGTGGTCTACATGATACTTCAAATAGACACAACATTAATAGACACCTTTTGATGAACTGACATGACCCTTGAAGTAACACAAACTTTAACATATTGCATGGACACTTTAAATGCATGGACTACTATTAACAAAAAGACAAATTTCAAATTATGTTTCCAACACTTCCTCTTAATTTGAAATTTTCTTTCTTACTTCTTTTGGGTTGAGTGCCTAAAGTTCCATTGGTTTAATCTTCTCTCCAATCAAACTTTTTTCTTTCTCATCTTAATGGTTTACTTCAGCTTCCAAATCTCTCTTTATGGATTTGCATTCATACATTTCAATTTGTTCAAGTACCGAACTCAGCCTTTTGTTTTTAACAGAACCACTTCGACCATAGCCAACCGCAAAATCTCGAACAACTGGCAGTTGCCCCTTCCTCTTAATGAAATGAGGCCTATTTGCACTACTGAGTCCAGTCTAGACATTTCTACTCACAAGTACCAGTGACTCCATTTTTTCATTAGGAAATTTCTTAGTGTCAGATATTTCTACAACATTGTCAATATTATGTTTTTTGGAATTAAGCTTCTAATCAACATTTTGAGTCTTGCTAGACTCTACAGATGTTTTTTCTTCAGCTTTTCTATATTTGGCATGTTTACAAACTTGATTTTTTAAATCATTTTTCGGCTCTTCAACTTCAATATTTTTCGCATTTTCTTCTTCGTTCTCTTTTATTTCCTAGTCTTCTTCTATGTCCTCTTCTTCTTATGGATGTTCTATCATAGTCTTGTTTTCTTGAGTTATTGTCTTTTCATAACCTGCAAAGTGATTTTCCAGGATTTGCCAAGCTTCATGTGCTGTTTTTTGCACTTGTAATGCGTGGAAGAATTGATCGACTCACTCCTTGGTACATAAAGGACAAAACTTTTGCATCCTTTATCTTGTTCTTTTTATGCTTTTTTTCTTTGCATTTGTCATTGCAGCTACCTCCCCTACAGTATGAGGAGTATACCCTTCTTCAACCATATCCCATAAATCTTCTGATATAAGGAAAGTCCTCATAAAAACTTTCCAAAACTTATAATCTTTTTCAAAGTGGATGGGAACACCTTGTTGATTAAAGGGGAAACCAATCTCTTGATTGTTTGTAGATGCCATTGATGGATATGGGAAGTGAAAATAAACCAAGGGTTGCTCTGATACCAATATGTTGGAAAATTATATTATATTTTTTAACTTTCTTACTTCCTTACATGCTTATAAAATGACCACCCGTATATATGGTGGTCTACATGACACTTCAAATAGATACAACAATAATAGACACCTTTTGATGACTGACATGACCCTTGAAATAACACAAACTTTAACATATTGTATGGAAACTTTAAATGCATGGACTACTATTAACTAAAAGACAAATTTCAAATTATGTTTCCAACAACTACAACAAGAAACATGCAGGTCTTCTAGCATTTTTTTAGGTCAGTATTGCACTCCCCCTATATTTGTTATAACATTAATATCTTTATCGTGTGCATGTGCATGTTGTTGAGCAGTATCATCACCATCCCCCAATGAAGCAACCTTGTCCTCAAGGTCAAGTGAATTGAGCTCTGGTGGCACTGCAGTTAGTGTGATTTTGGCTAGGTGAGGGCTTAATTTGAGGTTTGAAATATGAAATACTAGCTAGGTGAATGCATGCCTCATGTGGAAGGCATAATTTATATGAAACCTGACCGATCTTTTCAACTATTTGATATGGATCAAAGAACTTACGTGATAGCTTGTGTTGGACTCAACGAATGGAGTGCTGTAGGCATGGTTGTTGCCTAACGAAGACCCAAGTACTGATTAGAAATTCCTTGTTTTGTCGGTGCTTGTCAGCTTATGCTTTCTTGCGTCGTTGGGCACATAAAAGGTTTGACTTGAGAGTCTGTATAAGGCGATCCCTTATTATAGCCCAATCTTCCACTTCTTTGTTACGAGAGTGTGTGGTGATGTAATCAGTTATGATGGGTGACATCTTGGCAGGATACATACCAAGGAAGCGTGCTTGCATGTGTTGTACCACCACTCCATCCAAGGCAAACACTTAGCCCATTTTGGTAAGTCTTCCATCATCCCTCGAGGATATGTCTCTAGGCATTTATTTACTACTTTTGTTTGACCATCCGTTTGCGGATGATAGGTGATGCTCATCTTGAGTGTAGTGCCGTGAAGCAGGAAAAGTTTCTTTCAAAATTGGCTCATAAAAAGTCGATTGCGATCATAAACTGTGGAACGGTGCAAAAATGTGCATATTTGGAAAGGCGGTCTACTCTTACCCATATACATGCCTTGTCGAATGATGGCGGTAGATGAGTGATGAAAACCATGGATATTTTTTCCCAAATTTGACGTGGAATGGGAAGTAGTTACAGTAGGGCTTTCAGAGCAGCAATTTCTAGTTTAGTTTGAAGGCAGATGGAGCAATGTACAATATAGTCCCATATGCACTGGAACATATTTGGTCTGTAGAAACTTTTTGAAATGACAGATGGATTTTTTTAATACCCGAGTGACCACCATGTTTAGAGGAGTGAAAAATATCCATAATTTTATGTTTTAAGTCTAGGTTGTTTGGGACAAACAGTATATCACCAATAAATAATAATGCACCATTGTTTCTAAATTCAGAAGTAGTATCTGGTAATTTTTGCTTTTGAAGAAGTTTCTCTATAGTTTCATCATCCACAAGCAAGGTCTAAATTTGATTAATAAATTCCGCAGTAGGTGTAGACAATGAAAACATTATCGCTTTCTTAGTCCATCTTGATAAGGCATTTGCTACTTGGTTGTCGGAACCCGATTGGAATTTTGTTCAAAATCATAACCCAATAGTTTTATATCCACTTATGTTGTTTAGATGTCTGAATTGTTTGAGACATGAGCCGGCGAAGACTTTGATAATCAATGGTTATTGATAACCGACGACCTAATAGGTAGTGATGCCATTTCTTCACTGCGGCAGTGATAACATAACTATCACGTGCGTACGTAGATGTTGCTTGTAACCGCAATAGGAACTTATGACCAAAAAATGCAATTGTCTAACGCCATCACGAAAGAACAGTTCCAACGACAAACCTTGAGGCATCTATTTGTGCATCAAAGGCGGTGCTAAAATTAGGTAAAGTGAGGACCGGAGCTGAAACCACTGTAGATTTCAAAGCAATGAAGGCTTGTTGGGCTTTGTTGGTCCATTGAAATGATTCTCCCTTTTTTTACTAACGTTGTAATTGGGCTAGCAGTGGAAACATAACCCTTTATAAACTTAAGGTAGTAGCCCGTAGGGCCTGGAAAATCCCAAATGGTTGTAAGAGAGTTTGGAGTAGGCCAGTGTAAAATAGCAGTAATTTTATTTGGATCTACCTGAACTCCTTGAGTTGATATTATGTGGCCTAGATAGGGAAGATCTACTAATCCAAATAAACATTTAGACTTGTTAGCATAAAATTGATGGGAGGTTAATATGGGGAAGGTGGTATGTAAGTGTTGAAGGTGTAGTCAATTCCCATGATGCACTATATATAAGAATGTCATCAAAGAAGATAAGGATAACTTTCTACAGGTAGGGTCGAAAAATATTGTTCATGGATGCTTGGAAGGTAGATGGCGCGCTAGTGAGACTGAACGACATCACCAAAAATTCATAGTTCCCGTCGTGTGTACGAAATGCCATCTAAGTAACATCTTGGGGATATACACGAATTTGAAATTATCCAATTCAAAGATCCAATTTGAAGAAATATATTGCGCCATAAGGTTCATGTAATAGTTCATTTACCGTAGGAATAGGGAAGTGATCCTTAACGGTTATGGCATTAAGAGCACGATAGTCGACACAAAAGCGTCATGTTCCATTTTCCTTTTTTACTAACATAACCGACAATGAAAACGAACTTGTGGACGATTGGATGATGCCGGATTGAAGTATTTCATGGACTTACGATTCGATTTCATTTTTTTATTGCATGGATATCAGGATGGTTTAATATTCGTAGGCATGGAATTTTCATAAAGGGTAATATGGTGGTTAATGGTTCAAGTTGGTGGTAGGTTAGCATGTCTTCGGAATAAGAAGGGAAACTAGGTTAAATTTTCTTGGATGTCCGGGTGGGTTTGTGCATAGGAAATATTATTAGTTTGATTATGGGTAACATCCAATTGAAAAAAATGAGAAACAGAGCCTGTTTACTACTTCCTCTTTAATTGTAGAATTGAAATAGTAGATGTACTCCCTACAATTTTCAAGCCCGCTAGTGTAATGTGCTCCCTTTTGTAATAAGATGACATAGCCAGCTGCTCGTGGTTAGAATTGACTGATCCCAAACATTGAAACAATTGGACACCCAATACCGTATATGCTCCAGAAATATTTAGAAGATAAAATAGATAAGAAAATAATGTCCCTAAATTTGACATGGTATACTGTGAGATATTCCAAGGCACTGAAACTGCTCTCATTTACTTTAAAACTAACGCACTTCTCCGATACTAGGTCAAGGAGGCGAGCGACTCGAGGGTAAATATGGTTGTGAGACTGTGAGTACTACTGGAATCAACAAGAATAGATACGGATTAGTGAGATTGTTGATCCCAATTCTAATTAGTGAGTTAAAGGAAATGGATGGTTCCAGAAAGGCATGAGTTTTAGATTTACCTTGCTGTAGATGCCGAGTAAGTGAGATTGTTGATCCATGGTCAAAAATGTATTTATTGGGCAACCGAAGTAAGATCCGCTGTGTTGCGTGCATTTTCCCTAAGTAATATCTCTCATTACGGTTAAAACACAAACCTTGCGCTTTCTTTGTTTGGATTTTTGTTGGTTGAATTTTTCTATTTGGTAGTTGTTTGGGAATGGATTTGGAGCTGGTATGGAAGGAAAAGATAATAATGGAGGCTTTTGCTAGTGGTACGAGTTCGGTTTGTTGTAAAATTGTTTGGTTACAATTTTTTTACTCCCAGTAATTATGGTAAGGCAGATAGCACCAGTGATGGTAGTGGCTCGGTGTAGTAGGAGTTCACTGCAGATTTATGTGTTGAGGCCAGAAATGAAACAATCGAGTATGGCATAGGGGTGAAGGTTATTGATGCAGTTGGATATGGTTTCAAAGGTTAATTGATATTCATCAGCTATAGTTGATTGGTGTAGCTTGAATAATGTGGCCTGCGGGTTTATGAAAGTAGAGAGCGTGAATCGGGCTTCGATTTCTTAGGTTAGATTTTTCCATTGTGTAAGTTGGTTGTGGTGAAACATCCATTGGAACAACATTAAGGTTTGTCCCGTCATGTGAAAACTTGCTAGGTTAAAACGTTGATCTTCAAGAGTTGAATGGTAAGCAAACAATCACTAAGCTTAAAAAATCCAAGTAAGAGGATTAGAGTTGTCAAAATGGGACGAATCACATTTAGGAGTATATATAGTGACTGGAGCATTTGGGTTGGTCGAATATATAGTGGCTGTGAGAAGTGGGGGAGGTTGTGGCAGACGAAGTTGGTACAGTGGTAGGGGAGACGGTGAGGATGATAGTTTGGATGAAATTTTAGCAAATTGTTAGGAAATTTGTTGGAATGATAACTATTTTGAGGCAAGAGTTGTGTAACGACCCGGAAGAACTCGACGCTCAAATTTCGACAATAATACATTACCCTGTATTCACTTGCCAAAACTCAAGTATCAAATAACCCAGATAGTTAATATAAAGAAATTAAAGGGTGAGAAGTAGAAAGAAAGAAATGTTAGAATAGAAGTAAAGAACAATATCAACACTTACATAATCCAGGTAGAATAAAATCTCACAACAAAACGAATAAAATATAATATATCAAAACTCTTTACTCAAAGAAACTTTTTATATATATATATATATGATTACAACATCAGAGTATATACTAGATCAATATAATGCACACATCGCAAATAAATTAATACCAAAAAATACGGGAATACGTCCCGACTCCACTCCTCTTCTTAATCTCCAAGTAAAACCTAACCATGAAAACATTCGGTCTGACCCGAGCACATTTTGAGGCAAAGCAGAATCAACCTGGATCGGTCTGGAATACTTTCAGTGATAAACTCACTCACAAACAACTCTCTTAACTTTAGAAAATGCTTTGAGATAACGGAACTCTCGTAAGACATGACCACACATAAACATGGCACGTGTTTTTACCTTACGATAATGAAAACACCTTTTTATATCAAACTATAGTGATATTAATTAATATCTATCAAACCAACAAAAAATAGGAATATAGTCAAAAAGCTTTCATCTCACTTTTCAACATAGTTAGTTTACAACTAAAAACGTAGAGCTCGTATTGGAGTTTGGATTTCCAACATGACTAGGTATGGAACCACCTTCCGATTAGTGTTCTCTAGAGATAAAACACCGGGGTTCCATAAGGACATCTTGTAATCCGGCCACACATGACCGACCATTCATTCAACTTGAGTGTACCAAATATATCACCACCACGGTTGGTAGCGAGCCAGCTGTATTAATTCTGAAGCATACAAAAAGTGACAACCAATATCCCTAGATCAGGTGATGATATAACCTAATGGGTATGACCCATATAGCCATGCTGCTTGCCCGATTTCAGTCATTTCCCGATTGATGAGGCTTGAGGTCACGATTACCTTTTCAGAACCATCTCATTCAAAATTTGAATGCCACATTGTCAGATTTTACAAATCACTAATTGATTTGCATAAATATACTATGGGTGTTAAGCTAAGAGAATTAGCCGTCTTCGCCACCAAACTTAGTATATTTGGAAAAATCAACATACATGATTCTTAGGAAATACTTTGTCAGACATTCGTCCATTCAACTCTTTCAGAAACAGAGTGAACCAAAGGCGCTCTCCTACCATATACAATATAGGAATCACCCCATGGATTAGTAGCAAGTAGTTTTTGCAATCTGAAGATTTCAATCATGATAGATTCACTACCAAAATATCTCTGGGTGCTAATCAAAGAAATTCAACAAGTAGTACTTCCGCTCATGAAGATCCACGATCTTCAATGTTGGATCTAGATTAACTGTAGAGCGGGTGGGGAAAATAAGGTTTATTAGAGTTTTACATGGTATTAAAAATATCACAACACAAATTGCAGCAGAGAAAATAAATGCAGAAAATAAAAAACACAGATTTTACCCAGCTTGGCAAACCCCTTCCTACTGCTGCATTCCCAAGATTTTTTTAACTAGAATTAAAACAGTATCTACGCTTATAAAATCCTTGTAAACTCGTGATACCCGCTACCAATTGTTCTAATCCTACGCTCAGAACCCTGCACTAATTTTTATACCCAAGATTAGATTATCACCGAATTACAAACCCGTAATTCGCAAACCTTAGCTATAAATCCTATAACTAGTAATCCCTAGTTTTACAGAAAAACTAGAAAATGTCGGAAAGATTACAAAAGAAGTACAACAAATAAAAAATACAAATGAAGCCCAAATTAAACAGTAGAGTATATAGGCCAGCCCCCTTTTATATTTTCTTCAACACTTTAAAGAAAAATGGCTTCCTCTTTTATTTGTAGATGCCGACCTAATAAAAAATAGGGTTTTGCTTCCTCTGTCCAAGTCGCGACCCTACATTGTCTGATAAGATTAGTTCTCTGATGCTTTGATGATTGTTGCTCCTTGTCATTCGATTTGGGGTGCTTGCGATCGAAAACTTCTGTGAGTAATCTGAATTGATTTTTCTTTTTGCTCTTGATTTTGTTGCTTGGTTTTCGATGCTAAAAAAATATCCGTGATGAATCGGTGTTTAAATAGGGTATAGAAAACCCTTGCATTCATTCTCTGATTTCATGAATGGCTTGGTTCGATTATGCGTGATTATTGTTTGATTTCCACGGCTTTATTATGCTTGTATGTTGCTTGATTGAATATAGTGTATTCACTCTTGATTTCTGGAAATAATTTGAATAGCAAATTGATATCTTTACAAAAAAATGGTCTTCGATATTGTTGATGAAATCTTGCGTTAATCTCTTGAATAATTTCTGGAATGAATTCAAGGCCGTGGATCCCCTGTTGATTCTTGGAAACATTCGAATGAATTTCTTGCCTAAAATTATTTTGTGTAATTATGAAAACAAATCAATGGCATGACTGGAAACAAATAATTTGATTTTCCTTGACTTTAAAAAGAAAACAACACTCGAAGATCATTTTCAACCACTTTTAATTTCATTAGTACTTGGAAAACCATTTTATCTTAAGATAAATTAGATCTTACTTAAAACTGATATGTTTAAGTACTACAAGCTTATAAAAATACATCAATAAACATTTAAAAATGATTGACCAAGATTCGAATAATAATATGTTGGTTTAGAACTTCAAAATATTCTATTTTAAGAAAAGCATTACCAAAGCGTCGTAAAATAGCTTATATTGGCTAGTTTGATAAAAATAACCTTTATATTATCCAAAATATCATTTTCTAATTCAAATCACTTTTAAATATTTTATTATGATTTTATGAAAAATTCCATATTTTTTAATAATTTTAAACAACCATTTACCGTTATGGACTACGAACTGCATTTACAACGACCTTTATTCAAAATAGATTTGAGCATAACCTGAAAACTATACATTGAAATTCGAAAATCCCTTTTTCCTTTGAAAACATTGCTATAAGAAACCAAACATGTTTGTTTTTACCTCAATCTGATTGAAATTGCATTCGTTATAGTCATTTAAGGTTTATTGTCGAAGTTCGTGAATTTTCATTACGCGACACATCTTATTCAGACCATATTATGACTTATAATAAAAACCATCTGATTTACCTCAAACATAAGTATAAACCTTTATAAACATGTGTAAACTAATTCATAAACAATATTTCCAACTTTAAACTTCAAATTCAATTTAAATTAAAATTTGAATATTATAATAAAATAATAATATTTTTCAAAAAAAATATGATCAACTTCGAACTTTGCAGAAATCAAATTAATTATCATATAAGACTTTTGGAAAAATCAGTTTGAATTTAAATCATCGTTCATACCTAACTCAACTTCCCTTTCCGAATTTACGATTAAAATCAATTTCCAAATTAAACAAGCCATTTATAGTCAAAATCTATTTTCAAAATCGTTTCCATCTTTACAAGAATTGTTCGTATATACTTCAATTTCATTTCCAAATCAAATTCAAAATTTTATTTTCATTCCCAACTCTCAATATTAAATTAATATAAAAACCATTTATATTTCCAATTGAAAAGGAGACCTAACCAATCGCGTATGTAATTCCATAGTTAGGGTATCGTAGGTATGCAACAACATATAACCGGTACTTAACAACATACAAACATCCATAACATTCACCAACAATATCATCCATTATTTTAGTTCCTACGTGCAAGTGTTACAATACTTAATGCTTATCAGTGCATATGTGTTTCTAGCTACACAATCATCCATCCAACATTACACACATATATATTTAAGAATCATAATTAAATAAAAATGTGTAGAGTTTCTCACCGAGGGTTCCACTTCGTCAATCTTTATCGTAGGACCTTAATCATATCGACGGACAACATAACCGTGCACCGTGCTATAGCTTTCTGACTCCGAAAAATAGACCAACTTCCCTTGGTTTTTTGGGATAACCACTCTCTGAATTTGGAAAAGTGCCCAACTACATAGTTGTGGGAATTTCTTTTCTCTAAAGTCCAAAAAAGAACTACCCAATTTGGATTATTTTTTAAGGAGATATGATCCAAACAGTGGAGGTATTCTCAAATTAAACAAAATAAAGCTAGAAAATATGGCCTTCAAATATATGAATTTTTGGAATAATTAGGTTTATAATTAGAAAAAGTGCTCAACGTAAAATTTGTAGCTACTGGAAAATAGACGATTTATAAAAAGAATATTATGATTTGGATCAGTTTAGAGAAATTTATGGCCATGGAAAGAGTGAGAGATGAGCTCAAGAAGGAGAAAAATGAGTGTAGAGGCTTGAATGAAATATAAAGAGGAAGTAGGTGCCTTTATATAGGCTTATGGCAAGGGCTTTTTAGTCTTTAAGCATTGAGACACATGGCTCTCCCTTAGGATACATACACATGCATGGTTACACATCACTATACCACTCTTTCAATACCATGTTCTCTTCTCCTAAACCATGAGCTATCTACATGGTTTCCTTTTGTAACACTTTAGTAACATCTCTTAAGTGTTTCTACTTAGTAACTCTTATATACGTCGCAAAAATTCATGTTCTTGGTTAGGTTTGTTATTTAAACATCTGACGACTTACGTTATCAAAACCAAACGATATTGTCAACTTATTTGACATTTCAAAATAGTTATTTTACTTTATTATTGATATTAATATATATTTATATTTGACAAAAGATCACCTATAAAAATAGTTTTATAAATACGTATTTGACAAATTTATTGTGATGAAAGCTTATCGATTCTTGTCAAAATTATACTGTCATACTTGACAAATTTAAATACTATTTTTATTACTTAAATTCTATTTATATCAAATCAAATTCATAATTAAATCAAATTGAACTTATTTTATATTTAGAAATTCTAGTTTTAAATTGGTTAAAATTCTACATCGTTACATTAAAACAACTGGAAATAACATTAGTGCGAAACCTCATAACTAAATTGATGTAATAGCTAGAAATAAATGGAATCTTCAACCAAGCATTCGTTTTCAGCAAAGTTGAAATACTCAAGGATGACCTAAGCATGATGAAAAACATAATACCTTAATTAGAACTGGCATTCTCATGTAAATCATTAAACAATGTGCATGGTTACTTAAGAGATGATATAGGATTTTTTCCATCTCCTGAGGATCCGTTAAACTCATTACATATAATTGTAGACGCTATAATAGATAATGTCTATCAGTAAAAAAAAGTCAAAATAGTATTAAGGCTTTACATTAGGTCCCTTAACACATTTTTAAAGTATTGTAGTCTATGCAGGACCTGTAACACAACCAATAACGTCAATAGCCAATGAGTCCCATATAGGTACAATACTAAGCCAAACTCGTACTTGACACATGCAAGGATAAACACGATAAGACATATGACACAATGTCCAAGGTAGGATTCTACCAGTTTACCCTTTCAGGTTGGTCGTAACCCATACATGGCCAACTGAGTCCAACATCGCCTATTAAATCAAGGTGTATTATTCGAATCACAAATCGAGTGAGTATATGAAGAAGTGTGTCCGCTAGAAGTAGCAAATCTCATTGGCCAGATACAGTCATTTATGTTTAAGCAAAACGTCATATTTCAAGTCATGAATCAATTTCAATTACTGATTTCATATTATCATTTTCTCAAATCAATTCAATATAGAATTTGAAATTCAATTTCATAATTTAATATCATAAATCAATTCATTATCAAATTCAAATTACAGTTTTAGACTTTCATGTCATAGCTATCATTTTTCAATGAAATCTTGTATTCAAATAGTTTGGGTTCAACAACTTATATTGGAAACAAACTTTTTATTTAGATAGTTTGTGTATATATATATAGCTAAAATCAAAATATAATACTTTAATAAAAATAGTTTTTTATAGAACATTATGAATATATTTAGTATAAGGGAAATAGTTTAATGTAAAATGCTACTAATTTTTTAAAATAATTTAAATATTATATTTTGGAATAAACATATTATATCCTTCTAAACCATTATTCGTATGCAATACCAAGTTTCGAAATCCACTTTAATCCATTTTTTGATTCCATATTCCAATCTGAAACAAAATTCTAATCATTTCAATTAATCTTAAAGGTCAAATCAAAAATCAACTTTACCAATTCAGATATAAACGTCAAATTTAATGAATCAAAATTTTATTCTCTGGTTAAACAAATTTCATTAAATAGATTTAAACTTAAATTTTGAATTTTAAACTTAATTCCATTATATTGGTTTCAGACCTTAAATCCCAATATATTTCATTAAAGTGTTTTGAATTCTCAATCTTGGATTAACACTTGAAATAATCCAATTGTGATAAATCCAATTTAAATTTTATTTTAACCTTTAAGATTTTAATTCTCACAAATTTAAGTCAGAATTTTGCTTAGCAACTTAAATTAGACATTTGAACATTTCATATTTCAAGTTGAATTGAAATTATCACTTTACAGATTCCCATATACAAGAATCCCTTTCAATGAGTCATTCAAACGAAAAATTTGATTTCTTTCAACAATTTTTTCAGATTCAATATATAAAGCATATTCCAAATAATGATTAAAATTAATATCAAATCTTGAATTCAAATTAGTTTAGAATTTTCCTTTTAAAATTTCACTGTAAATTATGATAAAATCCAATCTAAATTCAAGTTAAATCGTATTTCGATTAAATTCAAGTTTAATTCCAATCTGAACATAAACTTTACAAACTATCGTAAAATTAGAAATCCATGTAAATGAATTCAAATTAAATTCAAAATTATTAATCAAATTAATAAACATTTGTTAATGTTGTTAAATTCAAAATATTCAAATTCTTGATTTCCATCGATTATATATGTGAGCTTTAAAAATCGAGATATACAAAATAAATCGATTCAATTTCATTTTTCAATAAGTTATCATACAATTCACAAAATTTTAATTTATTAAAAAATCGAGTCGAGTAATAAAATATTTTTCTAAATAATTTCTATTAAAAAACTGAATAATCCATTATTGAATTACAAACTAAATTCAATTTATGAACTGCTTCATTTTGACGAACCACATTTATAATTTAACTTTCTACTTAGGACAAGTGAAATATTTATAATTTAAATATGTGTATATATCATTTAAGAAATTTCCATGTCACAAGTGAATATATCCAAACATGTATGATATCAATTGGAAATCAACAACAGCAATCAGGATGACAATTTATTATCATACATAACAAAATCAAATGTTGATAACATCAAGGGTAAATCATGTGATAAATATTCACTTCCTCCACAGGTGTCCATATAAATTTAAAATTATATATGACGTGTGTATATCATGTCAATCTGTGCACAAACATTTCAACCAATCGTATGTAACCAACCAAATTAGGTATCTATTTAAATTCAAACAACACATGTATGTACAACAATAATTAATAAGATTACGATTCTCAACACGATAAAATTATGATCGCACACATGCGCATGCGACACGTGCACGGGCGCTCGGACACGCAAACAAGTACACTAATGCGAACTGCAGCAACAATAACAAGGCTGCGACGATGGTTGAGTTGCTCAGCCGGTTCAGTGAGTTGTCATTTTGCTCAATCCATTAATTGTCTTTTTGCATCATGTTTTCCGAGATAAATACCTAAGCCTCATTATTTACCACAAGCAACCCAGAAGAATTCAAAAGAGTTTTGCAGCAACAATAACAATAACATTGTAAATACTAGGTTTGGACATGGTGTATTCTGGAGGCAGAGGTCAACTGCAATCTGGCCTAAGGGAAACTCAAGCTGGAGATGAGAGGTTGATGCAAAGGCTTGGCATCTTGATTCGTACAATTGTTGGTGGAGTTTGGCTCCAAGCTGTGGCATCGGCAGGTAGGGAGAAGCAAGACGTGGTAGAGGCGGGTAGGAAGAAATTGGCGTGAGCAAGCTATTGGTTTTGCCATGAAAAGATTTTTCTTTCTTCTTTCATGCGTTAATGATTGCAAAGCTTCATGCGCAAATTGCTTCAAACTTTGGCAAATTTCCTTTTTTTCAGGAGCACTGCAATCTTCCTTTCACCCAAAAATGAAAAAAAAATATGAAAAAAGAGATAGCGTGAACCGTGACTTCATTTTACTAGTGTGGACAATACCATGCTATCGAATGGCAATATATAACCGTTTATTTTTTATTTTAAATAATACATACAATCGACAATGAAGACCGTTTGAAGGTATAAAATCGTTTGCTTTGAACTGTCTACATTGTTGGATGGTGTTATACTATCGTTCGACAGTATTAAATCGTTACTGAATGAGCAGCACGAAAATAGATGGTGGATATTTTGAAGTGTGTAATCGTATGGTGCTGGGTAAAATAAAGAGTGGGTAAAAAGAAGCTTGTAATGTGGTGCACTGCTCTTTTTTAATACTAGCGGATATGAGTTTGAGAGCTAGGAGAAGATGGAAAGTGGCAAGAGAAAAACGACAGAAAATGAAATTTGAATGTGAAAAGTACGAACATGGTTTTGCAAAAATACAGGATCCACCTTTTAATTACTTCCATTCCAAATGACCATTCAAGTGATTTAAAGTTTCCGTCGTATCATCATGGGAGTGGCTATATAAATACAAAATTTTGACGCAAATTTAGAAACACAAAATCTCAGCCACTAGATCAACTTGACCTTGCATGAGGAGTGGAATTCAGAGGGCAATATAATGGTTAAGAATTTGTGTCTCTCAATATATATGTCAAAATTTGTATCTAAATAGACTTTCCCTATTAATATATATGTCCATCTTTTTATTCTCTCCTTCGGTCATGCATTGATATTTTGAAACTAAAGGCTGGTTCCATTTAGGTCTAATGAATAAATGTTAAGTAATATAACGGTGAAGGTCCGATAACACGAACACCGCAGTCCAAAATCAAAGGCCGCACAGTTCAAAAATGAGTGTCCAAACACTCGAAAAAGAATATCATTGTGTTCATTGTGTCGATACAAACATAATAACACGCTGAGAAATCATATTTTATCATTCGTGTGAAATTTCATTATTTACATCATATCTATTACCACTACCGTGAATCGATCGTATAAATCGATATAAATGGGGTTAGTGAAAATAAAATTTGACAAAACGAACATCGACGTTTACGTTATAAAATTCTATAAATCAATTTTATATAAATATATTCATACACGACAATTTCAAAACAAATGAATTTTGAATTAAACATTTCTTTTAATTTATCATATTCAAGTTTAACATGCGTATTTTAAATTTATATTTAAAATCAAATTCAAAAGTTTATTATTATTTAAAATAAATCGAATTTCAGTTTATTCCTTGACAACAAAATTTACGGTTCGCTACAATCTTCCCCACCAAAATGTTTTCGCCCTGGAAAACAACACAAAAATATGGCAATTTATATATATTATCAAGTAATCAATTTATACGCATTTAAACTACTTACTTGATTTTTATAAAAATTGGGAGATGATTAATCATAAGTTTGGATAATTTCAGATATATTTCTAAATAGTTCATGCATAAAATCGATGTTTCAACTTGTGTCTTTGTACCTTTTCCTTTTCTTCATTATTTTTAAATTCTTTCTTCATTCTTCTTCCAAATCGCCAATCAAAACCTACTCTCCTCCCCCTCATCTCCCTGAAATCCCCTCCTCTACCCAGTTTCGCTCTTGTGGCTTAATTTGCTCCCGTTTCCTAATCCAAATCCAGTTCCCCAAATTCGACTTATCTCATCTAACGACCACTTCTGCTGCTTTGCCGACCCTAGCATTCCTCCTTTCCATACCCACAATCTTTTGGCTATCCTTGTTGCATAACTCTTGTTCCACCGCTTCTCGCTGAGTTCCTCTCGGTTAAAAATTGTCTTTCAACTAGTTGTAGCCTGCAAATCATCATGACTTACCCATTTAGCCTTAACCCTTCTCTACAGTGGTTTGCAATGTCTCAACTTTTCTTATGCTCTCACTGAAAGGCAAATTGTTTCCTTCCCAGCATGCGGATCGAACAAGCTTCGACGTGCTGGTGATTGCCGCTTGTTCGCTATTTTGACACTAATCCTCTGTAATTTTCGGTCTTTATTTGTTTGGGTTAGGTTGGTTCATTGTGTGTTATTGTCAATGTTTGGGTTTTGTTGAATGTTTCATCTTGAGTTTTTGGTGGTAGTATTTAGGTTGTCTATGTTGTGGTATAGCCTTGTGTGCAGATTTTTAGTGGATTATTTGGAGTGTTTTGTTGTTTGGGTGGGTGAGTTAGGTTGGAAGTTCTTGTTGGTTTTTCTTTGCTTTTGGTTGTTATTACTTGTTGGGTGAAGGGTCTTTTATAGGGATGAGCAGGAAAACCGAAACCGCATAAAATCGATAAAAACCGCATCTTAAAAAACCGCATCGAAGTAAAACCGCAAAACCGATAAAACCGCACCATTAGTATGGTCCGGGTTCGGTTTTCATCCTTTTTCAAACCGCAAAACCGAAACCGCACCGAATGTTACTTATACGTAAATTTTAACGCTACCTTCTCGAATTTAGCTTTAGGCAAATCTGCACGTTCACTTCTTGGAAATTATGGAAGCAAAAGAGAAGCAATACATGCTGCAGCACTCTAACTGCATGGCTATATTGACTCAAGTTGCCAAGATTAATCAGACGTGTTGATGAAAATGTATGATCATAGAAAGGATCTACAAAATAAAACAAAACTAATATTGAACACCTTGAGAAGCTATCAAGACCTACCACCAGACAAAGCTCGTATTAGCTATAGAGGTTAAAAAGAGGCGGTATGCTACTATTGAGTAGTATCTAGAACAAGTTTTACATACTGCTTTCGATCCATCAGCATTATGATTTGGATTACATCCTTTGCCTTGATGTCATTTATAGTAAGATGGTATTAGGATTGGACCGATTGGTCATTATAGTAAATGAGTTTTCATTTGCATGTGAAGATCAATATCACACACTGGACAAATAAAAAAGCCTCTACCTCAGCTTTAAACATTTCATGTGCATCACCATCTAAGGGAACGTTGTTTTTTTGTTAATTGGTTTTGAAGCCGAAAACGCACTTTTAAAAACCGAAACTGCACTTTTAAAACTGAACCGCACCAACGGTTTTTGGTCTGGTTCTGGTTCCTACTTTTGAAAACCACACACTAGCTGTTCCAGATGCGGTTTTAAGTTAAAACCGCACCAAACCGCACCATGCTCATCCCTTGTCTTTTATCATATATATGGCATTTGCTCTGTCAAGTGCCCGTAGAGCATGTGTATTTATCACAGGCTTGCTTTTCTGGTTGCATCCTACGAATGAAATTTTCTCACAAAGTTTTCTTGTGAGATAGGCACCATGCTCATCCCTAGTCTTTTGTCAGTCTAAATCCTATTATAAAATGTATTTGTTACTTTATTGTAATGAAAAAATGTTACAAATCACTATAAAAACCAATCGATTTTACCAAAAAAACCTAAAAATAATAAAAATAAACGCCAATAATGCTATAGTCATCACTATAATCATTTTCAAGCGACTGAAGTGGGATCCTACTAGTATTTATTACAAACAAAATTTAGTACATTTGTTAGCTATAAGCATGCCTAAATTTCTAGGTACTCAATAGTCCAGTCTTAAACATCATGGAAAAAACTTGATTTTTTTTCAAACAAAAGATATTCAAAATTTTACAAATGTATATATCATAAATAATATCTTTTAAATAATTTCTTTATTATAAAACTTCAAATTGGGAATTTATATATATATATAACTCTCTCTTTTATCTTATATCACTGAATTTATATACCTCGGAAATTTATGTATATCCACTTTATGTCAATTATTAATACATCTCAAAATTCAAATATATAAATTTAACAATGGTTCATCTTATAAATTTTCTTACTTAGCACAAGATGAATTTCATTCACAAAACAAAATTTTATCATACAAATACTTATAATAATGTAAATATATTTGAAAATAATTATTAACATCATTACTTATTCCTAGTTCCAAAAAAAAATACTAGTTCAAAAAACATTCGTTACTTATTCTTATGTGGATGATTATTTCAGTTATCAAATCTATTACTTGGAATCTTTTACAAAATTCTTTTTAATAGAGGAGGAGAACATAACAATTTATATGAAATTACCTTCTTATAAAACCAACATGTAATATATACTCATTTATTTTATCTATATTTTGATTCAGTCATTTATTCTAATATGACTAACTTATATTACAATAAGCATTCAAATTTGTTTAGTTATTTGATTCATACCTTTAATCTATCTTAAAGGTTGCAATTTTCTTTCCATCTGTAGTGGATATCCGATCTTAATTTTTTGAGAACATGTTTTTTAAATTAATATTACGTATACTAATAAATAAGTAAACATACTAAATAAATTTATGTTCAGTTCAACTTTATTAATTAATATTCAAACCAATATTATTCTTGGCTACCATTCATGTTGCCAAGTTTAAATTATTTATTTCCAACTTTTGCTAAACTCAAATTAATTTCACAATGGATAAAATTCAAATTCAAATAAGCAACATCAATTTAGCACTTTGTAAACCATGTCTTAAAATTAATGCTTACATACATTATCGATACAAAATCCAATTAGTTTTCATAAATTGTTCTTAATTTGATATATATTCTTTAAAATCATTATCTTTAGTAAATTCACATCCACATAAAATGGAATTTTATAATTTTTACATATCCTTCTTGAATTTAGATCAGTATTACAAATATATTTACTTGAAATCAAATTAGTATTTCATCCATATTTTACTAAAAATCGTGTTAACAATTTAGAAATATCATACTTATGAAATCTATTCAATATTATATATATATATCACGAAACTCTTATTACTTCACAACCATTGCATATTTTATATACAACTTATTGATTCAACAACCTTTAAACAAAATTCTTAAACTTTTGTTTTAGATAACCATGAACTATGTTTTGCTTATATTTTCCATTATGTAAACTTAATACAAAACAAGATTATAAATCTTATTTATTTATTTAATATAGTATCTATAAATTTCTTAAATATATAGATCTTTTACTAATTCCTTTAAAAAATTGTTTATTAAATGTTGCGACATTCTCTAAGAAAATTATTCCACAAGTAACTTTCAAAACACTTTATTTCAAATCAATCGTTATAAACTAAGCGATTAGTATCTTAGTTATTAAAACATTCATATTTCATATTTTCTAACTTCTTCTTTGTTAATCCCCAATATAATTTATACTTATAATATCCTTTATTACTTATTTTGTTATGGAATATATTAAATTTAGAATATGCGTTAATAGCTAAACTAAGAAAAGAATGTAATAAAAGAGGATCTATAAAGAATGGAGAACTTATACAAAATAAATTTGAAAATGTTAGATATTCTAAAAACCATTTGTTATATTTGAAATACACTATCTCAAGGATGATTCTACCCATTTTGGGATAATATTTACCCTATCTCTAATAAGTTTACCCCATAAGCTTAGGTGTTTAGTCAATCTGGCTCTAAAACCAACTGTGATAAGCCACCCTTTAAAACAACATAACTTGCTCAAAATGGTAGATAATAAATAGGATAAAATAAAATCAATCACAGAGACACAGAAAAAATAAAACTCATAATCTTGTATCAAAAATAAAAAAAATACACAAGTAATTCATATATTACATTTTCTCTTTTAAATAAAACAAGTGGAAATAACATAAGCGCGATAACTTCTTAATTAAACCTTTGAACTAGCTAGAAATAAATAGAGTCTCCAACTAAGTCTTTGCTTCCAATAAGAAATTCTTAACTAAAAACTCATGGCTGACTTCAGCATGATGAAAAACATAACACTCAAGTTAGAATAAGATTCTCATGTAAATCAATAACAATGCGCGTAGTAGCTTAAGAGAAGTTATCGGTTCTTTTCCATGTCCTAAGGATCCGTTAGACTATAACAATATAAACTACAATAGAAAATGTCTATCAATAAAATAAATATCAAAATAACATTAAGGATTTACACCGATCCTCCTTAACACATTTTTAAAGAATTATAGTCTATGCAGGTCCTATAATATAACCAGTAACGTCGATAGCCAGTGAGTCCCTAATCAGTACAGTACTAAGCCAAATTCGTAATGGAATCATAAAAAGATAAATATGACGAAGTATGTGAGGCAATGCTTAAGATATGATTCTATTAGTTTACCCTTTTAGGTTGGTCGTAACCTATATGTGGCCAACCGCGTCCAACACCCTCAATCAAATCAAGATGCATCAGTCGGATCTCAAAACAAGTGACTATACAAGAAGTGTGTCTGGTAGAAGTAGCTAACCTCATTCGTCAGACGTTGGCTCTAATTTTAGTCATTTTAATTGATCGACGCTAATCTATGAATTAGAAAAGCGCGACATTTGTAATAAATTCTGCAAGCATACAGGTGTGTAGCATACAGGTCGAACACAGGGAGGTGAATTAAATCAAATTATTTATCTAATCTCTTGGGCGAGTTAGACGATTTTCGAGGTTGGTTTTTGAAAATAATAAAAATTGAAACTGTGATCCAACTCAGAACAAATCTAATTGAACCGACGGTCAAATCAAAATTATCAATTGGGAATTAAAATGCAAAACAGAAATAAAATGCAGAAAGTAAAATTGCAGGAAAAGAAGAACAACAAAAAGTAAATTAGGATTGTCGTTGAAACTAATCAAACGACTAATCACTAACAAAAAGTGTAAAATACAATTGGTGTTTACCGAATCTAATCGTGTAGACAACACTAATCGCTAAGAAAATAGAAAAATGCTAGAAAATAAAAGAAGAAAAAGAACTTTTATTAATGGAGTGATGGAATAGAAAATAGGATGGTGGCTACAATGATATTACAAGGGTATATATAGGGTAGATAGCCAAACCCTAACCCTAACCCTAATGATAAATGGGCCTGGTCATTACATCACTAATTAGTTTACAATGAGAAACATAAATGGGCCTTTGATAAATAAAGCAAATTTGGGCCTTTTCTCTTTTCCTCTTGTTTCCTTGACACTTCTTCATTGATTTGT
The DNA here is from genome assembly GCA_030737875.1 of Allium sativum. Lineage (NCBI taxonomy): Eukaryota > Viridiplantae > Streptophyta > Magnoliopsida > Asparagales > Amaryllidaceae > Allium > Allium sativum. The sequence goes on from CM060916.1 coordinate 823,504,168, forward strand.
GATGTGCAAAGCCTTGTTGTCAATCCTTTTTTTTGTCCAACAGCAACTAGATGTGAGATCTTTATCTACAATTCTTCAAAATGTAAATATATATCAATTTCGTCTCTATTTCTCTACTTTCCTGGTTGCATGCGGGCTGGGTTGGAATATCTGTAAAAGTAACAAAACAATACCCAAGTAATATTTATTTATATACAAAAGATAATATATAAGAGCATAAAATAAACACATTTCTATGTCAATCAAATACCCCCACACTTATCTTTTACTCGTCCTCGAGTAAAAAGAAAATGGAAAACTAACTAGATAGGTCACACTTTCGTAGGAAACACGATTGCATTGAGCGCATGCAACAAGCCGTTAAACCTCTAGGTGTCCCTAGTAGGACGAGTGGTGTCTCGTGAGGGTTTTCAGCGGATACTACCCACAAAATCCAAATGTAGTATGCTATGATTCTAATGAAACTACATGAATGCAATGGACATATGCAAATAAAAACGAAAGATGAAAACACGACTTATTTCATGAAGGTGGTACAACAAATTAAGTTAATAATTTCTAATCAGTTGATTTTATTTTAGATACCTCGACTTGTCACAAATTTTCAATATAAATCAAGTTTTCAAATGTTAAATTCCAGTTTGGCCAGTTAGTTCGGTTGATAACATAGTGCAGCCATGAAATAAATTCTTAGTTTGCTTGGCACAGTTTGCAAAGTGGTATTCTAATTTTCTCATGTATGGCTAGTCAAATCAATAAGGTCAAGAAGTGTTTGGGCATCATCGCTTATTCTTTATTCTATAAAATTTTAAAATTTATGATTAAGTACATACACCTAACTAAAAAGACCAAGGTTTACCACCCATGCACTGCCTCGCGGACTAACGGAGAGTGGGTAAAGAGCTTGGCGGATTGTGCAGGCCGACTTTGACTTTGTCAACAACGTGTCGGTAATCCTTAGGTGTCTAATCTCATAAAATGAGACCAAGATTTTCCAACGCTGACTTTGTCAACAACGTGTCGGATAGAGCTTGGCGGGTTTGCACACCAACGCTCGATATACAAGCAATGTTGGATACCCTTGGAATATTATTATTATTATTGAAAATATAAGCACAAAAGAGAGTTACGCGAATTCAACTTGACACAACTTAGTTTTAAAGATTTGAAAAGCCAATATAAGTATTTTAAGTCCTCCACTTATTTAAACAAAGTCTACAATATAGAAACGATTTCATGGCCATCACCTAAGAATCTCCCTATGTACCGGTTACACTATTATCCCTCAAAATTAACTTTTCATTATATTTCTTATTCGATCTAAGTTGAGAGAAAAAAATACTATCAACTGGCTAAAAATTGTAAACTTATTTTGTTGTATCAACTGAAAATGAGTCGTATTTTCCAAAAAAAAAAAATTATGGTATGTTACTACAATCTAAAATGTATGATGGTCCTACTTAAATGGCTGAAAATAAAAAGAAATAAAAACAAAGAAAAATGAAAATGGATGAAATGCAGACTCCCCCCCCACTTGAACTAAACAGTGTCCACACTGTAACGTTTCCTAAATTTGAAAGATTGTACCCAAAGATGGATTAAATGTAAAATGACTTGTAAAATGAAATGCAATCTAACTATATGTAAGAATGAATCATATGTACAATGATATATGTGTTTGCGATGCATGCGACGCAAAGAATTCCACCAAATTTTCCCCCCATACTTGGTTCTAGCCCTATGAGTCCCATTCCCACTATGTCTAGGCGTGTTTTCTAATAAGCAAAGGTTTTTGAAAACCATCTCATCTTTAAACCTAGATTTATAGTCCAGCAAATGAATGTTCAAGGTCGTCCTAACATGAAGTTTTTCAATCAAACTAACATTCCAAAAATAGCTCATGTGTTCAACAAATTTATCAGTGTAATTTTTCAAAAAATTGTGATCGCACATAAATTCAGTGAAATTTGAAATCTGAGTGTTGTTCAACACTATGTGATCACATTTTTCATCATTAACTGATAATGTATTTTCGACACTGACAATTTCAAGTTCATTTGAAATCTCAAAATTTTCAAACTTGGATTCGTGACCTAATTCTGTTTCATCCTCATTCGGCAACTCCTCTTCATTCAATCCAAAAAATTCATGTTCATTGAAATTCTTCTCCAACTCTGAGTTTTTGAAAAATTCAACATTATCATTTTGTTCAACTTCTAGAATTTCAAGTTTTTCACATCCTGAAAGAGGAAGGTCAAAATCTAAGCTTAAATCTTTTTTCTGAAAAGAGTTGAAGTCCAAATCATTTGTTGAATTTTGAAAATCTTCATCAAGATGATTATTCTCAATTTCCAAAGTCGTTATTTGAAAATTTTCAATGTCAGTAGAAATTGGATTATTTTCTGATTCAATGCTCATTTGATTTTGTTGCTCTTGTTGTTCTTTAAAAGATTTCATTAAGCAAAGGAGTTCATCAAGCTTTCTATCTTTTTCATCAAGCTGTCTATCTTGGTTTTCTACCCTCTCTCTGAGAATGTTAAGATGATATTCTTCAGAATCGTTGATTTGAAAGCTCTCGTTTTGGATTTCTTGATTCTCAAAATTATAGTCCACATCAATTTCACGATCAATATCATTCCCAGTGTGGTGGTTGTTTGAATCTTCAGAAAAATGACAATGATATTGGAAATCATTTTGATTTTGAAAATTAGGGTCATAACCAAAACTGTTGAAATTCGATGGAAAATTGAAATTTTGGTTATTTTCAAGATGTTGATATGGGTTGTAATTTTGAAAATTTTGATCGATTTGAAAATCATTTTCAAAATTATTTTCGAATTGATTTCCAACCCCATGTTGATCAAAGGTACGTTGCGATTCAAAACCGTTTTGATGTGGATGTGGCCCATAATCGAAGTTATTGAAATTTAAATTGAAATCGTCGTTTCGATTATATCTATGATTTTGAAAATGTTGGTCAATTGGAAAATTTTGAAAATTGGCATCGGGCTCACGAAATTTTGGGAAATCTTGCTTCATGAGTTGTATTTCATGCTCATACTCTTCAAGAGGACGTCTACTCCGACTATTATCCCACATTTCTCTCAGGGTTTTTTTTGAATTAGACATTTGAATGAAGTCAGGGTAAGACATAAATTATTCCTATTTCAAAATAATATAAAAGAATGAGTTGTGCTCTATTAATTAACTGACTCAATTGGAAGGGGGAAGATGGTCTTATGGCCGTTCACGTATAGTATAAAACTAAGGGATACGACCAATGTTTTACGGGTAGTATGCAACCTCTTTTGCTAATAGTTCAATAAATTGAACTACTATATATCCGCGATCCAATTATATGAGACAATCAACTTCACAAAACACCACTTTTCAATTATATTATTTTGAAAATCAAATCAAGTTTTATTATTGAAAAACGACGAGCGTGATGATTTTATTTATGGAAAATAATTCCTAACTAAACAGATTAAGAAAAATTCAATCACAGAACAGTCACAGAACAATAGCAGAATAAAAAAATTGTACAAGCAAGCCGCTGCCCCTGCAGAAGATTTTTACACACAATTTCTATATTTTTTCTTTGCAGCAAAGCACCTGTAGAGTTTAGAAAATATTACAGCGGTGTATGGCAATCTGTCCAGAAAAATTGAGCAGTATTAATGATTGAAATCCATTATTTGCAAATCCGTTGACCTTTGAATCCTTGTTCGTTGCTTGAATTCCTTCCTTCCTTTGGCCTTTGATTTGAATTTCACCTCTTCTTCTTCTTCTTTTTTGAGAGAGAGAGAGAGAGAAAGGTAGCAAAATCAACAAAAGAAATAAAAGAGAGAAAAGAAAAAAATTATGAAGGAGAGAGCTGGAAAGAAATAAATGAAATAATGGAAAGAGAGATTGTAGGAGGTGAATGAGAAATGCAATTGGAAAGAAATAAATAAAAAGAAAAGAATGCAGTTTTTTTATTATTATTTTTTTGAAAATTTGAACAAGAAGAAAGGGAAAGAAATGAATGAGAAAAGAAAAACAAAAAAGGGAAAAAAATGAAAAAAGGAAGGAAATAAGGAAAAAAAACAAGGTTTTTTGAGTAGAGAGGAAGGGTAGAAGGAATGGAGGAAAGAAATAAAAGCAGACAAAAACAAGAAAGAAATCAATGTAGACAGAGAAGAAAATGCAAAAGTTTTTTTTTTTTTTTTAGAAAATTGTAGACAAAAGTTGGAAACAAATAAAAAGAAAAGGAAAGAGAAAAGAAAAATGTGAAAATCAACAAGGTGGTAGAAAGATGGAAAGAAAGATTAGAGGAAGTGAGAGAGAGTTGTAATTAGAAAGCAATCGATTAAAAAATGCAAGTTTTTTTTTTTGGTTATTGTTGTAAAAGAATGGAAACCAGTGTATTGACAATTGGAAAGAAGTAAAAGGAAGGAAGGAATAAATGGAAACCAATTAAAGAAAATTTGGAAAATTAAATGTACAACAATAATGAACAATAAAAATAAAGTAAAAATTGGTAAGAAGGAATAGATGAAGAGGGAAAGAAAAAAAGAAATATAAAAGGAAAAACAAAAATGAAAAGGAAAAAAAATCAAGAGAATTTGGCAAGTTCTATTTTTTTTTTATTATTATTTGTCTAAAGTAGGAATGAATTTGCAAGAGGGAAACAAATAAATGAAAGAAAGGGGAAAGAGGTTGAAAACAGGAAAGAAACAAAAGAAAAATGGCAAGTTTTTTTTTTTGAACTTGTAAAAGAAGAATGAGAAGTAATTGTATTGAAAATTGGAAAGGATAAATAAAGACGAAAGAAATCAAAAGTGGATTTTTTTTTTGAAAAGAAAGGAAATTTGTAAGAGAAGAAAAGAAATCAAATGTATTGAGAACAAGAAGGACAAAAGAAGAAAGGAATTTTTTTTTAAAAGAGGAATCTTTTTTTTTTTTGAAATTTGTAAAAATAAAAAGAATGTAGATGATTGGAAAGATGGAAAGAATAAAGGAAAACTGAAAGTTGTTTTTTTTTTGAGAGTTGTACAGAAGAAGAAAAAAATGTACAAGGAAAGGAAAGAAATAGATGGGAGAAGGGGAAACAAACTAAACAAAAATTGGCATGATTTTTTTTTCTTGATCTAGATGATTACAGTATATAATACCAAATCAATCAGTCAAGATTTTTTTTTCCTATATCTATACACAAGAAAACAAATATTTTTTTTTATTTGGCAATTTTTTAATTAAAAAAAATGTATTGAAAACAGAGAAGGGGATAGAGAAAGGAGAAATAGATGAGAGAGAAAAAAGAAAGAATTTAAACAGAATTTGACAAGATTTTTTTGTTTGTTTTTTAGGGAAAGAAATCAAATTGTAAAAAGAAGGTCAGGAGGGAAAGAAATTTGACAATTAAGGCAGAGGAAAGATAGAAAGAAATTTGAGAAAAATGGTAATTTTTTTTCTCTTGCTTAATGGATGATAACACCAATAGAATTGATATACCAAATCATTAATCAAGATTTTATATATATACACAGAAGAAAATAAAATAAAAAATAAAATAAAAGCTAACACGAATCAAAAATTAAATAAATAATAAAATTTAATCGTTACCTCCCCGGCAACGGCGCCAAAAACTTGATCGACGCTAATCTATGAATTAGAAAAGCGCGACATTTGTAATAAATTCTACAAGCATACAGGTGTGTAGCATACAGGTCGAACACAGGGAGGTGAATTAAATCAAATTATTTATCTAATCTCTTGGGCGAGTTAGACGATTTTCGAGGTTGGTTTTTGAAAATAATAAAAATTGAAACTGTGATCCAACTCAGAACAAATCTAATTGAACCGACGGTCAAATCACAATTATCAATTGGGAATTAAAATGCAAAACAGAAATAAAATGCAGAAAGTAAAATTGCAGGAAAAGAAGAACAACAAAAGGTAAATTAGGATTGTCGTTGAAACTAATCAAACGACTAATCACTAACAAAAAGTGTAAAATACAATTGGTGTTCTACCGAATCTAATCGTGTAGACAACACTAATCGCTAAGAAAATAGAAAAATGCTAGAAAATAAAAGAAGAAAAAGAACTTTTATTAATGGAGTGATGGAATAGAAAATAGGATGGTGGCTACAATGATATTACAAGGGTATATATAGGGTAGATAGCCAAACCCTAACCCTAACCCTAATGATAAATGGGCCTGGTCATTACATCACTAATTAGTTTACAATGAGAAACATAAATGGGTCTTTGATAAATAAAGCAAATTTGGGCCTTTTCTCTTTTCCTCTTGTTTCCTTGACACTTCTTCATTGATTTGTGATGTGCAAAGCCTTGTTGTCAATCCTTTTTTTTTGTCCAACAACAACTAGATGTGAGATCTTTATCTACAATTCTTCAAAATGTAAATATATATCAATTTCATCTCTATTTCTCTACTTTCCTGGTTGCATGCGGGCTGGGTTGGAATATCTGTAAAAGTAACAAAACAATACCCAAGTAATATTTATTTATATACAAAAGATAAGATATAAGAGCATAAAATAAACACATTTCTATGTCAATCATTAATTACGAAACAAGTGTCAATTCTATCAACCATCGTTCTTTTACTTCATTCCAGTAAATGTTCGCAAAATCAACCACCTCATTCTCAAACATCCTCCACATACATAGTTGTTAAAGTGGTTTCATAGTTGACAGAGTAAGCCAATATCTATCCCAAGTCTCTTTAACAACCAATTGCCATTTTATATATCGTGGTAATATATGTTTATATAAAACCTCATATTCCATGTCATGAATCGATTTTTTTCGATTCTCGATTTCATATTATTATTTTCTTAAATCAATTCAGTATTAAATTCATAATACAAATTCATTCATATCATAAATTAGTTCATTATCAAAATTCAAATTCCAATTTTAGACTTTCATGTCACAATCATCATTATTCAATGAAATTTTATATCTAAACATTTTGGGCTCAACAGTTTAGATTGGAAATAAATTTCCTATTTGGATAGTTCGTATATATATATATATGCATATATATTGATTTATAGAATATTATGGAAATATATTGTAACACCCTGTATTTTCTATGTTTATTAAAGTAATGTATTAAAGAATACTTAATTGTAAAAGTAAGAATTAAGGGAAACAGGTTATGCCATTGCGTTCGTCTCGGAATTCTGCTTGAGATAGAGTCCGAGTTTGCGTAAACGGACTCTGTATGTAGAAGTTATGGAGTTCAGAAGATTTCATGTTAAATCAGAAATTAAATATAAATAATAATTAAATTGAAAAAGCAGTTCGAATTTCAAAATCACGTAAATCAACTGGGCGGGAAAATTCCCGCCCATAGGGGTCGACTCCCCCCGGAAGGTCGACATAGGTGTCGACCCCCCAAGAGGGGTGTCGACCCCCATATAGGGGTCGACCCCCTCGCCCAGATCCAAACAGTGACAATTTTCTGATCTGTTGCTGAGTCACTAGAGCATAGGTGGCAATTTCTGGATAGCTCTATCTAGTCTGGACGGTTCTGATTGCTCCTAGGTTGATCTAACGGCTCACATAAGTCTAAACCTCTATCAAAGCAACCCCAATCCTCAACCCTAAATCACACAATTTCATTCCAAGGAGCCACCAAGCTATCCATGGTCAACCTTGCATAGCCACCATTCTTCTCCAACTAGGAAGCAAACTATAAAGCAAGTTAGAAGCTACGAATCAAAATCAAATCCAAACTAGTAAAGAAGAACATCAAATCTAACGTCTACATCAAAAGATAGCTAATCAAATTCAGAAATCATATCCCATAATTCAAACCGTTCTGTGATTTGTAAGTTCAAGTTACTTTCAGATGTGAATTCTTAATTTAATTGTGATTCTTACATTGTAATAAATTTGAATCTGAGATTATGCCTATTTCTATCAGTCTTTCTATATCCTTTGGATCTATTGATATTATTATGTCCATTCTTTGTCTCTTCTTTCCTTCTTCCCTTTTGTTTTATAGCCAGGCTACTGTGAGCCTGAGCCAAATCTCATAAGAGATGAACGTACGTTGGGAAAAATTGAGCATAATATATGATTTTGACATGGCCAGCGCTAAAATTGGGAAAAGTATTAAATTATGTATAATTGGGCATAACTGATTTGTAACGGATTTGAGGACATAACACATGTTGTATTTAAAACATAAAATGTATCGAACATACGGCTTGATATTTGAGGCATAAAGTATATTGGACATATGACTTGGGATTTGGGGCGTAAATTAAACTGTAAACATGTAAGCCATAGTACATGTTGTGGTTTAAGACCTAAAATTGGGACATATATATATATATATATATATGATAGTTTATGACTTGGAAGAAGGAGATTATTGTGTATAGTGATGTATGGCTTAGGCGTGAAAACCTATAGTAAGATAGAGATAACTGTTAAATGTGAGCACGCCTAAATTGGGATTTTGGGTAATTGGCATGCACTGTAATTAAAGGCTATAATTTGGCATAGTTTACACTATGAATCATGATTGGGGGTTTTTGGAGAATATTTTGTACGATGCAATATGACTAAACATTAGGGCATGTGTTATATCGTAATTTTTAGGGCATGACTATTATTGCAAATTTGGGAAGATTGGGTGTAATCTATGTTGTAACTTGAACTAGAATTTGTGGGGCATAACTTGTAATTAGCTTTGTTGAGGTATAACTTGAGAATTGGAACATGACTAGTTTTGTGAATTTGGGATAATTAGCATATAAAATCTAGACTTGGACATATATGGTAAATATGCTAAAAGATAAACATGCCTAACCCGAGGTTTGATTGAGTTGCAGTGTAAAACTGCCCGGAACCGCCCGACACATCCAGTAACCGCAACCACACCTATCTAATGTGAGAGTTTAGTGCATCATGCCCAAGAAAAACCCAAGGTTAGATTGAGTTATGGTGTAAAACTGCCCAGAACCTCCCGCCACATCCAGTAACCGCAACAACATAGATCTAATGTGAGAGGTTGGTGCATTAATAAATTGATTAATGCTAATGAACAAGACATGTTAAGAATGGTCGGGTTAAGTTAACTAAGGCAACACTTAACCGTTACAACATGTTAATTAGACAAGAAGATGGGGTTAAGTAAATTTAGAACACTTAACCATTATAATATGTTAATTAGACAAGAAGGTGAGATTAAGTAAATTTAGAACACTTAACGTTATAACATGTTAATTAGACAAGTGAGCAAGGTTAAGTTAACCAATACAACAGATGAATGAGAAGGGTAAAGTTAATAAGAAACACTTAACCAATATGACATGATGAATGGGTAGGGTTAAGTTAAAACAAGAGAGCAACACTTAACCAATATAATAAGAAGCGAGGAGGGGTTAAGTTAACACAAGAAGGCAACACTTAACCAATGTAACACGACAAGTGGGTGGGTTAAGTTAACTTGAATTGATTGATGACACTTAACCAACACATCATGATGAATGCGTGGGATTAAGTTAATAAAAATCACTTAACCAATGTAACTTGATGAACGAATGGGGTAAAGTTAATGGGAAATACTTAACCAATATAACTTAATGAATGGACGGGGTTAAGTTAATATGAGACACTTAACCAACATGACATGATGAGTAGGTGGGTTAAGTTAACATGAATGGACAACACTTAACCAATATGACATAATGCATGGGAGGGTTAAGTACATATCGAGTTGGTGGGTAATATTTGTAAATATAGGCCCACAAACTTAATTATTAAGTAAACATGTTTGAATCAATGGGAGGGTTAAATACATATCGGGTTGGTGGGTAATATTAGTAAATATAGGCCCACAAACTTAACCAGTAAGAAACCCTAGTAACGGAGACCCATTTCAGCAGTAACCCACATAAATGTATCAAGGTACCCTGAAAATAGGCAGAGTGGGGCACGATTACTGGGTTGATTATAAGCGGTCAAAATTGCGGCAGGGGTACGTCAGTGTAGGTTCCGATGGATTACTGGCATGCACGTACTTCGGAGTGGGAAAAAGCAGGCACTAGGTACCAGTAGTTGTACACTGTGCATCTTGAATCGTATCGGGTTGCTATCAAAAGGATTGATACACCTTATGGTGGGACCAGCACAGGGTATCTACACGCAAGAGAGGGCCGATTGACATGGACACAAGGAAAATTAATACGAGTAAGGAGCCGATCAATAGGGTAGTTAGGTTACATCTAACATCTTCATGGCAATAAGGCCGATTGAGGTAAGATCCTCATACTAGATGTACACCTAAGGCTACCATAATTGCGGGGATTGGGATCATGTTATCATATTACCATTTTATACAGATTACTAGTTGGGACACTAGTTAGGTGGTGCAAAGATATAAAAATCAGAATAACAAGGTAGTAGCGAAGCAGAGAAAGAGTAGAAGCGCATTTAGTTTATCTTGTCTTATCATATCTTGTGCTAGTCTTATGTTATCTTGTCAGCCTTGTTATCACGGTATTGTCTTACATTCAGTTTATTCATGTCATGATGCTTTTTCCTATTTACATGCTGAAAGTCACTGGACTTACCAGACTTATGTCTGATCTAGTTTGTTTCGCCTCTTTTCTTCTGGTTCCCCCCAGGTAGTCAGGGAGGGAACAACTCAACTTAGTTTGGACCGTTTCTCTTTCCAAGCTTGAAGATTAGTCGATGTATTGCTCTGGACTCTCTTTTCCACTGCTATGGTTGGCTCATGTTTTACTGGGGAATATCATTGTCATTTTATGCTTCTTATACATTTGGAAGTTTTTGAATCAAGACAGAAGTTTTATATAATTCTTTTAAGTATGATTGAATCAATTGCTGTAAAAACTTGACTTAACTACGTTGTTTATAAAATGACTTTATTTTTCCACTACTTTATTTGTCTGTCTTGTAATTTATCTGCATCTTTTACCTAAAATGCTCCACCGAAGTTAAGGCAATCCCTTTGTGAGTGACCTTAACGGAGGTGGGGTGTTTCATATATAGTGTAAGGAAAGTAGTTTTTTAATATAAAATAATACTAATTTTTTGAGATAATATAAATATAATATGTTGGGGTAAACAAATAATTTCCTTTTATACCAATAGAACCCAGTGCAAAATTTCAAAATCCACTTTAATCAATTATCAATTTCTTGTTCCAATCCGAAATTAATTTTCAATCTTTTCAATTCACCATTAAAAGTAAAATCAAAAATCAAATTTACCAATGTAAAAATCAGCGTCAAATTTAGGGAATCAAATTTTTATTTACATATTAAACATATTTCATTAAATATTTTTCAACTTAAATTTCAAATTCCAAATCATATTCCATTATACTGATTTCAAACTTTAATGATCTGGAATTTTTGCGTGGCTAAATGATTAATTTAGTGATTAAATAAATTAAATTTGAATTACTATAAGTAAATAAAAATAAGTTGTTTAGAATTATAAAATGTAGTTGGAAAATATATTGTCTAAATATATTAGTTATTTATTTTAAATGGTGAAGTGTACATTGTAATATGGTCACACATATAACCGTTACAAAGTAGAAACCCTTTAGAAGTGTTACAAAAATGTGGCTATGTTATAGGTGAATACCATGTGCATGTGTCCATGGTTTCATTTTGGTAAGGACAAGTGTTCTCTTATGTGTCCTTACCTCCTTTACCTTCTTTTGCTATATAAGGGAGGCATTCCCTTCATTTTTCATTCATTCCATTCATTCTCTCGTTTTCTTATTCTTCTTAAAGCTTGTAGCCATGACTTCCATGGCATGAAAGCAATCTTCCACCTTTTTTTCTTTTTCTCCTCCTCCTCCACAAAATTCGGCCTTAGTCTCGTTTCCTCCTCTTCTCCATTCGACCTTCCCTCTACTTGCGCCACCCACCTCCCCCTAAAATGACCCCACCACGACCTCTTCCCCTCACCACCCATGGGCTCACCTCCTACCCCTCTCGCGCCATCCCTTGCCAAAGTTGCGCCACCCCATCACCATCACCAAATCCATTTCGGCCTCCTCAAAGTAGAAATATATATATATTTAGTAATAATAGAAATATTATTATTGTTAAAGACGGTGAAGATTGAAAGTTAGTTAGTAGTCGTCCGGTATAGCTAGGTAGATCTACGGTAAAGATTAGTGGTGTGGAACTCACAGTGAGAAGCTCTACACTTATATTTGTTTCTTATGTTTATCATGGATGATGGATGTTAATAGATAGCTAATTAACTATTAATGTAACACCCCGGAATTTCGGACAAGTCAAAATTATCGAAAAACCCATGCGTCCAAAAACAAATAATAACAACTACCATCATATTGTATAATTATATCAGTAATGCACTGGTATAATTTAAATAAATTCCATTTAATAAATATTCATCTAATTCACAAGGTAGGCTCAAATGCGAATTAAACTCAATTACCATAAATCGACTATTATGCGACTCTAGTGAGATGGTCATCGATATTCATTCCTGCACACTTGATAAACACGTTAGCATGACATAAATGATAACACATAAAATATGCACCAACATAAGATGCAATAACAAGTAATAAAAAATATTTTTATTAATATAGCAGCTGCATCCTACCACTTGTGACTGCCTACGTATCTTTATCTAATTGGATAAGCAATTAGATACAGGATCAAGCCGACGTAGTTCTTCTTTACTCAAAACATTAAAATCATTATTTGCTTTCAGAATACTCATTATATCATGTAGAGATTCTCAAAAGTAATCTTAAATTATTTTTCTTTAATATTAAATAAAATTCTAAATTATTTATAAACTCAAATAATTTCAAATTAAATTTTGAAATTAACCATCCCGTCCATCGTATCAGTCAGGGATAGCCAGGGAGAGCAGGAAACTATATTTTCCAAACCCAATCCTAGACACTATTCTCTCTATCACCCTAAAATGTTCTAGTCTTTTATTTTGAAAGAAATCTATATGTCTCTCATAGAATTTCCTTTCAAAAGCAAAACATCTTTTATTTTAAATACTATCATCCTAATTATGCAAAAATTCCTTCATAATCAATTTTCAAACCACCTTTATATTTCTCTAACGTATGTTTGGAAAGATCTTCAAAGATTGAACTAAAATAGTTAAGTTTAACACCATTCATTATCTCATTAAAACAGAAAACACACCCATTTATACCTCGTTTAAAGCACTAATCATACCTCGTTTAACCACATATTATTCATGCCTCGACTGAATAGTATTCATACCTCGTTTACACATTATTTATACCTTGTTCAAACACTAATCATACCTCGTTTAAACACTAATCATAAATGTCCTCAATCATCAGTCGTATATGTTGGTTGCTTGTTAAACCAAAATCGCAACCAATATAGTATGTTAAAGTCATATGCATCTTTAAATTAAAACATAAGCTTATGAAATAATAATGGATTAGATGATGAATATACTTACAGTATTTCTCGCTATCTTCATCAAGGATCTCATAGAACATCATATTGTACTTACCATCATTCCAAAGTAATCATTTATTTTCCTCGAATCACCGAAATTCGTCGACACGTTTTGACTCGCCTTTGCTTTGATTTAACATGCTCGATTTTATCAATTTGTTTATGATACTATAAGGAAACTCAAGTCCAAATTTGGGAGAATTTGGAATAGTTTACCATGATTTTATACTCGAATCATCTATAACAGTGTTTGTCATGCTATGAAAAGCTCTACTCATTTTAAAATACTTCATAGTCCATTTAGAGAAAAGACAGCACTTCCAGAGATGCTATGACAAGTTCGGGGTTGTGTATAACGGTTTTAGACCAAAAACAGCTTACTACACCGTTTCTGGAACGCTATGGAAAGTTCTGGATAGTTTTTAGGCTTAAAACAGCTATTACAACGTTTCAGGAGCGCTATGAAAAGTTATGGGTAGTTTATAATCATTTTAAACTAAAATTAGCTACTACAACATTTCTGGGCGCTATAAAAACGTTTTGGCTTGGTTCCATGCTTGATTATTAGTTCAAAGATAAGATAGCGCTTTCAAATGCTATAAAAAGTGCCAAAACTCAGATTTTCCACCTATTTTTGGGTAAAAAATTTGACGTTGTTTCTCTTTGATAAAAATAGTTTTTGACTCTAAATTTTCTATAGTAATAAGCTCTCTTTTTCTACTTAATTATCATCAAAAGAAAACCTCAAAATATTTTATCAATTTAATAGATAAAATCAAACATCATGAGACATTTTTAACATGTCCATTTCGGGCTGATTTTTACCTCACCTTGCATCCAGTTTTTAGGTACGCAAATAGCCAAATTAAAAGAAAGTGGCCGAGGACAAAGTTGTAGCCATTTGAATTAGATTTCCAAATTGATAGATAAATCAAAATTTCATTAAGAATTGCAAAATTTATGCGCAAAATACCGAACATCATTTTTAGGGTTTCAAGTCCAATTATTCATTCATGAATTTCTCAGCTTTTCGTCAAAATATGAAATGAACACATGAATTTAAATAATTTTTTCTTACCTTTTACTTGTGCCTTGATCTTGTATTTACCCTCTAGGCATCTCCCAAACCTCTCTTCTTTTTCTTATCTTGGTTTTATGTTTGTGAATGCATGAAAAAGAATGAATCTTTCCACCCTTTATATAGTAATTTTCAAGGCTAGTTTGGTAATTTGGTTTTGGACACTTGTCCTCCTTATCTTCATGCAAACTGTAAGATGATGACACATGCCTACTTAGGTGTCCTAAGATGTTTCTACACATGGACACCTAAGAGGGTTATGTGTCCTTATCTTTTTTTTCTTATCTTTTTCTTTTAGCTTACATGATAAGCTTCTTATTTTAAATTTATTTTTCCTAACATGAATAAATTTATTCATGTTTAACAACTATGCTTTAGGATGTAGACACATGTCTACTTAGGTGTCTTTAGATTTTTCTACACATGGACACCTAATATGGTTATGTGTCATTAAAATATTTACTTACAAGACATGTGTTTCATTCTTTTGGTGACACATGTCCCTATCATGCTAAGCCATTTTTCATTTTCTAGAACATGTGCACATATATCATTTGTATGTTACTTCTATGATATGTACATACACATATATGTGTTCTTCTAGTTACTACATGCACATGATATTCCAACAACTTTTAATAAGAAAAACCTCGTTTATCGATAAAACTGTTTTCGGTCACGTTATCGATTTTTCTTTGAACTACTTATCTTTGTAAACAAAAACTCAACAACATATTTTCTTCTCTTTAATTATTATTTATAAAGGGATTTAATCAAGGTTATAAAACCATTTTTATAATATTAAATCCAACATTTAAATATTTAAATAACCTTAATATTTAAATATTTACTGCCCGAAATTTCAGGTTGTTACATTCTACTCCTCTTAAAAGGAATTTCGTCCTCGAAATTCTATGCAATACTTAATCAAAATAAAACCAAATATTCCATGAAATAAATTCCATGTATCCAGGAAATTTTTCTTGCAATTTTCAAGATGATTTCATAAATTGAAATCTTACATGGTTATTTTATGGTTTGATCCTTTTAACCATCTGTCCCTCTTGCAAGCTGTTACTGGATCCGGCATGCCATAGCTTCTTTTTATGCCCAAATTCAGGATCATATTCTTTGCAATCCACATCGATTCCTAGCCTCCTTTTCTTCTTTCGTGGTACCCATTGAAATGTACCAAAGATTCATCATGCTTTGGCTCATCCGACTCGTCATCATAAAGTAATGATGTATTCTTCATATTGTGGTACTCATCAAAATGTACCAGAGCGATCTAGAAATCTCATGTAATATCTTCAAAACATGATTAGATTCATCAAAGTCAATACATCAATTGTGTTGTACTCTCCTTGTTGTAGTACCCATCAAAATGTACCAGAGAGTAATATTTTCAAAATAGACTCTAATCAATGTTCTTTTTTTTATATTATGATTATATTCATCAAAGTTTCCTCGTCAAATAATGAGTTACTCTCCTTGTTGCAGTACCCATCAAAATGTACCGAAGAGTAATGTTTTAAAAATAGACATCTCAAATAATATCTTCAATTTTTTTATATATAATATGATTATATTCATTAAAGTGGATCCACACTCAATTTAGATATTTTTTCCCTTTGCGTTCGGCATCCCATCATCAAATAGGATGTACTAGACTTGGATCGATACCAACATAGAGTAATAGTAGCACTAACTAAGATCATTGTCTTATGCCGGCATCCCGTCATCAAATAGGATGTACTCTACTCGGCTCGATACCAACATAGAGTAATAGCACTGCCCAAGATCTATTGCCTTATACCGCACATCATCATCTTCACCCGAAGGTATCCATCATTGATGAAATAATCCATAAAAAATATTTTATAAGTTTAAACAAAGTATTCTCGCAAAACACTTTTATACTTTGTAATCATTACTTCCACATGGATAACTATTTAATTTTGGAAAATCCACACTCCCAACTTCGAAAATCATCTTAAGTATAAACCCCCGTTTTTTCTGTCATACATAGTCAGTTTGCAACAATGTTTTGAGATATAAAACTTCCAAAATTTAAAATTTGTACAATGTAAGTATTCTTGATAATTAATTCTAGCTTCCCAACAAGATTAACTTCGACTAAACCCAAATCAAGGAATCAATAGTTATGACTGAATTTCTGAGAGATGTTTTAGCAGCTTTAAGCTAACATCATCAGTGCTAAACAACTCTGATATCATATTACGTAATGATATAATTATTTAAATAAATTATCTTACCTTGGTTTTGCATGAATGCAGTATTCAATTTACTTCTTTTGATCTTCCTCCACTTTGCTTTCCCGAGCTCATTTAATTCCTTCCTTGGCACGCTGTTATCCCACATTCCTTTTCAGCCACTCCATTGCATCGATTTCATGCTACCACATACCTTCCTTTATAACCCACTTCATTCCTTCATTACTTTATAACTGATCATATGCACTTACAAATTCGTTATACCTCTTTATGTGGTGCTTGAAAATGAATCAACATATTACTAGTATAAACACTAAACAAAAGTTAAACACACAAAATAAATATTACTCATAACCCTGGTCAGAGGAATGGTGCCTTACCATATCCAGTTATATTTATCAAATTAAGGTAACTTCATTTCAAAAAATTTAGGATGATTTTCTAATCTTATGTGAAATTTTATTTAGGCACGTAACCTAAGCTCTGATATCACCTATAACACCCCAGAATTTCGGACTAGTCAAAATTATCGAAAAACCCATGCATCCAAAAACAAATAATAACAACTGCCATCATATTGTATAATTATACCATTAAATGCACTGGATATAATTTAAATAAATTCCATTTAATAAATATTCATCTAATTCACAAGGTAGGCTCAAATACGAATTAAACTCAATTACCATAAATCGACTATTATGCGACTCTAGTGAGATGGTCATCGATTTTCATTCCTGCACACTTGATAAACACGTTAGCATGACATAAGTGATAACACATAAAACATGCACCAACACAAGATGCAGTAACAAGTAACAAAATATTTTTATTAATATAGCAGCTGCATCACTACCACTTGTGACTGCCTATGTACCTTTATCTAATTGGATAAGCAATTAGATAAAGGATCAAGCAGACGTAGTTCTTCTTTACTCAAAACATTTAAAATCATTATTTGCTTTCAAAATACTCATTATATCATGTAGAGATTCTCAAAAGTAATCTTAAATTACTTTTCTTTAATACTAAATAAAATTCTAAATTATTTCTAAACTCAAATAATTTCAAATTAAAATTTGAAATTAACCGTCCCGTCCATCGGATCAGTTAGGGATAGCCAGAGAGAGCAGGAAACTATATTTTCCAAACCCAAGCCTAGACACTATCCTCTCTGTCACCCTAGAACATTCCAGTCTTTTATTTTGAAATACATCTATATGTCTCATATAGAATTTCCTTTCAAAGGATAAACATCTTTTATTTTAAATACTATCATCTTCATTATGCAAAAACTCCTTCATAATCAATTCTCAAACCACCTTTATATTTATCTAATGTATGTTTGGAAAGATCTTCAAAGATTGAACTAAAACAGTTAAGTTTAACACCATTCATTATCTCGTTAAAACAGAAAACACGCCCAATTTATACCTCGTTTAAAGCACTAATCATACCTCGTTTAATCACATAGTATTCATGCCTTGATCGAATAGTATTCATACCTCGTTTACACATTATTTATACCTTGTTCAAATACTAATCATACCTCGTTTAAACACTAATCATAAATGTCCTCAATCATCAGTTGTATATGTTGGTTGCTTGCCAAAGCAAAGATCGCAACCAATATAGTATGTTAAAGTCATAGGCATCTTTAAATTAAAACATAAGCTTATGAAATAATAATGGATTAGATGATGAATATACGTACAATATTTCTCGCTAACTTCATGCAAGGATCTCATAGAACATCATATTGTACTTACCATCATTCCAAAGTAATCATTTATTTTCCTCGAATCACCGAAATTCGTCGAAACATTTTGACTCGCCTTTGCTTTGATTTAACATCCTCGATTTTATCAATTTGATTATGATACTATAAGGAAACTCAAGTCCAAATTTGAGAGGATTTGGAATAGTGTACCATGATTTTATACTCAAATCATCTATAACAGTGTTTGTCATGCTACGAAAAGTTCTACTCAATTTAAAATACTTCATAGTCAATTTATAGAAAAGACATCACTTCTAGAAATGCTATGACAAGTTCTAGGTGGTGTATAATGATTTTATACCAAAAACAGCTTACTACACCGTTTCTGGAACGCTATGGAAAGTTCTGGATGGTTTTTAGGCTTAAAACAGCTATTACAACGTTTCAGGAGCGCTATGAAAAGTTCTAGGTAGTTTATAATCATTTTAGACTAAAATCAGCTACTACAGCACTTCTGGGTGGAATAAAAACGTTCTGGCTTGGTTCCAAGCTTGATAATTAGTTCAGAGATAAGATAGCGATTTCAAATGCTATAAAAAGTACCAAAACTCAGATTTTCCGCCTATTTTTGGATAAAATTTTTGACGCTATTTCTCTTTGATAAAAATAGATTTTGACTCTAAATTTTACATAGTAATAAGCTCTCTTTGTCTACTTAATTATCTTCAAAAGAAAACCTCAAAATCTTTTATCAACTTAATAGATAAAATCAAACATCATGAGACATTTTTAACATATCCATTTCGGGCTGATTTTTACCTCACCTTGCGTCCAGTTTTTTGGTATGCAAATGGCCGAATTAGAAGAAAGTGGCCGAGGTCAAAGTTGTAGCCATTTGAATTAGATTTCCAAATTGATAGATAAATCAAAATTTCATTAAGAATTACAAAAGTTATGCCCAAAATACCGAACGTCATTTTCAGGGTTTCAAGTCCAATTATTCATTCATGAATTTCTCAGCTTTTCGTCAAAATATGAAATGAACACATGAATTTCAATAATTTTTTCTTACCTTTTACTTGTGCCTTGATCTTGTATTTACCCTCTAGGCATCTCCCAAACCTCCCTTCTTTTTCTTATCTTGGTTTTACGTTTGTGAATGCATGAAAAAGAATGAGTCTTTCCACCCTTTATATAGTAGTTTTCAAGGCTAGTTTGATAATTTGGTTTTGGACACTTGTCCTCCTTATCTTCATGCAAACCATAAGATAATGACACATGCCTACTTAGGTGTCCTAAGATGTTTCTACACATGGACACCTAATAGGGTTATGTGTCCTTATCTTTTTCTTTTAGCTTACATGATAAGCTTCTTATTTTAAATTTATTTTTCCTAACATGAATACATTTATTCATGTTTAACAACCATGCTTTAGGATGTAGACACATGTCTACTTAGGTGTATTTAGATTTTTCTACACATGGACACCTAATATGGTTATGTGTCGTTAAATTATTTACTTACAAGACGTGTTTCATTCTTTTGGTGACACATGTCCCTGTCATGTTAATCCATTTTTCATTTTCTAGAACATGTACACATATATCATTTGTATGTTACTTCTATGATATGTACATACACATGTATGTGTTCTTATAACATTACTACATGCACATGATTTTCCAACAACTTTTAATAAGCAAAACCTCGTTTATCGATAAAACTATTTTCGGTCACATTATCGATTTTTCTTTGAACTACTTATCTTTGTAAACAAAAACTCAACAACATGTTTTCTTCTCTTTTATTATTATTTATAAAGAGATCTAATCAAGGTTATAAAACCATTTTTATAATATTAAATCCAACATTTAAATATTTAAATAACCTTAATATTTAAATATTTACTGCCCAAAATTTCACTTTGTTACAATTAATCATAGTGTAAGCATTGATTACCGAATGCTTATAAATATATATATATTGTGTTATACATGCTACTTGATGGTTAAATAGATGTTATGAATCTTATAATGATTGTTAGCAGTGATACTAGTTCGTATCACCATGTTGCACTCACCTGTTTGGAGATATTTGGATATTGGTTAAGTTTCAAGCTTATCGGGTTATATAAATGAATAGTTTATTCATTTAAACATAGTGGAAAAATGAAGATTGGAATTTGATATCTGAAATTGGATAGAAATGATGTTGAAATTGTAACACCCCAAATTTTAATAAACAATAATTATATGAAGAAGATTAATAAATCAAGTATTAATCAAAATAATATTTAGAATTGGGTGAAATGGATTTCACCGTTCCTTCATTACGAAATTTTGATTCAGATAGAGTTTTAGTTTGCATAAATCGGACTAAAAATGAATAAGTTATGATCAATCAAAGTTTGAAATTAAATTAAGTTAATAAATTAATAGTTAGAATAAAGCAAGGATAAGTAGAAGACCCAGCTTATATATAGTCGACCCACATATAAGGTGGGTCGACCCACTTTGAGCCAGGCACGAGCCTGTGCTTGGTCAATGTCGCCTTCTTCTAGATAGTTCTTTGCTGATATATTGCTGAGGTGTCTTTTATGGTTTAGATTAAAAAACCTAATATCCTATGGGGTCCATTTGGCACAGGTCCTTGGAAAGTTTCAAAATTAGGCTCATGTCTGGTCCAACTTTTCATGTAAATTAGATGCCTACTTTTCAAAAATAGGTAAAAAAATATAACATGAAAATTCATTATTCAATAATACACATACACACCAAAAAATTCAGGTGTTAAAACCATCGAAAACCACATCAAAACCGAAAATAACGAACAACATGTGAAACAACAGGTTTTTGCATCAAAAGATGCACCTATTCGTAAATAGTTGTATACATTCATGCTTATATTTCAGTGTTGCATACAACTGCAGTATAAATGCATACATGTATGCAACTAAACAACAATATACACATCCTTTTGTGCATATATTCAAATCTGGCCTGTTTTTTTCAAGCATTCGCTATTTTCAGACATTGTTGCACATATTTATGCTCTTATACAGAATACGCGCATCCATCCATGCACATATTCAGAAGCCTTCCTCCCTTTTGAGTTCGTTGCACACATTCATGCATATATACGCAATAGTTGCATACATGTATGTAACAATTCATAACACATGCATATCAGTTCAACTTTATAGGCATACATGTATACAACTATTGGTAATAGTTGCATACATGTATGCGTATATTGGTCCAAATTTTCAACACAAAAACACTATATGAATATATGCATGTATGTATGCTACTATTGGCAGTAGTTGCACAGAAGTATGCAACTTTTTTTATGAATGCTTCTGAGAATATTTCCGGTTTTTTTAGTACCTGAAACCACCTTTTTTTTAGGTTAAAAAAGGTAAAAGGCGGAAGTGGACAGTCCAAAAAGCGGAAATGTCAAAAAAGAAGGAGCAGCACTTAAAAACAGGGGGTGGATTTACATACAAAGTTTGGGAGGGATGTGCACTACATTTTAAACTTAAATAGGGACCTTGGCCTAATTTCCACTATCCTATGGCCTAAACTATCCTTCCACACCTATAAATAGACTACCACTCTTCACTTCTAACCCCACACCTATTCTTCTTCATCTTCATAGCCTCTACTCGAATATGCTCTATAAATAAAACTCGAGAAAAAGTCAGGGTGCTGTCAAATTATAGATCTGAAAGGATATTCTTCTTCTTCTGTTTCCAAAGCCTTTTTCTGGATCTATAACAATTCTCTGTGAGTTCTATTTTATTTTTAGATTAGTAATTTAGGAAAAAAAAGGATTAAGATAGAAAAATAGATTGGATCTGAAAATTTGCCAATTACAGTGTTTATAAGTTTGTCTTTTACAAGTTATTGTTCATTTTACTTACTGTTCATTATTTGTTTATTTTCAGTTGTTATTTATTTATATGTGAATTCTTCTTCTTTATCCCCTTCTCTGTCATTATTTTATTTACAGTCTTGTAATGCCTATTTATTTATTTGGTTCATTTCTAAGTCTAGGCCTTATGAGTAGCCTAGACTGATTCATCCTTTTTCTTTGTTTTTGCGCTGAGCCTAGACCAACGAGAGCCTAGGCCTTTATCATTTAATTTTCGTAAAAAAAAGGAATAATGTTAAAAAAGGGATTTCAGGTGTACTGAGAATTGGTGAATTGTAGACTGTAAAATGGGATAAATTCTAATGGAAGAATGTACAAACTTTTGAATTCGAATAAACTGCACTTAATTATACATTAAGTAACATGTTATTTGAAAACATGTGAATTGGAATAAAATATACTTAATTGTACAATAAGTAACTTGTAACTGGTAAATGTAAAACATTTGAGTAGTAATGCATTGGACTTACCTGACTAGGGGGCTGTATAAAAAGGTGGTGGATACCCAGTGCCAAAGGCTCCCGTACTCAAGCGCGAGGACTTCCTAGGTCAGTCGCCCGTCCTGGTACTATTCACGGCTTAAACATGCTAAGTTAAATCTTTCCGAGTAATAAGTTAAGGGGTCCATTCCAGTAAGATATAATTTTCGTACTATTTACAGATAGTTGAAAATGAGTGGTAGACGAGCACAAGGTAGGGGAAGAAGTAACACCACTTCCAATGGTTCAGATTCCATTGTGGTTGATGAAGTTAATAATCAAGATCGGTCTCAAACGAGTCTTTCGAATCTAAATAAGCACAATACGAATCTGGGAGTAAAACCCTTTAAAGGATCAGAAGATATTATGAAGGTCAAGCATGGATTAGTTCGTGTGAGAAAATTTTCAAAAGGCCTGAGCTTATAAGATAATCAAAAGAGGATGTTAGCTACATAACAACTGCAAGGAGGGGCAGCAACCTGGTGAGAGACCATTGTTCATAGGAAATCAGAAGATGACTTTTCATGGAGTCAGTTTAAAGAAGTCTTTGAAGAAAGATACATGCCTTTAGCCAGTATTTCTAGGATGTATCAGGAATTTCTCGACTTAAAACTAGGGAATATGTCTTTTGAGGAATACTTGAATAAGTTCAATGAGCCCTCTCAGTTTTGTCCAGATCTGATCAATACACCGCTGAAGAATAATGAAAGGTTCATTAAGGGGATGAAGGCAAAGTATCTTTAGAGGATGACCGCACATGTAAAGCAATCTTTTGTTGACCTGGTGGATATGGGATATAAATACGCTACTCGGAATCAACAGAAGACACCTGAGGAAAAGAAAAGCCAAAGTAGAAACAATTGGAAAAATAGAAAGTTCAATGGAAAGAAACTTGGCCAAAACAAAGGAAGAAAGCTAGGGAAGACTGTCTTAAGGATGTCACATGCTACAAGTGCCAGGCAAAAGTACATTATTCTAACAGCTGCAGTGATCCCAAGAAGTCGAGCAAGCCGAATTAAGGAAGTAGGGAGTGATATAATTGCTACAAACCTGGACATCTGATCAAGGACTGTCCGAGTATGAATAAAGCCGAAGTGGCAATGGTTTATGCTATCACTGAGGGTCCTTCCATTGTTAAGGAAGAGAAAGGGAAGGAAGTCTTAGAAGGTAATATCTTCATTTTTGATAAATTTGTCCGAGTTCTTTTTGATACTGGCGCTTCACATAGTTTTATTTCAAAACCCCTCGTGGAAGAATAAAAACATAAGCCCAAAATTTTTGATGACCCCTTATGTGTAAGGAACCCAGTAGGATGCCCCACTAGTTTATGTTTATATTATGAAAAATGTCATTATCTCTCACTCACATCATGAGTTTCCTTTCAGCTTATTTGTCCTCGTTTTGATATATTTGATATTACACTTAGAATGGGTTGGTTAAATAAGTACGAAGCACATCTAGATTGTGCAAATACAAAAGTACTGGTAAAAAATGAACTTTGGAAATTTCCTTGAAATATCTTGCAATAACCCTAGCCGAAAAAGAGACGACTTGATATATATATATATATATATATATATATATATGGGTTACCCTAGCACTAACATCAATAGTGTACCTATCGTTAGGGATTTTCTTGACATATTCGAAGAAGTTAAAAGCCTTCCTCCACACTGAGAAATTAAGTTTAGGATTGACCTAGTACCCAATGCCCGACCTATTATTCATCCTAGCCGGAGAATGGCCCTAAGAGAGAGAAGAATTGAATAAGAAAATTCTTGATCTTTTGGAAAAAGGATTTATTAGACCCAGCCCCTCAAATTGGGGGTCAGTAGTAGTATTCATAGTTAAGTCTGACGGTTCATTAAGATTATGTGTTGACTATCGAGACCTTAACAAACAAATTCTTAAAAATAAATACCCATTGCCTCGAATAGATGACTTATTTGATCAGTTAAGTGGTACCCGATTTTTCTTGAAAATGGACCTAGCCTCCAGTTTTCATCAACTTAGAATCGCTGGGACTGTATCCATCTGACTTCTTTTCATGGACCCGATACTTTTTATGAATGGTTAGTAATGTCATTCGAATTGACAAATTCCCCTACCTATTTTGTGGATTTGATGACTCGAGTGTTCTGTGAAGTATTGAATAAACTTGTATTCATTTTTTTTATATGATATTTTGGTTTACTCCAAAACCGAGGAAGAGCACGCGGAGCATTTGAGATTTGCTTTGGAAATATTGAGGAAGAATGTGCTAAAGGAGAAGCTTTCTAAATGTCACTTCCGGGAAAGAGAAATGAAGTTCCTTGGACATATAGTATCTGAGAAAGGAATTTCCGTAGACCCAAGAAAGAATTTTACCATTTTGGACTGGAAGTAGCCTACAATGCCAAAGGTAGTTCGTAGTTTCCTACGATCGGATGGCTATTACAGGAAGTTTGATCAAGATTTTTCAAGAATAACTTCTCTTCTAGCCAAATTAACAATGAAAAATGAAAAATTTGTATAGCCCCCGAAATGTAAAGAAGCCTTTCAAGTGCTAAAGAAGAGATTGGCATTTGCTCCAGTATTGGCCATTTTAAATGGGAATAAAGGATGATCAATATATACAGATGTATGCAAAGTAGGAGCTGGTGCAGTTCTGATGCAAGAAGGCAGAGTAACCACCTATGCAAGCAAACAATTAAGATCTTATGCAAGGAATTACCCCACTCAATGCTTGGAACTGCTAGCTATTATATTTGCTCTGAAGATCTGGGGACACTGTTTATTGTGAGAAAAGTTTGAAGTATACACTGACCACAAGCCCTTAAAGTATGTGTTCACTCAGAAAGACTTAAGTTTGAGACAACAACGTTGGTTGGAATTTTCAGCGTCATATGATATAGATATTCAATATAAGCTAGGAAAAGCCAACGTAGTAGCCGGTGCTTTAAGTAGGAAGTATGATGTCATTGCCTACTTGGTTATTTCCCCAACCATTATCGAGAAGATTGCTCGAAATCAAGGAGAAGATGAATTTTTGCAACGAAGTGCCAAAAGCATACAGCAAGGTGAGAAGACAAGTTTTGAATTTGATGATAAGGGTATTCTAAGGATAAAGGGAAGAATTTGTGTCCCTGATATAAAGGAACTCAAGAAAAAATATTGAAGGAGTGTCACAAGTCCAAGTTCAGCATCTACCCGAAAATTAATAAAATGTATCGAGATGTTAAACATACATTTTGGTGGAAGACGATGAAGAGGGACATATCTATTTATGTCGATCGTTGTGCCACATGTCAACAATTAAAAAGTGATCAACAGAAGATAGCGGGATTACTTCAACCTCTACCATTTCCACAACAGAAATGGGATCAAGTCTCCATGGTATTTGTCGATGAACTGTCCAAATCTCGCAGAGGAAAAGAAGGAATTTGGGTCATAGTAGATTGTCTTACTAAAAGTGCCTATTTCATTCCTGCAAGATCATCCAGAACTGCTGCAAGCCTGGTAGAATTATACATAAATGAGATTTCCCGACTACGTGGAATATCAAGTAGCATAATAGTGATAGAGATCCAATTTTCACTACCCATTTTTGGAAAGGTTTTCAAGACAATTTGGGAATGAGACTCAAGTTCAGTACTGCTTATTGCCCTCAAACGGACGGACAAACGGAAAGAATTAATTGGATTTTGGAAGATTTGTAAAGGGCATGTGTTCTTGATTTCGAAGGTTCATGTGAGAATCATTTTCCATTGGTTGAATTTTATTATAATAATAGTTATCAAGCTAGTATTAAGATGATGCCTTTCGAAGCATTGTATGGACGTCCTTGTAAGTCACTTGTTTGCTGGATTGAGTCAAGAGATAGACTGGTTCTTGGGCCCAACATGATCAAAGAAGCCACAGAGAAGGTAGAACTGATTAAGAAGAAATTAAAGATGAACCAGGATCGATAAAAGTGCTACACAGATCATAGAAAGAGAGCACTAGAATTCGCAGTAGGAGATTCAGTATTTCTTAAAGTTTCTCCAATGCATGGTGTTATAAGGTTCGGAAGAACGGGAAAAGTTAGCACCGCGCTATATTGGACCATTCCCTATCTTGGAAAGAGTCGGACCATTGGTATACAAGGTTTAATTACTTGAGAGGCTATCAGGTGTGCATGATGTTTTCCACGTATCAAATTTGAGGAAGTATGTTAACGACCATTTGTTGAGGAAGTTGGTCAACAAGATCTGGATATTACTCTAAATTTAGCAGTCAAAAGAAAACTTATAATGACTATTGCTCGAGATGAAAAGAGATTAAGAAATAAGACTGTTAAGTTGGTTAAAGCACAATGGAGTGGTGACACCAAGGATTGTACTTGGGAAACTAAAGAAATTATGCGAAAGTTCTACCCCGACTGTCAAGTGGAAATCCAAGTGTAGCCTAACCCTTCGGCAAACTCATTTCCTTATCTATTTCCTTTTCTGTTATTTCCTATTCATGCAATTTCGAGGACAAAGTTCTTTTAAGCGGGGTTAATGTAACAATCTGGAATTTTCGCCTAGTTAAATGATTAATGTAGATGAATTTATAGATTAAATAAATTAAATTTAAATTACTATAAGTAAATAAAAATAATTTGTTTAGAATTATAAAATATAGTTCGGAAATATATTGTCAAAATATATTAGATTTTAATTTTAAAAGGTAAAGTATAAATTGAATTATAGTCACACTTGTAAGCATTACAAAGTAGAAACACTTTAGAAGTGTTACATGGTTTTAGTCCATGGTTTCATTTTGGTAAGGACAAGTTTCCTCTTATGTGTCCTAACCTTCTTTACCTTCTTTTTCTATATAAGGGAGGCATTCCCTTCATTTTCCATTCATTACATCCATTCTCTAATTTCCTCCTTCTTCTCAAAGCTTGTAACCATGGCTTCCATTGCATGAAAGCTCTCTTCCTCCTTTTTTTCTTTTCCGCCTCTCCCTCCACAAAATCCGGCCTTAGCCTCCACTCCTCCTACCCTTCATTCAACTTCCCCTCCTCCCCTCTACTTGCGCTGCCTACCTACCCCCAAACCAACCTCAACACGACCTCCTCTCCCATAACTCACGACCCTACCTTCTACCACCTTGCGCCACCCCTTGCCACCTCTATCTTCCCCTAACTCAGCCAAAACACCCTCCTCCTCCTCCTCGCCATAGTTGCGCCACCCCTTCACCATTACCAAACCAATTTTGACCTCCTCAATATATAATAATAATAATAATAATAATAATAATAATAACAATATTATTATTGTTAAAGACGGTAAAGATTGGAAGTCAGTCTCAGTAGTCATCCGGTATAGCTAGGCAGACCTACGATAAATATTGATGGAGTAGAACTCACAGTGAGAAACTCTACACTTATATTTGTTTCGTTTGTTTTTTATGGATGATGGATGTTAATAGATAGTTAATTAACTGCAAAACAAAATGTAAAGTTGATTATCGAACTCTTATATGTATATACTATATTATACATGCTATGTAATGGTTGAATGGATGCTATGAACGTTGTAATGGTTGTTAGTAATGATACTAGTTCATATCACACGTATTGCACTTACTCGTATGGAGATATTTGGATATTGGTTAAGTCTTAAGCTTATCAAGTTATATAAATGAATATTTATTCATTTAAATATAGTGGAAAAATAAAGATTGGAATTTGATATCCAAAATTGGATAGAAATGAATGATGTTGAAATGGATTTGAGAAACTTTTGTAATGGTTGAAATTTTATAAATATGGTTTTGATGATAAACATTGTGTTTAAGTTTAATTGATTAGAATTAAGGATCCGTTTTCCACATGTCCCTGGAAAGTTTTAAAATATAAACGGTCTTCCTCCCCAACTTCCATTTCAAAGTGGGTCCCTAGAACCGAGGTTACGTGTTTTTGCCCAAAAAAATGCGCTGACAAGTAAAAAATATATAAAAAAATATGCAAATATTCCCAGAAGACCACGGAAAAAAGAAAAACTTGCATACATGTATGCAAGTATACACAATAGTTGCACACATGTATACAAGTATTCCTGAAGCAATTTACACTGAAAATCTGCATGAATTCTTGCACACATGTATGCAAGTATTCCAAATACATGCGTACAGGTATGCAAGTGAATCATAAAGATTTCAGGTTGAAAAATATGCGTGAATACTTGCATTCATGTATGCAAGTATTCTGTTTTCCTGCATACGTATATGCAAGTATAAGTAAACTAATATTTTTGCCAGCAGATTGCTGCATACATGTGTGCAACTATTCTGTTTTATTGCATATGTGTATGCAAA
Organism: Allium sativum; assembly: GCA_030737875.1. Classification (NCBI taxonomy): domain Eukaryota; kingdom Viridiplantae; phylum Streptophyta; class Magnoliopsida; order Asparagales; family Amaryllidaceae; genus Allium; species Allium sativum. Next base: position 823,533,442 of record CM060916.1, read on the forward strand.
TAATCATGAATTGATTTGCATGACTGCGAATTATTGCTCACTTGTATGCAAGAATCTGTATTACTTGCATGCATGTATGCAAAAAAAGCCAACGAAGATGCAACACTGAAATAGTTGCCTAGATGAATGTAGGAATCTAAAATATTTGCATGGTTTGACGCAAATTACTGCAGTTTCATTGTTTTTGTGTATTTTATGTTTTAGATGCGGTTTTCGATGGTTTTATGATCTGAAATTTACGGCGATTACATGTTTAATTTAAAGATGAATTTTTGTGATTTTTTTATATATATGTATATTTTTTTGATGAGTTTTCAAAAAATAGGGATGTTTTTTATAATAAGTTTAGGACCGGACCTAAGACTAATTTTGAAACTTAATAACAATCTATGCCTAATATTCACTAAAATTATAGCCCATTTTGAGATTGAAATTTAGTTTGGCTATATAGAAAGCATTTTAACTCAAAATGTTTGTTTCATATAGCTTATATATTATTTAAATTGATTTTTGGAAAGTTTGGGTTTCAAAAGATTAATTTTTGAAAAATAATAATATTTTAATAATTGAATAATATTATAATATTAATTAAAAATGAATATTTTAATTTTAAGCTGAAATTATGAAATTTTGTCTAATGGTCTTATATATGTTTTAAATGGTTTTCTAAACTATTTCAAAGTAAATTGGCTTATTTTTATAATAAATATAAAATACGGTCAGAATAGAGCTTGTCGCGCAGTAATAGTTCCTGAATTTCGACAGTAGATTTTAAACTGTCATAACGAATTCATTTTAAATCAGATTTTCGTCAAATTTTTTTAAAGCTTATAATAATAATTTTTAAATGGAAAAGGAATTTTTCAATTTCAATGGGTAATTTTAATGTTAAGTTCAAAACTGTTTTCAATAAAAACAACGGTAGCGTAGTTTAGCGAACAAAAAATGGAAAACAACTGAAACGTCTTTATAAAAATTATAAAAAAAGGAAAATTTTGGATAAATTATTTCAAAGTGATTTGGGTTGATTTTATATAGTTTTAAAGTTGTTTTCATCAAACTAGTAAAATAAGCCTTTTTGTAACATTTAGTAACGCTTTTGAAATGCTTTTTGTTTAATAATTTATTTTGAATGGTTTAAACTTAATAATCGATATCTAACCTATGTTAAACAATTTCAATGGATTAATTAAATGTTTTGAATGGTGAACACAAGTTTTGAAAGTTGAGATGGGATAAGACTTAACCGAAACTCGGTATATCCATATTGTTTTTAAAATGCTTTTTGTTTAATAATTTATTTTGAAGGGTTTAAACTTAATATTCGATATCAAACCATTGTTAAACTATTTCAAAGGAGTAATGAAGTGTTTATAATGGTGAATAGAAGTTTTGAAAGTTGAGATGGGTTAAGAATTAACTGAAATTTGGTATATCCATATTGTTTTTAAAATGACGCTTATTATTCGGAAAGTCCAGGACCGAAACTTGTGGCTGAAAATCATTTCAAATAATAATACGATGTGATGAAGAAGAGATATTTGAAGACGATGATTGAAGACTGGTAATCTTCACATCATAGGATTTTTTGTTGATGTCTCAAATAGGGGGCCACCTATTATGTGGTTATATTGTGACAGCGGTCCGAACGTACTAGGAGTTTTTCCGGATTTGCAAGGATCTCTCTCCTTTATTGGACAAGGAATAAGGTGCCTTCAATTTTATTTACACCTAGAATGAACTTGTATGGATTTTTGTTTGATTGGTAATGTCTAGTTGATCTTTACTAAACAAATTTCTAATTGGTGGTGGAAAATTTACTCTCTTAGCTTAACACCCTTCTTCAAGATGCACGAGCTCAAAAGTCACATGGCTAGTGATTATCAATTATATGATATAGAATGACAGTGTGGCATATGAAGTGATGAGCTATTGATGATCAAAACATGACTTGGTAAAGCGTAGTTTGTGTAACGAGACTTCAACAAGCCTCACGTCTTGGAAATGGCCGAAATAGAAAGAATGCAACAAAGATATAGGATTCCATATCCTTCTAGATGAAAAGTATAATATGGTATGGATCCCATTTATTACATATGTGGCAACTTCTACTTATGTGGATGTTGATGTTGTGGGGTCGCGGTTAAAGATTGTTAACGACCATGAGACAGCATATTCAGATGTGATCTAATTCATCCAGTTAAGGGATGGACCAACCTTGTGTTGGAACAGAGCTGGATTGTTTCTCGGGGAATCCCTCTAGAGGTGTAACCATCGAGAAAGGAAGTTCCTTAGCCTTGTTATTTGTTGGAAATCCATCCTCTACTACGGACGTATACGGTTTTTGTTATATACTGTTATGTCAACATAATGGAATGATGTATTTTGATGGCTAGAATTGATACATTTACTTGCAAAGTGATTTTCAACACCAATAATAATATCAAATGGTTTTCACGTATCAAGCATTTTTTGTTATCATAGGGAGAAACCTCGCCCATATCTGCGTTTGCATTGTGTGTGCGCTACGGGACCTTATGGTAGCTTCAGTTTCCAAAAAGCATTGCAAATTTTATTGCACATAACAAATATATCACGTTTTTCACATCGGTCCCATGACTGACCTGAAGTTTATTTGTTTCCCTTATACTATAGGTGCCCATAAGTTCCCATACGGGCATCCTATTGTCAGGTTTTAGTAATTGCATATTGAAGCATCTGTCTGCTCTTTGATATATGCATTTTGGATTCTTTCTGTAGAGTTTCTATGGAGCTTTTCATTGAATTTGGAGCTTTTGTGTTTTGGATCTGTCTGAGTAAAGATGGATTTTTTAGATTCACCATGTGTATTGCAGTTATATTCAGCTGTTTTATCTAGTATCCAGTAGTTAGTATAACTGGATATGCGTATACTCCAATGTTGTAGTTGTGATGTACCCCTATATTACCCAATTGTTTGTATTAATAAAGATGTTATTTCTATTCATTGTATTGTTTCTAATGTGTTATAATTCCAGGAAACGTGGATTCAAACATTTGTGATTCCGACATCTCAGTACTTGAATGTATCAAATGTCGATTTTCAAAGTTTGAAAATACGGGTCGTTAGCCAAACCTTAAATCCCAAATTTAACTATATTTCAATAAATTGATTTAAATTAGCAACCTTAGATTTAAAACTTGAAATAAATCAATTTCGATAAATGCAATTTAAATCTTACAGTCACCTTTTTTATTTTAAGTTTCACAAATTTAAGTTAGAATTTTTCTTAGAAACTTAAATTATATATTCGAATATTTCATATTTCCAGTCGTATCGAAATTATCACTTTCCTAATTCAATATACATAATTCCCTTTCAATGAGTCATTAAAACAAGAAGTCAATTCAATATTTGGTTTTATGTAACAAATCTATTAAGTTCAATTTATAAAGCATATTCCAAATAATGGATTAAACTTAATATCAAATCTTAATTTCAAAATATTATGAATTTTTTTGGCAAGGCAATGTTGGTTTTATAGTGGTCGTACCACTTTTATTATAAGGGGAAAATAAAAAAGAGTTCTACACAAGCACAAAAATTCCAGTCCTAGTTTAAAGTGCCAGAACACTAAGCATTACATAACAAGAAAGTAGCATGGTGCTACTGCTACTAAATATGACTCCCCACCAGAGGAACAACTGGAGCTATCTCTAGATCCTATAACATTGACATATTCTAAAATAATATGTATTTTCCTTTTAAAGTTTCATTCTAAATATTGATAAATTCCAATCCCAATTTAAGATAAATCATAATTCAATTAAAATCAAGTTCAATCTAAATTCAACTTTACAGAATATCATAAAATTAGAATTACATGTTAATGAAATCAAATTAAATCGAAAATTATTAATCAAACTAATAAACTTTCATTAACGTTGTTAAATTCAAACTATTCAAGTTCTTAATTTCAATTGAGTATATATACATTAGCTCTAAAAATCAAGATTTAATAATAAATAAATTCAGAATCACTTGTCAAGAAATTATCATTCAATTCATAAAATTTTAATTCATTAGCAAATCAAATTGAGTAATAAAATAAGTTTTTAAACTAATTTCTATTCAAAATTTAAATCATTAATTATGGAATTACAATAATTTCAATTTATAAACCACTCTATTTTGACCAACGATGTCTATATATAATTTTCTACCCAGCCCAAGTGAAATATTTATAATTTAAATATGGGTACGTATCATTTCAACCATTTCCAATGTCACAAGTGAATATGTCCAAACATGTATGATATCAACAGGTAATCAACAACAACAATCAAGATGAAAATTTATTACTACACATAAAATAATAGAAAATCGATAACATGGGTGTAAATCATATGATAAATTTTCACTTCCTACATAGGTGTCCATATCAATTTCAAATTATATGTGACATGTGTATATCACATCAACATATGCATAACATTTCAGTCAATCATATACAACGAAGAAATTCATGTATCTATTTGTTGCAAACAACAAATTTATTAATTTGCATGAAAATATTAGTTAGTATGAGTACATAAACACTCACTTCAACGATGATTTTCTACGTGATGCAAACCACGATCGCACATATGCACGTGCGACACAAGCATGGATGCTTGAACATCCAAACATGTACATGAATGCGAACTCCTGCAGCAATAACAATACTACGACAATGATCGGGTGGCTCTATGGTTCAGTAGGGTTATCATTTTGCTCCATTCATTAATTGTTGTTTTCATCATGTTTTCTGAGATAAAGATCCAAGCCTCATCATTTACCACAAGCAACCTATAAGGCTGCAACAGATTTTATTGAATATCGAAGAGAAAAGGTTGAGAATAAAAAACGAATCCTTTCATTTCCTATTTCTGACAATTTTTCAATGAGAACGGATACCTTTAACATCTAACCCTAGCAGCCTTTTGTCAACCCTACGTTCAGGTTTTGGTATCACTGGCGATATATTGACTTGACTGGGTTCAGACATCGGCACTTGGGATGAGCGAGTGATGGTTGCAAACATGTTTAGACGAGGGAGATCTAGATTTAGACATGTCGGATTATAAAGACCGAGGTCAGTTGTAATTGAGTCTGAGGGAAACACGAGCTGGAGATAAGAGGTCAGGGAGAGGTTTGACATCAGGTTTCTTAGAACATTGGTGAAGTTCGGCTCCAAGCTGTAGCAATGTCAAGTAAGGGAGGAGCATGACGTGGTAAAGGGAGTTAGAAAAATTGGTATGAGAAAGCTACAGATTTTCCATGAAAAGTTTATTTTCCTTTCTTCTTTCGTGGGCTAATGATTGCAATGCTTCATGCGCATGTTGCTTCAAACTTTGGAAAACTTTTTTTTTATATATGTGGATCAGTGTTCGAGAGTTAGGATAAGAAGAAAATGAAAGTGGCAAGAGATAAATGGTAGAAAATGTTAAGAAATGTATGGACATGGTTTTTAAAAAATACAGATAACCTTTTTACATCTTGCGTTCAAAATGACCACTCATGTGATCTAAAGTTTCGATGAATGTGCATCCATCTTTTTTATTCTTATTTTTGGTTATGCATTGAAATTGCTAATTGGTTTAGTTTAAGTCTAATAGAAAGTAATATAGGTGAAGGTCTGGTAATGCGAACACCAATGGTCCAAAATCAAATGCTACACAATTCAAACCGAGTGTCCAAACACACAAAATATGATACTATTTTGTTCAGTGTGTCAATATGAGTAGAATAACACACCGAAAAATCATATTTTATCATTTATGTTGAATTTCATTATTTCTATCATATTGGTAACAGCTATAGTAATGGGACCGATTTTCAAATTTATACACGAATACCTCTTCCATATTCACGTGCCTAAACTCAAGTACCCAAAAAACCAAAAGTTTGAGAAAATAAGTTAGAAGGTGAGAAGGAAGAAATAAGAAAGAAATGTTAAAATAGAAGAAGAACCAAACATATCAGATCAGAGAAGATCAAAATTTCACAGCAGAATGAATAAAATACAATATACTAATACTCTTCACATAAGAGAAATATATATATATATATATATATATATATATATATATAAATGATCAGAGTACACAAATAGATCATCTTATATAGTCATAACAATCCATATGTAGAATGGCTGATAAATAAAATACACATATCGAAATACACCAAAACATCATGACACTACAAAAGTATGATAATACAATAAATACGAGAATACGCCTCGACTCCATCTCCTCTCTTGTAGCTCCCAGAAAATCCAAAGCAAATCTGGAAAATATAGTCAACTTGACATCGAGCGTTAAGGAAAACAACGTCCATATTATTTTGGAATACCGGAGTAAGAAAATTCACATCATAAACAAGTTTCTTAAATTTTTAGGATTCCATTTTTAAAGAATGGAACTCTCGTTAGTAACGACCATACATAAATATAACATGTGTCTTTGCCTTACGATAATGAAAACATATTTATTATAAATCCATTGATATTATAGTAATGTTTAGAAAATCACAAATAAAATATGGAAGTAATTGAAATGCTTCTATCCTAAATTTTAACATATTTGGGTACAACTAAGTTCGTACATCACTTATTGGAGTTTGGATTTCCATATAATGACAAGATAATGGATTATCTTATGATTAGTAATTCTCTAAGCAAATATATGAAGAGCCTCGTATGGACTCCCTATGAATTAGGACTGGCCAACCCCTCTTTGAATTATATTAAACATTTCACCTTCTTGTTTGTGATCAACAAATAAACAAAAACCATACATTATCTAAATTTCATCCAACCTAAATCAGGCGGTGACAATTGTAACAACCCTGAATTTTGGAACCAATTTATTTTTATTTAATTTAAATGGATTTTAGTATTTAAAATGATTTATTTTGAGATTTAACAGCTTAGATTAAAAAATGAAGTTATTACGTATAAATTTAAAATTTAATTAAAACGAGTTCGTAACGTCGTGGTAGTTTGAAAATTTAGTTTTGAATTTCAATTAAATATATAGAATGCAATATAAGTCGAATTTTAGTAAAACAAGAAACGTTAGAATATATTTAATTACATTTTTTAACAAATGTGAAAAATGGAGATTTCATATTATATGACCAAATCAAAATTTCAAATAGTCACTATGAAATTAAATAATATTTTATCGATATTATAAGCCCTTAAAAATAGCCATTTTGTAAACGACCTCCGTTTTTGACGAATGCAATTTTATTGTATCCGGAACGTCAAATTATTGTCAAGTTTAAAATTTCAAGTCAGTTGGAATTCATATGCGAGTGTGGTTAAATTAAACGCGTGTTCAATTTTAGTTGTAAATTCAATAAGCTAAAATAAGGCTAGTTTTCAAACGTTCTCCAAATTCGACGAAATTAGTTTTGTTAGAACCGTATTTGTAAAACATGGCTAGATTTCAAATTTCATAACTTTTGGAGTTAGTATGTGGTTGTGGCAAATTAAAATGTACATTTAGATTCAATTTTGTACGTTATATTGATTTATATTTTATTTTTGATAAAACTGATTAAAACAATGAAATCATCTTACGAAACATATTCCATTGTGTCCGAAATGGGGGTATTTGGCTATGGGCGAAAGTCGTTGGGATTCGTTTGGAGTTTTGAGCATTAAACTAGTAACATTAGATTAATTAACATTAAAATATATGCATATATACCCTAAATTCTAAACCCTAAGTCAAAACTTCCTTGGTCAACGTTTCTTCCCGGCCGCCTCCAAGAAATCAATGTCCTGCATCGCTCAAATCTTCTCCTCAGGTTTTCTCACAAAACACTCAATAACTTTAAAGATTTATAAAACGAAAATGGAAGAACATTTTGAGATCTACAAATTGATATGGAGTTGATGGAACTTTGTTGAGGGGATTGCGAGTTCTTCGAGCTCGAACAACGCCGGTTCGAATGCCGTTTCATGGCGCTGGTGGCCACTGAGTTCGCCTGAACTCTGGCACTGGGGAAGCGCCACATAGACCTTTATCGTGGTCAAGCCCGATCGTCGTCTGGCCCCCGGTTCAGCATGCGTGAGTGAAAAATGGTGACGACGATGGGTTGAAATAGACTATGAAATTAAAACGGTGAAGAAGGGTTAATTAGATTAATTATATTTTAATATCTTAATTAATATCGAATGTCCATATTGTAACGACCCAGATTTCTAGCCAGTTAATTTTAATTATTTAATATGGTTTTAAATATTGTGTTGATAATAAAAAGGAATTTTTATATTGAGTTATCGATTTAATAATCGATTACAGTTTAAATTTCAAGAATATTAAATTATCGTAATACGAAAAATACTTCAGTTCGAGATTTAAACTGAATTGAAAGCAGTTCAGATGATCAGTGTCAGTTCTGTTTGAATATAAAGGCGATAATAATAATTTAGTTTCAAGAAGTTAATTGTTTTGAATTTAATTTATATCGATTTAAATTATTATCTTCTCCAGATGATCAAATGAGACTCCGTAGCTTATTCCAGTGTGTCCAGAATAGTGGTTAAACGCTAGAAACGCCGGTTGTTGCGCTCGAATTGGTGTTCGTTACCCTGAATTATATTATTTTAAAATTTAATGGATAAGCTCGAACTCAAATCAGTTAAATCAGAATCAAATCGAAATCCATTTAAAAAGAATTAAAGATTTCATTACGTCTAATCAAAATTTATAACGATGTACTCTTATACACTGTGAACTCCTTGATAGCCAAGGAATACTTCTGCTATAAAATCGCGTTCATCTTCTCTTCTCCATTTTATTTTCTTCACAAATCAAAAGGGAAACCAAAGCTTCAGATAAAATGTAAATGAAAGCCTCCATTTTATTTAAAACAACACGTCTGAAACAAAGCCTCCATGTTATCTTCTTCCTTTTAAATCGGCATTCAAACAAAATCCGATAAAATCAAATTGATCCACTAAATCGCGATGGGGAAAAACCTGAAGCTCGAACACATCTGAACGCTCACAGTAGAGCAGAAAGAAAGCGGAAATCGAAAGGGAGTTAGGGCTCTTGATTTTGGGGTGAACTCGAGCTCGATTTTGAGTCGCGATTTGGGGTTCTGGGATGGGGCGATTCAGGAACAACGAAAGGGGAAGTCGCGGTGGCTTATGGGATGAGCAGTGGAAGGAGAAAGGCGCGTTTTGATGGGGTTGAGGCTGTGCGATGGGTGGTGATCAAAATTGAGGTTGATGTTGGTCTGTAGGTGTACGGGTGGTCCGATAATGGTTGTGGGAAGAAAGGCAATGCCTGTAGAAGATTTCGTGATTTTTCTGCAGCAATTGGGAGGCTACAGATTTCTAGTTGCATGAGAGTTCGAGGCAGAGAGTGGAGAACGTTGGTGAAATCTGCACCGAGTTCATATTAGAAAAGGGAGGAGGTAACTCTTTAGTACTAATTTCAGTAAATGGACAAACAGATTGAAACCGTAATATTTTAAGTGATATTTATATTATCCTACAACAGTATTAGTAAATAAGAAAGCTAATCCTGATGTCTCTAATTAGTTAATAATCATGATGGTTCAAAATATAATTTAACCCGAACAAGAACATTTGTAGATTCGAGCTTTTGTGCCCATTTTTATCAAAGTTAGATTTTGACATATGGAATGAAATGGTATTATTAGTAAATTTAAATTATTTATAATAGTTTGTAAATTTGTATATCTAATATCTATGTCCTACAAAATCAAAATCAGATAAAATGAGGTCCGTTGAATTGGAGTTGACAAAGACTTCGCTATGGGATTTTTGAAAGAAGTTTGAAGGAAGTTGGATTTTTCGATTAAATTAAACATCGGTTTAATTTAATCGAAAATAAATCGCTAGTTCGACAACTGCAATCACGGTGAGTAAATCTCGCTCACCATTTTATATTTAAATTTATTTTTATCGTAAAAATAAATTTGTTGGTTGTTTGGGTGCATGAATGAATTGTTGGATTTTTGTGGTTATTGGATTTTTCCCGCAATACTATTAGCGGATGCCCGCAGTATCATTAGCGGATGACCCTACGCCTACGTATATAAGTGGATCCCCTTTTATACCGCGATATCCTGCCTTGAAGCAGGATTGGTATTATTTTGTTGACTGACGTCTGTGGATGCAGGAAAACAGGTTGGAGGAATCCAACTGGATTCCTCAAAAATATATTGTCTGTTTATTTAATTGTTTGCATATATACTGTCATATATGATGTGTTAGAATACCAGAAATAAATAATTGGCTGTTTGTGTGTTTGAATATCACTAGGGCCAAATGTTGATATTTAAAAATATCGTGAAGAGGATATTTGAGATTTAGAAAAAGAAATTCTATTTTTCTAAAATAGAATTTGAAATTCAAGTAGAATTTAAAATATAGAATTTCAAAATGGAATTTTGAAACAGAACTTCAAAAATGGAATTTTGAAATGGAATTTTGAAATGAAATTTCAAAATAGAACTTGGAATAAAATCTTTGAGTAGAAATTCAAATAGAATTTGAATATTAGAAAGGAGTTGGTATATTTGGAATTCAAAAGAAAAAATTCAAAAAAGATTTGAAATGGAATTTTAAAATATATATATATATATATTTCAAATGAAATGTGAGTATAGCATTTGAATATAATATTTGAATAAGGAAATTTTAAAATAGAAAATTCAAATATGGAAATTCAAATGGCATTTGAATATAGTAATTTAAAGGGAAATTCAAATAGAGTTTGAATACAAGAAATTTAAATAGAATTTAAATAAAGGAAATTCAAATATAGAATTTGAATAATAGAAATTCAAATAATTGAATAAGAGAAACTGAATAGAATTTGAATTCAAAGGAATTCAAATAGAATTGGAATTTTTAAGGGATTAAAATAGAATTTGAATTTAGAGGAATTCAAATGGATTTGAATAAAGAAATTCAAATGGATTTTAAATAATGGGATTTAAATAATGGGATTTAAATATAAGATTTCAAATAGAAATTTAAATGGAGTTTGAATATTTAAATTCAAGTATGATTTTCAAATATAACAATGCAAAAGGGATTTGATTATAGAAATTAAAGTGGAATTTAGTTCAAAGGAATAAAATATGGTATTTGAATTCAAGAGAATTCAAATGGTGTTTGTAAATGAATTCAAATTTAGAATTCAAATGGTGTTTGAAAATGAATTCAAATGGTGTTTGAAAATAAATTTGAATATAGAAATTCAAATGGAGATGGGAAATGAAATTTGAATATAGGAGATTCAATTTGAATTCAAATGGAATTTAAAACTATGGAATTTAAAATATATATATCAGAATGGAGTCGAATTCATTTAAACAAAGTTTAAAGGTTATATATGTATATATATAATTAAAAACGAGCTCGCCACAGCGCTGCAGTTCGTGAATTGGCGAGTCGGACTTCAATTAAGTATACATGACTCAAGTTAAGTCGGAATTCTTTGAAACAAGAATCGTCAGGACCAGTTAGATAATAGTTTCCTAATAGAAGAGAAAATTCTGGTTTTCGTTGAATAGATTTTGAGATATATCAAAATCAAATTTTCAAAAGTGCAGCGCCAAATTAGGTTAGGAACCATAGTGGATTTTATATATAAATAAAAGGATTTTTAAGCAAATAAAAATCCGAATTTCCATTTAAAAATCCAGACTTGAGTTAGAAAATAAATGTGAACTCAAGCAAAGCAAGTAAAGTGATTTTTGAAACAATAATCATATTTTTGATTATTGGATAGAATTAACTAAGCCAAAAAGAATTAGTTAATCGAGTTTTGAATTGAAGTCGAACCTTGAAAGGTGAACTTGGAATTGTAAATATATACTCGAAATCGAATATAGAACTTGAATTGAAATTTGAATTCCATTAGTTGATAAGTAAGTTGAAATATATTTAAAGCATGTTATATTCAAGTATACAAGTGAAATAGACTAAAGAGTTAATTAACAGATTAATTGACGAATTGAGTTAAAACGATCGGGCATAGATGAATTAAATTGGACAGGTATAGACATACAGGAGACAGGTATGGGACAAGGTTAATGCAGGTATATAAATGTGTGCTCGACAAAAAGGTACACGTTTAATTTTCATATGAGGTTTTATGCGCCTAATCGGCTAGCCGCTTGGCTTTTTGATTTTCTTTTTGAATGGAGAGGCCTGTGTGGCGGTTTGGGGATTTTCCCGATGCTCCCGGTGCAGGGGAGGTTATGGCGAATTTTTTCCGGAAATTTAAGGAGTTAGAATATTTTTAAGATAATTTGATAGTTATAAATCAATGTATCGATATATGTAGAATTCGATAAGGAAGCGAAATCAAAAATAGAGTATTGGAAACAAAAAGGGAAATCTGAATTTGAAATAGAAAGCAAAATTTATGCATGTTTTAAAAATGAATAATTGGGTTTTATAGTGTGTTTATTCGAGGTAAGTGTTTTTGCTGTTTTGAAGTTGAGGATGTTTTCAGTTAAGGTCTGAGAGGTAATTTTACCCCAACTTGGTTGATTTCATTTTTAATCGATAAATAGCAAGATCCAGTCTCGAAGAGAAGTGTTTGAAAAGAGCTAGTTGAATAAAATATTTTGGGTTGTTGTAACGATGTTTTAAACAACATTCGTTTATCCCAAGTGGTGGAACTTTGGAAATATAAAAGTAAATATTTCCTGAGTATAATTAAAGTAGTAGAAAAAGTGATAAGTGATTGAAATTGTTTTCAATTGCAAATAGAATATATTTTCTAAATACAGAAAATAAAGGAGGGCGATATTCGTAAATGTTTTCCAAATAGCGTAAAGGGCCAATACGGTTATTGAAAATATTTGGTTAACAAATATTGATAGGGAAATGGAGAAGAGATCTAATTAATGAAATATTAATTAAAGAGCCCAGTGATTTGTTTGATATGTTGGATGAACACTTGTTTTTATTCGATAGTTAAATCACAGACTATCGAAGTTTTGACCATCGTTGTCAATATGGAGAGACCGCTTGGATTAGTATCCGTGAACCACTCTGTATTGGCAGTAGCGTTGCGAATCAGATTATATGAAGATAATCGAAGATGGAATGAAGTGAAAGGACTTTTTCTATTAATAGGAATTGTGACTTCGGTTTCGTTCAGTCCCAGAACGAATGTATATGGACGAATGTCTGACAGAGTATTTCCAATGATCGCAGGAGTTGGTATGTATAAATATATATGGTTGCAACAGATTTATTCCCTTAGCATAATATCCTGAATATTTGTGCAAATCAATTAGTGATTAACGGATCTGACAATGTGGCATTCAAATTGATGGTGCTATCAGAAAATGATAAGTAATCATAGCCTCAGGCCTCAACAACCGGGAAATGACAAAAATCGGGCAGGCAGCATGGCTGTGTGGGTCGCTCCCATTAGGATGTTTAATCACCTATCTAGAGGTTCATTTAATTTCTTATTCTATTTGATGCTGTCCCTGTCGGGAGACGGTTGCTGATCCCAACCGTTGGTGATATACATTCGATACACTCAAGCGAAATGAGTGGTCGGTCATGTGTGGGCCGGGTTATAAGATGTTCTTGTTGAACCCAGTGTATTCCTCTCTAGAGATACACTAGCGGAAGGTGGTTCCATACCTTGTCATGTTGGAAATCCAATCTCCAATAAGCGCCATGCGGTTTTTGATTTTATACTATGTATGTGGAGCGTGAGATGCAAGCGTTCTGCTATTTAGTTATTTACTTGATGTAGACATTATTATAATATCACTGGATTTGATATCAAAGTGTTTTGGGTTATAGTAAGGTAAAAACCGTCCGTGTTTATGTGTGGGCTGGTCTTACTATTATTCTTTCTTTCGAAAGGATTTTGAAAGTTAAACAAATGGTTGGAGTTTACTCACACCAGTCCCATGACTGACCCAGAGTTTATTTTGTTTGTTTTCCCTAAACTCTTGGGTGCTCAAATTTGTACGGGCAGTCAAGTGGTCGGGATTTTTCAGATTCATTTGGAGATGCTGGAAGCAGGAGGCTTCACCGGATAGCTATAGACTATCATATATTCCGCTGTGAACCTTGTTTGCATCTGGAAACAGGTGTTTATAACTGTTCCAGGAATAACTGTTGTGCTCTGATGATGGTATGCATATAAAGTTACTGATTTGTGTTTCAAAAGTTATGTTATTTAATATATTTTGTTCGTTCCGCTGTGAGTTTGTGATCTTCATTTTCTTCTATTCTAATATTTCTTTCTTTCTATTTCTCATCCTCTAACTTCTTTCTAATAATGATTCGTATTTCTGTGCAATTTGGGTTGGACGTGTGGTGTTATTAGTCAACTCAAATGGTATGGATTTGCGGGCCTTTACACATATCTTTTTCAAAAAGAAACGGAATTGAATGTTCGAATGATTTCAGAAACGAAATTGAAATGGACCGTAAAATTGAGAGCTATGCCACAGAACTAACTAGAATGAGTATGGAGCTAGTTACAGATTTTGAAAAAATTAAATGCACAATTTAATTTTACTAAAACAATTGTTTTTAACAATTTCAAAACCGATTAATGTGAGAACTCTTTCATTCAAATATTTTGTACAATTAGTTATTTTTATAACTGAATATGTATTCATTGCCTGTGCTAATTTTATATTTGATTTAATTATCCTAAATTGTTATGTGGTGCATGGTAGCTCACATCACAGTTGTTTGCAAACCCGATGGAAGAATTGTTGATTGCTTGTGTTATAAATTGAAAGTGATTTCGAAATAATTAACATATTAAAACAATGTTAAATTATTTGAGGTAGTTGAAATTGGATTGAATATCCAATTACAAGTCAATCGACTTGTTTATGTTCACTCATTTAAGTAATATCAAATTAAAAAAATAAATAATTTATTGGTTGAAACCCTCACACAGGTCTTGACGTGATAATTAATTTACACATCTCCCTTCCGTGTAGTTGTATGTCTGTCAATTGATTGATATACCGTTATAAATGTTATTTAATTATTTAATGTTTATACAGTTGTAAATTGCACTCTGGATGTGAATTGGATGTTTAATAATCGTTTATAATTATTGTTGCATATAGGTGATGTATGAAATCCATATAATTAAAATTATATGGTAATTGATTGAGTCACATTCAAGTTCGGAAATAATGAATATTTTGATATAATATTCAGTGAATAATCAAAATATGATTTTGATGTCCAATTTTGGATGGACACAAGGATTACAAAATTATAATGGATAATGAGAAGAATTGATTTCAAAATTGGACAATTTGAAAATATTATTATTCTAATATTATAATAATATGAGATGTTAAATTTTGATTTAAAACTGAAGTGGAAGTTGAAATTAGTTTTAAACAAATTTATAAACATATTATAAAATATGTTTTGAGTGGAAATTGATGAAATCCATTATATATATTAAAATGGCTTAAAATGAAGATATTTGATTTTGAAGTAAAATGATTGAAATGAAATTTCAAATGGTAGTTGAATATAATTTATAATATTTATAAATTATTTTGAAAAAAATTAAATTAAATTTTTAATAATAAATCAAATTCGGGCTTGAATAGAATGCGTCGCACAGCGACAATTCGCAAACGTCAACCTATAACTTCGAATTAGCGTAACAGGAGATCCGACCGTTGGATTCTTCTGAAACCAGAACCATTGGAACCGTATTGAAATGAACTTTCTAATAAAATAAGAATTTTTAAAATGCAATGGTTCGATTTTTAAGATAAATCCAAATCAGTTTTGGAAAAGGTCGCTATAGATGTAGTTCGGTGGCCGATATTGGAAACCGACTGTAAGGGCGTTAATAAAATTATTTAAAATACAGATAAATTATGTAAAATCATAATAAATGATTTGAAATGATATTGGGTGAAACAATCCACATTTGTAAAGGTAAAAGGAATTTTTATTTGAATAAACTGTTTACTAATATGAGTAAAGAACTGAAAAGAATTGAAATGGTTTTAATATAATGAGGGTTTACCAATATATAAATTGGATTGGATTTGAATGGAAATTATCTTCAGATATTTCAGTATTGGATTCCATTATTATACGGATATCATTGAGGAATTTGGAAGATATAGATATCTTTATTCCCAATACGATATTTATTAGTTTCGGAATTTGATGTTATATATAAGCCGATATAATTTCTATTCAGAGCCTTGTCGTTAATATCAAATTGGATTTATGATATCATGAATGGTGTATTTAATAACACAGTTCTTAAACCTAGCTAAAAGTGAAGTTTTCTAATTAATAAATATAATTGGAATAAAATGGAAGTAGATTTCGGGTTTATCGTGAATGATGTTTTAAAAGAATTCGTTCTTTAATCTTATTAACAGTGAAGTGATGATTTGGAATTTATAAATATTTTAATTAGGATTTAATGGAATTTTCCAAAGTAAAGTTTTCCAATTTAAGATAATAAATTGTAATTAATTGGAATTCAATTTAGTAATAATTGAGGCGAGCTTCTATGAAGGAAGACCGTTACTATTTATGGAATTTAAAAGGCTTTGATGTTATTTCACTTATAGTATTAGTCTGATATGGAAATTTATATCGATTACGATTGATCCGATTTCCGTGAAGGTTCCATTTGAATGGATGATGATTTTTGGTTTATTGTGAGCAATGTTTTAAATGACATTTGTTCTTTTACCCAATTAAAGACAGGATTGGTTTCCTAAAGTTGAATAATCATTAAGTAATGATTTTTGAGATTAAAACTAAATTGGAATTTTAATGAATCTTTAATTAGATTGAAACGTAAATGAGGTAATTAAATTTACTGAATTCAAGAAATGTTCGAAATGGGGTATCACCAGTTTTACTCCATATGATAGTTGAATTCAAGAAATCTTTAATTCGATTTGAACATTAAATGGTAATTAATTTTACCGATCACACACTGGGTGTTAGATATGGAGTACTGCCAGTTTTGCTCCATGGAATGAATAGGTTGGGATTGGAATAATAAAATGAATGATTACTTCAGTAAGGCTCATTAATCCCGACTGGTTGAAAAACCTTAATTTGGTTTAAGTTATGAAAAGATAATATAAAATCTTTTGAAATGATTTCCAAAAATATACGAATGAAAGAATATTCTAATTTGGAATGAGGCATATGATGTGTATATATTTCACATGATTATAAGATGCGCGAGTTATTCGAAAAGACCGGGTTTAACCCATTCTTGAATAACTGATACAACGAATAAAAGTCAAAGATTTGAAGATGGTGGTTGAAAACTAGAGATCTTCACGTCGTTAGGATGATTACTGATGTCTTAATTAGTCCGTACACCCAAGAAGAGGTAATATCTGGTGATCTTCCAGATGTACTTGGAGATTGACCGGATATGCGAGAGTCTCTCTTATGTATTGGACATATGGGATGAGGAATAAGGTGCCTCCGATTTCGTTCAGATCCAGAATGGACTAGCAAATGGATTGCATGTATGAAATTGTACTTCGCGTTGTATTCCTTGATCTTTGCTAAATATATGTCTGTTTGGTGGCGGAGATTTTTATCTCTTGATTAACACCCTTCTCTGAGACGTACGAGCTTAGAGGTTATATATATTGGTGGCAATCAATGGTATGGTATGGATTGAAAATATGGCATGCTAAGATGCAATGATCAAGGCTTTTGTTGAAAAGCAGAGTCTTGTGTTTGATGATCAAAGCACCACTTTAATATAACATAGCTTTGTATAGCGTTAATTCGCGAGCTTCATACCCCGGTATGAACTAGAAACGGGATGAAGGACAGTAGGGAGGACATGCTTTTATTTCTAGCAAGGAATGATGTCATGGAATGGAGCCCAGACATTTTACTTATGTGGATGTTGGATAGTAAGGTACCTCGGATATGGCCGCACAAGGCCAAGCTGGTCGACGTACTGACCAGATTTTTGGTCCTATAGGACCGAAAAACGTATTTCTCAGGAATAACTAATCTACAAACGTAAGAGTGGACTGACCCTGCATGATCCGGGTGCACCGGCGCGTGAGTCCTGGGACTTTGGCTAGATTGTCCCGAATCGAATAAAGAAGATCCTGCCTTGGTCCATGATGGAATCCAAATTCCAATATGCAACTTTCAGTTTTTGTTGTAAACCTATATTGCGACATAGTAGGATGGGGTACTATGTCGTCTATGATTGATACATTTACATTTGAAGTTGTTTTCTACGCTATGCACTAATAATAATGAAAGATAAATTCCGCGTATCAAGCATATTTGGATATTATAAGGTAAAACTCTATCCTCTTGTTTGTGTTGCATTGTGTGATGGCACCTGATTCTTATAATGGTTTCATTTTTCTTTTTAGCATTACGTTGTTTGTTTTATGGTATTCTTGGGAGAAAACCCGTTCCGTGTCATACAGCGTGGTCCCTTGATTTAGCTAACATTGAAATAAAGTTAATAATTGTATTAGTTCTCACACTAGTCCCATGACTGACTCAGAGTCTATTGTTTACCACCTAAACTAGGATTGGGAACTAAAATTTGTAGAAATTTGAAATGTTGAGTTTTAACATAGATGATTTTGAAAAATAAATGGGTTTATAGCACTTTTCCTACCTTTGTAATTTCGGGGACGAAATTCTTTTAAGGGGGGAAGAATGTAACGACCCGGATTTCGAACAGTTTATTTAAATATTTAATATGATTTTAAATATTGAGTTAATAATATAAATGGATTTTTATATTAAATTATCGATTTTAATAATCGATTTTGATTTAATGTCGAATATACTAAATTATCGTAATACGAAAAATAAATCAATTCGAGATTTAAACCGAGTCAAAAACATTTCCGAGAATAGATATAAAATCTATGTGAATATATAACAAATAATAATAATAATAATAATAATTTGTTACCGAGGAATTAATTAGTTTTTGAATTTAAATTATATTATATCGATTTAATATGGTCATTTATATTTACGTTCGAATTAAATATCAAAAATATATTCAATTCAGTTCAGTATAATGCTATAGTATTGAAATGTCGGCTGGTACATTAAAATAGCGGTTCGTGATGTCGAGTTATGAACCCCGAAATATTAGATAAACGGATAAGATTAAAGTCAAATCAGAATTCATTTAAAAGAAATAAAAATCGCTTTATTTCACATCGCATTAAATTAATATCAAATCACATTAAAAATATTGTACCTTAACCTATCACCTACATTTTAGCATATGAAGGCCTAACTACTTCGTTGCTAAGTATTCTTCGTGTATAAAAATACAACACTCTCCTTGCATTCCTTCTGCTGAAAATTCGATCCAAAGCTTTAAATAAAAATGGCCATTTCATTTTTGGTTTCATTTCATAATTTAAACACAAAGCCCGTGATTTCCATTCCAGTTCCCCTTTTCAATTCCAACGAACAAAATCAAAGCTTCAACAACAATAAAGAAATGGCCTCTTCGTGAAAAGAAAAAAACCTGAATCAAAGCTTCTCACGATTGGAATACTGGGGTTAGATGCGATCGAATATAGGTTGTTCGACTTTGGTATTGGCGAAGGGAATAGGGTTGCGATGGTCTCTTGGAGTTAGTACGATGTTGGTCTTCGTGGTAAGGAGAAGCCTTGACTGGGCATCGGTAATCGATTTAGGAGTTTGTGGTCGACGCGATGGGTTAATTTTGAAATCCAACTTGGAAGTCCGGGTGCTCATACTAAGGCGATTCAGTGTTGGAATTGCGTGGATATTGGGAGAGGTGCATTGAAACCGGGTAGATCGATTTCGAGCCTAGGATTCATAGTCGGTATGATCTGAGGCTATCGGATTTTTTGTTTTCACCATGGTTTTGAACTGAGAAGTGAAGGGATTGGCATTGGAATCTGAGTTCGGTGGAGTAGGGTGGTGCGAGGTCTTTTGCAGAGGTGATGGAGTGGAGTCTTGTGAAGGGTGCGAGTTGTTGTTTTCTGGTATGGAAAGTAGGAGAGTTTGTCAAGAGTGAAGGTTGTGTTCATGCTTTGTTGTCCAGGAGCAGGATGTGCGTGGATCTTGTAAGTGTAGGTTTGAACAAATAGTAAGGAGGAAGAAAATAAGGTAAGTTAATAAGGTATTAATCGCTGTTTTATTCATAATTAGAATTTAAGCATGATGAAAGATAATTTAAGTAGTTAGTAAATTCTAATTTAAAATCCAATTCGTATAAATTGAAATAGGTTAACTTATTCAGTTTAGGTCAGAACGGAACAAGTTTTGTCACATTATGATCGTAGCGATGAGACGTGTACATTCGGGAATGGAATTCGTTGGAACCTGAGCTTGCTAAGATTTCAGTTAATTTCAAACATTGTTTGAATTACAAAGTGAACCTGGTTCGTCGATCGAATTTTACGGTGAGTAAATCTCACTCACATTTTATTTTAAGTTATTTTTATCAGTTAAAAATAATTTGTTGGTTGTTTGGTTGCATTAAATATTATTTTGGTATATATTAAATATATATTAGTTACTTAGGATTGGTGTTTGTGGTTATTATATATATATATATATATATATATATATTATATTGGTGATTGGATAGTTCCCGCAGTACCACTAGCGGATGCCCGTAGTATCATTAGCGGATGACCCTATACGCCCCACGATATATGAGTGGATGACCTTCTATACCGCGATATCCTGCCTCGAAGCAGGATGGGTATTATTTATGTTGGCTAACATCTATGGATGCAGGATAAACAGGTTGGAGGGATCCAACTGGATTCCTTAAAATATTATTATTTGTTTTTTATATATATTATCATATATGATGTGTTAGAAAAGCTATCATTTATAATTAGTTGTTTTGAGTGTTTAAATTATCTCTAAACCAAAATGTTGATTTATATAAATCTCGTAAAAACAGATTTTGATATTTAAACGGGAAATTCTGTTTTTCTAAAAATAGAATTAGAAATTTCGGATGAACTAGAAATATTAACTTATTTGAATAACTAAAACAAGTATCGAATTTATAAACGATGTTTATAAATTAAATAATACTAGAAATTGAAGTATTGAATTAAATAATACATGAAATTGAGGTAAATTTATAAATGATATTTATAAATAAAATGGAATGATTTTCATTGGATAATCAAGGAATTGATATGAATTTATTAATAAAGTGGAAAAATTATCATTTGATAATTTGAATATTTAAATTCAAACGTGTATTTAAAAATACAAATGGGGAATCGTTTTAAAGAAGTAAACGCTGAAATTTATTCTAATGTTCAGAATATACATTGAATTAAAAATAAATCTGTATGGATTAATAAATTGAATCGATTAGATCGAATTTGTTTAAATATAGTATTTCCAGGAAAGAATATTAAATCGTATTAGATATAAACTAAAATTAAATATGCAAAATGATCCCATATATAGATAAGTTATAAGAGATAGAATATTCCAAAATAAGATTTTGGTCTTAAATAAATTTTGAAATAGGCTTGTTTAAATATAAAACAAGGAAATTTATAAAATGGTGTTTATAAATATAATGAATTAATTATCAAGAGATAATTTGAATATTTAAATTCAAATATGAATTTAAAAATATAATTTGTAATCATTCGAAAGGGAATAACTGTTTTTATTTCGCAATTCGGAATATCAAAGAGATGAAGTTTCAAATAGAAATTTGAAAAGGGAACTTGTTTAAATATATAAAACAAGGAAGTTGAA
Source organism: Allium sativum (assembly GCA_030737875.1). NCBI lineage: Eukaryota > Viridiplantae > Streptophyta > Magnoliopsida > Asparagales > Amaryllidaceae > Allium > Allium sativum. Next base: position 823,555,254 of record CM060916.1, read on the forward strand.
TTTATAAATAGTGTTATAAATTTGGTGAAATAAATGATCATTTGGATAATTTAAACCATTTAAATTCAAATAGGAATTTAAAAGTAAATTGGGAAGTGTTTTGAAACAAAACGTTTGATTATATTTCAGAACTCGGAATATAAGCTGAATTGAGAAGAATTCAACGGGTTTATAATTGAAATTTGATTATATCGAATTTTATAAATAATTTATTTATAAAAGGAATTGGAATTAAATATAGAAGATCGAAGTATAAATAAATATATTACCGAGTAAGGAAAAATCGACAATTATAGATAATCGAAAATATTATGTTGAATTGGGAAACTGATTTGATATATATTAAAAATATATAAGAATGGAGTTGAATTTATTATAAACGAAGTTTAAGTGTTTATATATATAAATATAATTAAAACGAACTCGCTGCAGCGCGGTAGTTCATAAATTGGCATTCCGAACTTCAATTGAGTATATAGAACTCAATTTAAGTCGGAATTCTTTGAAATAGAAATCGTCAGGACTGATTTAATAATAGTTTTCTAGTGGAAGAGAAAAATCTAGATTTCGTCAAATAGATTTTAAGTTATGTCAAAATCAAATTTTCAGAAAAACAGCGTGAGAACCATTATAAAACCATAACGGTTTATTTAAATAAATAAAAGTATTTTAAAGAAATAAAATCCGAATTGCCATTAGAAAAATCCAGACTATAGATATAAAATAAGTATGAACTCTGGTGAAATAAGTGAAATGATTTTTGAGACAAAAATCAGATTTTTAGTAATTGAATAAAACTAACTAATTTGAATAATAATTAGTTAATCGAAATTCGACATGAAAATGGACTTTGAATAAGTAAAGGAGATTTGAGGATTTTTATTCGAAATCGAATACGGAACTTGAGTCGAAATGGAATTAAATTAGTTCATAAGCAAGATAAAATGATAATTGAACATGACATGTTCAAATATAAAGTGGAATGGGAAAAGGAGCTAATAAAAAGACTAAATAGTGAGTTGAGTTAAAAATGACCGGATTAAGTTGAAATAAATTAGAAATGGACACATATGTGTTAGACAAGTATGGAATGAAGTATATGAAGTGTATGAAGCTTATAGATTTAGTGCCCGACAAAAAGGTACACGTTTAAATTCCATATGTGTTTTTATGCGCTGAATCAGCAAGCCACTTGGCTTTTTGATTTTCTTTTTGAATGGAAAGGGCGTAGAGAGGCGAGTTGAGGTTTGAACTGTTGACCGGTACAAAGGTGGTCATTGCAAAATTTTCCGGAAATTTAAGGGGTTAGAATATTTTTAAGAAAATTTGATAGTTAGAAATCAATGTATCGATATATATAGAATTCGATAAGGAAATGAACTTAAAAATAGAATATTATAAACAAAAAGGGAATCTATAAATTAGATTTGTTAAAAATAGAAAGAGAAGCGTATACATGTTCTTAAAAATGGAAAATTGGTTTAATATGGTGTTGATTATTCGAGTTAGCGGTCTTGTTTGTTTTGAAGTTGATAATATTTTCAGTCAAGGTCTGAGAGGTAATTATACCCCAACTCAATTGATTTCATTATTAGCTGATAAATAGCAAGATTCAGTCTCGACGAGAAATGTTTAAAGAAATTTAGTCAAATGCAGTATTTTGTGTTGTTATAGCGATGTTTTACATAACATTCCTTTAACCCAAGTAAGTGGAATTTTGGAAATATAATAATAAATATTTCCTAAGTATAGAAATGAATTGTCGTGAAACGGAGAAGTAACTAGAATATTTTCCAATTATTAATAGAAGATATTTTCTAAGTATAGAAAATAAAAGATGAAGAAATATGGAAATGTTTTCCAAACAGCGTAAGAGACCAAGATGATTATTGAAAATTTTTGGTTAACAAATATTGGTAAGAAAATGAAGAAGTAATTTAATTAATGAAATATTAATTAAGAGGCCCAGTGATTTGTTTGATGGTTGGAATGTTTGTTTATTTTCCTTTGATAGTTAAATAACCAACTATCGATGTATTTGTCAATATCTTTGTCAATATGGACAGACCGGTTGGATTATTATTCGAGAACCACTCCGTATTGGCAGTAGCTTTGCGAATCAGATTATATGAAGATAATCGAAGACGGAGTCTAGTGAAAGGACTTTTTTCTATTAATAGAAATTGTGCCTTTGGGCTCGTTCAGTTCAAGAACGTAAGTGTATGGACGAATGTCTGACAGAGATTTCCAATGATCGCATATGTTGGTCTATATAGACACATATGGTGGCGGAGAATTTATTCTCTTAGCGTAATATCCAGAATATATTTGTGCCAATCAATTAATGATTTACGGATCTGACAATGTGGCATTCAAAGTGATTGTGCTATCAATGAATGATAAGAAATCCTAGCCTCAGGCCTCAACAACTGGGAAATGACAAAAATCGGGCAGGCAACATAGCTATGTGGGTTGCTCCCATTAGGGTGTATTATCACCTATCTAGAGAAATTCATTTAATTGCTTATTCTATTCGATGCTGTCCCAATCAGGAAACGGTTGCTAATCCCAAACGTTTGTGATATACATTCGATACACTCAAGTGAAATGAGTGGTCGGTTAGGTATGGGCCGGATTGCAAGATGTCCTTGTTGAACCCAGTGTATTCCCCTCTAGAGATATACTATCGGAAGGTGGTTCCATACCTTGTCATGTTGGAAATCCAATCTCCAATAAGCGCCCTGCGGTTTTTGGTTTTATATTATATATGGAGCGTGAGATGTAAGCGTTCCGCTAGATTCTATTTATTTCATGTAGACATTATTATAATATCACTGGATTTGATATCAAAAATATTTTGAGCTATCGTAAGGTAAAAACCATCCGTGTTTATGTGTGGATCGGCCTTATAATTATCATTTTTTTTCAAAAGAATTTTTTAAGTTAAACAAATGATTGGAGTTTACTCACACCAGTCCCATGACTGACCCAGAGTTTATTTTGTTTTTGTTTTCCGTAAAATCTTGGGTGCCCAAATTTGTACGGGCAGTCAAGTAGTCAGGATTTTTCAGATTCACTTGGAAGAGCTGGAAGCAGGAGGCTTCACCAGTTAGCTATAAACTATCATATTTCCGTTGTTTACTATGTTGTATCTGAAAACAGGTGTTTATAACTGTTCCTGGAATAACTGTTGTGTTCTGATAATGGTATGTATATACAGTTACTGATTTGTATTTCAAAAGTTATGTTATTTAATATGTTTTATTCGTTCCGCTGTGAGATTTGTGTTCTTCGTTTTTTTTCTATTCTAACTTTTCTTTCTTTCTATTCTCACCCTCTAACTTCTTTCTACTAATGATTCGTATTTCTGTGTCATTTGGGTTAAACGTGTGGTGTTATTAGTCAACTCAGAGGGTACAGATTTGTGGGCCATTACAGTTGGTATTGGAGCTTAGGTTGAGCGAATACCTAGGCTTTGGTGGGATGTGCTCATTAGAGATAGGGTTAGTAGTACCCTAGAATGAGTTGAGTGTATATATATGAGAGAATGTATTTGTTAATTGATATAAAAGTTGTTTTATATTGTGTTGGCTAGTCTGTTGAGTGGTTTATGAATTCTGATCGAATCGTGGGACGCCACGAAGTCGATAAGAATTTCTAAACACTTGAATAGAAAATTTCGACATAATATTGTTTTAAAATGGGTAAGTGAAATACTTTTACCCAAAGATTCTATTTTTGATGGAAAAAGAATAATTTTCCAAAATTATTATAATATATGGATGTGTTGGATGTTAATATTATAATCAAATAAGATTATAAAATTGTATTGGTTATATATAGCCAAATAAAATTTGTATATGAATAGTATATACAAATGAGATGAATTAAAATTTAATTCAAACCAGAATTTGGATTTTTAAATCCTGGGAAGTTGGAAAATATTTTTTGAAGTATATTAAAATTATATAGCTTTGTTTTGAATGGGATTTTTGAATTAAATTAAAAAAATCGTTTTGAATGGATTTTGAAAGTGATAAAGCACTGAACTCACTTCAGTGGCTGGAAAGTAATTCTGATAAGGACTGCAGCTTCATCAGTGTTTATTTTCGAGTTTCTAAGTGATGGATTGCTACCTCAGAAATTTTTTGATGGGGATTTGTTTAAAAGAAAACAAGTTGGTTTGAAAATTCAAATGTTTTTAATTTGATATGGTTATAAATATATGTATATATTTATATTATTTCTAAAGAATTTGAAATAAAAACCTAGGAATTTGAATTCTGGAATTTAAATTTAACTTAAGTAAGTTAAATGGATTGAAGTGAATAAATTGACTAGAATCAATTTGAATAAATTTGAAACGAATTTGGAATGAATATGAATTGGATATGAATATATTTGATTTAAATCTTTCAGATTATATGAATAGAAACCAAAATTTTATGGGAACTAAAATTTGTAGAAAATTGAAATTTTGAGTTTCAACATAGATGATTTTGAAAAATAAATGGGTTTGTAGCACTTTTCCTACCTTAGTAATTTTGGGGACGAAATTCTTTTAAGGGGGGAAGAATGTAACGACCTAGATTTCGAACAGTTTATTTAAATATTTAATATGATTTTAAATATTGAGTTGATAATATAAATGGAATTTTATATTAAATTATCGATTTTAATAATCGATTTCGATTTAATGTCGAATGTAGTAAATTATCGTAATACGATAAATAAATCAATTCGAGATTTAAACCGAGTCAAAAACAATTCCGAGAATAAATATAAAATCTATGTGAATATATAACCAATAATAATAATTTGTTATCGATGAATTGATTAGTTTTTGAATTTAAATTATATTATATTGATTTAATATGGTCATTTATATTTACGTTCAAATTAAATATCAAAAATATATTCAATTCAGTTCAGTATAACACTATAAAATTGAAATGTCGGTCGGTATGTTAAAATAGCGGTTCGTGATATCGAGTTATGAACCCCGAAATGTTTGATAAACGGATAAGATCAAAATCAAATTAGAATCCATTTAAAAGAAATAAAAATCACTTTATTTCACATCGCATTAGATTAATATCAAATCACATTTAAAATATTGTACCTTAACCTATCACCTACATTGTAGATATGTAGGCCTAACTCCTTCGTTGCTAACTATTCTTCGTGTATAAAAATATGACACTCTCCTTGCATTCCTTCTGCTGAAAATTCGAACCAAAGCTTTGAATAAAAATGGCCATTTCATTTTTCGTTTCATTTCATAATTTAAACCCAAATCCCGTGATTTCATTTCCAGTTCCCCTTTTCAATTTCAACGAAATCAAAGCTTCAACAGCAATAAAGAAATGGCCTCTTCATGAAAAGAAAAAAATTCCTGAATCAAAGCTTCTCACAATTGGAGTACTAGGGTTAGATGCGATCTAATATAGGTTGTTCGATTTTGGTATTGACGAAGGGAATAGGGTCACGATGGTCTCTTGGGGTCAGTACGATGTTGGTATTCGTGGTAAGGAGGAGCCTTGACTAGGCATCAGTAATCGATTTAGGAGTTTATGGTCAACACGATGGATTAATTTTGAAATCCAACTTGGAAGTCCGGGTGCTCGTACTAAGGCGATTCAATATTGGAATTGCGTGGATATTGGGAGAGGTGCGTTGAAACCGGGTAGATCGATTTCGAGCCTAAGGTTCATAGTCAGTATGATCTGAGGCTATCGGATTTTTTGTTTTCACCATGGTTTCAAACTAAGAAGTGAAGGGATTGGCGTTGGAATCTGAGTTTGGTGAAGTAGGGTCGTGCGAGGTCTTTTGCAGAGGTGATGAAGCAGAGTCTTGTGAAGGGTGTGAGTAGTTGTTTTCTGGTATGGAAGGGAGGAGTGTTTGACAAGAGTGAAGGTTGTGTTCATGCTTTGTTGTCCAGGAGCAGGATGTGCGTGGATCTTATAAGTGTAGGTTTGAACAAATACCAAGGACGAAGAAAATAAGGTAAGTTAATAAGGTATTTATCGTTGTTTTATTCATAATTAGAATTTAAGCATGATGAACGATAATTTAAGTAGTTAGTAAATTCTAATTTAAAATCCAATTCGTATAAATTGAAATGGGTTAACTTATTCAGTTTAGGTCAGAAAGGAACAAGTTTTGTCGCGTTACGATCATAGCAATGAGAAGTACATTCGCGAATCAAATTCATTGGGACCTGAGCTTGCTGAGATTTTAGTTAATTTCAAACATTGTTTGAATAACAAAGTGAATCTGGATCGTCGATCGAATTTTACGGTGAGTAAATCTCACTCGCATTTTATTTAAAGTTATTTTTATTAGTTAAAAATAATTTGTTGGTTGTTTGGTTGCATTAAATATTATTGTGGTATATATTAAATATATATTCGTTACTTAGGATTGTTGTTTGTGATTATTATATATATATGTGTGTGTATATATATATATATATTGGTGATTGGATAGTTCCCGCAGTACCATTAGTGGATGCCCGCAGTATCATTAGCGGATGACCCTATACGCCCCACGATATATGAGTGGATGACCTTCTACACCGCGATATCCTGCCTCGAAGCAGGATGGGTATTATTTATGTTGGCTAACGTCTGTGGATGCAGGATAAACAGGTTGGAGGGATCCAACTGGATCCCTCAAAATATTACTTTTTTTTTCATATATATTATCATATATGATGTGTTAGAAAACCTATAATTTATAATTGATTGTTTTGAGTGTTTAAATTATCTCTGAGCCAAAATGTTGATTTATAAAAATCTCGTGAAAAGAGATTTTGAGATTTAAACGGGAAATTCTATTTTTCCAAAAAATAGAATTTGAAATTTCAAATGGACTATAAATATTAACTTGTTTGAATAAGTAAAAAAAGTATTGAATTTATAAACTATGTTTATAAATTAAATAATACTAGAAAATGAAGTATTGAATTTATAAACGATGTTTATAAATTAAATAATACATGAAATTGAGGTAAATTTATAAACGGTATTTATAAATAAAATGGAATGATTTTCATTGGATAATCAGGGAATTGATATGAATTTATAAATAAAGTGGAAAATTTATCATTTGATAATTTGAATATTTAAATTCAAATGTGAATTTAAAAATATAAATGGGAAATCGTTTTAAAGAAGTAAACGATGAAATTTATTCTGATGTTCAAAATATACATTGAATTAAAAATAAATCCGTATGGATTTATGAATTGAATCGATTAGATCGAATTTTTTTAAATATAGCATTTGCAAGAAAGAATATTTAAATCGTATTAGGTATAAACTAAAATTAAATATGCAAATAGATTCTATATATAGATAAGTTATAAGAGATAGAATATTCCAAAATAAGATTCTGGTCTTAAATAGATTTTGAAATAGACTGTTGTATATAACAGTGTTGTATACACAATTATATGATTTTTGTTTGATGATAACACCCAAATATATTTTACTATTGAATGTGTTTGTAACTGTATTAGTATACTACACAAAAGATAGGAATATAATATTTCTATTTAAATAAAATATAACTATACAGAAATTTAAATATTCACACAGTATTTTATTTGAATAAGAATATTTTATTTCAATATTTAAACAGTACAAATTTATAACTCCATTATTTGTATATACATCACTGATATACATTTCAATATATTCAATTTCATACTCAGTTTCATTCTACAACACTTACACTCACATATACGCTGACACTATTTCTCAGTTGACATTTCAAATACAGACACACACCAACACTGTTCTTGTCTTCATCTTCAATCTTCTATCTTCACAGCTTTCAGTCAGTTCATCTTCATACCTGTCACATACAGAAGAACACACACAGTAGACTACAACAAAAATAAAATTAAATAAAAGCAAATAAAAAATTATTTTTAAATTTTATTTGCCTCAGAATTACGGTGTTTCTCATCATTTTTCTAGACATGGTCTGATATGCAGGGACAGAAAATTAGTCTGAGGGCTGCATATATACACGTGTATAGATATACACGTATGCACTGCCACGCCAATCAGTATGCATTTGAGGAGTAGCCACAAGGACCATCTCGACTCAGTGCACAGTTCACAATCAAGCCAAAGTGAAAAACAATTCAACATATACATTATGCAAAAGCAAATAGCCAAGAAGTACAAAAGAAAAGAACAGAAAATTGAATAAAAAAATATGAATAAAGTACCAGAAATTCTGGGTATCAACAAAACCAACCAAATCCAACCATGGTGCAACACATATTTCAAAAAGTCAAGGCTACAAGTTCAGGGTCACGCCAAAGCAAATTAGTGTGACAAGTTTTCGAGTAAAAACCAAACAGAAGTCAAGCAAGCATGCCCAAGGAACATATGCAAATGGTTCGAGTCAAACTTTAATACATGGAATAAGTTATTGGTGAAACTACACATGTTTCAGAGAAAATATAATAATTACAAAGGTTCCAGAAAACTTTCTCAAGCCCTAATTTCCAGGAAAAATATATAGCGCAAGTTTCAAATCAAGGGTTTCAAAGATCAGACTTAATCAAAAATTCCAGAACATACGATGATTTAAAGTTCCAATATTTCCGTATATACCACGACCAAATTACTAGTCGAAATCAGAGGATTATTATTCTAGAGAAATCTGGTTTTGGGGATAAAAACCAGTGCAGGGTTTTGAGCGTAGGGTTAAGAACAGTTGGGAGCTAGCGTCGCGAGCTTACAGGGGATTGTAAGCGTAGAGATTGTTTTAACTCCTAGTAGAAACCTTGGGGAATGCAGCAGTAGGCAGGGTTTTGCCGAAGCTGGGTAAATCTGTGTGTTATTTATTTTCCGCATTTATTCTGATTATTGTCTGTGCTATTATTATTTAATTACTCTATGAAAATCTGCGATAAACCCTATTCACCCCCCCCTCTAGGGTTAATTTAGATCCTACAAGTGGTATCAGAGCAGGTATTTTTTATTTTATTTTAACTCTAGAGTCATGAATCTGTCCAACAACACGTTTTCTGAGGGTCAGTCCATAGCTAGGCCACCAATGTTTAATGGAACTGATTATGCATATTGGAAAGCTAGGATGAAAATTTATTTGAGTTCAGTCGATTATGATGTGTGGGATATTATTGAAATGGGTTATAGATCTCCCATTGTTATTGTTAGTGGTGTTGAAATTACTAACTCAAAGGACAGGTGGGATGCTAATGATAAAAAATTATTTTCAACTAATGCCAAAGCAATGAATGCTTTAATCTGTGCTCTTGATAAAACCGAATTTAATCGAATTTCTCATTGTGAGACTGCGCAGGAAATATGGCATACATTGGAGGTTACACACGAAGGTACATCTCAAGTGAAGGAATCTCGTCTCGCTCTTCTCAGCAACGAATATGAAATTTTCTCTATGCAAAAAGACGAAGATATAAAAGAGATGTATGGACACTTCTCGTCACTAGTCTACAATGCAAAAGCTCTTGGCAAAACCTATACTAAAGTGGAACTGATCAGAAAATATTAAGAGTTCTACCGATGAATTTTGAAGCTAAGGTGACGGCGATACAAGAATCAAAAGATCTGAATAAAGTAAGCGTGGAAGAGTTGATCGGAAATCTGATTACTTATGAGATGGAGTTAAAAGCAAGTGAAGAACGAAAGGATTCTGAATCAAAGAAAAAGACGATCGCTTTAAATAATTTTGTTGAAAGTAATGATGATGATCCCGCTGAAGAGCTAGCCACGGTTTTGAAAAAGTGGGCCAAAGGAAAATACAAACCACGAAAGAAGAATTCAAAAACCGACAAGTCCGAAAGTTCAGATAGTTCAGACGATGAAGTGTTTTGCTACAATTGCAAGAAACCCGGACGTATCAAACCAAATTGCCCACAGCTTAAAAATGAAAAGAGGAAGAAGTTCAGAAGGAAGAAGAAGGCTTTTGCTGCTACATGGGATAACGAGGAAGGAGAAGAAGTTTCTGAAAGTGATGAAGAAGAAGCTAATTGGTGTCTTATGGCTCAATCTGATTCGGAAGGTAGTGAAGAGGATTCTAGTGAGGTATCGAATTTTACCTATAAAGAATTAATTCTAATGTGTCACGACCTCACGAAAACTGTTGATTCTCTTGAAATAAAAGTTGAGAAATTGAAATCTGATAGGTCAAAACTAGTTCAAGAAAATAACAGTTTAGAAAGAAAACTTGAAAAGGGTAAGAATTAACCGTTTTCAGAATGTGAAAAATGTCAATTTTTGATTAACGATTTTTTAAAATTAAAAACTGATCTTGAGTTACTTAAAAGTGAAAACGTGAATTTGAAAAACGAAAATCATGATTTTGAAAAGGAAATTGAAAAGTTTAGAGAATCTGAAAAACTTGATTTTGAAAAGCGAAAACAATTTAAAATTGAAATTTCTATGTCCAATGCTAAAATCAAAGCTCTTGAAAACGAAAATTTGATTTTAAAACAAACTAATGCTGAAAAGAGGAAAATCGCTATTAATCGTTGTTCAAATTTAACGAAAGGGAATAGCGATCTTAGATTTAAAATTCAACGACTTCAGTCAGCTTTGACTAAATTTTCTAAAGGGGAAAAATCGTTGAATATGTTGTTAAAAAATCAATTTTTTTTCAGAATAAAAAGGGACTTGGTTTTGAATCTAATCAATTTGAAAAACAAAATGATTTTAAAAATCCTTTAATTGGCTTTGAAAACAATCAAATTGAATTTTTGAAATTAAATAATTTCAAAGGGTTTTTAAATCATAAACAAATTGATAACTCGTTTAAAAACAATTCATTTAAATAAGTTTGGATTCCAAAAAATAACAAAATAAATTTGAATAAATCTAAACGAATTTGGGTTCTAAAGGGTACTGTAGTGGACAGTAATGGATTGTTATATAAACGGGTTTGGGTACCAAAACGTGTAAACAAAGATAAGAGTGGTAAAACAACTTTTGTTAGACCACTCGATCATATAAACATTTAGGTACCGTGGGAGGCTAAGGAACAACTGTGCTTAAGTGAGACAAAATTCAAATTGATTCATATATCAAATTATTTGGAGTTCGTTAGCCATAGATTCAGAGTTGGAGATTCATTGGATCACATCGATTATGGTAAGCCAAGTATGATCTCTAAACTCATTTTTTTTATTCCTTTTTAGTTTATTTACATTTTTTAGTTTTATCTTTTATTCTCTTTAATTTTTACTTGGTTGATTTTGAAAATATTCGTTATTGATTGTTGAAATTCTTGGATTATAAAAATTGATTTTTTTCCTCAGGTGATTTCAAATAATTATCTTTAGATTTAATCGTTGACTGTTTCTTGTGTTTGTCTAAAAATTCTCTGAGAATGTCAATTGTGATTCTTGCTTCGAAAATGTACTTATGCTGCTCTGATAAGGAAATTGATTTGATTTAGTAATTAAACGATGAGTTGAAAAATCAGTGATAAAATATCTTTAATTTCCATAGACAATTTGAATTAAATATATAAGTGTCTTTAAAAATTGTCTAGGAACAAACAGCATTAAAATCATTAGAAAAATTCCATATTCTACTAATTATTTTTAAAAAAAAACTGATTTTCAAATTTGCATTGATATTTTCAAAAAACTCCTCTTGAAATTGATATTTTCAATTTTAAAATTATTTTTTATTATTTTTTCAAAAGTTGAAATTATTGATTAATTTGAACCGTTTTGAGACTCATCAAAATTATTGATAGATTTATGAAATTGTGATGAATTGTGACTATGGTATAATTCATAATTAGAGGAGATATTATTTTAAATCTCATGATGATTGGATAGAATTTATAATATCTTTGAATTAGAGCTTATTTCACGACCATCTTCTATTTCTACCATATTTCTATCATTCATCATGGTTTTATTTAATTTGGGGAGTTCTAATTATTCTTGGAATTAAAAATAAAATAAAATAATAAATAAATAATTTATCCTTGGTATTCACTCCCATTTAAAAGTCCTCGCGGTTATGCGTGGGTGAATTACCTTAATCTCTATGTGCTTCCATTCTCACTTAAAAGACCTTTGGGCTGTGTATGGATGGAATTCATTAGAGAGGATAAAGTTAAGTTACTACTAACCCCATTTAAAGACCTTTGGGCTATGCATGGTTAGAAAGTGCTTAACACATTTTTGAGCATATTTAAAATCTTTAAAATTCATTTTCAAATATTCAATTTTTTATTGAACTCTCCTCATTCTATAAAATCCATCGTAAATCCATTCATTCTGAAAGTGAATTTTGCTTCTGATTTAAAGATTATTATGATTTTTGTTTGATTAAATGGGTTTTACGATATATATTCTCTCTCTTGATTTGAATTTATATTTTTAGTCTATATTCATCGTTGTTTCAATTTCTATTATCCTTTTGATGATAACAAAAGGGGGAGAATGGTCAAAATTTTGATTGATGAGTATTTAATTCAAAAATATTTTAAGATTGGAAATTAAATATCTAGAGGGAGAATGGTCAATTGGATTTCGTCATTAATATTTTCCACTTATATAGGGGGAGTTCAGTTGTAGGGGGAGCATACAAATAGGGGGAGTAATACAATTCACGTTCAAACACATTCAAAATCTTTTATTTGTTTGTCACCATCAAAAGGGGGAGATTGTTGTATATAATAGTGTTGTATACACAATTATATGATTTTTGTTTGATGATAACAACCAAATATATTTTATTATTGAATGTGTTTGAAACTGTACTGGTATACTACATAAAAGATAGGAATATAATATTTCTATTTAAATAAAATACAACTGTACAAAAATTTAAATATTCACACAGTATTTTATTTGAATAAGAATATTTTATTTCAATATTTAAATAGTACAGATTTATAACTCCATTATTTGTATATACATTCAAAATCTTTTATTTGTTTGTCATCATCAAAAGGGGGAGATTGTTGTATATAACAGTGTTGTACACACAATTATATGATTTTTGTTTGATGATAACAACCAAATATATTTTATTATTGAATGTGTTTATAACTGTACTGGTATACTACACAAAAGATAGGAATATAATATTTCTATTTAACTAAAATACAACTGTACAGAAATTTAAATATTCACATAGTATTTTATTTGAATAAGAATATTTTATTTCAATATTTATACGGTACAGATTTATAACTCCATTATTTGTATATACATCACTGATATACATTTCAATATATTAAATTTCATAATCAGTTTCTTTCTAAAACACTTACACTCACGTATACACTGACACTATTTCTCTGTTGACATTTCAAATACAGACACACACCAACACTGTTCTTGTCTTCATCTTCAATCTTCTATCGTCACAGCTTTCAGTCAGTTCATCTTTATACCTGTCACATACAGAAGAACAAACACAGTAGACTACAACAATAATAAAATTAAATAAAAGAAAATTTTATTTTTAAATTTTATTTGCCTCAAAATTATGGTGTTTCTCACCATTTTTCTAGACATGGTCTGATATGCAGGGACAGAAAATCAGTCTGATAGCTGCATATACACACGTGTATAGATATACACGTGTGCACTGCCACGCCAATCAGTATGCATATGAGGATTAGCCACAAGGACCATCTCGACTCAGTGCACAGTTCACAATCAAGCCAAAGTGAAAAACAATTCAACATATAAGTTATGCAAAAGCAAATGGCCAAGAAGTACAAATGAAAAGAACAGAAAATTGAATAAAAAAAATATGAACAAAGTACCAGAAATTCTGGGTATCAACAAAGCCAAAGAACCAAATTCAACCATGGTGCAACACAGATTTCAAAAATTCAAGGCTACGAGTTTTGGATCAGGCCAAAGCAAATCAGTGTGACAAGTTTTCGCGTAAAAACCAAACAGAAGTCAAGCAAGCATGCCCAAGGAACATATGCAAATGGTTCGAGTCAAACACTAATACATGGAATAAGTTATTGGTGTAACTACACATGTTTCAGAGCAAATATAATAATGACAAGTACACAAACTATTCTGGTCACAGTAGCAATAGTGTATGCACTCAAAGGTTAACGGATATGTTTTTGGCAAGACAACAAATGATCAAGTGGAATTTCTGTTTCATACTACAAGTATAGTTACAAGATTAAAACACATACGGTTCAAGTGAACAAGTGCATCATGACTCATGACAGCAAAGCAAAAAGAACAAGCAGCTCTTCAATGGAAAACATGGCACAAGAATATTACATCCAAGCAAGTGTCGGTGTAACTCACACACAAGTAATACAAGCTAGTGAAGAGAAGTATACACAAGGTCAAAGTGATCAAAGCAGTATGGAGAATGAGAATGCACAAGGATGACACAGCAAAAATTCTTGCAAGATGCAGTATACATGAGTGGCAAATATAACATGGTCATGGGTGCACAAGCAAATGCAAATGGACAGTGAACTACAATGGTCAAGTAGTTTAAACAAGGGACAGTGACAGTGCAGTATCATGGGTGGCAAAGCGGACTCAAGTAAGGAAGTGTAATTGAGCACTGCAGTGGAATACAAGTATATGCACAAGACAAGTTGCACAAGATCAAAGAATATCACGTGTACAAAGTAACTGTATACAAGTTTATTTTTAAATAGTGAAGCAGCATATCATGAAGGAATACAAAAGGCTCATTTAAACAAGCCGAGAAGTCAGTACAAAAATGTCAAATAGGAAGAATAAGTCAAGTATGAAATGGAAAGTTTGTCAGGGATGATCAAGTACAATAAATGTTCTTATCAAATTCAAAGAATGATAACTGGGAAATTCAAGTACAAGAGAAATCACGCCAGACTGATCAAGTAGTATATCCATTCTTAATCAAGTTAAAGCATCAGTTCTTAGTTTTCGGCAAAGCAAGTTCAAGTGCAATTTTTTTTAAAGGATGCGTTTTTTACAGGTCCCTGTTATAGTTTCAAAATAGAAAAAAAAAACCGGTCATAAACTTATTGTAAATTAGGTCCCTATTTTCTGAAAATTCATCAAAAAAATATAAAAAAAATATAAAAAAATAATGTAAATTTGTATTTAAATAAAACATGTAAACGCTAAAAAATTCAGAACAAAAAATCATCAAACAAGGCGTCAAAAATAAAAAAAACAGAAAAAAACGAAATTTCCAGTTAAATGCATAATAGTATGCACATATATCATTTTCCTGCATACATCCATGCTTATTTTTCACTACATTCATCTTCGTTGATTTTTCTTCATGCAAATACGTGCATACATGTGTGCAAATATTTCAAATACTTGCACACATTTGTGCAGGTTTATTTTCATATTTTAATCCGAACACAGCTTACGGAAAAGTTGCATACATATATGCAATTATCAGTAATAATTGCATAAATGTATGCAACTATTTTTTTTTTGATTTCCGTACAACCCTGACATTATTTCCAGATTTTAGATTTTTTTTTTTTTATGAACGAAACCACATTTAAAAAAAAAAAAAGGCGGAAGTAATAAAATAGGGGGCGGGTTAAAAATTTTCAAAACTTTTTTTTTATAAATTAGGTCCCTACTTTTAGCCAGTGTGTTATCCTATAAAAATGTTGCACACATGTGTGCATGTTTTCTGAGAAATTTGCACATTTGGATGCAAATAAAAATGAACTGAAATATTAACTTAAATCTATGCACTGGAAGAACTGCAATAATTGCACATATGCATGCAATAAAATCAAAAACGTGCATAATATTATGCATTTAACTGCAGTTTTTTCTGTTTTTTTTACTGTTTTCTTCTTTCTGACATTATTTTTGTTGTTTTTTTAACTGAATTTTTTGTATAATGCATAATATATTTTATTACTAATTTACGAATTTTTTTTAATTTTTTTAATTATTATTTTATAAGTTTTGAAAACAGGGACCTAATTTATATTAAGTTTATTACCGGATGTGAGCCTAATTAAGTTTCAAAATAGGGATGTGAGCCTAATATTCACTTTTTTAAATCTGTTCAATAAGATAGCAGCTGTTCTTATTAGTTCAAAAAAAAAAAAACAGTC
The DNA here is from genome assembly GCA_030737875.1 of Allium sativum. NCBI lineage: Eukaryota > Viridiplantae > Streptophyta > Magnoliopsida > Asparagales > Amaryllidaceae > Allium > Allium sativum. The sequence goes on from CM060916.1 coordinate 823,571,346, forward strand.
AAGTATTCAATCAAATTCAATGATCAAGTTTTGTTAAAAGGCAAATATCAAGTGCAGTATCAATTAAAAGATAATCAACGAGACTGCTCTCAACAAAATCAAGAGATACTTCTATTCTGGTTTTGAAATCATCAGGAAAGCATTTGGAAAAAATCCATTCAAATGAATTGACAAAGTTTTAGAAAACCAGAAAATCAAAGGTTCCAGAAAACTTGCTCAAGCCCTAATTTCCAGGAAAAATATATATCGCAAGTTTCAAATCAAGGGTTTCAAAGATCATACTTAATCAGAAATTTCAGAACATACGATGATTTAAAGTTCCAATATTTCCGTATATACCACGACCAAATCACTAGTCGAAATCAGAGGATTATTATTCTAGAGGGATCTATTAACCCTATAAATAAACACCAATCATCACAGGCTTAAATCTATCCAAGTTACGTTCTAGCACTAATTCAAAACTGAATCTCAAATTAAAAAATCATACCAGGAGAGGAGGAAGCTTGGACCGAGAATTCAACATCAAATCGAAGAGGATAGCCACTTAAAATTTGAGATCATCACACGACAGAGCGGGGACCTCAAATTGAAGAAAATCAGATTCCAGAATCAAAACCCTAATCACAGTCGCCATTTCTATTTCAGAAGGAAACCCTTGAGCCGCCATTTTTACAGTAACAAAGTGATCGGACTCAAGTGAAAAGGAGTGAAGCAAATAAAAAGGGCCGGCCAAGTTTTAAACCAAAGGGGATAACCCTTATTTTAATTCATAGGGTTTTCAAAGTTTTTTCTTAGGGTTTTTTGTATTGTTTTGTTTTTTATTCGTCTTTAATTTCAATTTGTTATCAAGTCTAGAGTTTTCTAGTTTGTCTTTAAAACTAGGGAGACAAATTACAGGGTTTGTAATTTGGGGAAATCTAGTTTTGGGGATAAAAACCAGTGTAGGGTTTTGAGCGTAGGGTTAAGAACAGTTGGGAGCGAATGTCGCGAGTTTACAGGGGATTGTAAGCGTAGAGATTGTTTTAACTCCTAGTAGAAACCTTGGGGAATGCAGCAGTAGGCAGGGTTTTGCCGAAACTGGGTAAATCTGTGTGTTATTTATTTTCCGCATTTATTCTGATTATTATCTGTGCTGTTATTATTTAATTACTCTGTGAAAATCTGCGATAAACCCAATTCACCCCCCTCTAGGGTCAATTTAGATCCTACATAGACTTGTTTAAATATAAAACAAGGAAATTTATAAAATGGTATTTATAAATATAATGAATTAATTATCAAGAGATAATTTGAATATTTAAATTCAAATATGAATTTAAAAATAAAATTTGAAATCAATCGAAAGGGAAAAACTGTTTTTATTCCGCAAATCGGAATATCAAAGGGAAGAAGTTTCAAATAGAAATTTGAAAAGGGAACTTGTTTAATTATATAAAACAAGGAAGTTGAATTTATAAATAGTGCTATAAATTTGGTGAAATAAATTATTAATTGGATAATTTAAACCATTTAAATTCAAATAGGAATTTAAAAGTAAATTAGGAAGTGTTTTGAAACAAAACGATTGATTATATTTCAGAATTCGGAATATAAGCTGAATTGAGAAGAATTCAACGAGTTTATAATTAAAATTCGATTATATCGAATTTTATAAATAACTTATTTATAAAAGGAATTGGAATTAAATATAGAAGATCGAAGTATAAATAAACATATTGCCGAGTAAGGAAAAATCGACAATTATAGATAATCGAAAATATTATGTTGAATTGGGAAACTGATTTGATATATATTAAAAATATATCAGAATGGAGTTGAATTTATTATAAATGAAGTTTGAACGTTTATATATATAAATATAATTAAAATGAAGTCACCGCAACGCGGTAGTTCGTAAATTGGCGTTCTGAACTTCAATTGAGTATATAGAACTCAATTTAAGTAGGAATTCTTTGAAACAGAAATCTTCAGGACCGATTTGATAATAGTTTTCTAATGGATGATAAAAATCTAGATTTCGTCGAATAGATTTTGAGTTATGTCAATATCAAATTTTCAAAAAAAAAACAGCACGAGAACCATTATGAAACCATAACGGTTTATTTAAATAAATAAAAGGATTTTAAAGAAATAAAATCCAAATTTCCATTAGAAAAATTCAGACTGGAGATATAAAATAAATATGAACTCCAGTGAAATAAGTGAAATGATTTTTGAGACAAAAATCAGATTTTTAGTTATTGAATAAAACTAACTAATTTGAATAATAATTAGTTAATCGAAATTCGATATGAAAATGGACTTTGAATAAGTAAAGGAGATTTGAGAATTTTTATTCGAAATCGAATATGGAATTTGAGTCAAAATGGAATTAAATTAATTCATAAGCAAGATAAAATGATAATTGAACATGATATATTCAATTATAAAGTGGAATGGGAAAATGAGCTAATAAAAAGATTAAATAGCGAGTTGAGTTAAAAATGGCCGGATTGAGTTGAAATTAACTAGAAATGGACACATATGTGTTAGACAGGTATAAAATGAAGTATATGAAGTGTATGAAGCTTATAGATTTAGTGCCCGACAAAAAGGTACACGTTTAAATTCCATATGTGTTTTTATGCGCCGAATCAGCAAGCCACTTGGCTTTTTGATTTTCTTTTTGAATGGAAAGGGCCTAGAGAGGCGAGTTGAGATTTGAACTGTTGACCAGTACAAAGGGGGTTATGGCGAAATTTTCCAGAAATTTAAGGAGTTAGAATATTTTTAAGAAAATTTGATAGTTAGAAATCAATGTATCGATATATATAGAATTCGATAAGGAAATGAACTTAAAAATAGAATATTATAAACAAAAAGGAAATCTATAAATTAGATTTGTTAAAAATAGAAAAAGAAGCATTTGTGTGTTTTTAGAAATGGAAAATTGGTTTAACATGGTGTTGATTATTCGAGTTAGCGGTCTTGTCTGTTTTGAAGTTAATAATTTTTACATTTAAGGTTTGAGAGGTAATTATACCCCAACTCGATTGATTTCATTATTAGCTTATAAATAGCAAGATTTAGTCTCGAAGAGAAATGTTTAAAGAAATTTAGTCGAATGCAGTATTTTGGGTTGTTGTAGCGATGTTTTACATAACCTTCGTTTTAACCCAAGTAAGCGGAATTTTGGAAATATAATAATAAATATTTCTAAGTACAGAAATGAATTGTCGTGAAACGGAGAAGTAATTGGAATATTTTCCAATTATTAATAGAAGATATTTTCTAAGTGTAGAAAATAAACGATGGAGAAATATGGAAATGTTTTCCAAACAGCGTAAGAGACCAAGATGATTATGGTTAACAAATATTGGTAAGGAAATGAAGAAGTGATTTAATTAATGAAATATTAATCAAGAGGCCCAGTGATTTGTTTGATGGTTGGAATGTTTGTTTATTTTCCTTCGATAGTTAAATAACCGACTATCGAAGTACTTGCCAATATCGTTGTCAATAAGGAGAGACCGGTTGGATTATTATCCGAGAACCACTCTGTATTGGCAGTAGCATTGCGAATCAGATTATATGAAGATAATCGAAGATGGAGTAAAGTGCAAGGACTTTTTTCTATTAATAGAAATTGTGCCTTCGGTTTCATTCAGTCCCAGAACGAAAGTGTATGGACGAATGTCTGACAGAGCATTCCCAATGATCGCATATGTTGGTCTGTATAGATATATATGGTAGCGGAGAATTTATTCTCTTAGCATAATATCCAAAATATATTTTTGCAAATAAATTAATGATTTACGGATCTGACCATGTGGCATTCAAAGTGATTGTGCTATCAATGAATGATAAGAAATCGTAGCCTCAGGCCTCAACAACCGGGAAATGACAAAAATCAGGCGGGCAGCATGGCTATGTGGGTTGCTCCCATCAGGTTGTATTATCACCTATCTAGAGAAATTCATTTAATTCCTTATTCTATTCGATGTTGTTCCATTCGGGAAACGGTTGTGCTCCCAACCGTTGGTGATATACATTCGATACACTCAAGCAAAATGAGTGGTCGGTCATGTGTGGGCCGGGTTGCAAGATGTTCTTGTTGAACCCAGTGTATTCCCCTCTAGAGATACACTATCGGAAGGTGGTTCCTGTAACGACCCATGTTTTTGGCAGTCAAATATTTAATTTAGTTTATTAGTTTTAAATATTATATTTGAAATATTAATGGAATTTAATATTTAATTCGTTATTTAAACGAAATTTGAACGCTATAATTTATATATAATATAAATTGAGCCAGAAATGGCACTGCAGTTCGTAAAATGGAATTTTGAACTTCTGTTGAATAAACAGGATTCGATATAAGTCGGATTTCTATGAAACAAGAAACGTTGGAACCGTATTGATGATAATTTTCATAAGGAAGAGAAAAATCCAGATTTCGTATTATGGATAGCAAGTTATGGCCAAATAAAAATTTGAAATAGTTGCTATGGAAATCGTTATTTAAAATATAGGCCTTTAAAATAGCCATTTTCAAACGGTCTCTGTTTTTGATGAAATTAGTGACATTGGAACCGTAACGTTAAATTATTGCACGATATTAAAATTCATGGCAAATCGATGTCGTATGTGACCACGGCAGCCGTAAACGCCCAATCAATTTCTATAACATGTAATTAAATTAATTTAATTTAATAAAGTAATATTTGCGTATAACTTGAGCAGACAATCGAATTGGGCCACGAAACCAGTTCCGTTGAGTTCGTATTGTCGATTAGAGTTAGGATAGGTATATAGTTTGTTATTTTTGAAGACCAGGTAATTTGGTGCCCAAAATGGCGTTGCGGTGCGCATAAAAATAGTCTACCGGGAAAACAACCTCAGAATGCAACGAAACTAGTAATGTTGGGTTCATATTAATTAATTTATTATTGGATTTTAAGGTTTCAAGTTGATTCGATTTATTTAGCGATCATGGAAAATTTAAACGCGTGTTTTTCACTGGTTTTATAAAGGAATTTTTTTTCAAACGATGTCGGAATTTGACGAAACCTGTCCCATTGGGTTTGGAATATTATTCTATGCTAGGATTAGCCTTTTTATCAGAAAACGGAGATATTCTGTATTGGTTTTATTGAGTTACTTCACGACGAAGTTTCGTGAATAATATTTTAATATATGTCTATCCCTATATATATACACTACAGTTCTAAACCTAATTTTCCGTCAAATTCCCATCTGTGATCAACATAATAAACCGCTGCCTCCTTCTTTGTAATGAAAGGATGGAAACATTCGTTGTTCCTCCTTTTTAGTTCAATCCTTTAACTAAATCAAATACTTCTAACGGAGGAAAGGACGACCTTGGAGAGATGTTCAAACCTACCGGCGGTGATCAGTTATTGGGGACGGTGGCGATCATAATCACGTTGAGAAGCTCGCTCGTTTACGGGGTAATAGCAGGCGAAGGGGAACATCGAATGGGTCGAGTTCATACCATAAGCGGAGGAGGTTGAGGCAAACGGTCGGCATTGTCTGATGGTCGGTCAACGGTCGTAATGGTGGCGCGATCTGGGACTTAGTGGCGAGCGTGGTACTGAGAATTAGAAGACCTAGACGAGATTCAACGGAGTAAAAAGGAGAAACAGTAATGAAATGGTGCCTGGAACAATGAAGACAGTTGAAATGGGAAAGGTGGCTTCTGAAATCAAAGGGACAATACGTGATTTTGGTTCCAAATAGAAGGAAGTCGAGAGCAGTTTGGAATTAACGGAACCAAAAGGAGTAGGGTCGATGGTTTTAAATGAAATTGATTAATAAAGGAAAATATGAGTTTGGCCTTTGAATTGAACAAAGAAAATATGTTGGCAGTTTGTTTTGAACGAAGAAAAGGACACATGGTAGATGAAGCTAATGAGGGGATTAACGTTAATAGGGTGCATTGTTTTCGAATAAGAACTAATGTCAGTTTAGGTATCCGCTGGAACGAGGAGGCAACAATGAAGAAGGGGATGCCATACATTTTGTTGTTAGATCGAAGATGCTAAACAAAGTGTACGATTAAGCTAAGTTATAAGTAAATTACCTAATTATTATTATTAAATGAAAAACTAATGTTAATATTAAATCATAAACAGGATGCGGGTTTCGATGAACCAAGGGATATAAGGGATGCTGGAATTAAAAGTAGAAGGAACAAAGTTTGGATCGGCCATGATCTCTCCTAATTGCTGTTAACAAATGTAACTAGTTTATGATCATTAATTAAAGTTTTAACTAAGCTACCATTAAACTAATTTAACCATAATATCAATTATTATTAAATGTTATGTAGGGTTTTTCCCTGAAACAGGCTCCGTGAAGGACAATGGATGCAAGGAAATAAACAGGGGATCGGTGACATTTATATTATAAAAGTAATTTCATTGAGTAATAAAGTGATTAGAAAATAAATTATTTATTTAAATTGTGATCACTTAAATATTTATAATTTACTCATATCTTATCAGAAGGGAACAAATCCAACTCTGTTAGGATCATGACAACGAACTCGACAATTTGGAACAGTTTTGGACAGGATTGGAAACTGCTGAAATTTACTGTAAATTAAACGCTGTTTAATTTAATGGGACCGCTTCAACGATAAATCAGATCAAGGTGACTTAAACTCACTCGGTTTTCCCATTTATATAAATTGGGTTTTTATTTTGTGTGCTCTGTTTGCTATGGGTGACTGTTCACTAGTTATATATTTATTTATTGATTTAACTGATGAAATTAAACCGTCGTTTTGGTTTCAGTGAAATACCAAATCGTTATTCTAATGATTGGTTCCAATAAAGGTATCTTACCTTGTTGGTCATGTTTATAAAATAAACATGTTTAATTCGTTGAATTGTTTGAATTGCTTGTGGTTAGGATTAAACGGTCGTTATTTATTATTATCAGTTAAATGAAATTGAACGATCTATCTGAAGATAACCATTTGTATACAGGGAAGAACAGGTTGAGTGGATCCAACCGGATTACTCAAATATATTATTTATTTTCATATTATCATATGAACTGTCATGTTTGGGTGATTGATTTGAGTATTGATCATTGATTGGAAATTCAACCTGTGTTTGGTTTTAACCAATAAGCAGTATTGGTTGAGTAATCAACAGTAAATGGCCGAAAAGTAAATTGTTTTATTTATATCGATTTATCATTAGGTAAATTGTTGGAACTGAAGTTATAAAAATTTATTTTATAACTAACGATAGATTTTGAAAAATATATATTTTGAATAAAACTTTATTAAAAGGAAATATTTATTTTTACAACAAATTATAAATTGATTTCATAAAGTCAATTCTGATGTTAATCAGATTTATGAACAAGTGACTGGAAATTAACCTAATGGTTAATATTTGTATAATTATTTTGTTAAGAAACAATTAAATGGAATTATTTAAATTAATTATATTATTAATTAATTTAAAGTGAGAACGAATTGGAATCGGTAAATGACATAATTATGGTTTGAATCGACTAAATCGACCATTTTTAGTTGAAATTTTTAATAAGTTAGTGTGTTGTGAATAAAATAGTTAAATGAATATTATTTAATCTTTATAAGATTTTAAAAAGGGGTTTACTATTTATTTTTGCTAATAAAGGAATTAACTACTGAAACAGTTAATGGTCGAAGTAAATTATTATTTTAATTAATAATAATTTAGGAGATTATTTTTAAATTGAAATTCATTTAAAAAGTAATCGAAGATGAGATGAAATCTAATGGAATGGTGAAGAGAGTTTAGGAGCAAGTTTTATCTTTAAACTGAGTTTTATAACAAAGTTACAAAAGAAATTTTAAGCGAATATTATAGCTTAAATTAAATGTTACTTAATTATTTGAATTAAGTAACAGGGAAATATAGATAAAAGGGTTTTATAATGAACCAAAGTCATATAAAAGAGGCTTGAGGTGTTATATCGTTAATTCTAAATTAACGTTACTTAAAAATGTGATTAAGTAAAAGTGGGAGATTGGAATAAGAGTTTCAAAGCGGGCAATGACTGAATGGATTTGAAAAGAAATTAGTGAAAGTGAAGTTGGTAAAAGAAGTGAGTCGTACTATTTGGTAACCAAATCCGAATCATAAAATGAATTGGTTCAAGGAGGTAGAGGTTAAAAAGTGGTGTGTTATAAAGAAGTTACTTAATTGAATTAAGAAATAATAATAAGGTTTATGAAACCGTATTTTAAATAAAATAGTTAAATGGAATTTGTATTAGAGTGAAATATTTGGTTTTTGGATTACAACTTATATTTATCTTTAGATATGAACGTTGTTGATCAAGATTTGAGAGGTAGGTAAAATACCCCAACCTGAACGACATCAGGATTATCCGAAGAATGATATGAGTTGTAATGGTAAAAAGGGTCAGTGATAATTTATTATTTCCATTAAGGAAATAATAATGCAATGTTTAGTGAAAAGTTTGGAGATTATATAATGAGGATTCCAAGGCGAAAAGGGGATTGCGTGGATTATAAGGATATTATCGAGATTCGAAAGGGATGTAAAAGATGAGTTTATTTTATCAGAATAAGCATTTGTATTGTTTCAAGTAATGAAATAGATGATATTTCGTAACATAGTTTTACGAGTAATAAGTTAAAATGATTTCCCAATATTATAATAACGTGGATAATGTTTTGAATGAGAAAATAGACAAATTAGATATGATATAGGATTTTCCTAAGTACAAAAATAAATTTGTTTAAAGACAATTCTTTTGTTAATAAGAAGCGAAACTATATCTATAAGATCGAAATATATAAGAGTTTCAATTTCAATTTGTTTTAATTAAAAGGACAAGTGATGTTGAATACTGAACCAATGAATCCCTTGGAATTTGATGATTGAAGCACTATTTATTTTGATAGTTAAATCACCGACTATCAAATCTGTCCAATACGATTGTTGGTTCGGAAAGACCGGGACCGAATCTATATTCAAAAACCATTCCAACCAACAAGTACGTGAAGATATAAGAAGACGTTCGAGATGGAGCATTGAAGACTGTGGATCTTCATTAAATGCAAGAACTACTAATAATCTCTGGATAGCTCCCAGAGATAAATTGTTGTTCTGCATGGGTGGAATCTACGGATTGCAAGGACTTCTCGCTACTGATCCATGGGGTGATTCCCATATTGGATGCAGTAGGAGAGTACCTTCGGTTCATCCTGTTCCTGGATGACTTGTAAGGACGGATGTCTAATAGAGTATTTCCAAAGGGATCGCGTACGTTGATTTCTTCAAATGTTCCATAGTTGGTTAGCTCCCAACTAGAGTATTTTTGTGGACATCAATTAGTGATATCTGGCGGATCTGACGATGTGGCATTCAAAGTGAATGGTGACCAGATGTTCCAGAAGTTAAATTCAAATCCTCAAGCCTTAGAACCAGTAAATGACAAAAATCGGGCAGGCAGCATGGCTATGTGGGTCGCTCCCATTAGGGTGTATAATCACCTATCTAGAGAAATTCCTTTTGCTTCTTTAATCTATTTTCGATGCTGTCCCTTTCGGGAAACGGAGGTTTGAGCCCAACCATTGGTGATATACATTCGATACACTCAAGTGAAATGAGTGGTCGGTCATGTATGGGTCGGGTTGCAAGACATTCTTGTTAAACCCAGTGTATTCGCCTCTAGAGATACACTATCGGCAGGTGATTCCATACCTTGTCATAGTGGAATCCAATTCCCAATAAGCGCCCGTAGTTTTGATTGTATACTATATATGTGGAGCGTGAGATGCAACCGTTCCGCTAGATTGATATTTATTTGTATTTAGACATTATTATAGTATCAGAAAAGATATTGATTTCAAAAACGTTTTGGGTTATCGTAAGGTAAAAACCGTCCGTATTTATGTGTGGATTTGGTCTTATGATTATCCTTTTCTTTTGAAAAGATTTTTAAATTTTAAAATCAAGTTGGACGATTTCCCTTAAAAGCTTTGCAAGTTTTTCTCTCACTCTGCTTCACCAGACTGACCGGTGTTTTGTAAATGCTCGAGTTAGATCAGGGTGTACAGGTCCAGGTTATCGGATGTTGCGAAGTCTAGAGACGAGTTGGAAGTGTTTAGACGTATGATATCTAGTATTTATTCTGCTGTGTATTGTATATGAGGACAGGATCTTATAACTGTCCAGATGTGTGATGTACTCTGATATTGTAAGTATTTTTTTAGCACTCAATAAAGATTTATTTCTATATTATATTTTGTTCCGCTGCGATGTGAGACTCTATATTGTGTTGATGTTCTTCTTCTTCTATTCTAATATTTCTTTCTTATCTCACCCTCTAACTTCTTTCTATAAACGTTCTAGTGTTTCTGGTGTTTGGAAGGTCGGCATGAGATACGGTAAACGTATTTATATCGATTTTCAGGGCCGAAAATCGCTGGGTCTTTACAGTGGTATCAGAGCAATTGGTTTAGTAATAACCTTGGCTCTATCGTTTAACTCGATAGAGATTGGGTTAGTAATACCCTAGATCGAGATTGAGTGTATATATATGAGAGCGTATTTGTAAATTTCATATACAAATGCTTTGTATTGTGTTTGTTGATCGGTTCAAGTGTTAAGAAGCATTGAACTGGCGATGGATACAATATTGTTTTTTAAAGAGGGTAAATGAAATAATTTTACCCAAATTATATATTGTTTATATAAAAAAAAATTATATATGGGTTTGTTGAATGATTTGATAGAATTCAAATTTGATTATGAATTGGAATCGTTTAATATGACTAGAGGAAATTCACATATGTAAAATTGTGAATAAGAATTGTAATATGAGATTCAAATTGGATTGAGGATTTGAATTTGAAACTTAACATGGTTAAGTGAAATTAAATTAAAAGAATGATTTTGAAATTAGATAAATAATAATCAAATAGAAGTCAATCGGGTATTAATCGATTGATGTTCAAACATGAGAAACCAAAGTAAAATATTAATACTGAACGTAAATTCAATTGATTTGGTTGTGTATTGATTGTTGATTGTAAATTGTTTGTTATTAGATGATAGTTTGTTTGATTGGAAATAATCAACAATTTAATGGAGCTAAATGAGTTATAAACTAAAAAATAATTCCCGGTATAATTAAACTGGATTGAAACCGCATCTGAATTGGAATTTATGGTTTAACCCTTATTTAATAGTGATTTGATGGTACCGGTTTGATTTTGGAATTGGTGTAGTTACACTTGTTGATTAGTGGAATATTATTTCAGAATTTCGTATATTTATCACTCATATGTGAATCGAGTTAGGTACAGGTGCCTGATGGCTAGGCAAATTGATATTGGTTAAGTAAATTGCGCATACGTTGAGCAGATATGCTCAATACGCTCGTAAAAGATACGCCTACGTGAAAATATAAAAATTTGGGTTTTGATTTTTGTTTTCCGACTGTGCAGGTCGATGTACATATGTTAATTGTTCCTGCGATATCGCAGATGTCACTCCGTGCAGGGGAGACTCTGCCGAATTTTTCCTGGAATTTAAAGTGTTAGGAAATTTTCAATATTTTTGAAAATATTGTTTTACTATAAAATGGGTTTTCGATTTAAATTCAAATTGGATTTGGAAATTAATGGGATTTGTAGCATTTTTCTTACCTTAGCAATTTCGAGGACGAAATTATTTTAAGGGGGGAAGAATGTAATGAACCGTGTTTTTGGCAGTCAAATATTTAATTTATTAGTTTTAAATATTATATTTGAAATATTAATGGACTTTAATATTTAATTCGTTATTTAAATGAAGTTTGAACGCTATAATTTATATATAATATAAATCGAGCCTGAAATGGCGCTGTAGTTCATAAAATGTAGTTTTGAACTTCAATTGAATATACAGGATTCGATATAAGTCGGATTTCTGTAAAACAAGAAACGATGGAACCGTATTAATGATAATTTTCATATGGAAGAGAAAAATCCGGATTTCGTATTATGGATAGTAAGTGATGGCCAATCTAAATTTGAAATAGTCACTATGGAAATCGTTATCTAAAATATAGGCCTTTAAAATAGCCATTATTCAAATGGTCTCCGTTTTTGATGAAATTAGTGACATTGGAACCGTAACATTAAATTATTGCACGGTATTAAAATTCATGGCAAACCGATGTCGTATGTGACCACGGCAGCCGTAAACGCCCAATCAATTTCTATAGCGTGTAATTAAATTAAATTAATTTAATAAAATAGTATTTGCGTATAACTCGAGCAGACAATCAAATTGGTCCACGAAACCAGTTCTGTTGAGTTCGTATTATCGATTAGAGTCAGGATAGGTATATAGTTTGTTATTTTTGAAGACCGGGTAATTTAGTGCCCAAAATGGCATTGCGGTGCGTATAAAAATAGCTTACCAGGAAAATAGCCTCAGAATGCAACGAAACTAGTAATGTTGGGTTCGTATTAATTAATTATTATAGAATTTTAAAGTTTCAAGTTGACTGAATTTATTTAGTGATCGTGGAAAATTTAAACGTGTGTTTTTCACTGGTTTTATAAAGGATTTTTTTTCAAACGATGTCGGAATTCGACGTAACTTGTCCCATTGGGTCCGGAATATTTTTCCATGTTAGAATTAGCCTTTTTATTAGAAAACGGAGATCTTCTGTAGCGGTTTTATTGAGTTACTTCATGACGAAGTTTCATGTATAATATTTTAATATATATCTATCCCTATATAAATACACTATAGTTCTGAACCTAATTTTCCGTTAAATTCCCATCTGTGGTCAACATAATAAACCGCCGCCTCCTTCTTTGTAACGAACGGATGGAAACATTCGTTCTTCCTCCTTTTTTGTTCAATCCTTTAACTAAATCAAATACTTCTAACGGAGGAAAGGACGACCTTGGCGAGATGTTCAAACCTACCGGCGATGATCAGTTATTGAGGGCGGTGGCGATCATAATCATGTTGAGAAATTCGCTCATTTACGGGGTAAAGCGGGCGGAGGGTAACATCGAATGGGTCGAGATTCAGACCATAAGCGGAGGAGGGTGGGGCACAAAGGTCGGCGTTGTCTGATGGTCGGACAACGATCGTAATGGTGGCGCGATCTAGGACTTAGTGGCAAGCGTGGTACTGAGAATTAGAAGACCTGGACGAGATTCAACGGAGTAAAAAGGAGAAAAAATAATGAAATGGTGCCTGGAACAATGAAGACAGTTGAAATGGGAAAGGGGACTTCTGAAATCAAGGGGACAGTACGTGATTTTGGTTCCAAACAGAAGGAAGTCGAGAGCAGTTTGGAATTAACGAAACCAAAAGTAGTGGGGCCGATGCTTCTAAATGAAATTGATTAATGAAGGGAAATATGAGTCTAGCCTTTGAACTGAACAAAGAAAATATGTTGGCAGTTTGTTTTGAACGAAGAAAAGGACACATGGTAGACGAAGCTGATGAGGGGATTAATGTTAATATGGTGCATTGTTTTCGAATAAGAACCGATGTCAGTTTGGGTATCCGCTGGAACGAGGAGGCAACATTGAGGAAGGGGATGCCATTCATTTTGTGGTTAGACCGAAGAAGCTAAACAAAGTATACGGTTAAGCTAAGTTATAAGTAAATTACCTAATTATTATTATTAAATTAAAAACTAATGTTAATATTAAATCATAAACAGGATGCGGGTTTCGATGAACCAAGGGATAAAAAGGATGCTGGAAATAAACGCAGAAGGAACGAAGTTTGGATCGGCCGCGATCTTTCCTAATTGTTGTTAACAAATGTAACTAGTTTATGATAATTAATTAAAATTTTAACTAGGCTACCATTAAACTAATTTAACCATAATATCAATCGTTATTAAACGTTATGTAGGGTTTTTCCCTGAAACAGGCTTCGTGAAGGACAACGGATGCAAGGAAATAAACAGGGGATCGGTGACATTTATATTATAAAAGTAATTTCATTGAGTAATTAAAGTGATTAGAAAATAAATTATTTATTTAAATTGTGATCACTTAAATATTTATAATTTACTCATATCTTATCAGCAGGGAACAAATCCAACTCTGTTAGGATCATGACAACGAACTCGACAATTTGGAACTGTTTTGGACAGGATTAGAAACTGCTGAAATTTACTGTAAATTAAATGCTGTTTAATTTAACGAGACCGCTTCAACGATAAATCAGATCAAGGTGACTTAAACTCACACAGTTTTACCATTTATATTTTGTATAAATTTTGTTTTTATTTTGTGTTCTCTATTTGCTATGGATGACTGTTCACTAGTTATATATTTATTTATTGATTTAACTGATGAAATTAAACCGTCGTTTAATTTCAGTGAAATACCAAATTGTTATTCTAACGATTGGTTCCAACAAAAGTTACTTACCTTGTTGGTCACGTTTATAAAATAAACGTGTTTAATTCGTTGAATTGTTTGAATTGCTTGTGGTTGGGATTAAATGTTCGTTATTTATTATTATCAGTTAAATGAAATTGAACGATCTGTTTGAAGATAACCATTGTTTTCAAGGAAGAACAAGTTGGAGGGATCCAACCGGATTCCTCAAATATATTATTTATTTTCATATTATCATATGAACTGTAATATTTGGGTGACTGATTTGAGTATTGATCATTGATTGGAAATTCAACATGTGTTTGGTTTTAACCAATGGGCAGTATTGGTTGAGTAATCGGCAGTAAATGGCCTAAAAGTAAATTGTTTAATTTATATCGATTTACCGTTAGGTAAATTGATGGAGCTGAAGTTATAAAAATTTATTTTATAACTAACGATAGATTTTGAAATATATATATATATATATTTTGAATAAAACTTTATTAAAAGGAAATATTTATTTTAATAATTAATTGTAAATTGATTTAATAAAGTCATTTCTGATGTTAATCAGATTTATGAACAAGTGAATGGAAATTAACCTAACGGTTAATATTTGGATAATTGTTTTGTTAAGAAACAATTAAATGGAATTATTTAAATTAATTATATTATTAATTAATTTAAAGTGAGAACGAATTGGAATCGATTAATGAGATAATTGTGGTTTGAATTGACTAAATCGACCATTTTTAATTGAGATTATTAATAAGTTAGTGCGTTGTGAATAAAATAGTTAAATGAATATTATTTAATCTTAGTAATATTTAAAAAGGGGTTTACTATTTATTTTTGTTAATAACGGAATTAACTACTGAAGTAGTTAATGGTCGAAGTAAATTATTATTTTAATTAATAATAATTTAGGAGATTATTTTTAAATTGAAATTCATTTAAAAAGTAATCGAAGGTGAGATGAAATCTAATGGAATGGTGAAGGGAGTTAAGAAGCAAGTTTTATCTTTAAACTGAGTTTTATAACAAAATTATAAAAGAAGTTTTAAGCAAATATTATAGCTTAAATTAAATGTTACTTAATTATTTGAATTAAGTAAAAGGGCAATTTAGATAAAAGGGTTTTATAATGAATCAGAGTCATATAAAAGAGGCTTGAGTTGTTATATCGTTAATTCTAAATTAACATTACTTAAAAATGTGATTAAGTAAAAGTGGGAGATTGGAATAAGAGTTTCAAAGCGGGCAATGATTGAATGGATTTGAAAAGAAATTAGTGAAAGTGAAGTTGGTAAAAGAAGTGAGTCGTACTATTTGGTAACCATATCCGAATCATAAAATGAATTGGTTCAAGGAGGTAGAGGTTAAAAAGTGGTGTGTTATAAAGAAGTTACTTAATTGAATTAAGAAATAATAATAAGGTTTATGAAACCGTATTTTAAATAAAATAGTTAAATGGAATATGTATTAGAGTGAAATATTTGGTTTTTGGATTACAACTTATATTTATCTTTAGATATGAACGTTGTTGATCAAGGTCTGAGAGATAATTAAAATACCCCAACTTGAACGACATCAGGATTATCCGAGGAATGATATGAGTTGTAATGGTAAAAAGGGTCAGTGATAATTTATTATTTCCATTAAGGAAATAATAATGCAATGTTTAGTGAAAAGTTTGGAGATTATATAACGAGGATTCCAAGGTGAAAAGGGGATTGCGTGGATTATAACGATATTATAGAGATTCAAAAGGGATGTAAAAGATGAGTTTATTTTATCAGAGTAAGCATTTGTATTGTTTCAAGTAATGAAATAGATGATATTTCGTAACATCGTTTTACGAGTAATAAGTTAAAATGATTTCCCAATATTATAATAACGTGGCTAATGTTTTGAATGAGAAAATAGACAAATTAGATATGATATAGGATTTTCCTAAGTACAAAAACAAATTTGTTTAAAGACAATTCTTTTGTTAATAAGAAGCGAAACTATATCAATAAGATCGAAATATATAAGAGTTTCAATTTCAGTTTGTTTTAATTAAAAGGCCAAGTGTTGCTGGATACTGAACCAGTGAATCCCTTGGAATTTTATGATTGAATCACTATTTATTTTGATAGTTAAATCACCGACTATCAAATCTGTCCAATACGATTGTTGGTTCGGAAAGACCGGGATCGAATCTATATTCAAAAACCATTCCATCCAACAAGTACGTGAAGAGATGGAGCATTGAAAACCGTGGGTCTTCATTAAACGGAAGAAATATTAATAATCTCTAGTTAGCTCCCAGAGATAAATTGTGGTTCTGTCATGGTTGGAATCTATGGATTGCAAGGACTTCTTGCTGCTGATCCATTGGGTGATTCCTATATTGGATGTAGTAGGAGAGTACCTTTGGTTCATCATGTTCCTAGATGACTTGTATGGACGGATGTCTGATAGAGTATTTCCAAAGGGATCGCGTACGTTGATTTCTTCAAACGTGCCGTAGTTAGTTAGCTCCCAACTAGAGTATTTTTGTGGGCGTCAATTAGTGATATCTAGCGGATTTGACGATATGGCATTCAAAGTGAATGGTGACCAGATGTTCCAGAAGTTAAATTCAAATCCTCAAGCCTCACAACCAGTAAATGACAAAAATCGGGCAGGCAGCATGGCTATGTGGGTCGCTCCCATTAGCGTGTATAATCACCTATCTAGAGAAATTCCTTTTGCTTTTTTAATCTATTTTCGATGCTATCCCTTTCGGGAAACGGTGGTTTAAGCCCAACCGTTGGTGATATACATTCGATACACTCAAGTGAAATGAGTGGTCAGTCATGTGTGGGCCGGGTTGCAAGACATTCTTGTTAAACCCAATGTATTCGCCTCTATAGATACACTATCGGCAGGTGGTCCCATACCTTGTCATGTTGGAATCCAATTCCCAATAAGCGTCTGCGGTTTGATTGTATACTACATATGTGGAGCGTGAGATGCAAGTGTACCGCTAGATTGATACTTATTTGTATTTAGACACTATTATAATATCAGAAAAGATATTGATTTCAAAACGTTATGGGTTATTGTAAGGTAAAAACCGTCCGTATTTATGTGTGGATTTGGTCTTATGATTATCCTTTTCTTTTGAAAAGATTTTTGAACTTTAAAATCAAGTTGGACGATTTCCCTTAAAAGCTTTGCAAGTTTTTTTCTCACTCTGGTTCATCAGACCGACCCGGTGTTTTGTAAATGCTCGGGTTAGACCGGGGTGTACAGGTCCAGGTTATCGGATGCTACGAAGTCCAGAGACGAGTTGGAAGTGTTTAGACATATGATATCTAGTATCTATTCCGCTGTGTATTATATATGAGGACAAGATCTTATAACTGTCCAGATGTGTGATGTACTCTGATATTGTAAGTATTTTTTTTAGCTCTCAATAAAGACTTATTTCTATATTATATTTTGTTCTGTTGCGATGTGAGACTCTGTGTTGTGTTCTTCTTCTTCTTCTTCTTCTTCTTCTTCTATTCTAATATTTCTTTCTTTCTTATCTCACCCTCTAACTTCTTTCTATAAACCTTCCAGTGTTTGCGGTGTTTGGAAGGTCGGCATGAGATACGGTAAATGTATTTATGCCGATTTTCAGGGCCGAAAATCTCTGGGTCGTTATAGTTCCATACCTTGTCATGTTGGAAATCCAGTCTCCAATAAACGCCCTGCGGTTTTTAGTTTTATATTATATATGGAGTGTGAGATGAAAGCGTTCCGCTAGATTCTATTTATTTGATGTAGACATTATTATAATATCACTGGATTTGATATCAAAAATATTTTGGGTTATCGTAAGGTAAAAACCATCTGTGTTTATGTGTGGATCGGTCTTAAGATTTTCATTTTTTTTCGAAAGGATTTTTTTAAGTTAAACAAATGATTGGAGTTTACTCACACCAGTCCCATGACTGACCCAGAGTTTATTTTGTTTTTGTTTTCCATAAACTCTTGGGTGCCCAAATTTATACGGGCAATCAAGTAGTCGACATTTTTCAGATTCACTTGGAAGAGCTTGAAGCAGAAGGCTTCACTAGTTAGCTATAGACTATCATATTTCCGCTGTGTACTATGTTGTATCTAGAAACAGGTGTTTATAACTGTTCCAGGAATAACTGTTGTGTTCTGATAATGGTATGTATATACAGTTACTGATTTGTATTTCAAAAGTTATGTTATTTAATATATTTTATTCGTTCTGTTGTGAGATTTGTGTTGTTCGTTTTTCTTCTATTCTAACTTTTCTTTCTTTCTATTCCTTACCCCCTAACTTCTTTCTACTAATGATTCATATTTCTGTGTCATTTGGGTTGGACGTGCGGTGTTATTAGTCAACTCAGAGGGTACGGATTTGCGGGCCATTACATAATGTCTATGCCTTCAAATCTTTGTCACAAGCATACCTGTAGATCTCAGTTTCGAGCGCATAGCCAGTTCAAATTGGTTTGGGTCCAGTTCCAAGCTTGGCTCCTCAAACAAACAAGTTATGAGTTAAAAGAGGAGTTATTGATATCTGGTTCTTTAGCTATCAAATCATAATCGAACAGTTAACTACATCAGCGACATAAGCCCTTTTTATTAGATAATTAATTAAAAATTATATCATTGATTCTTAAAATTCGGTTTCGTGTACTTATCCCAATGGAACAAGAATATTCACAAATCTCTTATTTCATTACTTTGGAAACGTATTCGTACACTTATATCTTTGGTGTTAGTGTATTCATATATCATATTGTTTTCATTACTTCAAAAACCCTATCCTTACACTTACCTCTTCGAAATAAGAGTATTCACATAACCAAGTTATCTTCACTACCTAGAAAAACAGTGCTAAATACTTAACCAAATGGTATAAGTACGTTCACAAATCATTTATGGGCCAAAACAATGTCAAGTGATACATTGTTTACTATAAAAACTACACTAACTAATTTATTTTACTTTCGAACTTTTCAAATTAAAGTTCATAATATCATTTATGGAAACAATAATTTAATTTCTAACATTATCTTTCATTTCAAACTAGTGTCATCTTTTGGATAACAATGAAGTCATTTAAGTTGGGTTATTTTATTTACCTCTAAGATCATGACTCAGCAACATTCTTATCTTTAAGATAGATAGAAGTTTGTTAACTCAAAAACAAATATCCAATATATATCACTATTGTATTTAATAAAATGATTTTTGTTTGATAGTAACAGACATAAATATATATATATATATATAATAGTACAAATGTGTTTACAATTATACTATTCTATACTACATCACATATAAAAATAAATATTTTTATTTGAATACAAGAATTTAATTATTCAAAAAGAGTTTTTATTAAAATGTAATATTTTATTTTAACATTCGAATAGTACAAACTTCTAACTCTACTATAGTACATCTCAATGATATAATACATTCAATTTCATTTATTACATTAGTTTCTCACTACAACACTCAGTTACTCAGTTTCATATACAGACTCATTTATACATTCTTTCTCATATACAGACACATATGCACTCACTAACACATTTTTGTCTTTAGTTTACTTCAGAGTCAATCCAGTCACATGTATACCTATCACAGAAACACACACAGTAAACTGGAACAAAAATAGATTTACATTCTAGCAGATATAAATTTATTTTAAATTTTATTTACTTCATAATTTTGGTGTGTTTCTCATCATATTTCTTGAATTGGTCTGATACGTATATACATCTATTTCTGTCTAGACTACTTGTGATATTCATAGTGATTCACTGTAAATACCACAAAGTAGATTATATAACTTGTGCCTGTTGATCAACCTCAACACATCTATAGTGGTCTACCGATCAAGACCAGCCTCAACTCACAATTATGGTCTGCTGATCTTGACCTGCCATGACACTTTGTATAGTAGTCTGCTGATGTAAATAGAAAATATGATTGCACATGCATAATACATGTATACACATACATGCATATGTATATAAACATATATAATGTGTAGGGACAATATGGTCAAACAACAGTGAGTGCACAACAAGGATGGTCAAGCAAAGCCCGTGGCTAAATCAAGTGTACAACAAACCAAAATGGTCCAATATAACAACTTAGCAAAGTGCAACATCAAGCTCAATACACAATGAAAGGGTGCAACAGCCAAGACGCATACATCTATCTATCTATTCTATTACCAATAATAAAAAGTAGAATGGACCAAACGCTGATGTGGCCCCTTCTTTTCCTTGTAAATCCTACGCGTCGTGCTCTAGCGATCCCTTCGATTTATCGAGAATTTGTATTTTTGGTTCGTAATTCTCGCTGACGGTTTCATTTTCTTTTCCCCACCGCCAAACCTAATTCATTTGCTTTTTTACTCCCTCTTTCCCCAAATCGCACGTATGTTTAAATTATCTCTTCCGATCATATTTCATCTTCAACAATTAATCCTTGACGATATGCTGCTGTGATGACCTGGTGGATTACATCTTCAAATCTACGGCAATGTTGTCGAATTGGTCTGCTTGGGTGACAGTCGTCGACGAATAAAGCAATCCCTGCGCCGCTGCCGGTGTTACCTACTCTTTCCATCCGTTATTAAATCATGCCGAAGTTTATCGTCGATACAATTTGCGCCCGCTCACGTGATTCAATGCTAATTTCTCCCATCTTACCGTCTTCTACATATTTCTTTAGTAGATCACGCTGATAACCGTTCCTCTTTTTCTATTCCTCACTTCCCAAGGAAAATTGATGCATAATATCAACAAATTTCCAACAAATTTACGTAGACAAAATTGTTTTGCAGCAGATATTCAGGCAAAACCGGTAATCGCTCTGATGGAGGTGGCTCCTTCTTCTCTGTTACTGCCTTTATCCCATCTCATCTCAGAAAGGAAGATTACAAATCGTTTGTTTCAGGTAATGTACTTCTGTTTCTTCCATTTGTTCGAGTTGATTATTTCTTACAAATTAGGAACATCAATTTTGGATTATACGTAATATACCCTGATTTTTGATTGGACTGTTTGTTGATGTTATCACTCAACATTTTTTGGATCTGATTCATTTGATGTATTAATGATAAACTGATAGCTGTATTTATTTTTCAGTAAATGTCACGTGATTTTTTTTCCTTTTCTTTGGCCGTAGTCATTCGGTTACGAATATTTGGTATTTAAGATGTTAAATTTTAATTGCATTTCAATTTCTACACATGCACCTTATTGTCAAACTCTAAGCAAATTCATGACTCAAATCTATTTTAATATTGGAATAAGCAATTGTTTGAAATGAAATTTTATATGCTGCCGAAAATTTTGAGACCGTGTACAGTTATGATTAACAATTCACCCTATTGATGAAGTTCTTTTATCTTGCAAACATGTTCATTATTTATTTAATTGGACAACAATAATGCACTTTCGTTAGTTTAACTTGTATCTTTCTTATATCTTCACTATGTGCATGTATATGTCTTCTTAGTAGAAAGTAATGTTCTAACAGTTTATTCCTGATTCAAAATAGACTATGTTACACAACCTTTTGTATCAAAAAAAGGCAATGTACGGACTTTAAAAAAATTTCTATAGCTAATCAATATCTACATTTTTTTTACCATCGTTTTTATGTGCTAATATGAAGCAATATTTTTTTGAAACAATAACTTAGGGGTTCACAAGTTAACATTGAAACGCTAATCATATGTTCAGTTATAATGAATACTTTGTTTTTCAAATAATCTTGAATGGAGTGTTTAATGTATTCTAATTTCTATGTCCTTCTAGCAGTATATCCAGCTCACTTTTGATAGAAACTTTTAAGACTATTACTGTTAATAATAATATCATTCTTATTTTTCTTGAGTTTACTGTTGATATAGTTTTACCATAATTGCTTGCAATTAATAATGATATCGTTGTTGCACCTGGTCTCAAGCTTGCTAATTTTTTTAATTACAAGATATAGAAACAAATAGATATATTTCTAAGGAAATGATGTTTCAGTTTTGTTTTTGTTTTATCTGCATATGCTTATGATATATTTAATCTATCTTAGCCTTTTTTATTTATTTATTTTGTTATTAGCTATTTCTGCTACTGAATCAAAAAAGTAAGATTGAAATATGGCTCATTTCCGCAAATGTTAAAGCAACGATCCTAAGACTGTAAAACTGGGAAGGAGAACAGATTTGGAAAATATATGAATATGCAAAGCTTTTAGCAGTAGCTTTTGATTGATAAAAAGATGAAGGTTTAGAAGATCCCAGATAATGATTGTGTATTTATCAATTGCAAAATGACTTCAATTAGAGAACTAAAGGTGTAATCAAACTGCCTTCTGTCAATTATTTGGGAATTCGCTGATATGTTGAAGGTATCAAATTTACATTCTTTTCTCTAAAATTTGAACCTATTTCTTTTTTGTAGACTTCCGTCGACGAAGATTGTGGCTTTAATACACGGTAGTAAATGTATGCCTGTATTATGTAACTCGGTTTTTGACTTTTCCAGGCCAGTATTGCAAGTCTTTTCTAAGATTGTGGTATTCATGATTTTTTTTAGTGAAATGGTTTTGGGAGATATGCTTAAACCGTTATTAGTACTCAATTAAAAGTACGATACTTTATCACCACTTACGTTGTGTAATAGGTTTTGCTCATGATTATGCACTAATTTCTGCTACCTTGAATGTTTGGATTTTAATTATGTCAGGGTTTAATAGCAGGATAACATTGATTACCATTATTTCTTTTCTTCAACGGTTTCTCATTCAAATCAGGGGTACCATTGTCATAATTTTGAGAAATATATTGTGCTAATATAGATTTATTATATCCGACTAGGTTATGCAATGTTTGATTGCCTAACAATTTGTATTTGGGTGAATGTTATTTAATATGGCAATATTCAGCCTAATAATGATTTTTCTATTGAAGTTAGCATGCTAATATAGTTTGCATATTTTCTTTCCCCTGAGACTAATATAGTGTGCCAACTGAACTAGCCGTGACACTAAACTGTGCCCTATGGGAGTGCTAGCATAGCATGCTCAATAAGCATTAACTGATGAACCAATGTTGAAAATAATCTTGGCTTTTCAGGAAACAAATAATTGTATTGTTAAATTAGCAATTGTATTAATGAATTGAATAAAAGGCATAATCTAGAATTCCTATTTTAGATATTCTAGATAAGGCATTCCTAGAATAGTCTAGAGAATGCAGTGCATTATAAAAGCAAGGCAATCAAGTTGATGTATGAATGCAATAAAAATATGTAATCAAAAGGAAAGAAATGAAAATTTCCTCCCCATTAAAATAATCCTCTCAAAAATTCCTCCTTCTTCTCTTAAAAAAATATTCCTGATAGTGGTATTAGAGCCCTAGATCCTTGCAATTAAAAAAAAAGTGCAAAGTAATGGCTTCTCCAAGCAATGCTTCAGCAAGCATCAACTCCACCTATAGCAATGTCCAAGTTCCTCTATTTGAAGGAGAAAATTATGATTTTTGGACAGTAAAAATGGAGACTTTGTTCATCTCCTTGGATGTCTTGGAGTTCATCAAGCAAGGATACGAAGACTCAACAGCTGCGGCAGAACGTACAGCAGCTCAAACTGAAGTATTAAAAAAGAAAAGAATCACATATGCTGGAGTTCTTGGAATGATTCAAAGAGGAGTGTCAAACACCATATTCCCAAGAATTATGAGAGCAAAAACAGCCAAGGAAGCATGGGAAATCTTGCAACTAGAGTTTGAAGGGGATTCAAAGGTGAGAACTGTCAAACTTCTATCTCTAAAGAGAGATTTTGAAAATGAAAAAATGAAAGAAAATGAAAGTTTGAATGAGTATTTTAATAGGCTTTCCGAATTAGTGAATCAAATGAAGTCTCAAGGAGATATAATTGACGATCGTAGAATCGTTGATAAAATTTTGATAAGCTTAACTGAAAAATTTGATCCTATGGTGGCTGTTATAGAAGAAACCAAAGATTTATCAAACATGACCGTTCAAGGCTCGATGGGTTCACTTAGATCCTACGAGCAAAGGTTGTTACACCGTATGGAAAAGACGGCTGAAAACGCATTTCAGTCCAAACTCACCACTCAATGCAACAATGACAAAACAATAAAACAAAATAATGGCGATTCTTCTAAAGGTGGCAAATTTGGCAAGGGAAGAGGAAGAAATTCACGTGGAAAAGGTCGAGGCACCTATGGCGGAAGAGGAAGTGATGAAGGAACAAATAAATGGTGTGGAATTTGCAAAAAAAGCTCTCATGAAGAAAAGGATTGCTGGAACAAAGGAAAGCCACAATGTCATAATTGCAAAAGGTTCGGGCACATTCAAAAGGACTGTTGCCTTGGTAAGCCACATAACACAACATTTGTCGGAGCGGAAGATACGGAAGGGAGCTTGTTCTTTGCTTGTCAAAAGGCAACTGAAGAATATAAGAATATATGGTACCTGGACAGCGGATGTAGCAATCATATGACAGGAGACAAAAGTGCATTCGTTGACATAGATCCTTCATTTGGTTCGAAAGTTAAACTTGGCAATGGAGAGTGTGTTGAAGTTGAAGGCAAAGGCAGCATTGGAGTTGCAACAAAGCAAGGAGGTAAAGTTATTCATGATACCTTTTATGTTCCTAAATTAGATGAGAATTTGTTGAGCATTGGACAACTTTTAGAGCAGGATTATTCTCTTCAATTTGAGAATCGAGAATGTAAAATTTTTGATTCAAAAGGAAAAGTTGTTGCTGTAATAAAAATGACACAAAACAGAAGCTTTCCCCTTCATCTCAATTATGAGAAAAATCCTAGCTTCATGGCAAAAAAG
This sequence comes from Allium sativum, assembly GCA_030737875.1. Taxonomy (NCBI): domain Eukaryota; kingdom Viridiplantae; phylum Streptophyta; class Magnoliopsida; order Asparagales; family Amaryllidaceae; genus Allium; species Allium sativum. Next base: position 823,596,621 of record CM060916.1, read on the forward strand.
GAAGACGGCACTAGTTTATGGCATAAGAGACTTGGGCACTTAAACTACAATAGTCTCACATTGCTTTCACAAAAGAAGATGGTGTACGGGTTGCCAACAATAAAAAAAGTAGAACATGGAGTATGTGAAGGCTGCGTACTTGGCAAACATCATCAGCAACTGTTTCCAAAAGAAGGATCAAGGAGAGCCAAAGAAGTGTTAGAATTAGTACACACGGATGTATGCGGTCCTATGAGCACATTATCTCATGCTCAAAACAGGTACTTTATTTTATTCATTGATGATTTGACCCGCATGACATGGGTTTATTTTATGAGACAAAAATCTGAAGTGTTTGTTATATTTAAGAAGTTTAAAGCTTTTGTTGAGAAACAAAGTGGCAGGTCCATAAAAGTTTTGAGAAGTGACAGGGGAAAGGAGTATAACTCCAATGATTTTGATAAATTTTGTGAAGAAGGTGTGGAGAGGCAACTAACCGTTAGGTATACACCTCAGCAAAACGGTGTATCCGAAAGGAAGAATCAAACAGTGATGGAGATGGCTAAATCAATGTTGTTTGAGAAAGGCATCCCTAAAGAATTTTGGCCCGAGGCTATAAATACAGCTGTGTATTTGCTGAATAGATGTCCAACAAAAGCTGTATGGAACATGACGCCGTTTGAAGCGTGGAGTGGACGAAAGGCTTCAGTGAATCATCTTAGAGTCTTTGGGAGTATTTGCTATGCTCAGATTCCTAAAGAAAAAGGACAAAGCTTCAAGAAGCAAGTGAAAGATGCATTTTTGTTGGCTATAGTTATGTGTCAAAGGGCTACAGACTTTACAACTTGAAGACAAAGAAAGTAATCATCAGTAGAGATGTTGTATTTGATGAAAAGACATCTTGGAATTGGCAAAAGGAGAAAGTGGAGGATAAAACCGTTCCAACAGTAATTTTAGAACAAAATCCAACTACACTTGCAAATAACCAATGTGATTCATCTATACCAAGTTCTCCATCTAGCACTTCATCCTCAACAAGCCATAATTCATCATCTTCATGCTCAACCCCAATAAAAATCAGGAGTTTGGATGATATTTTTGCGAGGTGCAACTATTGCACAATGGAACCAGAAAATTTTGAAGAAGCGGTTAAAGAAGATGCTTGGAGGAAGGCAATGCAAGAAGAGATGAATGCACTTGAAAGGAACAAAACATGGATGCTGGTTGATAAGACAAAAGACAAAGAAACCATTGGAGTAAAATGGATCTACAAAGTGAAGCATAATCCGGATGGTTCAGTTCAAAAGAACAAAGCGAGACTTGTTGCAAAGGGCTATTCTCAACAGCCCGGTATTGACTACGAAGAGACATTCGCTCCAGTGGCACGTCTTGACACCATTAGAGCTTTAATATCACTTGCAACCCAAAAAGGATGGAAGTTATATCAGTTAGATGTAAAATCGGCATTCTTGAATGGAGAAATGAAAGAAGAGGTTTACGTAGAGCAACCTCAAGGATTTGAGATTAAAGGACAAGAAGGAAAAGTTTACAAACTAAAGAAAGCGCTTTATGGGCTAAAACAAGCACCACGAGCATGGTATAGCAATATTGACAATTACTTCATGGAGAAAGGCTTTGAGAAGAGCAAAAATGAGGCTACTTTGTATGTCAAACGGCAAGGTATGGACGATATTCTAATTATTACACTTTATGTAGATGATTTAATTTATACCGGAAACAATTTAAAGTTGATTGAAGATTTTAGAAAAGAAATGATGAAAAAAATATGAAATGAATGATTTGGGCTTGCTGCATTTTTTCCTTGGAATAGAAATCTCTCAAGGTGATGATGGAGTTTTTATTTGTCAAAAGAAATATGCTGAGAAAATATTGAGAAAGTTTGGAATGCTTGGGTGTAATCCGGTTGATACACCGCTAGTTGTGAATGAAAAGCCAAAAAAGGAAGATGGAGGAAGGAAGGTTGATGCTAGTTACTACAGAAGCCTAGTTGGTAATTTATTTTACCTTACTAATACAAGACCTGACATCATGTTTGCAGCCAGCCTACTTTCTCGGTTCATGAATGATCCTAGTCATATCCATCTAGGTGCAACAAAAAGGGTGCTGAGATATATTCAAAGCACTTTGGACTATGAGATCAAATATGAAAATAATGTTGAAACTAATTTATTTGGGTTTTGCGATAGTGACTGAGCAGGAATTGTAGATGACATGAAAAGCACTTCTGGATATGTGTTTTCTCTTGGATCAGGAGCATTTTCTTGATGTTCGAAGAAGCAACAAACAGTTGCTCAATCTTCTGCAGGAGCTGAATATATTTCAGCTGGCCTTGCTACCCAACAAACAATATGGTTGAAGAAAATACTAAATGATTTTGGTGAGAAACAAGAAGCTGTGACTATCCATTGTGACAACAAATCAACCATTGCTATAACTAAGAATCCAGTCCATCATGGAAGAACAAAGCATATAGCCATCAAACATCATTTCATTCGAGAAGCAATTGAAAATGAAGAGGTGCAGCTAAATTTTTGCAAAACAAATAATCAAGTTGCTGATATTTTCACAAAAGCATTAAAGCCTGATAATTTTAAAAGATTGTGAGATCTTCTTGGAGTTAAAAAACCAAGCTCACGGGGAAATGTTGGAAATAACTTGGCTTTTCAGGAAACAAATAATTGTATTGTTAAATTAGCAATTGTATTAATGAATTGAATAAAAGGCAAAATCTAGAATTCCTATTTTAGATATTCTAGATAAGGCATTCCTAGAATACTCTAGAGAATGCAGTGCATTATAAAAGCAAGGCAATCAAGTTGATGTATGAATGCAATAAAAATTTGCAATCAAAAGGAAAGCAATGAAAATTTCCTTCCCATTAAAATAATCCTCTAAAAAATACTCCTTCTTCTCTTAAAAAATATTCATAACAACCAAGTACTAATATAGTGTGCCAACTGAACTAGGCCTTGCTCTGACAATGGTTGACTATAACTTATAAGGCAAGCTTCACAATGCATTCATCGCTATTCAGTACTGGGGTAGACTGAGCTAACTGAATCAGCTAAATGAACTGCAACCAATGGCATTTGCGACAGGAGAAGATATCGAGTAAACAAAGATCGAGCTTTGTACTGAAGTAAAGACCACTTTTGGTTATATTTATTTTTATGATTCTGATTATCGATAAGTTAGTTATAGACAATTAGATTGCCCCACTAATTCATCGAATTGAAACTAATTGGTATACTAACTTCAAGGTACATGTTTATTTGTGTAAATTGATACTCTCTCTTTATCCCTTCCCCCTCCCAACCCCCCAATTCAACGGTCTGTGATCAAGTTCAGTATTTGTGTGTGTGTGTGTAATATGTAATGATGATTATCATGTGTGTTCAATTTAATATAGTAACAGGTAAGCTTATAAGTTTATTCACATGACCTAAGAGATGGTAGTCTGTTAGTTGTATCTTGTATGATTAACTGAGGCTAATATGATAAATTTCTCACTATTTCCCTTCTCATTTAGAATAAAAAGTGATAACTATATATCCATTTTCTTTTGTTGAAAATATAATTTGGAATGTATCTTCTCAACATGCTCACCAAGCTAAAAAATTCACTGTCAAACATCATAAAATCACTTCCTTTAATTGGAGGATTGCTTCCATATAACTACCATCCAACAAAGCGCAAGTATTTAAGTATTGATCAGATTGTCGAAGGTAAAATAAATTCACTAAACAACAATTCATATTTCTTTCAAATATGTGATTTTTCTCATGTTTTGTTCTTCTTTGTTTATGAGCGCTCAGCTGCCCATCCTAATGTCCTTTAACGTCATTTTGCTCTCAAATTTGCTATAAACATATCCTTGGCCATTTTAAAAATTGGTTGGCACGATCCAAACAAACATTGGATTCTACTACTTCCAAAAAAACTTAATCAACGGTTTATTTTACATTAAGTCAAATTTTGGTTTTGTGTAGATATCGTGATAATCATGTTTTGATTTCCTTTTAAATTTCCCACTAAGTTGCATGCTAAATTGATAAGTACAGTAGCATTCTTAATTTTTGGATGTGTCATGCATGCAGATTTCTGAAATAATCGGATCATTGAGTAGTCTTGAAATTTATTGTATAATAGTAAACGATACATGATATGTTCTCTTCATATAAAGAATTTTTTGTGCAATCTCCTTATTTGTTTACTAAAGCTAGCTAAATATTTATTAGCGCTCCAATCTTAATATTTACTCCTGTTTGCAATGATATTCAAGTATGCATTATATCATTTCCTTGCCCATTTTAACAGTCCAAAATAATATTTTCATATTCCATTAAAATGAAAGAAAAACAAGCATTAATGTTTGCGACTACAGCTTAGATTAACAAGTGAATTTGTGGAACTTTGGACAAAATCATTTATGGGCCAAAACAATGTCAAGTGATACATTGTTTACTATAAAAACTACACTAACTAATTTATTTTACTTTCGAACTTTTCAAATTAAAGTTCATAATATCATTTATGGAAACAATAATTTAATTTCTAACATTATCTTTCATTTCAAACTAGTGTCATCTTTTGGATAACAATGAAGTCATTTAAGTTGGGTTATTTTATTTACCTCTAAGATCATGACTCAGCAACATTCTTATCTTTAAGATAGATAGAAGTTTGTTAACTCAAAAACAAATATCCAATATATATCACTATTGTATTTAATAAAATGATTTTTGTTTGATAGTAACAGACATAAATATATATATATATAATAGTACAAATGTGTTTACAATTATACTATTCTATACTACATCACATATAAAAATAAATATTTTTATTTGAATACAAGAATTTAATTATTCAAAAAGAGTTTTTATTAAAATGTAATATTTTATTTTAACATTCGAATAGTACAAACTTCTAACTCTACTATAGTACATCTCAATGATATAATACATTCAATTTCATTTATTACATTAGTTTCTCACTACAACACTCAGTTACTCAGTTTCATATACAGACTCATTTATACATTCTTTCTCATATACAGACACATATGCACTCACTAACACATTTTTGTCTTTAGTTTACTTCAGAGTCAATCCAGTCACATGTATACCTATCACAGAAACACACACAGTAAACTGGAACAAAAATAGATTTACATTCTAGCAGATATAAATTTATTTTAAATTTTATTTACTTCATAATTTTGGTGTGTTTCTCATCATATTTCTTGAATTGGTCTGATACGTATATACATCTATTTCTGTCTAGACTACTTGTGATATTCATAGTGATTCACTGTAAATACCACAAAGTAGATTATATAACTTGTGCCTGTTGATCAACCTCAACACATCTATAGTGGTCTACCGATCAAGACCAGCCTCAACTCACAATTATGGTCTGCTGATCTTGACCTGCCATGACACTTTGTATAGTAGTCTGCTGATGTAAATAGAAAATATGATTGCACATGCATAATACATGTATACACATACATGCATATGTATATAAACATATATAATGTGTAGGGACAATATGGTCAAACAACAGTGAGTGCACAACAAGGATGGTCAAGCAAAGCCCGTGGCTAAATCAAGTGTACAACAAACCAAAATGGTCCAATATAACAACTTAGCAAAGTGCAACATCAAGCTCAATACACAATGAAAGGGTGCAACAGCCAAGACGCATACATCTATCTATCTATTCTATTACCAATAATAAAAAGTAGAATGGACCAAACGCTGATGTGGCCCCTTCTTTTCCTTGTAAATCCTACGCGTCGTGCTCTAGCGATCCCTTCGATTTATCGAGAATTTGTATTTTTGGTTCGTAATTCTCGCTGACGGTTTCATTTTCTTTTCCCCACCGCCAAACCTAATTCATTTGCTTTTTTACTCCCTCTTTCCCCAAATCGCACGTATGTTTAAATTATCTCTTCCGATCATATTTCATCTTCAACAATTAATCCTTGACGATATGCTGCTGTGATGACCTGGTGGATTACATCTTCAAATCTACGGCAATGTTGTCGAATTGGTCTGCTTGGGTGACAGTCGTCGACGAATAAAGCAATCCCTGCGCCGCTGCCGGTGTTACCTACTCTTTCCATCCGTTATTAAATCATGCCGAAGTTTATCGTCGATACAATTTGCGCCCGCTCACGTGATTCAATGCTAATTTCTCCCATCTTACCGTCTTCTACATATTTCTTTAGTAGATCACGCTGATAACCGTTCCTCTTTTTCTATTCCTCACTTCCCGAGGAAAATTGATGCATAATATCAACAAATTTCCAACAAATTTACGTAGACAAAATTGTTTTGCAGCAGATATTCAGGCAAAACCGGTAATCGCTCTGATGGAGGTGGCTCCTTCTTCTCTGTTACTGCCTTTATCCCATCTCATCTCAGAAAGGAAGATTACAAATCGTTTGTTTCAGGTAATGTACTTCTGTTTCTTCCATTTGTTCGAGTTGATTATTTCTTACAAATTAGGAACATCAATTTTGGATTATACGTAATATACCCTGATTTTTGATTGGACTGTTTGTTGATGTTATCACTCAACATTTTTTGGATCTGATTCATTTGATGTATTAATGATAAACTGATAGCTGTATTTATTTTTCAGTAAATGTCACGTGATTTTTTTTCCTTTTCTTTGGCCGTAGTCATTCGGTTACGAATATTTGGTATTTAAGATGTTAAATTTTAATTGCATTTCAATTTCTACACATGCACCTTATTGTCAAACTCTAAGCAAATTCATGACTCAAATCTATTTTAATATTGGAATAAGCAATTGTTTGAAATGAAATTTTATATGCTGCCGAAAATTTTGAGACCGTGTACAGTTATGATTAACAATTCACCCTATTGATGAAGTTCTTTTATCTTGCAAACATGTTCATTATTTATTTAATTGGACAACAATAATGCACTTTCGTTAGTTTAACTTGTATCTTTCTTATATCTTCACTATGTGCATGTATATGTCTTCTTAGTAGAAAGTAATGTTCTAACAGTTTATTCCTGATTCAAAATAGACTATGTTACACAACCTTTTGTATCAAAAAAAGGCAATGTACGGACTTTAAAAAAATTTCTATAGCTAATCAATATCTACATTTTTTTTACCATCGTTTTTATGTGCTAATATGAAGCAATATTTTTTTGAAACAATAACTTAGGGGTTCACAAGTTAACATTGAAACGCTAATCATATGTTCAGTTATAATGAATACTTTGTTTTTCAAATAATCTTGAATGGAGTGTTTAATGTATTCTAATTTCTATGTCCTTCTAGCAGTATATCCAGCTCACTTTTGATAGAAACTTTTAAGACTATTACTGTTAATAATAATATCATTCTTATTTTTCTTGAGTTTACTGTTGATATAGTTTTACCATAATTGCTTGCAATTAATAATGATATCGTTGTTGCACCTGGTCTCAAGCTTGCTAATTTTTTTAATTACAAGATATAGAAACAAATAGATATATTTCTAAGGAAATGATGTTTCAGTTTTGTTTTTGTTTTATCTGCATATGCTTATGATATATTTAATCTATCTTAGCCTTTTTTATTTATTTATTTTGTTATTAGCTATTTCTGCTACTGAATCAAAAAAGTAAGATTGAAATATGGCTCATTTCCGCAAATGTTAAAGCAACGATCCTAAGACTGTAAAACTGGGAAGGAGAACAGATTTGGAAAATATATGAATATGCAAAGCTTTTAGCAGTAGCTTTTGATTGATAAAAAGATGAAGGTTTAGAAGATCCCAGATAATGATTGTGTATTTATCAATTGCAAAATGACTTCAATTAGAGAACTAAAGGTGTAATCAAACTGCCTTCTGTCAATTATTTGGGAATTCGCTGATATGTTGAAGGTATCAAATTTACATTCTTTTCTCTAAAATTTGAACCTATTTCTTTTTTGTAGACTTCCGTCGACGAAGATTGTGGCTTTAATACACGGTAGTAAATGTATGCCTGTATTATGTAACTCGGTTTTTGACTTTTCCAGGCCAGTATTGCAAGTCTTTTCTAAGATTGTGGTATTCATGATTTTTTTTAGTGAAATGGTTTTGGGAGATATGCTTAAACCGTTATTAGTACTCAATTAAAAGTACGATACTTTATCACCACTTACGTTGTGTAATAGGTTTTGCTCATGATTATGCACTAATTTCTGCTACCTTGAATGTTTGGATTTTAATTATGTCAGGGTTTAATAGCAGGATAACATTGATTACCATTATTTCTTTTCTTCAACGGTTTCTCATTCAAATCAGGGGTACCATTGTCATAATTTTGAGAAATATATTGTGCTAATATAGATTTATTATATCCGACTAGGTTATGCAATGTTTGATTGCCTAACAATTTGTATTTGGGTGAATGTTATTTAATATGGCAATATTCAGCCTAATAATGATTTTTCTATTGAAGTTAGCATGCTAATATAGTTTGCATATTTTCTTTCCCCTGAGACTAATATAGTGTGCCAACTGAACTAGCCGTGACACTAAACTGTGCCCTATGGGAGTGCTAGCATAGCATGCTCAATAAGCATTAACTGATGAACCAATGTTGAAAATAATCTTGGCTTTTCAGGAAACAAATAATTGTATTGTTAAATTAGCAATTGTATTAATGAATTGAATAAAAGGCATAATCTAGAATTCCTATTTTAGATATTCTAGATAAGGCATTCCTAGAATAGTCTAGAGAATGCAGTGCATTATAAAAGCAAGGCAATCAAGTTGATGTATGAATGCAATAAAAATATGTAATCAAAAGGAAAGAAATGAAAATTTCCTCCCCATTAAAATAATCCTCTCAAAAATTCCTCCTTCTTCTCTTAAAAAAATATTCCTAATAGTGGTATTAGAGCCCTAGATCCTTGCAATTAAAAAAAAAGTGCAAAGTAATGGCTTCTCCAAGCAATGCTTCAGCAAGCATCAACTCCACCTATAGCAATGTCCAAGTTCCTCTATTTGAAGGAGAAAATTATGATTTTTGGACAGTAAAAATGGAGACTTTGTTCATCTCCTTGGATGTCTTGGAGTTCATCAAGCAAGGATACGAAGACTCAACAGCTGCGGCAGAACGTACAGCAGCTCAAACTGAAGTATTAAAAAAGAAAAGAATCACATATGCTGGAGTTCTTGGAATGATTCAAAGAGGAGTGTCAAACACCATATTCCCAAGAATTATGAGAGCAAAAACAGCCAAGGAAGCATGGGAAATCTTGCAACTAGAGTTTGAAGGGGATTCAAAGGTGAGAACTGTCAAACTTCTATCTCTAAAGAGAGATTTTGAAAATGAAAAAATGAAAGAAAATGAAAGTTTGAATGAGTATTTTAATAGGCTTTCCGAATTAGTGAATCAAATGAAGTCTCAAGGAGATATAATTGACGATCGTAGAATCGTTGATAAAATTTTGATAAGCTTAACTGAAAAATTTGATCCTATGGTGGCTGTTATAGAAGAAACCAAAGATTTATCAAACATGACCGTTCAAGGCTCGATGGGTTCACTTAGATCCTACGAGCAAAGGTTGTTACACCGTATGGAAAAGACGGCTGAAAACGCATTTCAGTCCAAACTCACCACTCAATGCAACAATGACAAAACAATAAAACAAAATAATGGCGATTCTTCTAAAGGTGGCAAATTTGGCAAGGGAAGAGGAAGAAATTCACGTGGAAAAGGTCGAGGCACCTATGGCGGAAGAGGAAGTGATGAAGGAACAAATAAATGGTGTGGAATTTGCAAAAAAAGCTCTCATGAAGAAAAGGATTGCTGGAACAAAGGAAAGCCACAATGTCATAATTGCAAAAGGTTCGGGCACATTCAAAAGGACTGTTGCCTTGGTAAGCCACATAACACAACATTTGTCGGAGCGGAAGATACGGAAGGGAGCTTGTTCTTTGCTTGTCAAAAGGCAACTGAAGAATATAAGAATATATGGTACCTGGACAGCGGATGTAGCAATCATATGACAGGAGACAAAAGTGCATTCGTTGACATAGATCCTTCATTTGGTTCGAAAGTTAAACTTGGCAATGGAGAGTGTGTTGAAGTTGAAGGCAAAGGCAGCATTGGAGTTGCAACAAAGCAAGGAGGTAAAGTTATTCATGATACCTTTTATGTTCCTAAATTAGATGAGAATTTGTTGAGCATTGGACAACTTTTAGAGCAGGATTATTCTCTTCAATTTGAGAATCGAGAATGTAAAATTTTTGATTCAAAAGGAAAAGTTGTTGCTGTAATAAAAATGACACAAAACAGAAGCTTTCCCCTTCATCTCAATTATGAGAAAAATCCTAGCTTCATGGCAAAAAAGGAAGACGGCACTAGTTTATGGCATAAGAGACTTGGGCACTTAAACTACAATAGTCTCACATTGCTTTCACAAAAGAAGATGGTGTACGGGTTGCCAACAATAAAAAAAAGTAGAACATGGAGTATGTGAAGGCTGCGTACTTGGCAAACATCATCAGCAACTGTTTCCAAAAGAAGGATCAAGGAGAGCCAAAGAAGTGTTAGAATTAGTACACACGGATGTATGCGGTCCTATGAGCACATTATCTCATGCTCAAAACAGGTACTTTATTTTATTCATTGATGATTTGACCCGCATGACATGGGTTTATTTTATGAGACAAAAATCTGAAGTGTTTGTTATATTTAAGAAGTTTAAAGCTTTTGTTGAGAAACAAAGTGGCAGGTCCATAAAAGTTTTGAGAAGTGACAGGGGAAAGGAGTATAACTCCAATGATTTTGATAAATTTTGTGAAGAAGGTGTGGAGAGGCAACTAACCGTTAGGTATACACCTCAGCAAAACGGTGTATCCGAAAGGAAGAATCAAACAGTGATGGAGATGGCTAAATCAATGTTGTTTGAGAAAGGCATCCCTAAAGAATTTTGGCCCGAGGCTATAAATACAGCTGTGTATTTGCTGAATAGATGTCCAACAAAAGCTGTATGGAACATGACGCCGTTTGAAGCGTGGAGTGGACGAAAGGCTTCAGTGAATCATCTTAGAGTCTTTGGGAGTATTTGCTATGCTCAGATTCCTAAAGAAAAAGGACAAAGCTTCAAGAAGCAAGTGAAAGATGCATTTTTGTTGGCTATAGTTATGTGTCAAAGGGCTACAGACTTTACAACTTGAAGACAAAGAAAGTAATCATCAGTAGAGATGTTGTATTTGATGAAAAGACATCTTGGAATTGGCAAAAGGAGAAAGTGGAGGATAAAACCGTTCCAGCAGTAATTTTAGAACAAAATCCAACTACACTTGCAAATAACCAATGTGATTCATCTATACCAAGTTCTCCATCTAGCACTTCATCCTCAACAAGCCATAATTCATCATCTTCATGCTCAACCCCAATAAAAATCAGGAGTTTGGATGATATTTTTGCGAGGTGCAACTATTGCACAATGGAACCAGAAAATTTTGAAGAAGCGGTTAAAGAAGATGCTTGGAGGAAGGCAATGCAAGAAGAGATGAATGCACTTGAAAGGAACAAAACATGGATGCTGGTTGATAAGACAAAAGACAAAGAAACCATTGGAGTAAAATGGATCTACAAAGTGAAGCATAATCCGGATGGTTCAGTTCAAAAGAACAAAGCGAGACTTGTTGCAAAGGGCTATTCTCAACAGCCCGGTATTGACTACGAAGAGACATTCGCTCCAGTGGCACGTCTTGACACCATTAGAGCTTTAATATCACTTGCAACCCAAAAAGGATGGAAGTTATATCAGTTAGATGTAAAATCGGCATTCTTGAATGGAGAAATGAAAGAAGAGGTTTACGTAGAGCAACCTCAAGGATTTGAGATTAAAGGACAAGAAGGAAAAGTTTACAAACTAAAGAAAGCGCTTTATGGGCTAAAACAAGCACCACGAGCATGGTATAGCAATATTGACAATTACTTCATGGAGAAAGGCTTTGAGAAGAGCAAAAATGAGGCTACTTTGTATGTCAAACGGCAAGGTATGGACGATATTCTAATTATTACACTTTATGTAGATGATTTAATTTATACCGGAAACAATTTAAAGTTGATTGAAGATTTTAGAAAAGAAATGATGAAAAAAATATGAAATGAATGATTTGGGCTTGCTGCATTTTTTCCTTGGAATAGAAATCTCTCAAGGTGATGATGGAGTTTTTATTTGTCAAAAGAAATATGCTGAGAAAATATTGAGAAAGTTTGGAATGCTTGGGTGTAATCCGGTTGATACACCGCTAGTTGTGAATGAAAAGCCAAAAAAGGAAGATGGAGGAAGGAAGGTTGATGCTAGTTACTACAGAAGCCTAGTTGGTAATTTATTTTACCTTACTAATACAAGACCTGACATCATGTTTGCAGCCAGCCTACTTTCTCGGTTCATGAATGATCCTAGTCATATCCATCTAGGTGCAACAAAAAGGGTGCTGAGATATATTCAAAGCACTTTGGACTATGAGATCAAATATGAAAATAATGTTGAAACTAATTTATTTGGGTTTTGCGATAGTGACTGAGCAGGAATTGTAGATGACATGAAAAGCACTTCTGGATATGTGTTTTCTCTTGGATCAGGAGCATTTTCTTGATGTTCGAAGAAGCAACAAACAGTTGCTCAATCTTCTGCAGGAGCTGAATATATTTCAGCTGGCCTTGCTACCCAACAAACAATATGGTTGAAGAAAATACTAAATGATTTTGGTGAGAAACAAGAAGCTGTGACTATCCATTGTGACAACAAATCAACCATTGCTATAACTAAGAATCCAGTCCATCATGGAAGAACAAAGCATATAGCCATCAAACATCATTTCATTCGAGAAGCAATTGAAAATGAAGAGGTGCAGCTAAATTTTTGCAAAACAAATAATCAAGTTGCTGATATTTTCACAAAAGCATTAAAGCCTGATAATTTTAAAAGATTGTGAGATCTTCTTGGAGTTAAAAAACCAAGCTCACGGGGAAATGTTGGAAATAACTTGGCTTTTCAGGAAACAAATAATTGTATTGTTAAATTAGCAATTGTATTAATGAATTGAATAAAAGGCAAAATCTAGAATTCCTATTTTAGATATTCTAGATAAGGCATTCCTAGAATACTCTAGAGAATGCAGTGCATTATAAAAGCAAGGCAATCAAGTTGATGTATGAATGCAATAAAAATTTGCAATCAAAAGGAAAGCAATGAAAATTTCCTTCCCATTAAAATAATCCTCTAAAAAATACTCCTTCTTCTCTTAAAAAATATTCATAACAACCAAGTACTAATATAGTGTGCCAACTGAACTAGGCCTTGCTCTGACAATGGTTGACTATAACTTATAAGGCAAGCTTCACAATGCATTCATCGCTATTCAGTACTGGGGTAGACTGAGCTAACTGAATCAGCTAAATGAACTGCAACCAATGGCATTTGCGACAGGAGAAGATATCGAGTAAACAAAGATCGAGCTTTGTACTGAAGTAAAGACCACTTTTGGTTATATTTATTTTTATGATTCTGATTATCGATAAGTTAGTTATAGACAATTAGATTGCCCCACTAATTCATCGAATTGAAACTAATTGGTATACTAACTTCAAGGTACATGTTTATTTGTGTAAATTGATACTCTCTCTTTATCCCTTCCCCCTCCCAACCCCCCAATTCAACGGTCTGTGATCAAGTTCAGTATTTGTGTGTGTGTGTGTGTAATATGTAATGATGATTATCATGTGTGTTCAATTTAATATAGTAACAGGTAAGCTTATAAGTTTATTCACATGACCTAAGAGATGGTAGTCTGTTAGTTGTATCTTGTATGATTAACTGAGGCTAATATGATAAATTTCTCACTATTTCCCTTCTCATTTAGAATAAAAAGTGATAACTATATATCCATTTTCTTTTGTTGAAAATATAATTTGGAATGTATCTTCTCAACATGCTCACCAAGCTAAAAAATTCACTGTCAAACATCATAAAATCACTTCCTTTAATTGGAGGATTGCTTCCATATAACTACCATCCAACAAAGCGCAAGTATTTAAGTATTGATCAGATTGTCGAAGGTAAAATAAATTCACTAAACAACAATTCATATTTCTTTCAAATATGTGATTTTTCTCATGTTTTGTTCTTCTTTGTTTATGAGCGCTCAGCTGCCCATCCTAATGTCCTTTAACGTCATTTTGCTCTCAAATTTGCTATAAACATATCCTTGGCCATTTTAAAAATTGGTTGGCACGATCCAAACAAACATTGGATTCTACTACTTCCAAAAAAACTTAATCAACGGTTTATTTTACATTAAGTCAAATTTTGGTTTTGTGTAGATATCGTGATAATCATGTTTTGATTTCCTTTTAAATTTCCCACTAAGTTGCATGCTAAATTGATAAGTACAGTAGCATTCTTAATTTTTGGATGTGTCATGCATGCAGATTTCTGAAATAATCGGATCATTGAGTAGTCTTGAAATTTATTGTATAATAGTAAACGATACATGATATGTTCTCTTCATATAAAGAATTTTTTGTGCAATCTCCTTATTTGTTTACTAAAGCTAGCTAAATATTTATTAGCGCTCCAATCTTAATATTTACTCCTGTTTGCAATGATATTCAAGTATGCATTATATCATTTCCTTGCCCATTTTAACAGTCCAAAATAATATTTTCATATTCCATTAAAATGAAAGAAAAACAGGCATTAATGTTTGCGACTACAGCTTAGATTAACAAGTGAATTTGTGGAACTTTGGACAAAATCTGAGCGTACTTTTTCTTATGTTGTAGGCAGATAGAATTTGATGAGACTAGCTTCCTAAAACTGGTTTTTTGGATTCTAGAATCCAGTTGATTAATGCACCAATAATGAAAGAAAAATAAAATGATTTTGAGATTAAGTTATTATTCATTTCTCTTATGTGTTCACATGACAATTAGTTTAACATATTTCATAGGGTATTTTTAAGTCTCGCTCCGAAATTGTGGACGCTTTAAAATTCAAGGGATATTAGTGTTGTTATTATATGTACTATAATGTGCATAAAAGGAAGCATATCTAATGCAAGAAGCAATAATTATTATTATATTGTCCTAAGTACCTCTTAATAAAAAAGATAAAATAAACGAGATCAGTCAGCTGAGTAGGTATGCAGATGCATCAAAGGAATCATATTTTATGCAAGAAGAAACAATTAATATTTTGTAATTCTTATGACAACACTATATTTTATGAAAGAAACACAGGTCCAACTAAAATATTTTCGGCGATCCAATTAAAGTAACTTTTAGCACTTCCCATGCCCAGGTAAAATTGTTTCACTTAAAATATGATGTTTTTCCATCTTGAATATATAGCTTAAAGTATTTGTTAAAACTCTGTTATATTTAGATGCTACCTTATATTCAATCATTTGGGTACTGCTCTATTCATGAGATATGGTCAGCATAGTCTCCATGCTTATCACTCTTTCTGAACTTAGCAGTGTTTTCTATTATGCAGGATATGTTCTTCCCTTTATCTTCTAATACATTGATCCACCTATGCACACAAGTCACGTCTCAAGGGAGAGGACTTGATTAGCCCTACTGCATTTGTGTGCACGCTGACTATTGGTAAATAGATGACGTTAGAAATTTATAGTAGTTACTTCTAATTTATTAGTTATGTTAGCCTATATATCTACATGCATGTATGTTTACTGCATTTATTGAACATATTTAACATACATAAACGCACATGGGGTAACGGCATCAATTCCTATCTGTACATACTGTTGAATGTCTGCAAGGTCATGTATCAGGTAACAATGCAGATACATTGTAAAATATTGAAAACTTCTTTCTAATACTTTTTGGTATGCCTTTGGAAATTTTACTTATACTTGGTGATGAATGCATATAATACGTTGGACAGTTTAACGAAAGTATTGAATATGGAGCAGGTTTATTCAGTTAATTCAGGTTTAACGTGCTTATTTGAATGCTTTCAGACTTGTGTTTCAATCCGCAGACTTTTGTAAAGAGTTTTTAAAAAACTCATATTCTTATTACCTTAACGTTGATTTTCATTAGCAGTTTTAATCAGTGTTTTCTTTTTTAACTACATTATTCTAGGCAGCATAAAAATAAAGGTGGTTACTCCCCCTGAATGCTACATTATTCTATGTACAACGATTTCAAATGATACCCGATTGTTATAAATTATACGACTTATATATGTTTATTTACATGTCTGATATGTATGTATGTCAATATAAATTAATATATGTCAATACTTTTTGCCGCCAGTCTTCCCTGTCGTAGTAGAAGAAAGTGGGTTGCCGACGGCATGTGCAAGAAGACGAAGCGCACAGCGGTAAAGTCAGACGATATATACCTGAAGTTGCTAATCTAGATTTGTAAGTTTCTAGTGAGAAGGATCGGAAGCAAGTTTAATGCAGTTATTTTGAAGAGGCTTCTGATGAGTAGGACCAATCGTCCTCCCCATTCTATGAGAAGACTGGTTACCTTTATGGAAGGAAACATAATATTGATATGCTAATGGGAAGTGTTCCCATATAAGAGCATCTAGAATCGTCCAAAGTTCATTGGAAATATTCATTTTTGTACTTCTAATCATACATTCCAAACTAAATATTCCGCTAAACTGTTGATTTTCGGTTCAAGAATTAAACAGAAAGTGAGAGCTCATTTAATGGACGTTCACTGGTAGATGATATCACTGATTTACACCTAAAAACATGAGACTATATTTATATTTCAATTTATATCAATATACCAAACTTTAATGTTGCAACTGAAAACATTAAAATTATTACAAGCATGGCTTAGCTTCATACATTATATTTTATCATTAAATTCGACATTGATCCGTGCTCAACCTACTATATATATATATATATATATATATATATATATATATATATATATATCAAGATATGACACCAACAACAAACTTAGGTTACATAGAAGCACACTTACATGCACATGAATATGGCACAACATTTTTTAAAAAAGGATGAGCTAAAGCAACACTTTATTTAAAAAAGAGTACACATAGCAAGAATATGCACAACCAGCCAAAGAAGTGCATCACAGAAAGGACAAAGCACCAACATCAAGTGTACACAAGAGTGGCATGTACACATCTACAAAACTTGAACAAAACAGCTCAGATAATCAAGTCCAAAACAGTGGAATAACACTTGAATGGAATATTCAGGTTCTAACTCAAATACATGGCACTACAGCATGCACATGGGGCTGGAAATGGATACAAAACCAAAAGTAGGTCAAAATTAACCAACATTGACATATGAGATGATGCATCAATTTTAAAGAGTGAGGCAACAAAGTTTTCATGTGTTTTGTGTGTGTATATGTAACGACCCACATTCTACGCATTGGAGGATCGTAGAATATTTATTTCATTTTCGTATGAGGTCGTTTGGTCGTGTAACTTGGGGAACGACTATTGAGGTCATTTCTCATGTTCACGATTTTTGCCTATTTTTAAATGACTATTTTGCCCTTAGCAAATCTTGTTTCGACTATAACTTTTGATTGGTAAAGAGTTTTGATCTGAAACCATTTTCATTGGATTTGGATGATGATTTACCTTCCCGTAGAGTCGTCACATTGATCAAACAGACTTACCGTTTGAGAGATATGGCTGAAATAAGGTTTGGAAAGTGAAAAACAGCTTAACCAGGCCTAATTAGGGTGATTAGCAGCTAGGTCCATAACTCATTTCGGGACTAGGGTTATGGGGAGGCTGAAATCAATTAGGAAACGATTTATTTTTCATTTTCTGGACCGCCAGTTACCTCTCTTTAACCCTAAAAGTGACCTCCACCTTCTAAATCACTCCCAAATCACCATTTAAGCATATATTAGCCTAATCAACATCAAATCAAGGCAAATAACCATCAAATTAGAGTTGGAGCCGCTGTGTCGCATTTGAAAACGCCCTAAAACAGTAGAGTTTCAGATCTAAAGTTTTAATTGTGGCTAAGGTGAGTGATTTGCATCGTTTTTCACTAATTACGACTAATTAGGGGTGATTAGTGATAATTAGCAAAATCATGGCTCAGAAAAATTTGTAAAATTCTAAAATATTATTTTAGGTCTCTGCTAAAAAATTTGGGTTAATTTGGATATGGTTTGCTAGTCCTATCATTAGTTATGGTTAAACATGATTAAGGGGGAAGACATGGGTTTTGGGTATGTTTGATCCATATAAACATGTCATATTGTTGTTTTGGGTGTTTATGGTTGATTATACATGTTTCTATTACTGTTTGAAATGCTTTGTGATTGAATAGTTAGGTTAGAATGGTCGAAAACGTCGTCGTATGGCGTAAACAGCTCGCTGGAAAAGTCGCAGGAAACAGTGTAAGAAACCAGATCAGATCGTCCTACCCTGACCCGTTAGTGACATGGACACCGAACCACCTTCTACGAGCCGATGCATCACGATCCGAACCATGCTGCACTCATGAGAAGGAAGCCACAACCCGGACCGTGAAGCATCCACGAACCGATGCACCATCCCGACCCGAACCAGTTCATCACCCCGAACCGAACCGTGACGCACCACGAGTTGGAGGAGAATCACGAACTGGACAATGATGAGGTGCTACGAACCGAACCGCCAAGGAAAGGTAATTACGACCTAACCGAACCAAAGATGAGAAGGACTGAACCGATCCGGAGAAGACCAAAACCGAGATGCAAAGGTAGTCCAAATGAGAAGTTGTAACTCAGGATCCAGATGGGAACCAATGAGTTAACTTCATGAATTGGACTTTTCTGTGGGACGTGTGCAAAGGGGTTATCGATGTCTATAGCTTTGACTCACCATTGAGAGACGGATACTGGCTATGGATCAGTTTAGTGGAGTTTTCGTGACTCCATGGGGCAAAGTGATCGTAGCAGGGCTATGAGCCAGTGCAATGGAGTTGTCATGGCTCCATGGGGCAGAGTGGACATAACAAAGTATTAGTGGTTATGGATTAGTGCAGCGGAGCCATCATGACTCCATGGGGCAGAGTGATCGTAACAAAGAATTGGGTGATCAAAGTGGTAGATATCGTATACTACGCGCCGAGTGAGAGATGTGAGGATGATTGTTATGTTTGATGTTTGCTATCACCATGGCATGCACACCCCCTCCCCATTATTTTCGCACCATATGTTAGTGTCACCTTAGAATATTGTACATCCTGTTTTGCTGACTCTTTAGTTGCAGGTCCAGGTTCAGGTATGGTTATGTATACCTGTTATTGTTCTGTTTTTGCCGCTTATCACTCATACCAGACTTTTGTCTGACCCGTAGTTTTATATTTTTTCTTATTACTCTGGGTGCTCCTAAATGAGCAGACAAGAGACAGGTTAGCTGGTTATGCACGAGCAGCTGTCCAGAGACGAGCAGGAGGCTTACACTTATTGTTCCCATATATTCTCCCTGTGTTGTTGCTGGTCACTACTTTAGGCATTAGTAGTGTACCTTCATATTTTGCTTTAGAGATAGTTGTTAAAAGTTGTAATAATGATGGTTTAGATCATAAGCTGTATTTTGAATCTTTCCGCTACTACGATGGTTTAGTTTTCAGCTTATGCACTGCCTCGCCTGTTTTATATCAAGTTATGTTATTATTATATTTTGTTCCATGCGCTGTGAGATATACTACAGGTTCTTTGATGATACATAGTTTCAAATTCCTTCCCTTTTCTTGTCTTTTGACGACCGTCCCGTGCTGGTTGGACGTCGGCACTGCGCGTTTCATTGGAAATGTCGGCTGGTGCGGGACGGGCCGTCACACTTGGTATCAGATCTCACGGTTGCGTAGTTAACCTAGGGAAAGACACCAGGGAGAGATAGTACGTATATGAGAGCGCGTATTTGTTATATTTTGGGTTTTCAAAAGATATATATGTATATATATATATATATACTGTTAGTATATCTAAGGATGGAGTCGCACTGCACTAGCACCACTAAAGAGATAGTTAATCGTTTTCTCCTTAAAGATTGAGCGATGAGCTGATATACGAGGAATACTGGTTCAGGAGCCAATAATAGGAATGCTCCTGATATGAGGATGATGTTCACTAACTTCATGAGAGAGATGCTTAGGGATGTTCAGGGAGCAGCTCCTAATGCTGCAAATGATGGTGGTGCAGCGGTGCAGGCGCCTAAGGCCGATTTCGCCAAGCTCTGTAAGGACTACACTAGTCTTGGTGGGAAGCCATTCAACAAAACGGAATCGGCTACAGAAATTCAGGATTGGCTTGATAGTTGTAAGCGTATCTTCGAGGATCTAGGGATCGAAGACGCAATGAAGAGAAAGATAGCATCCCGTCAGCTGCAAGGACGGGCTATGAATTAGTGGAATGCTATTAAGGCAACTACTCCTGAGGATCAAGTTACATGGAATCAGTTTAAGACCCGATTCCATGATAAATTTATCCCAGCTGCCCAGAAGTCAGAGTTGTTCAGGAAATTTCTGGAGCTTAAGCAGAATGGTAGGGCAGTCTCAGAATATATTGCTGAATTTGATACCTTATCGAAGTATGGATTATCTCTTATCGATATTCCCGAAAAGAAGAATGAGAAGTTCATAACAGGCTTAGATCAGTACTTGGGGGAAAGGCTTATAAACTATATTGATGAAACTTTTGAATCGGTTATTGGGAAAGCATTGAGATCAGAGAGCCTTTATCCTAAGCCCAAGACTGAGGCCGCTGTTACATCTGCAGAGGGGCCAAAACCGCAAACAAGCGGTGGAGGCAAAAATAATTCTCAGAATAAAAGGAAGCAGAGTCAAACCAAGGATGGTCAAAAAAAGAAAGACAGGAAAGAGGTAGAGTGCTTTAGATGTGGCAAGAAAGGCAATTATGCTAAAGAATGTCGAGCAAAGCCGGCGGACAGGAAGTGCTTCAGTTGTGGCCAAGTCGGACATCATAAGGATAAGTGTCCACAACCTCCCAAAGAAAGGTAGATTGTGAAAGCATACGCTATTAATGTTGTTCCTTCTTTGTCGAATGCCCTAACTGCGGCGGAGAAAGGAAAGAATGTCGTCATTCAAGGTATGCTTTCTGTTTATGATGTTCCTGTTCGAGTATTGTTTGATACTGGGCTTCTCGTTCCTTCATATCTAGTCACCTGGTAGATAGGTTGGGATTGGAACCTGAGATAGTCAATATATCTTTAGTGGAGACGAACCCGATTGGTGGTTCGTCTAGCCTTAGTATGATTTGTCGAAATTTGGTCTTATCAAGTCATGGATGTATGTTTGCTTGTGATTGTTTTGTTTTGGGCTTTACTGGGTTTGGCATTATTTTGGGAGTCGATTGGCTCCAAAGATAAGGGGTGGTGGTAGACTGTGAGGGATTTTCGGTGACTATTAGGGCGGATGATGGGTGGAGGGTAGTGTTTGGTGGCCTACCTAGTGATGAGGTGATGGCTAGTTTTCTAAATTCCCTCGACATTCCGCAAGACGAGTTATCAGGGGTTCCCATTGCTGGCCAATATCCGGATATCTTCGAGGAAGTGACCGGACTTCCACCACAACGAGAGATTGAGTTCTGTATTGATTTAATGAAAGATGCCAGATCTATAGTGATGCCACTTCGTCGTCTGGCGCCAAAGGAGCAGTGAGAGCTCAGGGTGCAAGTAAGTGATCTATTGAAGAAGGGATTTATCCGAAGAAGTGTCTCCGAGTGGAGCGCACCAGTTGTATTTGCCACTAAGGCAGATGGTTCCCTTCGTTTATGTGTGGACTATCACGAGTTGGATAAAGTGGCTAGGAAGGATAAGTATTCTCTTCCACGGGTAGATGATGATGATTTGTTTGATCAACTGGAAGGAGCAGGAGTGTTCTTCCAGTTGGACCTCGCGATAGGATTTCATTAGCTTCGAGTAGCAGCTGAGAGTATTCCTAAAACGGCCTTTCGGACGCCGTCTGGATTCTATGAGTGGTTGGTCATGCCATTCGGTTGACCAATGCACCAGCATATTTTGTGGATTTTATGAATAGAGTTTTCAGAGATCAGTTGAATAAGTTTGTTCTTGTGTTCGTGGATGATATTTTGGTTTACTCGAGGACAGAGGAAGAACACAAGGAACAATAGAGATAGTGATGGAGGTGTTGAGAAAACACCAATTTAAAGCGAATTTTTCTAAGTGTCACTTCTGGAGGAGGGAAGTGAGATTCTTCGGCCATGTTGTTTCAGAGAATGGTATTGCTGTGGACCCTGCGAAGGTGGCTACGGTACAAGATTGGTCTACGCCCAAGAATGCAATAGACGTGAGAAGTTTCTTGGGAATGGCTGGATATTATCGTAAGTTTATCCAAGACTTCTCCAAGATAGTGGCACTGATAACTCAGTTGACCAAGAAGAATCAAGCTTTCGCCCGAAACGGAAGGTGTGAAAATGCATTTAAGAGTCTAAAGGAAAAGTTGACGCGTGCACCAGTGTTAGTCCTTCCTAAAGGGAACGAAGAGATGACAATATACATGGATGCATGTGGTACCAGACTAGATGTTGTATCGATGCAAGGGGGTAGGGTTGTACTTATGCAAGTCGGCAACTGAAACCGAATGAGAAAAGATATCCTACCCATGATTTGGAGTTGGCAGTGATCGTGTTCGCGTTGAAGATGTGGAGACATTATCTCTTGGGAGAAAGATTTGAGTTGTTTACCGATCATAAGTCGTTAAAGTATCTCTTCTCTCAGAAGGATCTAAATCTTCGACAGCAAAGATGGTTAGAATTCTTGGCTTCCTATGATTTTGATATCGCATATACACCAGGAAAGGGCAATGCGGTAGCTGATGCATTAAGTAGGAGACATGCCAGTTTAGGGGCTATGTTTCTGGAATGGAAGCAACTGGAGTATATCGCTGGGTATGATTTCAATCCAAAGCGCGAATTGGATCCAGAGATGTTAGCAAGTTTGACGATCAGACCCACTTTGATTGAGCGGATTTGTTCCAGTCAGAGGGATGATCCTAATTTACTGGAAATCATCTCTATGTTAGATATGGTTATCGACGAGGAGATGAACAAGTATGGACTTGATCGAGATGGATGGCTTAGAAAGAATGGGAGATTAGTTATACCCAATGTTAATGGATTGAGAGATGAAGTGCTTAGAGAATATCATCACTCGAAACTGACTATTCATCCCGTTGGTAACAAAATGTATCGAGACATGAAGCAGACCTACTACTGGGAAGGGATGAAAAGAGACGTTGGTAAGTTTATATCCAAATGCATGAATTGCCAGCTAGTTAAAGCCGAGCAAAAGAAGCCCAGTGGTTTTGCTGCAACCATTGGAAATTCCAGAATGGAAATGGGAATAAGTTTCAATGGATTTCATTGATGGGTTACCAAGGACTAGATCAGGCCATGATAGCATTTGGGTGATTGTGGACCGATTGACCAAGAGTGCAAGGTTTATAACCGTCAAGTCGAATAGAACAATAGCTAAGTTAGCAGAACTGTATATAAAGTGGGTAGTGAGATTTCATGGAGTACACAAAAGCAATGTGAGTGACCGAGATTCGTTGTTTACTAGTGGATTTTGGAAGAGCTTACAAGAGGTTTTAAGGTCAGAATTACATCTCAGTACTGCGTACTATCGTCAAACCGACGGTCAAACGGAGAGGGTGAATCGAGTATTAGAAGATCTCTTGAGAGCTTGCATATTAGATTTTGGAGGGTCACGGGATGACCATTTACATCTGGTTGAGTTTGCATATAATAATAGTTATCAATCCAGTATTGGTATGACTCCATTTGAAGCTTTATACGAAAGACCATGTAACTCACCATCATGTTGGTTAGAAACCGATGAGAAATTTGTGCTTGGACCGGATGTGATAAGAGAAACCTCAGATAAGATTAAGGTTATCCAACAGCGAATGAAGGCTGCCCAAGATCGGCAGAAGAGTTATGCTGATAAGAGACGAAGAGAACTGAAATTCTTTATTGGCGACTTAGTGTTTGTCAAGATTTCTTCGTTAAAGAGCGTGATTCGATTTGGTAGGAGAGGCAAGTTAACACCAAGATTTGTTGGTCCATTCCGAGTTCTCGAACAAGTTGGGAATTTAGCATATAAATTTGAATTACCTAACAAGATGGCGGGAGTTCACAACGTATTTCATGTTTCCCAGTTAAGGAAGTTCGTGCACGACCCCAATATGACTATTTCACCGGATCAGTTGGATGACATCGAAGTAGAACCCGAGGCAGTTGGGAACCGCAGGTCGATCCATATTGTCGAGTACGAAATGAAGCTACTTCGAAGGAAGGCGGTGAAACTGGTCAAGGTTCAGTGGGGCGAGAATGAGAATGACTGTACTTGGGAAACAAAGGAAAGCATAAGGGAGTCGTATCCAGAACTCTTTACCTGGTAAGATTTTAATGACCATTTAACCCCTTGTTAGTAAACCGCATGCTATGATAGGCTAGTTATGTTGCTATGTATGTTTGGTTGTTTGTAAGTAGCTGTTAGGCAAGCAGGACCCGTTGTATGCTTTAACTAGTGAGTGGCCCGTGCTTCGCACACGGGCAGCGCATAGTACATATTGATGTAATTGTTCAATGTCGGTATTCTTAATATAAAGATAAAGAGTAAAATTCTAGAAAATTCTTGTCTTTGTTATTTAACGTTGGCAGTAATCAAAATACATCACTAAATGGTTGACTCATATATTTTGGTAAGCGATAGCGTATAAGAAACCATTATAAGCAGTAGCAATGTAAATAAAAGGGCAGTCGTAGTAGAAAAATAATTCACCCAACTATTGATGAGTTCTGACTAATACCTGGCAATATAGGGAACGTGGAAAAGTTTTTATTCTAATTGTCACATCCTGGAAATTTAATTAAGAAAATAAGCTACTTATATTTCTTATCTAATGCATGGATGGAGTTACAATTGCAATCTGTTAGCAAAATTACCTTGTCACAAAGCTTATAAATGCATATTTTACGTTTTTTAAATGAAGAGACATAGAGCTTGTAAATGCATATTTTAAGAAAGGATGAAGCATCTTCATTACGCAACAGTTAGGAAAGAGGATGAAACATTTTTACGTGAAGTGCAAGTTTTAACCCTTTTTTAATTCAACAATCGATATTACATGGATTACAATCAATCCACATTGAATTCTCCAAAATTAGACAAATCTGAGAGTAGAAAATAAAATAATTGTGAATGATTGGCTTGAAGAACGAAGCCTCGCTATCAACTGGAGCTTGAGAATAGTCTGCCTTGAAGAAATTCCCAGTTGATGCAGTTAACGGCGCTCCTCTATCAATCCAATCAACTCATCCATCCATGATTAATTTGACTGATCAATAACTTGGTGTTTGTGTGGTTGATTTGACTGATCTACCTGAATTTTGAGGGGCGCAGATCCCTTGGTCCCAATCCCCCCTGGACATTGCAATAAACCGACATTAACTGGTAAATAAAATATTATACATAATTTTGTTGGCACTAAATGCACAAAATTTTAGTGCACAAATTTTGGTTTCACAAGTTATACCCTGTTGTAGGTCGATATACCTTCATAATTATCATTCTGTAACATCAAATTTACACAAATACTTCTATGAGATTATAAGCTATTTTACTTTCTATCTAGGCTTCATAAGATGGACCTAATTATAAGCATCAGTCCAAGTTGCAATTGGTTTTTTCCCTGGTAATACGTATTCAAAGTCACTTTACGTGTCATAGCATCAATTTATGTTGTTTGATCAAAATCTCATACACATATTAGCTTTCTCAGTCAGTAATCCAATAAATACCGTGCTCTCATTACTTTTATGACACATGATATGTGCGTAGTGTGAAGATTACTCATGTGCTTTTTTAAGTCAAGTTGTCTGGTACATACATGATTTATATATTTTACGATAAATGATCAATTGTTTTTTAAGAACAGTCAATGCACAAATGTTGTAGGATTAAGAACAAATGTCAAGTCAGTTGCACTTACCTTGGATTTGAATGTAGAACACCCAGCATAACATTTCATTTGTATGACATACAATTAAAAAAGGAAATTTCCGATCTGCCTATTATCATTGATAAGTAAGATGAGAATAGTCGGTAGAAGAGCAAAATGGTTCATATATAGTGCATGTAAAACAGAAGTTAACAATAAGCTTCTTATACTTACTGTAGTTCAGAATTAGGCTGAAAAGAATTGCACATTTCTGGCTAACCAATACCAGTCAGCATCTCCAAATGCAATTGACAAATCAACTAATATGTAGAAACTATCATATTTAATATAAGTGGCGAATGGATAATAGCACTGGAATAATAATATTTTGTCCATGTCACGCTTTCATGTGACCAAGTACTTGTCCACCAACATAAATATAGTCACAGTTTCACTAAGTGATTTGAATGCAGTAAACTGGTAAATAAATATAATAATATAGAAAATTAAAAATAATAACTAAATAAATTTTTAATCATGCTCTCATGCTAAAATATTCTGTCTTCATTTTTCGATAGCAGTTGAGTAAAGAACTATATCGTATGATTCGTAAATTGGAACAAATTAAATTGTCTGTTGAACAAAAAAGAAGGAAAGGGGAGAAAATATCAAACGCAAATATGGAATATCTATAAATAGTAAACAAATCCAACAGGTTCTATGCATGGATAAACCAAAACAAAATATTTTAACTATGTAATGCGTAGTATCAAGCTAATAGGATAGTAATCATGTAATGTTAAGTTTTGTAATGTGTATCAGTAATCTCACTATTTGTAGAGTACCCAGAGGCAGTGAAATTACTATTACTGTCTTGGAGTTCGTCTTAACAAACATTAACAAACTCGATCCTGAACGAAAGCACCCACTCACATTGTCGTCGTTAACATGGACTGTGATAACTTCTAAACATCTACAATCCGTAATGCTAACCATCGTGGAAAAAAATCATATAGGTTATGTTAAACAAAGTTAAGGGAATAAGGGTAGCTTGGCGGGGAATCAAATCAAATCAAACAAAGTTAAGGGAATAAGGTTATATACACATCTAAAGATTATAACTCAGAGCACATATTAGAGCATTCCCAGCAATGGGAATACTCGATAAAGTGGGGGCAGTCTCCACCTAACTCGTGCTCCTCGTGCTGCAGCAATGTCGATAGCAGCGTGAGGAGCAAGTTCAAGTGGGGACTCTACTCAGTTTCTTCTAGCATCGATTGCTAAACGACAATCTGGTTGCCGTTTAAGGGTTAAACGGTATTCTAATTGCCGTTTAATGAAGAATGAAAAAGGTGTTAAATGGCAAACAGAAAACCATTTAACCTTTAAACGGTAACCGGTTTGTCGTTTAACGCATTTTGTTTAAATTTTAAAAAAACATGGCGAAGCCCCACTAGCTGTTGGTAGAGCAGGGCTTCTCCACGCTTTATTTTTTCTGTCCTACCTATGAAAATGGACGCTCTGCTGAAATGCTCTATGTATATATTAAAAGCCGAAAATATGAATATATGTTACAGTGATATACAACGTATATTACGACTGTATGAAAAATTATTCAATGCTCTATATTAATGATTTATGCAATCCTTTGTGTGTGTTGAATCTCCACACGGGGTTCGTTAACAAATCAAAAGAATCTTGTACAAATAAGTCATATTTAGACATACTCACTATTTAAATACCAAAAAAAAAAAGTATCTCTGTCACAAAATTTGAAGATTTAAGCCTAAGTTTGGGAAACGAAATTTGATTATGATAACAAAGAAAATAATTTTGACAAGGTCGAATTGAACGCAAGACGCCAAGGTTACCAAACATACAACAAACGGTACAACAAACAAAACTTAGAATATGTAAATATAAAAAATTACCTGCGATGCTTCGAATTTGACAGGAATCGAATCTGACTTTGGGATCCACCATATATAATAGGGAACGGAAGATACCCTCTGAGAAAAACCTGATAGCACTTATAGGTATAATAAGATAACACACATTGTTAAAACTGTCATTAAATGTAGGCATCATGTGGTTGTATATAACACAGTATACAGGTGTAATATTAAACTTATTGTCAGCTGATCAATTGTTGTAGCAATCTACTAAAATTTTACCTTTGGTTGCAGTATTTTTATTTAAAAATTTAACTTAATATACATCCTAGTCATTGTGTCTTTTACATCTAAACTTTGTAAAACAGCACTCAACTACATATGTCAATAGTGTTGTCTCTATTCTTTATCTTTTTGTATTCGACCATAACTGTTTTCTGTTCTATACACCGGAACACCTTATATAGTACATTCAATACTATCTTTTATAAACCTATTTTTCTCATTCAAAAAAGAAGTAAAAAAGGGTATTCAAAGTCACTATATATAGTTGTACATTATGTCAGAATGAAAAATTGATACAATGGAATAAAATGCATGCAATACTTATATATAGATGATTTGGCCTTAGAGCTTAGTAACATATAAACCATGCTTCTTTTGAGGAAGTCGGTAACAAAAATAGGTTGGAATACATAAAATATTTGAGGTTAACAATGCTATTTCTGATGTATTGGACTTTCAGATAAGTTTCTTAAGTATTAATTATGTTTACTAAATTAATACCCCCTTAAACAACACAAAAAAATCATTAAAAGTTTGACTGTGAAATGTAGATCAATGAAAATAATTTTAGTACAGCTATGATGTGAAGGTATGATATTGAAGTAAGAAGATTCCATATAACCAAGGCAACAAAAAAAATATGTTTAACCTTGAAATTAGGAAGCCTACATTTATTAATTTTGCAAGAACGTAAACCAAGGCATTGGGTATGAGTAACAAAATAATTCGTAATTAGAAGACTAACTTATAATGCGCACTATTAAAAAATTTGTATTGTATTATCAAATGATTAGGGAACATGAAACTTGCCTCAAATCTATTAATGGAATCGTTACCTGTGTATTCCTTTTTACGTAATAGATATTACAGTCAATAACATCTATAACCGCATGCAATATAAATCGTATACATACATACATACTTTTTTTTTTAAAAAAAATCGTTTAAGAGGGAAAATACAATTTGTTTGGCGATACACTGCCACCATGTTGGACGTTGGCAGTCAACATCAGTTTACACACTTGATTATTCATTGCTAAGGGAAAAGACAATTTGTTTGGCAATAAACTGCTAAGTTAAAGTTAGGATGTTTGTACTGAAGTGGATAAATTATTAGTCAAAATTTGGTTCCATATAACATTATAAAGAATATCTCTTAGTGAGTCAGAGTTGGAAAATCATATGATATCGGTCATATGTGGATAAATTATCAATATATACAATGTTTGAGGATATGAATCATCTTAATAAAAATCGGTAAGCTAATGCAATAGTTTCTACTGGTGGTACAACTACAACAACCAAACCATCTATAAATATCAAAAGAAACTATTACTACCGTAATTAGTAGAAAATAGTGTGTTTGCTCTGGTTAAGTTCTAAAAAGACGTAAGCATTCTCCATATTATCTTCTATAAAAATTATTGTAAATCAGAAAGATCAAGGAACCAAAAAATAGCAACAACCAAATAAAATCAACAGAAATACAGAAACTAAATAAGTTGAGAGAAGTTGTTTCTAAATGTGTGGTATAATTATTAAAGCATGACAACAATTACATACGGCTAACCCAAAACCAGATTTCATTTAATAAACCGTTGGTTTACTTGCTGCAGAACGTGATGAACAACTAAGGCCGTGACATCGGCAGTATAATTACTATAATGGAATGGAACAAAGAGGTGAAGTAATAAATTAGAATTAGCCCCAAGAGGGAATGACAACATAGCGTCACATGAGCGGTTAAGAAGTGGGGATGAAAGCGGATTTCACAGATTTCTGGTTTGCAATGGGGAAAGGTAAATTTTTGTTTACCGCAGTAAAGAAGGAGGACAGAATTAGACGGACAAACTTAAGTTGGGGAAAACGTTGTGTGAGACAGTTGGGATTAGCACAGAGACGAAGAGACATGGTGAAAAAGGGCTACAACTGTACTTGGCTGTAGCATATGAGTAATAATTAAACAATCATGCTTGTGGAAAAAATCCAAAGAAATAAGTTCAAAGTAATGAACACATAGTTAATCAAAAGAAGGAAAGGGCAAAGTTGATTACCTTTTAACCAAGAAGTGGACAACCGGATGTAGGTGAATCGTTGATCAACAAAAATACGCAGCGTTTGGCTACCATCATTAGTCACAGTTGGGGCGAATCAATTCTGAATGCAGAGTGAATTTTTTGTTTCCAATTTGAAGATAAGAATACAGGAGTAGAAGTTGGGGTAAAGAAAATTATTTAAGGCAGTGTGGAAAGGTAAAGATGAAAACCTATGGAGATGGAAGAAAAATAGAGGGCGGTTATCGTCACAGAAAGAATAAGTAGGAGAAGATAGAGGAAAATCGGCTTTGGTGAACATGTGTCATACGAGACGACACGTTGTGTTTTGGAATTTGAAAAGGCTGAATTCACGAAGCAACGGTATTTTGAAATTGAGAGTGTTTGATGTGTCCACCTAAGCATTGAGGAGTTCCTTCTTTACATTTAAAGTAATAGATTAAGGAATTTTAAGGGCAAAATTTCTTAAGGGGGGGGGGGGGGCAGAATGCAACGACCCGCATTCTACGCATTGGAGGATCGTATAATATTTATTTCATTTTCGTATGAGGTCGTATGGTAGTGTAACTTTGGAGAATGACTATTGGGGTCATTTCCCATGTTCACGACCTTTGCAGATTTATAAATGACTGTTTTGCCCCTAGTGAATCTTGTTTCGCCTATAACTCTTGATTTTAAGGAGTTTTGACCTGAAACCACTTCCATTGGATTCGGACGATGGTTTACCTTTAAGTAGAGTGTTCATATTGATTAAACGGACTTACC
Organism: Allium sativum; assembly: GCA_030737875.1. Classification (NCBI taxonomy): domain Eukaryota; kingdom Viridiplantae; phylum Streptophyta; class Magnoliopsida; order Asparagales; family Amaryllidaceae; genus Allium; species Allium sativum. The sequence goes on from CM060916.1 coordinate 823,627,628, forward strand.
GTTTGAGAGATATGGCTGAAATAAGGTTTGAAAGTTGAAAAACAGCTTAACCAGGCCTAATTAGGGTGATTAGCAGCTAGGCCCATAACCCATTTCGAGATTAGGTTTATAGGGAGGCTGAAATCAGTTAGGAAATGATTTATTTTTCATTTTCTCAGCCTCCACTTACCTCTCTTCAACCCTAACAATGGCCTCCATCTTCTAAATCACCCGCAAATGACCGTTTAAGCATATATTAGCCTAATCAATATCAAATCAAGGCAAATCAACACCAAATCAGAGTTGGAGCTGCTGTATTACATTGGAAAACGCCCCAAAATAGTAGAGTTTCAGATCTAAAGTTTTATTTGTGGCTAAGGTGAATGATTTGCATCGTTTTTCACTAATTAGGGGTGATTAGTGATAATTAGCGAAATTATGGCTCAGAAATATCCGTAAAAATTTGTAAAATTCTAAAACATTATTTTAGGGCTCTGATAAAAATTTGGCTTAATTTGGATATGTTTTGCTAGTCCTATTATTAGTTTTGGTTAAACATGATTAAGGGGGAAAACATAAGTTTTGGGTATGTTTGATCCATATAAACATGTCATATTGTTGTTTTGGGTGTTTACGGTTGATTATACATGTTTCTATTACTGTTTGGAATGCTTTGTGATTGAATAGTTAGGTTAGAATGGTCGAAAACACCGTCGTATGGCGTAAACATCTCGTTGGAAAAGTCGCAGGAAATAGTGCAGGAAACCGGATCGGATCGCCCTACCTCGACCCGTTGGTGACATGGACATCGAACCACCTTCTACGAGCCGATGCACCCCGATCTGAACCATGGTGCACTCATGGGCAGGAAGACACGACCCAGACCGTGAAGCATCCACGAACCGATGCACAATCCCGAACCGAACCAGTTCATCATCCCGAACCGAACAGTTGACGCACCACGAGCTGGAGGAGAATCACGAACTGGACGATGATGAGGTGCTACGAACTGAACCGCCAAGGAAAGGTAGTTACGACTGAACTGAACCAAAGATGAGAAGAAGGACCGAACCGATCCGGAGAAGACCAAGCCCGAGATGCAAAGGTAGTTCAAATGAGAAGTCGTAACTCTGGATCCAGATGGGAACCAACAAGTTAACTTCATGAATTGGACTTTTCCGCGGGACGTGTGCAAAGGGGTTATCGATGTCTATAGCTTTGACTTACCACTGAGAGACGGATACTGGCTATGGATCAGTGTAGTGGAGTCGTTGTGACTCCATGGGGCAAAGTGATCATAGCAGGGCTATGAGCCAGTGCAGTGGAGTTGTCATGACTCCATGGGCAGGATGAACATAACAAAGTATTAGCGGTTACAGATCAGTGCAGTGGAGCCGTCATGACTCCATAGGGCAAAGTGATCGTAACAAAGAATTGGGTGATTAAGTGGTAGATATCATATTCTTTACACGCTGAGTGAGAGATGTGAGGATGATTGTTATGTTTGATGTTTGCTATCACCATGACATGCACACCCCCTCCCCATTATTTTCACACCATGTGTTAGTGTCACCTTAGAGTATTGTACATCCTGTTGTGCTAACTCTTTGGTTGCAGGTCCAGGTTCAGGTATGGTTTTGTATACCTGTTATTGTTCTGTTTTTGCCGCTTATCACTCATACCATACTTTTGTCTGACCCAGAGTTTTATGTCTCTTCTTATTACTCTGGGTGCTCCTAAACGAGCAGACTAGAGACAGGTTAGCTGGTTATGCATGAGTAGCTGTCCGGAGACGAGCAGGAGGTTTACACGTATTGTTCTCATATATTCTCTCTGTGTTGTTTCTAGTCACTATTTTGGACATTAGTAGTGTACCTTCCTATTTTGCTTTAGAGACAGTTGTTAAAAGTTGTAATAATAATGGTTTAGACCTTAAGCTGTATTTTGAATCTTTCCGCTGCTATGATGCTTTAGTTTTCAGCTTATGCACTATCTTGCCTATTTTATATCAAGTTATGTTATTATTATATTTTGTTCCATGCGCTGTGAGATATACTACAGGTTCTTTGATGATATATAGTTTCAAATTCCTTCCCTTTTCCTTTCTTTTGACGACCGTCCCGTGCTGGTTGGACATCGGCACAGCGCGTTTCATTGGAAATGTCGGCTGGTGCGGGGCGGGCCATCACAGTATATATATATATATATATATATATATATATATATGTGTGTGTGTGTATATGTGTATATATATATATATATATTTATATATAAGTATGTGTGTGACAAAGTAATGAACCCAAAGAAGCAAGCCACAACAAAGCATATAAATCAGTGCAAGCAAACATGTTGACAAGGCCTGAACAGAAAAGGGCAACTAATTGCAACATGAAGTTCAACAATGGTAGAGAACAAAATTGTGTACAAGTGCACACATTCAAGAAGCATGCAGCAATGAATTACAATAGCCCATATAAGTGCACATGGAAGCAAAACAGTGCAAGAATATGGTGTAGCTACACATACAAACATGGCATGCAACATATCAGAGAACAAGGCACCAAACTACATGGTTTAGGATCAAGTACACAGCATCACACAAATGCAAACTGGTTCAACACATTAATGCAGTTCAGAAACAAGAGGATAAGCATAGAGCACAAACACAAGGCATACAAGCCACACACAATACAAACACATATATACACACAAAAAGTATGTGTGTGTGTGTATATGTATGTATGGTAACACCACAATGGCAATAAATTACAAAAGCAATAGAAAAATGGAAATGGCCATGCGCATATGCATTCAAAACAAGACAGTGCTTAAAATCATATGCAAGTGAGATATTTGCATGAAAGTAATAAATTTTCTCAATTTTGGCAAATGTTAAATGGGCAAGCAAATATTTGGAAATCGTTTCAATTACACAATTGTATTTTTTTAGGCTAACAAATCGAGAAATCATCACACTTTTTGGTCTGCAACTAAGGAGCTATTTATAGCAAAGAATGGATTCATGTGTTAAAAACATTCCAGGTTATCTCAAGTTTTTTTTGAGCCAAGAAAATCAAGCAATGTTTCAAGAATTGAATACAGTTAAAGTTGGCACAAGTTTTGTTTCCAGGAAACTATGAAGATTTAAATGATCTAGTATCATGCAAGAAACCTTTAGGGCATATAAAGGTTTATAATTGGCAAGAAGATATTCAATGTAATTCAATGTCGTGGAAATCAATCATACAAATCAAGACCAAATCAGTTCGCGTGAAATCAGAGAATTAGTGAGTTTGTTAACTCTATAAATAAGACCTTTTTCATCATCGACATAGTATCAAAAAAAAAAAAAAAAAAAAAAAACCAGACGAAAAAGAAGAACAAAGGTACTCATATACTTTCATGTTTTCATCAAATAACATATCTTCATTGAAAATTTCAGAAGCAAACTCTCGGATTTCAATTTAACAACCTACCAATTTAGGATGGTTCAAATCAAAAATAAACCGCACACGTCCAACTCAAACGATTCCTAAAAAGATGGATTATTATTTGGGTTTAAATGCAAGAAGAGAAAAAAGTAAGGAAAGAAACCAAACAATACGCAAAATCTCACAATGGAGCGATAAAATGTAATAATAACATTAACAATTCGTGAAAGTGTTGAATAATATACATTTGATTTCGGTTATAGTATCATAACTATACATTTTAACATACCAATATCGCAGCGGAGATAATATAGTAATAAGTATGGTCTACGAACTTTATCTTCATCTTTACAATTAAGTCTTCAAAATACTGAAATACTCGGTCTGACCCGAGCATAAAGAAAAGCCAAACATTCGAGTTAGAACTAACATTCTTATGTAAGTAAATCAAGTCAAGTGAAATGTTCAAATATTAAATATACATCACAATTCATGACATATGTCGATTCAGTTAAATTTTTGACTTTCCATTATCGTTTCCAAATCACTTCAAATTTGGATTCAAATATAGATTTAATTTTTATACTTCAAGATGATTCATTATAAAAATTCAAATTTTGATTTAGCCATCCATGTCATAGCTTGTCATAGTGAAATATTTATATTCAACAAATTAAACTTAAACTATTGGATTGGAAATGGACTTTTATTCAAAAATAGTAATATGAATATAATAGTCAAATTTAAGGTATAATATTTATTTAAAATAGTTATAAAATAAAAATAATTGAATTTAATATAGAATGGTTTAATTTAAAATGGTTATAATATAAACTATTTAATTTAATATAAATGGTTTGTTAAAATAGTTATAAAATATAAATGGTTAATTTAATAGTTTAAATAAAATAGGTATAAAGTAGGTGAGTAAATCATTATATAATATAGTAAAGGAGAAATTGGCTTAATAATTAATATACAATACCTATTTAAGAATAATTTTTATATGAAATAGTTCAACTAAACCATGTGAGTTCAACTTCAGATTAAAAATTTCACTTTAAATTATTTCATACTCCCTAATACAATCCAAACTATATATCAACATTTTCAAATCTCGACTTAGATCAATTCAAATTTCAAATCAACTTAAAGTTTAGCAGTTCAAATTCAAAACATAGAGTCAAATTCCAATTCTAAACCTTTTTCGTAAACCAGTTCAGTTTAATGGTTTAAATTAATTATTCACATTAATTCATTTAGTAATTTAAATTATCATGTTTTATCAGTTTCAATACATATCCGAGTTCAATGTCATATACAATATGGTGTTTGGAACTTGCAATGTAATAACTGGAATGGTGTTAAATATATGGACAATCTAAATAACATACATATAAACCGACATAACAAAAGGATTATCAATTGTAACGACCCAAAAATTCCTGCCTTTCGTATCGACCGTAAGCCGCACAAGTCCGATCCAAACAGCAGAAACCCTCGAGACATTATCTTTGGGGATACAACACATTAGAACAAATAAAAAAGAATACTTCATTATTATTACGTATTACAACAATTGTACATAATATAAGAGAATAACATATTACTATACAATGCACAGCGGAAATATAAATCTTACATTCAGCAGAAGACTCTCAAATGCTTTGGACATAGTTTTACGCTTCAATCCAGGATCCTGCTTATTATCTACAAAACAAACTACCCAACTGCCCGTGTGGAAATAAGAGCACCGAGTTTGCAAGGGAAAAACAAACTACGAGTCAGTCATGGGACTGGTATGAGAACTCAAGTTAGTTATGACTCATTTCCCCATATGAATACAAATTCATCAAACACAATACAAAATAGTTTTATCAACACTATTAGATTTATCAAATCTAATAAACTTCATAATAACCCAAAACCAAATAAGTTTTATTTTCACCTTTAGATATATTGAATCTAATTTTATTTTCAAAAACAATTCTTTTGAAAATAATCTCATCGGAGTTAGAACACCCATTTTATTTCAAATCATTTGAAATACTAGACATTTCTTTCATGTCAAATCATATTTGACTTCGGGATTTCAAAAAAATTTACTTTGGAGATCACAAATATCTATAATACAACATACCAATACATATGCAACCAAGTCGGGAGGTTTCTCTCGATAACAAGGCAACTGGGGCCAAGCCTTCTCATCCCGATAATAGTTCCGTGTTTGTCCCTCTCACAAGAGGTGTCCGATCACATAATGTGTCTCTCGCGTATAAGAGACGGTATGTTCCTTTATATTGAGAGGAGTCCCATACCCGTTTGCCCAGGTTTTTGTCATGGGTTACCCGAATCATAGGTAACATATCAAATCATTTCTATCCCGAAGTGATAAATCGTTTCACAATAATAATCACAAGTACTTTCAAATCATAGTACTTTTACTTTCCAAATCATTTTAAACATTGGAGTTTAAGCCGTCGAAACCCTCTACATTTACAAAATATCTTTTATAAACCATTTATCACTTCAAAATATTTATTTCCAAATATTTTCTAGTTCTTCAAAATCCAACTTTCATTTCATATTTGTTTATGAAAAAATATTTCCAAAATCAATCATTTGGTTTCACATTCATAATTAAATGAATCAACTCAATCGCTAAGTCGACAATGTCACAAAACAGCGCTATAAACAAGCTTATATCAGCTGATTTAGTCAAAATGACTTTTTTGTGACTTAAAACTTCATTCTAACAATTCAAATCAATTTCAAACCATTTATCATGATTTATCGTAATTTATCTCTATTTTTAATAATTTAAAATAGCTCATTTTATAAAAATCCAGTTTTGGGTCTTAAACTGCAAAATCCGTATTTTTCTAGAAATATGATTTGACTTATCTCACAATCTATCCGTTGGATCTTAACATTCTTTGATTCATTTGAAAACTCATTTCATTTTGGACCCAACGTTTCTCGTTTTAGGAAGTTCTGATAGTGGGATCTCCTAGTACGTCAGTTTGAAGTCAATGGTAGAAATTTGAAAACATTCGTTGCGCGACACATTTCTGACCAAAATTCAATTTATAAATAAAATCGAATCGACAATAATTCCAAAATATTTATTAACTATATATCACACATCAACAACCAATTATAACATCCAATCCACATATCTTGGTATATACCATATAAGCATTAAACCATTAACGCTTATATGGGTTTGTCAATCAACAGATTAACCGCAATATCAATCATCAACAATCATACATATTCAACACAATCATACCTTCACTACCCAATGGTGATCATACCCAAACCTAATAACCTACGTCTAGTTAATTTTATCAATCAATAACCATTTAAGGTTCAAGTCAATTTCCAGGTCAACATTATTAGTTATAAGTGTCACATACCTAAGAAAATACATGTATACTACTTAAAAATCACAATTTTCTCATGTTAAACATCATTAAACCAAATCATAAACCCAAATTATCAATCACTAGTCAATAGATTTGGTAGAGATTCGACTCGTCAGGGTTTATAAACTTACAGACGAACAAATGGACAAGTTTTTGGGGTTTCTAAGCAAATAGGGCAGGGTATCGGGGCTTAGGGGGTTGAACCTTAAAGGGAGTGATCTGTAGGGGTGCCGTAGGGCTAAAGATGGGGCTGTTGCAGGTCAGCGTGGCTATAGGGGCCAAGGAGGGTGGATATTTGGTCTGATTTGGGAAGAGGGGTTGTTATTTAGGGTTTTAAGGGCGGATTTAGGGTTTTGGAGCAAGGGAGAGCCATGTGTAACATCCCGAAATTTTGACAATAACAAAGAGGAAAATTTAAAGAATAATTAATTAAATATTCATAATTAAGGGAAATGCAGTGCGCCATTACGTTCTTCTCGAAATTTTGGTCAAAATAGACACCTGGTTTGCGTAAAATGGACACCATATGAAGAAGTTATGAAGGTTTGAAGTTTGTATACGTACAAGAGGATTATATATATATATATATGTAATTAAATTCAAAAAATCAAAAATCTATTCAAAAATCAAACTTTTGTGGTTGACAAAAATCCCGCCCAGGGGTGTCGACCCCTCAAGGGGGGTGTCGACTCATGGGTCGGCCCCATAAGGGGGGTCGACCCCCCTGCGGCAGATGATGCAGATTAAGGTTTTGGGTTTGGCTATAAATATGGCATCATTTCTCATGTTTTCGCACACCACAAATAATGGAGAACTAGGTGTTGCCTCTGCCCAGATCAAATCAAGCCTTTTTCTTCTTCTACAATCAAGTTATTTAAGTTTAAAGATCTGTGATTCAATGCTAGCGATCCCTTCTCTATTTTTCTAGACCCAAACGCTGTGAGTTTAAGTTACTTTTAGATCTAAATAATTAAATAGTTAATCTTAACATAACTATAACTTGGATCTATGCCTGTGACTGCTTGAATCATATCAGATCTGTTATAACTTGTGTATCTATGATATCCTGACACGACTATGACTTAGATCTTAACCTTTATCATGTTAGATCTGCCTTCAATTGTAGATCTAATTCACTGTTTAGATCACTTATACCTGTTCTATTATGTTTATGGCCAAATCAGATCTATTAATAGTTGGACATCTAAATCATTGTTTAGATCACATCATGCATGTCCCTATCATGTTAGAATCAGTTCTATTATCATATGTTCATTAGATCTGTTCCTATATGCCTACCTTGTCACTATGCCACAATACGTTTTATGCCTGTTTATGCCATAATATGCCCATCATGTTAGTATGATCATCTCTGTTCTATTCCCTCTAACTTTTCCCTTTTATTTTTATACAGCCAGGCTACTTTCTAGCCTAGGCATGCCACTGAAATATGCGAATGCGTTAGATTGAAACGTTGAATTGGGGCCTAACTTGTAATTGGGAATTTGGGCATAACTTGAATAAAGTGTAATCATATTAATTTGGGGCATATGGTTCATTATAAACATAAGTTGGGAAATGGGGCATGAAAACCTATAACGACATAGGTAAATTTGGTTAATAATTGGAATGCCTAGGATTATAGTAATTAGAAATTGTAACTGTGCCTAGACACGAGGTTAGATTACATTTGTGGTGGAAGTCTTCCTGAAATCGCCCGACATATCTAGTGACCACAGTGGTGAATATAATGTGAGGGGTCTAGGTGCACAAACACGAGACGTGCTAAGACACGAGGTTAAGCCCGACTTGTGGAAGAAGACTGCTCGGAACCGACCGACATATCCAACATCCACAAGTGGTAGGATTAATGTGGGAGGTCTAGCACATTATAACCATAAATGGACATGGTAATAAAGTTGAATACTTAACCTAGTTGAATCCATAGGGATTGTGTGAACATGTTAAACTGAATAGGGGTTAAGTAAATTTGTCTGAAACAGTGGGTGGGTTAAGTATATCTGGGGTTGGTGGGTAATATTTATACATATAGGCCTTCAAACTTAACCCGTTGGGATTATGAAATTTTATGACACTAGTAGGTAGGCATAATCTATGGAAAACCTAGTAGTGGGATGCAAGACAAAAGGGAGAGCTTGCATCATCTTGTGTGTGGGACCCGTTTCAGTCAGTAACCCATATACGGGTATCAAACGAGTACTCCGAACTAGTTCGGAGTCGGGGCAAGCTTACTGGGCTGATTGTAAGATATCCAAAAGTGGATAGTGTCTGACGGCGCATTCCATTTGTGTGATGCGCTTGCATGACTCCGCCTGCTTGGGAAAATAAGACGTTGTGACATCAGTAGATATGGTTGTGCACATCCGGGAAATGAAGGGTTGCCACTTTATGGTGTGATACACCCTACTGTGGGGCCAGCACAGAGTATCTACGGAGTAGGGAGCCGATCGATTAGGTTAGTAATTAGGGTACACTTAGACTCCGGTATGTTTAGGAGCTCGTTATTATCCACAGGGGCAACTCCGGAACATTGGGCTGCCTGTTGATTGTATGGGGTGAAAACTTTTCACTAGAAGTACGCCTAACTCTACCATCTTATAGTGTAGGGATCATCTCATTCTGGTTATACTAGTATCGGTGCAGAGAAATCATTAGAAGCATATACACTCTATCATGTTTACCTTGTCATACCTGCCTTTTATGTTGTTACCTTTCTTATCCACTTTATATGTCTGTCATGATACATTTACTTATTTACTTGCGTAAGGTAACTGGACTCGCCAGACTTTATGTCTAACCCATTTTGTTTTGTCTTCTTTCTCTTCCGTCCCCTCCCCTTTCCAGATTCTCAGGGTGGGAATACTTAAGCTTGATCAGGATTCTGCTACCATTTTGCTGGAGTTGCTTAGATGTATTGCTTAGGATCTTATCTTTTCTACTATGGCTATGTTTCTTTTGGGGATTATGCTTCTTTTATTATTGTACTCTGATATTCTAAGTGCAAGACAGAAGTTTTATTGATGTACTGGGTTTATGTATTTTTAGACATATGATGTTTTGAACCACGATGCTTTATGATTAATAAAGTTTTTAACTATGCTGCTATTTTATATCTGTCTTGTAATGTTTCTGTTTCCCTATAACTGTTCACGAAACTTAATGCATTCTCTTAGTGAGTGACATTAACGGACGTGGGGTGTCACATTTGGTATCAGACCCGAAGGTTACCAGATTAAATAAAAGTTTTTGAAAATTATTTTCAAAAAATGTTATAAAAAAAGCATTTTCAAATAGAAAAGTCTGTTTTGAAAAACATATTCCCCAAAGCCATATGTAATATCTTTTGATCCTTTGTCTGAATCTCTTTCCTTTTCTTTTCAGCATGTCCGGGGAACCTAATATTCCAGAGAGCGTTACGATACCAGGCTGGTTCCGTTGGTATCTAGAGGCCACGACGCCTGCAGGTGGTCAAGCTGACGTTCCTCCCCCAGCTGTACCCGTCATTCCTCCTCCGTGTGCAGATAACTTCTCTATGATCTGCAACGATTTCTGTGCTATGGGAGGGAAGCCATTCCGTGGAACCGAGACATTCGTAGAGGCAAGGAATTGGCTCAAGGAGATAGATGACTTGTTCGGAATTTTCGATGTGGATGATCGTAGGAAGATTTAGTTAGCCGCCTGACTACTAAAAGATGAAGCTTCGCTCTGGTGGGAAGTAACCCAAGCGGGACGTCCGGTGGAAACTTGGGATGATTTTAGACAGAGGTTTGAAATGAAGTTTCTTTCTCAAGCTGAGAAAAGCATGCAAATGGAAATGTTCTTGGCGCTCAAGCAAGGAGGTACGACTATTAAAGAATATGTTAACAAATTCAACCAGCTGGCAAGGTTTGGATTGAAATTGGTAGATACTTCACATACACTACACCAAATGGTTAAATTAGAAACACACGGATTTTTTGATTTGAAATCCTTATTTAGTGTTGCTAGCCTCAGTACACTTTTTAAGTGTTTCTATTGTATAATCATGTGTTTCTATTTTATTTTTATTTATTTTCAAAAAATGGCTGGGTGCAAAAATAATCGTTCCCAGCCTGAAGGATAATATAATCCGTCAAGCCCAAAGCTTTTTTTATATGGCCACAATTCATTTAATTAACATTTTTTCTTTTCTAAGCCCTAGTTGTAACAACCCTGAATTTTTGGGCCAATTTAAAATTTATTTTAAGTAATTTTAAATGGGTTTTGATATTTAGAATAATCTATTTTAAATAATAATGATCACAAATTTGGTTCAAATCGAAGTTAGAATGAATAAATTAATTTTAATTATAAAAAGAGTTAGAAATAGCGCGGTAATTTGAAAAGTCAAACTTGAACTTTGACTGACCGTACAGGACGCAAAATTTAACGGATTTTAGTGAAACCAAAAATATTAGAATCTATTTAAAAATATCTTTACAACGAATCCGGAAAATCGAAATTTCATAGCGGAAATCAAAAGTTATGGCCAATTCAATTTTTAGAAGGTCGCTAGGTAATTTGCATAGGTCAATAATGCTACTTTTTGCATATAAAGGAATTTCGACTCGAAACCACTTCCATTGAGTCCGAAATGACATTTCTGCATTTAAAACAGTAAATACTTATATATTTCGAGTTTCGAAAATTATTTGTTTAAAAATGTATTTTTAATATAAAATATATGGCCATAGAAAATAGTGATTTTTCAAACAGTGTCCGTTTCTGACGAAACCACTTTTGTTGGATTCGGAATATTAAATTATTGCTAGGTTTCAAATTTTAGAATTTTCCAAGCTAGTACGTGAGCGTGGCAAAAGAAACAGTATTTAGTCAGTTTCGGTCAAAATTAATTGACTGAAAAATAGTCATTTTTCAAAATGTCTCAGAATTCAACGAAATAAATTTTGTTGGATTTGTATCATCAAAAAAAAGCTAAAAATGATTTTTTGGTAATTTTTAGAATTCAAATATAATTATAATTGATTTTTCAGTGTAAACGGGCAAATTTTTTACTTTAAAAATTCATACGGGCTCAGAATTGAACGAAATTAATTTTCATAGGTTCACAGCATTAAAACATAGCTAAATATATTTTTCGAGAATTTTTGAGGTTAATTTGTGACCTCGGTGAATTTTCATGTACGGTATACATTAAAATATTAATAAAATAATATAATTATTCCAAAACTCATAATAAATTTTGGAATTGGTTCCTGTAACATGTTCCATTGCGTTCAGAAGGCCTCGAAACCTTTAGAACGACAGTAAACAGGCTTAAATCGGGGTTCAGACCAAAACGGGCTTTAACGGGCTAATTAAATTATTAACTAATGATTAGGAAAACCTAATATAATATTATTTAAACCCGAATTCACTGTTCATCGCCTCCTTCCCGTCATTTTCTGCAGCCACCAAAACCCATTACCCTTCAAAACTTCAAACCTTGATTTCTCTCTCATTTCTCAACGAAATTTAGCGTGTGAGTACTCGTTTCGAAGCTCTTCGCGAGCTCTTCAATCTTCGACAAGTCCCAGCACCTCTCGTGCATCGTAGCGCCGCCACCAGGGCCGAGAAGCCGCCGCCGTTCGCTGCAAACCGGGCCCACCACGTGCGTGCGCACCTCCTCCAATTCCTGGCGCCGATAGCTCTCTCCAAGGCGGTCATTCTCCAACAAACGGCACCTAAAACCATCAACCGTAGCCTGAGATATCTTGATCCAAAGTTTTGAACAAATTCTGAAAATAAGGTATGCTTCAGATTTTGCGACGCTTTTAAGCGTTGCTGCAGCAGTTGTTAAAAGTCAGAATTATTCAAACATTGATAACTAATGCGTATGAACCCCGAATCTGAAAATTTCAGATCCGGCAGGACCGTGGCGACGAGTAGGCTTTGCTGAGACTGATTAGAGTGAATTCTGAATTCTTATCCAATCAAGGTGAGAATTCATTTTAAGTTAAATTTAATTAGTTTAATTGTTATGCTTGCGTTATGAGAAGTTGAAAATCAATAATGGATGTTACTATGGATTATAGATTTGGATTGCTTTGCGATGTTAGGATGCTAGATCTGAAACTTTAAGTGATTAGATATATGAGAATTTTATTTTTAATTTAATTTAATTTATTTAATTATTATTTCTATGATTGTTAGTTTTAGATCTAATATGTCATGATATTTAAAACATGGATCTGAACTGTTTATCCCATATGATGCTAAATCTGAATTGCCTATAACGACACGATATTAGATCTATTTTTTTTAGTGTTTGAATATGAATTGGTGATTGACTAGAATTAAATACGAGTTAATTTATTTAATCATGCTTTGCTAATTGTACATATGTCAAGTTAAAACATCACCTTGTAATTACCTTGATATTAGTCATTGGATTTGATCATGTTGGATTGTTGGATGCTGATGTTATGTAATGACATGAAATTTACATTTTATTATGTAAAATTTACATCGTATGAGATATTAACCTTTTTGTTTAATGTTAATAATAAGTAAATTGCATTGTATGACAAATTAACATTTATTTTGATGTTAACAATAAGTAATTTACATGGTTAGAGAAATTAACATTATATTAATGTAAATAAGAAGTATTTGCAACGTATGGAAAATTAACATTGTCTTTAAATGTTAATAAAAAGGTAATTTCACCACATGTATAACTTAACATAGTTTTTATGTTAGTTTTATAAAATTTCAACCGTATGATGTAATTAACATTTTAATGTTAATATTATAAAAACTTCAACTGTAGGATAAATGTACATTGTCTTTAATGTACATAAGATGAGAAATATACACCGTATGAGAATTTCACATTTTATTTATGTGGATATAAAAAGAGAAAATTTACTGTATGAACATTTAACATTTTTTTTTAATGTTAATATTAGAATGATTTCACCGTATGAGAATTGCACATTTTATTTATGTTAAATAAAAAGAAATTTACATCGTAGGATAAGCTACATTATTTTCAATGGTATTTAAAAGAGAAGATTCACTGTATGAACATTTAACATTTTTTTTAATATTAATATTAGAATGATTTCACCGTATGAGAATTGCACATTTTATTTATGTTAAATAAAAAGAAATTTACATCGTAGGATAAGCTACATTATTTTCAATGGTATTTAAAAAAGAAGATTCACTGTATGACAAAATTTACTTTTTAATTGTAAAAGTAAAGTAGGAATGTGACATGTATAAAAATTACTTTTTATTTGCAAAAATAAAATAGGATTTTCACTGTATGACAAGAAGTACATTTTTATTTTTAAAAATAAAATAGTATTTTCACCGTATGATGAAATTAACAATTTTAATGTTAATATAATAAAAGAAATTTCACCATAGGATGTAATTAACATTTTTAATGTTAATATTAAAAGAAATTCAATCGTATGATGACATTAACATTTTTAATGTTAATATAATAAAGGAAGTTTAACCGTAGGATGACATTAACATTTATTTTTAATGTTAATGTTAAAGAATTTACACCGTATAGGAAAAATTACATTTTTCTTTGTAATTAAAAGGTGAATTTCATCGTATGTCAAGATTTACATTTTTATATGTGAATTATATAGGGAATTACACCGTAGGATAACATTGCAATTAGAAATTATATTTTTACAATGTGAATTAGAGGTAGTGTTTACATTGTGATTAAAAAGTATACATTTTCTTTAATGTAAATGATTAGAATTTCACCGTATGTTAAATTTTACATTTTCTTTAATGTAAATATATAGAAATGCATCGTATGTTAGAATATACATTTTCTATAATGTAATATAAAAGAAAATGCACGGTATGTTAAATTAACATTATTTTCAATGTTAAATAAAAGAAAATGCACGGTATGTTAAATTACATTATTTTCAATGTAAAATAAAAGAAAATTCATGGTATGTTAAATTAACATTTTTATTAATGTAATAAAAAGAGGATTTCCATCGTAGGAAAAAATTTCATTTTGTTAATGTAATAAAAAGAAAATTCACCGTATGCTATTTTACAACATTTTATAATGTAATATAATTGAAATACACCGCATGTTAAGTTAACATTATTTATAATGTTAATATAAAGAGAATTAACTGTAGGATTAATTTACATTATATTATTATTTAATTATAAAAAGGATTTATACCGTAGAAAATTTACATCATTTTATTATGTAAATAAAAGAGAGAATTTGATCGTAAAATGAGTAACATTATTATTTTTTAATGTTAATTAAAAAGAAAAATACACCGTAGGAAAAAGATTTCATTTTAATTTATGTAATATATGTAAGAATTTACACCGTAGGTGCAATTTACATTTTATTAATGTAAATCAAGTAAGAATGTGTCTAGAGTGAAAATTTACATTTTTGTAAATTAAATAAGAATGGTGATAAGAATGAAAGTTCATATTTATTTTATATGAATAAAAAAATAGGAATGTGGCAAGTAAATAAAGATTACATTTTTATATGTAATTAGGAATGAGATTTACATCTTACAATAAAATTACATTTTTATGTAATTGAAGTTAAGAATGCACTTAAAAGAGAAAATGAATATTTTATATGAATAGAATTATAATATAGTGGAAAGATGAAAATAAATCAATTGAACGATGTATTATAATTTACATTTTAATGTATATAATAATAATAATAAAGTAAGAGGAATGATTCATCGCCTAATTATAAATTGCATTTTCATGTATGTGTAATTGAAAAGATAAGAGAATGAAAATGTATATAAGGATGAGAATTAACGATTTATTTATATATTATATATATATAAATATAATTAAAATTAATCGAATCGAGCGCGGTAGTTCGCGTTTTGAAATCGTATCTTTAAATGAATATATCGGAAGATCCGACCGTCGGATTTTCCCAAAACTGAAAACCGCTAGGACCGTCTTGGAAAACTCTTTCCAACGATATAAGATATGTTAGGATCCAACGGTTAGATTTTTAGAATTGTAAAAATCAAAATTGGTTGAAAGCAGCGCCAGGGTCGTCCATTGGCGTCGTTAATAAAATTTAATTATTTTAAATAATTAAAATAGGAATGAATTGTTAATAAAAAAAATAATTATTAACAAATAAGAAGGATTTTCAAAATATATATATGTATATATAAACGAGGATGTTTGGGAAGTCCGAGATATTCTCATCCCAAATTAATCCAGCGGCGTTAAAGATCGAAGTAAGAAGACGACGCATGAAGACCGTAAATCTCCCCTCGAATGGACAGCGATCGAGACCCTGAATTGACTTGCTACCAATTCATGGGTCAAGGTCATTGCCCAGACGTACTTGTTGGTTTCACGGATTTGACTTTCGTTCAGACCCAGAGCATAAGTTTAAATGGATGGTGTGTCTGACATCGTACTTCGTTATATATCATATTGTTGATTTTCTGTTAATATATAAATATTGGTGGTTGAGAATTTATTCTCCACTTAACACCCATTTATGTATTGATGGAGAAGCAATGGTATGGTATGGAGTGACAGTGTGGCATACTAAGATGCAATGATCAAGGTTTCTTGTTGAAAAGCAGGCCTTGTGGGATGATCAAAGCATAGCCTGTTTAGGCATAGCTTTGTGTATGACGTGACTTCACGAGCCTCACACACCGGCGGAGTCTAAAATGGGAGAAGGGAACGCAGGGAGTGCACACGTTTCTTTCTAGCTAGAGTGGTGCCAGGGACCTACCAGCGCTGGCATTTATTCATTGTGGTTGTTGGATTTTTCGAGGCTTCGGATTTATGCGGTCGCCACTGGCCGTATTGTAGGTCCAAAAGGACCGGGAAGCGTGTGTTCAGGAATTGCCAATCCATTAAGCGTTATTGTATGGACCGGCCCTGCAGGATCCAAGGGTTGGACAGAGTACCAATCCTGGGGCATTGCTAGAGTGCCTCGAATCGGTAAGGAGCTCCTCCCTAGCCTTGACTCAGATGGAAATCCAAATTCCAAATACGACCCTGCGGTTTTGATTGTATTACTAGTATGGAGATATAGTAGGATGGGGTACTATGTTTCCTATGATTGATACATTTATTTTGAAATGTTTTATTATACACTAATAATAATATTAAACTCGTATTTGCCGTATTTAGCATGTTTAATCACCATAAGGGAAAACTCTATCCTCAGGTGTGCGTTGCATTGTGTGATGGGACTTGAGTCTTATGGTGATTCCATTTTTCTAAAAAGCATTGCGATGTTGTACGTTCTGACACTTTAAATTTTGCACGACAATCCATTGAGTAAACCCGTTCCGCATTAGCGGCGTGATCTTTGGATTTGTCATATTATTATTACTAAACTAGTTATGAATTCTCATACCAGTCCCACGACTGACCCGTAGTTTGTTTCACCTTTTTGCAAACTCGGGTGCCCTCTTTCCTACACGGGCAGCCAAGTAAACAGGTTCATTCTTTGCTTGGAGTCTTCTTGGAGTTGCTCATTATCTTTGCTTGGATTTGCTTTTGCGGAGTGGTGATGACTTGGAGCTTTGAGGACAACTATCATTTACTTCTACTGCATTTTTCTATCTTTAAGTTCAGTCATTAGACTTGTTTCATTTCGTATTGCTTATTTTGGGAGTTGGAACTTATTTTCATTTTTGCAAACTTGATGTAATAATTTGGATTCTGTGACTGTTGGGATTCTGTGGTTTATGACATTATATTTCCGCTGCTATAATGTTATTATTCTATGGTATTTCCTCTGCTATGTTGTATCAGTGATATGTATTGTTATATTTATGTTGTATTCCATATGATTATTCCTTACTTTCACGTGAGTGGAGGTTTGGGGTCATCACAGTTGGTATCAGAGCTTTGGTTACACTTAGCTTTGGAATATGACATATTTATAACAAATTCGTTTACATAGAATCACAATATTCTATGGCGAACATTTCATGTGATACATAATAGCCAGTCACTTTCGTCATCTTTTCATTCATCCTTCGATCTTTTCTATCCCTTAGAACCACCATTACAGTTGTTCTGACTCTTCCCTTGATCGTACAGAACTAACTAAAAATGGGTACTCGTGCCGCTAGAACTAGTAGAGCTAGAGCAAGGAGGCAAGACGCTACTGGAACTGAGGAGCTTTATTCCCAACGACACGGTTAAGAAGTTAGAAATTAAAACATTCTACGTTCTCTAGGTTAGTTCCTACTCTTCTATTTCTCTTTTCCTTTTCGAGGACGAAAAGTTTTTAAGTGGGGGAGATTGTAACAACCCTGAATTTTGGGGCCAATTTAAAATTTATTTTAAGTAATTTTAAATGAGTTTTGATATTTAGAATAATCTATTTTAAATAATAATGATCACAAATTTGGTTCAAATCGAAGTTAGAATGAATAAATTAATTTTAATTATAAAAAGAGTTAGAATTAGCGCGGTAATTTGAAAAGTCAAACTTGAACTTTGACTGACCGTACAGGACGCAAAATTTAACGGATTTTAGTGAAACCAAAAATATTAGAATCTATTTAAAAATATCTTTCCAACGAATCCGGAAAATCGAAATTTCATAGCGGAAATCAAAAGTTATGGCCAATTCAATTTTTAGAAGGTCGCTAGGTAATTTGCATAGGTCAATAATGCTACTTTTTGCATATAAAGGAATTTCGACTCGAAACCACTTCCATTGAGTCCGGAATGACGTTTCTGCATTTAAAAACAGTAAACACTTATATATTTCGAGTTTCGAAAATTATTTGTTTAAAAATGTATTTTTAATATAAAATATATAGCCATAGAAAATAGTGATTTTTCAAACAGTGTCTGTTTCTGACGAAACCACTTTTGTTGGATTCGGAATATTAAATTATTGCTAGGTTTCAAATTTTAGAATTTTCCAAGCTAGTACGTGAGCGAGGCAAAAGAAACAGTATTTAGTCAATTTCGGTCAAAATTAATTGACTGAAAAATAGCCATTTTTTAAAATGTCTCAGAATTCAACGAAATAAATTTTGTTGGATTCGTATCATCATAACAAAGCTAAAAATGATTTTTTGGTAATTTTTAGAATTCAAATATAATTATAATTGATTTTTCAGTGTAAACGGGCAAATTTTTGACTTTAAAAATTCATTAAAAATTCATACGGGCTCAGAATTGAACGAAATTAATTTTTATAGGTCCACAGCATCAAAACATAGCTAAATATATTTTTCGAGAATTTTTTAGGTTAATTTGTGACCTCGGTGAATTTTCATGTACGGTATACATTAAAATATTAATAAAATAATATAATTATTCCAAAACTCATAATAAATTTCGGAATTGGGTCCTGTAACATGTTCCATTGCGTTCAGAAGGCCTCGAAACCTTTAGAACGACAGTAAACAGGCTTAAATCGGGGTTCGGACCAAAACGGGCTTTAACGGGCTAATTAAATTATTAACTAATGATTAGGAAAACCTAATATAATATTATTTAAACCCGAATTCACTGTTCATCGCCTCCTTCCCGTCATTTTTTGCAGCCACCAAAACGCATTACCCTTCAAAACTTCAAACCTTGATTTCTCTCTCATTTCTCAATGAAATTTAGCGTGTGAGTACTTGTTTCGAAGCTCTTCGCGAGCTCTTCAATCTCCGACAAGTCCCAGCACCTCTCGTGCATCGTAGCGCCGCCACCAGGGCCGAGAAGCCGCCGCCGTTCGCTGCAAACCGGGCCCACCACGTGCGTGCGCACCTCCTCCAATTCCTGGCGCCGATAGCTCTCTCCAAGGCGGTCATTCTCCAACAAACGGCACCTAAAACCGTCAACCGTAGCCTGAGATATCTTGATCCAAAGTTTTGAACAAATTCTGAAAATAAGGTATGCTTCAGATTTTGCGACGCTTTTAAGCGTTGCTGCAGCAGTTGTTAAAAGTCAGAATTATTCAAACATTGATAACTAATGCGTATGAACCCCGAATCTGAAAATTTCAGATCCGGCAGGACCGTGGCGACGAGTAGGCTTTGCTGAGACTGATTAGAGTGAATTCTGAATTCTTATCCAATCAAGGTGAGAATTCATTTTAAGTTAAATTTAATTAGTTTAATTGTTATGCTTGCGTTATGAGAAGTTGAAAATCAATAATGGATGTTATTATGGATTATAGATTTGGATTGCTTTGCGATGTTAGGATGCTAGATCTGAAACTTTAAGTGATTAGATATGTGAGAACTTTATTTTTAATTTAATTTAATTTATTTAATTATTATTTCTATGATTGTTAATTTTAGATCTAATATGTCATGATATTTAAAACATGGATCTGAACTGTTTATCCCATATGATGCTAAATCTGAATTGCCTATAACGATACGATATTAGATCTATTTTTTTTAGTGTTTGAATATGAATTGGTGATTGACTAGAATTAAATACGAGTTAATTTATTTAATCATGCTTTGCTAATTGTACATATGTCAAGTTAAAACATCACCTTGTAATTACCTTGATATTAGTCATTGGATTTGATCATGTTGGATTGTTGGATGCTGATGTTATGTAATGACATGAAATTTACATTTTATTATGTAAAATTTACATCGTATGAGATATTAACCTTTTTGTTTAATGTTAATAATAAGTAAATTGCGTTGTATGACAAATTAACATTTATTTTGATGTTAACAATAAGTAATTTACATGGTTAGAGAAATTAACATTATTTTGATGTAAATAAGAAGTATTTGCAACGTATGGAAAATTAACATTGTTTTTAAATGTTAATAAAAAGGTAATTTCACCACATGTATAACTTAACATAGTTTTTATGTTAGTTTTATAAAATTTCAACCGTATGATGTAATTAACATTTTAATGTTAATATTATAAAAACTTCAACTGTAGGATAAATGTACATTGTCTTTAATGTACATAAGATGAGAAATATACACCGTATGAGAATTTCACATTTTATTTATGTGGATATAAAAAGAGAAAATTTATTGTATGAACATTTAACATTTTTTTTTAATGTTAATATTAGAATGATTTCACTGTATGAGAATTGCACATTTTATTTATGTTAAATAAAAAGAAATTTACATCGTAGGATAAGCTACATTATTTTCAATGGTATTTAAAAGAGAAGATTCACTGTATGAACATTTAACATTTTTTTTTAATATTAATATTAGAATGATTTCACCGTATGAGAATTGCACATTTTATTTATGTTAAATAAAAAGAAATTTACATCGTAGGATAAGCTACATTATTTTCAATGGTATTTAAAAGAGAAGATTCACTGTATGACAAAATTTACTTTTTAATTGTAAAAGTAAAGTAGGAATGTGACATGTATAAAAATTACTTTTTATTTGCAAAAATAAAATAGGATTTTCACTGTATGACAAGAAGTACATTTTTATTTTTAAAAATAAAATAGTATTTTCACCGTATGATGAAATTAACAATTTTAATGTTAATATAATAAAAGAAATTTCACCATAGGATGTAATTAACATTTTTAATGTTAATATTAAAAGAAATTCAATCGTATGATGACATTAACATTTTTAATGTTAATATAATAAAGGAAGTTTAACCGTAGGATGACATTAACATTTATTTTTAATGTTAATGTTAAAGAATTTACATCGTATAGAAAAAAATACATTTTTCTTTGTAATTAAAAGGTGAATTTCATCGTATGTCAAGATTTACATTTTTATATGTGAATTATATAGGGAATTACACCGTAGGATAACATTGCAATTAGAAATTATATTTTTACAATGTGAATTAGAGGTAGTGTTTACATTTTGATTAAAAAGTATACATTTTCTTTAATGTAAATGATTAGAATTTCACCGTATGTTAAATTTTACATTTTCTTTAATGTAAATATATAGAAATGCATCATATGTTAGAATATACATTTTCTATAATGTAATATAAAAGAAAATGCAAGGTATGTTAAATTAACATTATTTTCAATGTTAAATAAAAGAAAATGCACGGTATGTTAAATTACATTATTTTCAATGTAAAATAAAAGAAAATTCATGGTATGTTAAATTAACATTTTTATTAATGTAATAAAAAGAGGATTTCCATCGTAGGAAAAAATTTCATTTTGTTAATGTTATAAAAAGAAAATTCACCGTATGCTATTTTACATCATTTTATAATGTAATATAATTGAAATACACCGCATGTTAAGTTAACATTATTTATAATGTTAATATAAAGAGAATTAACTGTAGGATTAATTTACATTATATTATTATTTAATTATAAAAAGGATTTATACCGTAGAAAATTTACATCATTTTATTATGTAAATAAAAGAGAGAATTTGATCGTAAGATGAGTAACATTATTATTTTTTAATGTTAATTAAAAAGAAAAATACACCGTAGGAAAAAGATTTCATTTTAATTTATGTAATATATGTAAGAATTTACACCGTAGGTGCAATTTACATTTTATTAATGTAAATCAAGTAAGAATGTGTCTAGAGTGAAAATTTACATTTTTGTAAATTAAATAAGAATGGTGATAAGAATGAAAGTTCACATTTATTTTATATGAATAAAAAATAGGAATGTGGCAAGTAAATAAAGATTACATTTTTATATGTAATTAGGAATGAGATTTACATCTTACAATAAAATTACATTTTTATGTAATTGAAGTTAAGAATGCACTTAAAAGAGAAAATGAATATTTTATATGAATAGAATTATAATATAGTGGAAAGATGAAAATAAATCAATTGAACGATGTATTATAATTTACATTTTAATGTATATAATAATAATAATAAAGTAAGAGGAATGATTCATCGCCTAATTATAAATTGCGTTTTCATGTATGTGTAATTGAAAAGATAAGAGAATGAAAATGTATATAAGGATGAGAATTAACGATTTATTTATATATTATATATATAAATATAATTAAAATTAATCGAATCGAGCGCGGTAGTTCGCGTTTTGAAATCGTATCTTTAAATGAATATATCGGAAGATCCGACCGTCGGATTTTCCCAAAACTGAAAACCGCTAGGACCGTCTTGGAAAACTCTTACCAACGATATAAGATATGTTAGGATCCAACGGTTAGATTTTTAGAATTGTAAAAATCAAAATTGGTTGAAAGCAGCGCCAGGGTCGTCCATTGGCGTCGTTAATAAAATTTAATTATTTAAAATAATTAAAATAGGAATGAATTGTTAATAATAAAAAATAATTATTAACAAATAAGAAGGATTTTCAAAATATATATATATGTATATATATATACGAGGATGTTTGGGAAGTCCGAGATATTCTCATCCCAAATTAATCCAGCGGCGTTAAAGATCGAAGTAAGAAGACGACGCATGAAGACCGTAAATCTTCCCTCGAATGGACAGCGATCGAGACCCTGAATTAACTTGCTACCAATTCATGGGTCAAGGTCATTGCCCAGACGTACGTGTTGGTTTCACGGATTTGACTTTCGTTCAGACCCAGAGCATAAGTTTAAATGGATGGTGTGTCTGACATCGTACTTCGTTATATATCATATTGTTGATTTTCTGTTAGTATATAAATATTGGTGGTGGAGAATTTATTCTCTACTTAACACCCATTTATGTATTGATGGAGAAGCAATGGTATGGTATGGAGTGACAGTGTGGCATACTAAGATGCAATGATCAAGGTTTCTTGTTGAAAAGCAGGCCTTGTGGGATGATCAAAGCATGGCCTGTTTAGGCATAGCTTTGTGTATGATGTGACTTCACGAGCCTCACACACCGGCGGAGTCTAAAACGGGAGAAGGGAATGCAGGGAGTGCACACGTTTCTTTCTAGCTAGAGTGGTGCCAGGGACCTACCAGCGCTGGCATTTATTCATTGTGGTTGTTGGATTTTTCGAGGCCTCGGATTTATGCGGTCGTCACTGGCCGTATTGTAGGTCCAAAAGGACCGGAAGCGTGTGTTCAGGAATTGCCAATCCATTAAGCGTTAACGTATGGACCGGCCCTGCAGGATCCAAAGGTTGGACAGAGTACCAATCCTGGGGCATTGCTAGAGTGCCTCGAATCGGTAAGGAGCTCCTCCCTAGCCTTGACTCAGATGGAAATCCAAATTCCAAATACGACCCTGCGGTTTTGATTGTATTACTAGTATGGAGATATAGTAGGATGGGGTACTATGTTTCCTAGGATTGATACATTTATTTTGAAATGTTTTATTATACACTAATAATAATATTAAACTCGTATTTGCCGTATTTAGCATGTTTAATCACCATAAGGGAAAACTCTATCCTCTGGTGTGTGTTGCATTGTATGATGGGACTTGAGTCTTATGGTGATTCCATTTTTCTAAAAAAGCATTGCGATGTTGTACGTTCTGACACTTTAAATTTTGCACGACAATCCATTGAGTAAACCCGTTCCGCATTAGCGGCGTGATCTTTGGATTTGTCATATTATTATTACTAAACTAGTTATGAATTCTCATACCAGTCCCACGACTGACCCGTAGTTTGTTTCACCTTTTTGAAAACTCGGGTGCCCTCTTTCCTACACGGGCAGCCAAGTAAACAGGTTCATTCTTTGCTTGGATTCTTCTTGGAGTAGCTCATTATCTTTGCTTGGATTTGCTTTTGCGGAGTGGTGATGACTTGGAGCTTTGAGGACAGCTATCATTTACTTCTATTGCATTTTTCTATCTTTAAGTTCAGTCATTAGACTTGTTTCATTTCGTATTGCTTATTTTGGGAGTTGGAACTTATTTTCATTTCTGCAAACTTGATGTAATAATTTGGATTCTGTAACTGTTGGGATTCTGTGGTTTATGACATTATATTTCCGCTGCTATAATGTTATTATTCTATGGTATTTCCTCTGCTATGTTGTATCAGTGATATGTATTGTTATATTTATGTTGTATTCCATATGATTATTCCTTACTTTCACGTGAGTGGAGGTTTGGGGTCATCACACTAGTCCACCAAACCGTTGGATGAAATCGATTTATCTGGATCATTCAAACTCCACCTCGAATCATTCATTGATACCATGCATCCACCTGCTTCCTCCGCCACAGCGATCTTCTTCCGTCCAACGCCAGTTCATCGATTTGATCAGAGCACCCAAAGGACTATTTATGTACCCTATGGTCGAATCTGATTGCTTCGGTTATTCAGATCTAGGATGAAGATTCCACATAGAAGGTCAACTCTAGATGTAAGCTATTCAGGCCTTCTTCTGCTGCTGCCACATCCTCATCATCATTCTGGCCGCAATCTACAAGTTCGACTCCGGTAACCTTCCAGTACACTATTATTTGCATAAATCTTTCCTAATTTTTGTATATTTTACATTTCATCTATGGTAGCCATATCCATGGCCTGCGATAGCGTTGGGATGTAGGATATGTTCGGAAATAGGAAGTGGTTAGAATGTGTTGTTAGGATATCTGCAGACAAAGCCTTTCTCAAGCTTTGGAGTGCAGCAAAAAATATTTGGAACTGAGCAAACGAGGCGGTCTGCACTGGACTGTTTGGCACTAGTAGGAATAAGCCATATAACATGCATTTCAAATTAGTAGTTTATCTATTTTTAAACTTTTTTGTTACTGGCTTTGCTGTTTAATGTTGTATTTACTGGCGTTGGCTAAAACCGCAGCCTTCTCAGTTGGTCGAGACAACTATTTACACCAACTGTTATCTATAACTACTTACTAACCTTATACACACCAATTATCTAACTATATCCATGTAAACGGTAAGAGGTATGTTATCCATTAGTATATAAAACATGACAACCTAGGAAACTATTGTTTATGTATGAGTATTACCAAGTTTTTAGTTGGAAAGCTTGTGATTAGTTATGTCTGTATTCCCCAGCAGTTACTTCCTTTGAATGACATTATGAATAAGATTCTTTTAAATCTAAATTATCCATATTTAATTTATTGTTACAGTGATAACCAACTAAGAAAAATCTTGTTGCACGTGAAATAGAAAGATATATATTAATTACATTGATCGCTGTACTTGCACATGACTGGAATTTCAGTTGCCCATCAATTACATGGCTATTGTCATTAAATTATGTTCGACTATGTTTGAAATGAGGCCATTATATTTAAAATTAATGCAGGTATTAGGAACTTCTACGTATGATAGTCCATGGATAGAAAATTCGGTATCGGTCTAAATTTCACTGCATGGTAAACTCAATGTAATGATATTTTTTAATACTCCGTCTTTTTATACATTTTTTTAGCCTTTGACTATGTAGAAACTAAATTTATCAAGTGTAGCTTACACCATAACTTTTTCCATTTACTGTTGTACTACAACTAGGTATAGTGCTCTTCTTCTTGGTTGCATAATAGCTTATAGTATTTTAATTGTTCACCAAAAGTGTAAATGCATCACAGACTATCCTATATTACAGACATGAACACTAAAATTTTACATGGCAGGACAATATGCGTATTATTGTTAAACCCATCTGCATTAAAAACATTTCACGTCGCTAAAGGTAATCCATATCGGAAACCTCCATTGTTGCCATTGATTTTATTAGTATTTACTTATTTTAATATTTCAGGGAGGTAGCAGTTGTATTTGTCTTCCCATCCAGCAACATTTCAACACTTTTACACCAGTATGTACATGCTATTAGCAGAATATAAATTAATTCTTCCATTAATATTACTGTGCTGACTTGAATCGGGAATGTGAATGGCTTATAAGTTATAAGTAGTTTCCTAATATGTTGAACATTTATTCCTGGAAAATGAACATAGACTTCAACAAATTTAGCATACGCCAAAACTATGGACAAGCGAAGCCAAAAGACTTGCTGATTGGATTTGCTACTTACAACTTTCGAACAACTCCATTTACTGAGTTTTACTTTACTTTACTGCCTTTCTGCAGAAAATGGCCATTTTATGTTACCTTTCCGCCATTTTATCTTTTAATTTCAAGATTGAGTACCTTTTGTTTTTTAGTTCGCCAACTAATTAGTTTGTGGACTATATTATGTTATACGTCTAGTATACCAAAACAGAGAATAATCAATTCTAAACTCGTCGCACAAGTTTATAAGTTGAATTTCCACTACTCCGATGATGTCTGAGGCTTGTCGTAACAATTTCCTTAAGAATTTTGTTTCAAAATTCTCCCAAGATACAACAGACATATTCTGCACGAGATTGTAATGAGTATGTCACTCTGTGATTATTTATTAGAGTATTACAGAAGAGAGAAGGAAGTTCGGATTGGAAATTCAGTGAGGAAAGTGATCAGGTTTCCTCCTTATTTATAGTTTATCCGCATCCCTTCTGAACGGTCGCACCCGTACCACTTAGTACGATCGCATCTCTTCTGAACGGTCGCACCCGTACCTCTTCGTACAATTGCATCTCTTTCGAACGGTCGTACTCGTACCTCTTCGTACAGACGCATCTCTTTCTATGAAAGGAAGTGTCTTTTCGCGAAGTGTCTTTTCGCTGAAATGTAACCGTTTGGCGAAATGAAGTGCCTTTTCGCGAAGTGTCTTTTTGCGAAGTGTCTTTTCGCTGAGATATTACCGTTGGAAGATATGACCGTTGGTGAAAGGAAGTGTCTTTTCGCGAAGTGTCTTTTCACGAAGTGTTTTTTCGCGAAGTGTCTATTAGCGAAGCGTCTTTTCACGAAGTGTCTTTTCGTAAAGTGTCTTTTCGCGGAAAAGCATGCTTCTAATAGTCACATCCTTTCACTTAACAGTCGCGCCTGTTCGCTTAATGGAAAAAGCATATTTCATTCAGTACTTACGAATTCCAACAATCCCCCACATGAATGATAATATTCTTTTCCCCCACACAAAGCGAAATATCACAGAGTACATATGGAATAATGCTTTATCGTGGATAAGTAGATATTTCACTTTGAACTTTCCCTAGTTAAGACTTATCGGATCTACTCGGCTAATCGGTGAATTATTTCATCTTGAACCGTCAGCCTTTATTGTATATCCAAACAATAAGTCTTACGAAGCATTGATTCCCGTCTCATCCAATCTCTTGGTTGTGTTCATTTTGGTCCTGAACACATACTTGGTTCTGCGAGTGTTATAGAGAATAAAAGCCTTGAATAAAAAGTTCCTAAAACTCGTCCTTATTTATAGTTTATCCGCATAAATAAGGACGCTTCGTGAAAAGACATTAATAATATGGTGTTGCCAAGAGAAAGAATAGAACATTAAAAGATATGAATAATGTGATGCTATTGACGTCTGGCTTACCGACGAACTTGTGGAGGGAGGCCTTAAATATGTCTAATTATATTTTAAACAAGGTCCCTCACAATAAAATAGAAACACTTCCATATGAGTTATGGAAAGGGCATAAACCAAGCTTTAAATACCTCAAAGTGTGGGGGTGCTTGGCAAAGGAAGCAATGCCATCTTCTGAATCTGTATGTTGGAAAGAAGCAATCCAAAGTGAGATTGATTCAATTCTAAGTAATAAAACTTGGGAAATTGTAGATATTCCACCTGGAATAAAACCAATTGGCTGCAAATGGATTTTCAAGAAGAAAATGAAACCCGATGGCTCTATCGATAAATATAAAGCCAGATAAGTAGCCAAAGGATATCGTCAAAAAGAAGGTGTAGACTTCTTTGATACTTATTCACCGGTTACACGAATAACCTCAATAAGAATGCTAATAGCAATTGCATCCATTTATAATCTAGAGATTCATCATATGGATGTAAAGACAGCATTGTTAAATGGCGATCTCGATGAAGAGATCTACATGGAGCAAGTAGAAGGTTTCATTTCAAAAGGAAATGAAAACAAAGTCTGTAGATTAGTAAAATCATTATATGGACTAAAACAAGCTCCAAAACAATGGCACGTAAAATTTGACAGTGTCATGATGAAAAATGGTTTTCATATAAATGAATGTGATAAGTGTGTTTATTGTAAACAAGTTGGACAATCATATGTAATGATTTGTCTATATGTAGACGATATGTTAATATTTGGTCTGAATACCCAAGTAATAGAGTCCATAAAGAAAATGTTAATTAACAATTTCGATATGAAAGACTTAGGAGTTGTAGACGTTATTTTGGGAATCAAAATAATGAGAACACCTAATGGAATTGAATTATCTCAGTCACACTATGTAGACAAAGTGATTGAAAGATTCAAAAACTTTGGGATTAAAGAAGTACAGACACCTTTTAATCCGTCAGAAATACTGCATAAAAACACTAATGAAAGTGTGATGCAACTTGAATACTCTCGTGTAATAGGATGTCTAATGTATCTTATGAACTGCATAGACCAGATATAGCTTATGCAGTAAGTCGATTAAGCAGATATACAAGCACTCCAGCAAAAGAACATTGTAAAGCACTAATGAGAGTGCTATGATATTTGAAAAATACTACAAACTATTCCTTACACTATGGAAAATATCCAGCCGTATTAGAAGGATATAGTGATGCAAACTAGATTGCTGATTCAGAGGAATCAAAATCAACAAGTGGTTATGTATTTATCCTAGCAGGGGCAGCAGTGTCATGGAAATCTTCTAAACAGACATGCATATCTCGATCCACTATGGAATCAGAGTTCATTTTATTAGATAAAGCAGGTGAAGAAGCAGAATGGCTTCGCCACTTTTTAGAAGATATCCCATTCTGGCCTAAACCTGTACCGGCCATATGCATACACTGCGATAACCAAGCAGCGCTAAGTAGAGCGCATAATTTTGTGTACAATGGAAAGTCACGACATATTCGTAGACGCCATAACACAGTTAGGCAGTTACTCTCAAATGGAACTATTTCCGTAGATTATGTGAGAACAAATGATAACCTATCGGATCCGTTTACTAAAGGTTTATCAAGAGAGAAAATTGACTGCGCATCGAGGGGAATGGGTTTAAAAGCCTAAACCAACAAGAGTTATCTTATACGGAAACCTATCCTAGCGACTGGAGATCCCACGGACTAGGATCAATAGGCAAACCAGTTATGAATAACTCAAGACGTAATGCATTTTTGGACACAGTCCTACTCCATTCCTATGTTGCACAATATAAATGCATGGCTACAGAAGTATTACAAGGTTAAAACTATGTTTTTAATGATGATCATATCTTGAAAATAAAAAAAAACAAGTGGGGGTATAGGTAGGATACTCTTAATGGTTGCGATCACCTATGTTAGTGTGAGCTGGGTCGGCTCTATAAGAATTTTAAAAGGCTTGAATTCTCTATAACACTCGCAGAACCAAAAAATGTTCAGGACCAAAATGAATACAACCAATAGATTGGATGAGAAGGGAATCAATGCTTCGTAAGACTTATTGTTTGGATATACAATAAAGGCTGACGGTTCAAGATGAAATAATTCACCGATTAGCCGAGTAGATCCGATAAGTCTTAACTAGGGAAAGTTCAAAGTGAAATATCTACTTATCTACTGAATTGATGAATCTCTAGATTATAGATGGATGCAATTTCTATTAGCATTCTTATTGAGGTTATTCGTGTAACCGGTGAATAAGTATCAAAGAAGTCTACACCTTCTTTTTGACGATATCATTTGGCTACTTATCTGGCTTTATATTTATCGATAGAGCCATCGGGTTTCATTTTCTTCTTGAAAATCCATTTGCAGCCAATTGGTTTTATTCCAGGTGGAATATCTACAATTTCCCAAGTTTTATTACTTAGAATTGAATCAATCTCACTTTGGATTGCTTCTTTCCAACATACAGATACAGAAGATGGCATTGCTTCCTTTGCCAAGCGCCCCCATACTTTGAGGTATTTAAAGCTTGGTTTATGCCCTTTCCATAACTCATATGGAAGTGTTTCTGTTTTATTGTGAGTGACCTTATTTAAAATATGATTAGACATATTTAAGGCCTCCCTCCACAAGTTCGTCAGTAAACCAGAGGTCAATAGCATCGCATTAATCATATCTTTTAATGTTCTATTCTTTCTCTCGGCAATACCATTTTATTGTCGTGAATATGAGGCTATTATTTGATGAATTATTCCATTTTCTGCACAGAATTGTTCAAACGGTGATTCAAATTCTCCACCTCGATCAGATCTAAATATCTAGATCTTTTTATTTAATTGATTGTTCCTGTTTTATTGTGAGGAACCTTGTTTAAAATATGATTAGACATATTTAAGGCCATTTTATGCACAGAATTGTTCAAACGGTGATTCAAATTCTCCACCTCGATCAGATCTCAATATCTAGAACTTTTTATTTAACTGATTTTCTACCTCAGCCTTTGTTGAAAATTCAACTGTTGCCATCTCCGATGAGTTATGGGAAGGGCATAAACCAAGCTTTAAATACCTCAAAGTGTGGGGGTGCTTGGAAAAAGTTCCAGTTTCGCCTCCCAAGAATTGCACAAGACCAGATATAGCTTATGCAGTAAGTCGATTAAGCAGAATATGCAAGCAATCCAGGAGAAGAACACTGGAAAGCACTAATGAGAGTGCTTGGATACTTAAAGAATACCACAAATTATTCTTTGCATTACGGAGAATATCCAACCGTATTAGAAGGATATGGTGATGCAAACTGGATTGCCGATTCAGAGGAATCAAAATCCACAAATGGTTATGTTTTTACTCTAGCAGGAGCAGTAGTGCCGTGGAAATCTACTAAGCAAACATGCATAGCTCGATCAACGATGGAATCTGAGTTTATTGTTTTAGATAAAGCAGGCGAAGAAACAGAATGGCTTCGTCACTTTTTAGAAGATATCCCATTCTGGCCTAAACCTGTACCGGCTGTATGCATACACTGCGATAACCAAGCAGCGCTAAGTAGAGCGCGTAATTTTGTGTACAATGGAAAGTCACGACATATTCGTAGACGCCATAACACAGTTAGGCAGTTACTCTCAAATGGAACTATTTCCATAGATTATGTGAGAACAAATGATAACCTATCGAATCCGTTTACTAAAGGTTTATCAAAAGAGAAAATTGACTGCGCATCGAGGGGAATGAGTTTAAAAGCCTAAACCAACAAGAGTTATCTTATACGGAAACCTATTCTAGCGACTGGAGATCCCACGGACTAGGATCAATAGGCAAACCAGTTATGAATAACTCAAGACGTAATGCATTTTTGGACACAGTCCTACTCCATTCCTATGGTGCACAATATAAATGCATGCCTACAGAAGTATTACAAGGTTAAACTATATTTTTTTAATGATGACCATATCTTGAAAATAAAAAAACAAGTGGGGGTATAGGTAGGATACTCTTAATGGTTGTGATCACCTATGTTAGTGTGAGCTGGGTCGGCTCTATGAGAATTTTAAAAGGCTTGAATTCTCTATCACACTCACAGAACCAGAAAATGTTCAGGACCAAAATGAACACAACCAAGAGATTGGATGAGAAGGGAATCAATGCTTCGTAAGACTTATTGTTTGGATATACAATAAAGGCTGACAGTTCAAGATGAAATAATTCACCGATTAGCCGAGTAGATCCGATAAGTCTTAACTAGGGAAAGTTCAAAGTGAAATGTCTACTTATCCACGATAAAGCATTATTCCATATGTACTCTGTGATATTTCGTTTTGTGTGGGGTAAAAGAATATTGTTTTACTACAAGCCTCAGACATCATCGGAGTAGTGAAAATTCAACTTATAAACTTGTGCGACGAGTTTAGAATTGATTATTCTCTATTTTGGTATACTAGACGTATAACATCTTAAGAATTTTATTTCAAAATTCTCCCAAGATACAACAGACATATTCTGCACGAGATTGTAATGAGTATGTCACTCTGTGATTATTTATAAGAGTATTACAGAAGAGAGAAGGAAGTTCGGATTGGAAATTCAGTGAGGAAAGTGATCAGGTTTCCTCCTTATTTATAGTTTATCCGCATCCCTTCTGAACGGTCGCACCCGTACCACTTCGTACGATCGCTTCTCTTCTGAACGGTTGCACCCGTACCTCTTCGTACGATTGCATCTCTTTCGAACGGTCGTACTCGTACCTCTTCGTACGGACGCATCTCTTTCCATGAAAGAAAGTGTCTTTTCGCGAAGTGTCTTTTCGTTGAAATGTAACCGTTTGGCGAAATGAAGTGCCTTTTCGCGAAGTCTCTTTTCGTGAAGTGTCTTTTCGCGAATTGTCTTTTCGCTGAGATATGACCGTTGGAAGATATGACCGTTGGTGAAAGGAAGTGTCTTTTCGCGAAGTGTCTTTTCACGAAGTGTCTTTTCGCGAAGTGTCTATTAGCGAAGCGTCTTTTCACGAAGTGTCTTTTCGTGAAGTGTCTTTTCGCGGAAAAGCATGCTTCTAATAGTCACATCTTTCACTTAACAGTCGCGCCTGTTCGCTTAATGGAAAAAGTAGTACTTACGAATTCCAACATATTACCATGTTTCTTAACTCCATTTCCCAGTCATATTGTGTGACTTTCAAATCCAATGTCCATCTGTAAATAACCCGGTTTGACGTACGAAAATTTGCCACTTTTCTCATAGTGCCCACGTGAGTTACCATCTGATGTTTAAGCTGCATGAAATTTGTCCTTGTGTTAGCTGTCCAAGTAGGAGGTTGGACAAGGGGTCAAATCTGGGTAGGCTGACCACCCACCAACCCCTAGTGGGAGAAAAAACATCAACCTCACTATGGTAATTAGAGTTACAAATCAAAGGAGCTGAGAAACCATCTACGTGGAATCTTTTTTCTGCTCAGTTTGTGCTTCTCCCTTACATTTTGTGCAAGGTTTTTTTTATTGAAAAAAATTCATTTCAAGTATTTGATTGTATAGCTAAATTCCTTGGTGTATGTTTGGTTTCCTTTCTATTCTTGGTGCTATATTTCTATGCCAGCTTTTGCTCTGGAAATCATGTTGGCTCTGGAGATATAAAATTAAAAAAGCTTTGTATCCCAATTGTTACAGGCACATATGTAATCTAGCTGCATCCTTGCTTGTAGTAAGAGGAGATGAATCAATCTAGCTGAATCCTTGGGATGACGCTTGTTACTTGGCAAGAACTTCGCTCAAGGTGCCCTTAGAATCATGGTTAAACATAGGTAAGTTAATTTACCGCTATGCTTAAAATCTGGTTTTTAATCTGGATGGATATGCCATTAGCATGTAGAGCATGATACAATCACCAAATCTATGGATGTGATCCTTAACAAAGTCTCTGGAATCAAAGTCAATATATAACAAGAAGTAATAAAAATGGAGATCTAGAGGAAGTTGACAAATACTTATTCTTAATCTTCTTAAAACTATTTTGGATATAATTTGACTTTTAAAATAAAATAATCAAATGGTTTGATATTTGACTGTTATGACTTCTTTAGTAAAATAATGTATACCAAGTTAAAATTCTGTACACATTCATGTAAAAAGATGGTGAATGTTAGATAGTGATATTTATTTCAATTTTGTAAGAATAACAGAACTGTTTTAGCCTTATGAAGTTCTATCTTAATTCACTTATAAGTAATGAGGAGTTTTTTCTTTAATTGAGTTTTCTGACCTACTTATGCTACCTCATTATAATGATTTTCCAAACACTCAAACTTAAATAAACTATTTATAAATAGTCTGGGCTATTTATAAAAAGTTTGCCAACTACAGATTTGGTATTAGTTATTTAAATGTACAAATATTCTCGGCCTCACCTGTGTTTTCTAGTATGTACGTTCTGCTTAGGTCGGTACCTACTATAAATAAATAATGTAGAACATGACAGTTAGTTGAAGCAATTAGTCTCATAATATTGTCCTTACATATTAAACAAATATGACAGACTTATACTTGAAGGTACAAACTCCAGGGAACTATGCGTCGAAGATTGTAAGCATAGCGTATCTATTGGATAACATACGCTATTACTAAGCAAACATATAGCAGCAGCAAAATAAAGCAATGAACATGTAGCTTGAACAAATATGACTATTTTGAAGTAAAACGGCTCAAAGACCACAAGATAGTTGATTTTTTTTATCTATAACTCTATGTAGTAAGAAGGATGAAATTTCAGATGATAGATGTCAAATAAATACTATCATCATATGGTGCATTAGATAATTTGAGGAAACAATGTTACTCCTAATTCCTTTCTCAAAATGTTTGCTCCATGGCGAAGATGAAGATTCCATAACATCTTAACTGGTGTTAACTTTGAAGCATGCACTTTGAATTCCTGTAAGCAGAGCAATACAGAGCATTATATATCTAGATGAATTGAAGCTAGAAATCCAAAAATAAACAAAAGTCTAACTGTATCTTTTCTACTGAAATGCAGTGAGAAATAAAACTATATAACATCAGTTGTAGTGTGCAAGTGAAACAACTAAGATGTATCAAATATAAATACTAATGCAGTAGAAACATGGGTTCCATTGCATTGAAACACTGAAAAGAAAATGTTGTCTGAAGACTAATCTCAATGTACACGGATGTTTAATGGTCCAAAATGTTCATTTTAACCGGATTTAAAATATGGTTAGGGCAGTCTCATTTTTCATCGCCGATATTAATTCTAGCATAATCGTTGTTTTCTTCAACTAAAGGTAACATAATTGCACTTCATCCAGGGCAACCCAAAATGATATTGAATGCAAATAAATTATGTACTCATTAGAGCTTGTTTTAGACCTAAACCAAATTAATATAGAATCATATAAGCAAGTTTTACCAATTTCTTGTTAAGTAATAATGTAAGTTAAAGAGGGGTACATAGACCTGATAAATTTACATCAAATTACACAGCTCCCTAAGGTGAAAAGCTTACCTAAAACATATTAAGGACCATCTAATATGTATAATTTGCAGAATATTAACTGTGGTTTACCTGGACATTGCTGGAATTCATTGTTTTAGATAGGAAAAATTGAGATCTTTCTCGTTTGTCCACAGCTAACGTAGTTAATTGAACACATACGCATTTAACTGAATTTAGTAACTAGATAATGGTCACATAATCAGTGTTTTTTAGTACCAAAGCCTGGAGGATTCAAACAGTGGAAATGATATCAACTTTCTACCAGCATATACAATAATGTATACAGCTTATTTATGTTCATTAGATGATCATTCATCGGATATGTTTGGCTGACATTACACTTTAGAAACTGCAAGTCAAAATGGTGCATTTAAGCTCAACCCATGATTTTTTTTGAGAGCGGTTACCAGGGATTTTGAGGGTGACAGTTTTGATAGGTTTTGCACTGCACAAAATGCATTAAAAAACATTAAATTTCTGAGTTTATCATGCACATGTTTAGATCAGCTCCAATGGTAGGAGATTACACATGAATTTTAAGGGGAGGGGAGCCATTCCTAATGCAGGTTAATCTAATGTATAAATTAACATGTGCAGATTATCAATTATGTGACAGTTTTTTAAATCAACATGACGGTTTTTTTTATATGCGAACATGTCAGTTTTTTTAAAGAAAAAAATATATGAATAGATCAGTTAACTATGTTATTAAGTAATTCGTTATGGATGAACTATGAATTAATAGGAAAATGATTTCTTGTTAGCTGTCTAGTTAAATGATTCATGTTGAAAGTTTAATATGCTAGTTGAATAGTTAAATGATTTCTGATTGTTCAGACTACAACCAGTTAATGTCACAACAAGGATAATGCTATATTAATTATCAGTGGACATCATGGCATGTATTTGTAATGTTTGGAACATAAACATAACCATGAAATAGTTTCATATATGAAGCTTTGGATTGATGAATTATTATGGTTCAGTGAATGATTTATTCCCTAAATTTGTTCTTTACTGCAAACTCATTATAACATTCAGTTTGCACTATTATGAGCTTTTCCTATTACATGTTTAGTTCGTAATATAGTCCATATAAGGATATTTTATTTTGGTATAATGAGTCAATATCGCATTTGTCATAGTATTTATTAACTCATACCATTCTCTGATGTCACTTTTCATGATGGTCTAAATTTGAAATCAAACTATTATTGTAACATGTGCGGCATTCACATTATTAGAAAATTTGATTCTATCTTTTATGACATTAATTCTATTATAGATGGTGAGAAATAGTTAGAACATTACTTCTAAAAAAATATTGGCATAATGTTAGTTGAATACACTCTGTTTATTGCTAGTAAAAAAATGTTTTATTTCATGTTCCTATTGCTATATTAAGATTTTATATTCTTATGTTTACTAAACTATCACGGTTTTTATGTTATTGTATGAGTAGTAAATAACTCTTGTTACTGACCCAGGTATTCTATTATTTTATATTAATTAGGGATACACTTAACTTTGTATGTGTATTGAAAATTGAAACCATGGATCAAGATCCCAAAAACCAAGGGAAGTAATGAAAACCCAGTATGTTGATATATTTGTCACCAAATAAACAGTATCACGGTTATTTCTATTTCCACGAATCCAAAAGGAAATTGAGCACTTGCTAACACTGGATGGTCCAAAAAAAGATTTGCAGTTGTACAAAGCAAATCTGTTAGATATAGGATCTTTTGGTTCTATTGCAGATGGATGTGAATGTGTTTTTCATACTGCTTCACCCTTCTTTATTTAAGTGACTAGTGATCAGGTTTTACACATAAATAATGACACCATTATATTCACCCTACCAACGTTCATAGATACAGTATCATTTTAGCACTTATTTGAGTATTTTAATTTTGCTACAGGCTGTGAGCTAATTGATAGTTTGGTGGAGATGGAATTGGAGTGGAGTTGTGTGTGGTGATCCGATTTTGGAACAAAATGCTTCACTAGAATCAGCAGTCTGTTTTGACCACTGGTATTCTTAATAACTTGGTATTCTATTTTATATAATGTATCGTATTTATGATGCAGTCAAATACTTAGTGTTTGCATTGTTATGTTTTCAAAGTGAAGACAAACATTGAAGAAAAAACTTCATGGTTTGGAAAAATAGGTTTTTTTCTTCGTATACTTGTTTTTTCTGTGGTAATTTTAGAGATCATATATTGAAATTGTTCTACAATTTTCTTATATGACACCTTTGCTCGCTACGTTTAAACTGTCGGATTCTGCTCAAGGAGTTTTGTCTGATAACTGTATTTATGTATTAACTATGTAAATTTTAGTATTAATTACAACATCTGTATCCTTTTGATTTCAAATATGTTTAGGGGTAGCCAGCGGTCATAATTGGTAGCACTTGGGAGCTTGGACTAAAGCTTATCATCTTTTACATGATTGGCATTAGCTCTTCTATTTAGGTACAAGTTTACTATTTTGAATATATTTTTTTTCTTATAAAATGGTGCACCACTTGTGATATATCATTACAAAGGTGGGAGTTACTTCTTATTTTGAACTTATATCGAATAATAATTCAATTCAGTCAAATATAAGCATTACATTTAGAACTTTGGTCTCATCTTAGCTTTTATTAAGATAAATATCATCATTCTTTAGTTGTAAATGTAAAATGTTCCATTTTGATGTTCATTTGCTTTGATTGTGTAAACAAATTCTTACATTGTCTAATATTCTAGCAATGCATGATTTTTTTTTTCTTCTTTGCAGATATGAATTTCAATATGACAATAGGATGAATCAAGGGGTATAGAAAGTGTTTAGGAGCAAACTTGATTATCTTTTATTATTATTATTATATTGTCAACCTTGTACTTGTTATGTAACTTGGACTTGGTGTGGCATATTTGTAGATATGATTTAACTTTATTTTATAGTAATTTGTTTATGGTGAATTTGCATATGAATATATAATTTGGAGAATGACTGTATCTATTTATAATACTTAGGATATCAATTACACATTCTGAAACAATTTTCATATCACAATCGAGGTGTGATGAATAATTAATAATTAGTTTGAAACATATAATAAGTGTTTCTGATTGTCAATTTGAAATGTTTATTAACTGTTGCTAGTTGTCCTCTTGAAACACTCATTGAGTATTGCGGTTTATCAATTTGAAACACTCACGAAGTGTTGCGGTTTATTAATTTGAAACACTCAATAAGTGTTGCGGTTTATCTATTTGAAACACTAAATAAGTGTTGCGGTTTATTTATTTGAAACGCTTACTTAGTGTTTCAATCTGCTAATCTGAAACACCTGCTAAGTGTTCCAATTTGTCAATCTGAAACACAATATAGGTGTTTCAAAAATCTGCAACATACTAATCTGCAACATCGAAAAAGTGTTTCTAAAATTTTTAGCAACGTTTTATTACCGTTTAAAATTTTCCATTTTGGTGTTGTGATAAGAAAGCTTTGCGATTTGTTAAAGGGCTGAATGAACCCATTCATCGGTTAGCCATGTCCCATATTCCAATGGGAGCAACTTTTGAAAGGCTTGTTGATATGGCCTTGATGCATGAGGAAGCCAAAGGCGACAAGAAGGAAGTTAAGGTTGAGGAAACACAAAGCAAGAAAGTTTGGCCCAATTACAGACCGCAACAACAGCAACAGAAGAAGGGCGGAAAGAATGACAAGGCTAAGGATAAGAGGAAGTGCCACAATTGTGGGGTGAGAGGATCATTTGATCAAGGATTGCAAAAGAAGGAAGAGTTATTGCTTCAATTGTGGAGAGGCCGAACACTTTGCTAAGGAATGCTCGAAGAAACAGGGACAAGGTCAAAGGGCAGAAGCTTCTTGAGGGCAGATGCATGCTCTTGTGACCAATGCTCTAGAAGAGGTAGGAAAGTTTCTGTGGAAGGTTTGATTTCTCCTTCCAATCATCCTATTAGAACTCTTTTTGATTCTGGCGCTTCACATTCATTTATATCTAATTCTGTGGTTGAGTCTCTACACCTAAATACTAGTATGATAGTGGATTCCATTGCTGTCTCAAACCCCATTAGTGGTTTGGCTCATTTGTCCATGATTTGTCGGGGTTTGAGAATATCTGTGTTAGGCATCGAATTTGAGTGCGACGCATATGTGTTCGGTTTTATGGGCTATGGTTTGATTCTAGGGATGGATTGGCTGACCATGTATGGTGTCATTCTGGATTATGAGAAGAGGGTCGTTAGACTTTTGACTTTCCATGAAAGGACCCTCGAGGTTTTTGTGATCCGAAGGGGACTATTGTGCTTAGTTTCCTAAAGTCTCTTGATGCATCTATCGATGATCTGTGATCTGTTCCAGTAGTCCGTGAGTATCCTAATGTTTCTGATGAGGTATGAGGCTTACCTTTGAGGCGCAAGATCGATTTTCGTATATACTTGGTGGACAATGCAAAGATAGTTGCATTGCTTGTGTGCCATATGGCTCCAAGAGAAAGAAAGGAGCTCAGTAAGCAAGTAGGGGAGCTACTTGAGAAAGGGTTTATTAGGCGAAGCATATCCGAATGGGGTGCTCCAGTGGTATTAGCAACTAAGGTGGATGGTATGCTTCGCTTATGTGTGGACTATAGAGAGTTGAACAAACTCACTAAAAAGAACAGGCACCCACTCCCAAGGATAGATGATTTGTTTGACCAGCTTGTTGGTGCATCAGTATTTTCTCGGTTAGACTTGGCCATGGGGTTTCATCAGTTGAAGGTGGCCAAGGACAATATAGATAAGACCGCTTTTAGTACTCCAGATGGTTTCTTTGAATGGCTAGTTATGCCTTTTGGATTGACAAATGCACCCGCCTATTTTGTTGTTCTGATGAGTAGGGTGTTTCGGGAGTTTCTAAATAAATTTGTCGTGGTCTTTGTTGATGATATCTCGGTCTTCTCAAAGAGCAAGGAAGAGCATGCCTAACATTTGAGAGAAGTTTTGAAAACTTTGCTTGCGCATCAGCTTAAGGCAAAGTTCTCCAAATGCTATTTTTGGAGAAAAGAGGTGAGATTTCTAGGGCATGTGGTTTCCAAATATGGTATAGCAGTAGATCCCGCAAAGGTGCAGTTCAAGATTGGCAAATTATGAAAAATGAAACAGAGGTGAGAAGCTTTCTTGGATTGACAGGTTATTACAGGAAGTTCGTTAAGGACTTTGCAAAGATATCATCCCCACTCACCAGGCCGACGAAGAAGAATTTGGCGTTTTCATGGGATATAGATTATGATGTTGCTTTCCAATGATTGAAAAGGGCTCTGACAACAGCCCCAATCTTGACCTTTCCTGATGGGAATAAAGTGTTTACAGTATACACTGATGCATGTGGTACAGGGCTTTGTGTGGTTCCGAGCAAGAGGGAAATGTAGTTTGTTATGGGGGTAGACATCTAAGGATTCATGAGAAGAACTGCACCACCCATGATTTAGAGCTAGCTGCCATAGTATTCGCACTTAAGATGTGGCGTCATTATTTGCTTGGAGAGAAGTTCGAGTTATACACTGATCATAAATCTCTCAAGTACTTGTTCTCGCAGAAGGATCTTAATTTAAGGCAACAAAGGTGGATGGAGTTCCTAGCTTCTTATGATTTCAAGATTGCTTATACCCCTGGAAAGGGTAATGTGGTGGTGGACGCACTGAGTAGGCAGAGGATGGCCTTAAGTCCTCTATTTGTGGAAAGGAAAAGCTTGGAGTTCATATCAACTTTTGACTTAAGACCCTCCACCGAGTTTTTGCCTGGTTTGTTTGCATCGCTAGAGATACGACCTACTCTTATGAATCAGATAGGATATTCGCAGCGAGATGATCCACAGATTTCAGACATCTTCGATAGGCTTAGTAAAGGGGAGACTTCTAGTCACATCAATACATATTCCATAGACAATAAAGGGTGGTTCCGACGAGATGTAAGGCTTTGTGTTCCCCAAACTGGGAGTTTGTTAAAGACAGTCCTAGAAGAAGCTCATCATTCTAAGATGACTATTCATCCATGCGGTGATAAGATGTATAGAGACATGAAGAGGGCTTTCTTTTGGGCTGGGATGAAGAAATATGTGATAGAGTTTTTTCTCAATGTTTGGTTTGTCATCAAGTCAAAGCTGAACAAAAGATGCCCGGTGGTTTACTTCATCCTTTGGACGTTCCACAGTGGAAGTGGGAGAGCGTCTCTATGGATTTCATAGATGGTTTGCCTAGATCAAAGAAAGGCAATACCAGTATTTGGGTTGTAGTAGACAGACTCACTAAGAGCGCTCATTTCATTCTGGTTAAATGCAAGAGAACGACAGCTTGGTTGGCGACACTTTGCGTTCTAATATCGTAAGTGATCGTGGCACCATTTTCACTAGTGAATTTGGGAGGAGCTTGCATGAAGCATTAGGTACATAGTTGTGTTTGAGCACCGCTTATCCCCCACAGGTTGATGGACAGATAGAAAGGGTGAACAGAGTTCTTGGGGATCTTTTAAGGCTGTGCATCCTAGATTTTGGAGGGATTTGGAAAGAGCATCTTCCTTTAGTAGAATTCGCCTACAACAACAGTTATCAAGCTAGCATTGGCATAGCACCCTTCGAAGCATTATACGGACAACCCTGTAGATCACCAACGTGTTGGTGGGAGTCTACAGAAAGACTATTACTTGGACCAGATATGGTTAGAGAAACATCCGAGAAGATTGACCTTATTAGACGACGAATGAAGACCGCTCAAGATAGGTAGAAATCCTACGCAAACAAGAGAAGGACTGACATTGAATTTGAAGTAGGAGATATGGTTTTATTAAGGTGTCACCTTTGAGGAATGTAGTTCGCTTTGGATATGTAGGGAAATTGGCACCAAGATTTGTAGGGTCATTTCCCATGACAGAAAGAATTGGCCAAATGGCCTATAGAGTAAAGCTACCAAAAAGATTATCCGGCGTTCACGATGTTTTCCACGTTTCTCATTTGCGGAAGTGCTTACAGGATACCGCAGAAGTAGTTGAGCCGAGTATATTGGAGGAAGTAGAGGTGGAACAGGAGGCGACAGTCAGATGAGTTCCTACCCGTATTCTTGGATCAGAAGTTAAGAAGCTACGCAATAGAGAGGCCAAGTTGATGAAAGTTCAGTGGGGAGATAACCCAGAGGATGCAACTTGGGAAACTGAA
This sequence comes from Allium sativum, assembly GCA_030737875.1. Taxonomy (NCBI): domain Eukaryota; kingdom Viridiplantae; phylum Streptophyta; class Magnoliopsida; order Asparagales; family Amaryllidaceae; genus Allium; species Allium sativum. The sequence continues at coordinate 823,670,522 of CM060916.1, forward strand.
GACAAGATTCGTGTTTCGTACCCTTTTCTTTTCGAGGGTATGTTCTTAACTTCCTTTCCAAAGATTTTATTTATGCTTGTTTCTATCATTTGAGTATGTCCAACCGATTGAATCTTCGACCTTTAGGTAGGAATCCCATGGATGTAAACATGTGTTTGAGACATGTTATGTTTGATGGATGCAAGTGAATGCAAGTGTTTCCTAGTGGTTGCTCGTGGATGCATATACACACATTAAGCACTAGATCGGCTCAATCACTCTCATACTGCATATGGATGTGTGCGCATTTTTTCTTTTTAATGGATGAAAATGGATGTATCATCATATGGATGTTGCATTTGGACGTATGATTGTGCACCTATATAGAACTTACACGACTGAATCAGTAGACTGCTTGATCTTCACATTAGTATTGGGTGTTGGATCTAGATTAACCCGAGAGGGGGGTGAATAGGGTTTATTGCAAATTATTACTGAGTTTAAAAATTATGGGATATTAAGATATATTCACAGATCATATAATATAGCAGAAATAGAAATGCAGAAAGGAAATAACACACACAGAGATACCCAGCTTCGGCAAAACCCTGCCTAATGCTGCATTCCTAAGGTTTCTACTAGGTGATAGAACAGATCCCGCTTACAAGACCATGTAGACTCGTAATCCCTGCTCATATTCTAACCCTACGCTCAAAACCCTAGACTGATCTAATCCCGTAGATCAGATTTCCCCTGATTACAGCCCTGTAACCAGTAACCTAGATTTTACAGACTCTAGCAACTGTCAGTCAACACCCTGACTGGATCCCTAGATTTTACAGACCTAGAAACTGTTTGTTTGTTTACAAAGAAGACAAAATTAAAAAAAAACAATACAAAATAAAACAACACAAGCTAAAAACCCTAGGAATTAAAATAGAAGGGTCATCCCTTTCACATTTCAAAAATAGGCCGACCACTTTTCATTTGAGTTCACCCGATCCCTCTTTGCTCTGTGAAAATAAAATGGCGGCCTCAGATTGGAAAACTAGGGTTTTCCCTTTCTCTTCCAAATCACTACTATGATTGATGATGCAGATTTGTTCTCTATTGCTCAAGTATACAGCGAATCCTTGCGTTCAATAATTTGACGATTGTTCGACTGAATTCTTGAAAATCATGAGTGTCTCTGATTTTATTTTATGCTTGAATTTGTTATTGTGGATTCGATTTCAATCGCTAAGCCTGTGATGATGTGGTTGTGTATGTATAGGGTCTTGAAACCTTAAATCAAAACTCCGATTTCTATATTTGACTTCTTCTGATTGCGTTTTTCCTCTTTTGAATTGTCCTCGATTGAAATTGAGATTTGTTACCTTGTTTTCATTGCATTGATTCTGGAAATTCGTACTTGATAAAACTGGAAAACAATAAACCTTTTCCCTTTAGCCCTTGCGTGTGATTCCTTGCCAAAAATGAATTGTTGGATGAAAACATGTATTTGTTTGCTGATTTGCTTGTGTGATAAATACATTCCTGTGAATCATTTCTGAAAACAAATAAAATTCTTGCCAATTACATTTTGTCCCAAATTAAAAGTGATTTCTTGAAAATATCATTTCTGGAAACAATATAAAAATCTTGTCGTAAAGAATGTTGTCCAATAATGCTGTAATTTTTCGATTTATGGAAAACATTGATACTAGCCGATTTAAAACAATATTGTGGTTTCTGAAAAGAACTGCCCTTGTGAAGGTGATCTAGCCAAAAACATGCTTATATGCTTGTGCACTTTTACTCTGTTGTGAACCATTGCTTCAATGCTCCACTTTGTTACTCACGGTCTTGTGCATGCTTGAACATGTGGTTCTGCTCCATGTTGATTGCTGTGTGTCCACTTGCCACATCGATCATTGCCAAAAAAATAGAATTGCCAAAGTTTCCTGTCTAAAGCATTTCTGAAGTCGAAACTGAAATATATATGAAGATCTCCTTGTATGTTGATTCGTGCACTCATATACTTCTTAGATACCATGACCCATTTTTCGCTTGTCTTCTATGTTTGTCGAGTTTCTATTTGCACTTGCTTTGTATATCATTACACTTCTTCTTGGCTTTATTGCTTGCACATATACAAGTATCAGTTTCATTTATTCTTGCCATCACCATGCTGTCTTGACATGCTTATGTCACCACTTGATCATGCAGATGCTGCATTGAACATGAGCTTGCGATAGACCTTATGCACATTGTATTTGAACATGTTGAGCCATGATAAAACATGCATCATTTGTTTCACTTGTTTCGTTGCTGTTATGACCATTCATGCACCAACTTGCTATGATGTTGCTCCACCATATGCTTGCCATGTTCAACCTGTGCATGCTATTTTGTTCTTGTGCAATATGTGCTGTGTATATATGAACATGTGCACACCATTTACTTGTCACTTGTATTCAACCTTGGTGCAACTTACTTGAGCTTGCACCATACATTCACCCCAGTTTTGCTTCACTGCCATGTTGTTTCTTGTAGTTGAGCTGATACCATACTTGCCAAAAGAAATTCCCAATCTTTGTTGTGTGTGTACTTGAAAATTTGAACACTTGCTTGACCTTGCCACGATTACATTGTTTTTCCATGTATGCATTTCATGTTGGCTGCTAGTTCCATAAACCATCTATATGTTGCTTTGTTCATCTTCCTTGTACATGCATGTTGTCATTTGGAAAATGTTCACCATTGTGCTCGACCATGATCGTAACTTGTCTTCACCATGTTCACCTGTACATATGTGTATATATACACAACAATGTATATATATATATAAATCGTGCACATGTAATTTATATTATATATATCAGCAGACTAGTGCACTGTGTTGTGGCTGTTAAGAATCAACTGGTTCTGATCTCAGCAAACCAGTGTAGTATGTTGAGGCTGATCAGTGCGTATATACATATCAGATCAAGTCATGAAAAATGATGAGAAACACACCGAAATTCTAAAGCAAATAAATTTAAAAATAAAATTTATATTTGCATGTATTCTATTTCATTTCTATTGAAATGTACTCTGTGTGTGTTTCATGTGACAGCTAAGCAGATGATGACTGGACTGACTAAAGGCTATGAAGTCAGAAGACAGAAGATTGAAGACAGTGATGAGTCAGCGTGTCAGTGTCAATTAAAGCGTTTGTACATTGAAATGTAAACTGAGTGAGTGATTGTATAAACGAGTGTCTGTAGTGAAGAGCTTTGTATGAATGTGAATATGAAAAGAAATGTATTTCAGTGAATTATAGTGTGTCGTACAGATAATGGAGCTGTAAATCTGTACTATTTTAAATATTGAAATAAAATATTCTATTTAAATAAAATACTGTTGAATATTTGAATTTATGTATAGTCATATTCTATTTAAACAGAAATATTATATTCCGGTCTGTGATGTGATATAACAGTACAGTAACAAACACATTTAAAATATAATATACTTGTTTGTTATCATCAAACAAAAATCATATAATTGTGTATACAACTACGTTATATACAACAATCTCCCCTTTTTGATGATGACAGACAAATAAAAGATTTTGAATATGTTTAACGTGTTTGACAATGAATTGTGGAACTCCCCCAATTTGAATAATCCCCCTAGAACAAAAACTCCCCCTACAACTATGCATGAGTGAAAAGAATGAAAAATGAATGAATTTTCAAAATTAAAATATTTATAAAATATTCACCCATAAATCAAAATCTCAATCCATTCTCCCCCTTTTGTTATCATCAAAAGGATTTAGAATTTAAAATATAGATGAAGAGTGACTAATAAGTATAATATCAGCTTAAGAAGAAGAATGGTCATTATAAATCTCAATCAGTCAAACAAAAATCATAATAAACTGAGAATTAGTGGCATATTTCACATTGTATAGAATGACGAATGTACGATGAAATTTTTAAAAATGGAGAGAGTTCAAAAATGAATTCCAACTATTTTTCAAAATGATTTTATAAAATTGAAGCACAAAAACAATGATGGATTTGGACTATAATTATAATTCAATTTAAGTGACGCAATCATATAATCTCAAATACCAATAGCTATCAATCAACTAATCAAAATACTTCATAAGATTTTAACACATTTCACAGATTAGAAAGATGGATTGATAGGCTGGTTTTTATACACCAAGGAGAATTTCAGATCAATTTTAATTTGTAGCACAATATTTCCTTTTTCTTTTTATTTTATTTAAGGGCACGCTGACCACACATAACAAGAGCATGGATTTTTAAATGAGGTCAGTCGCAGCTTAAATTATAAGTTGCCTCATAACCATGCATGACCAGAGCTTGGATTTTTAAATGAGGTTAGAGACACACTTATGTATTAATTATTTATTTATCGTTTTCAGCTTCAAAAGAAAAAAAACTCCTCGGTATATAAAACCAATATGAGTGATAGAAATGGGGTAGGTACATAAATGGACTTGTGAAATAAATTTCTAAGTTAATTATATTATGAAATATGCTTGACTGTACCGGGATCATTGAAAATTTTCAATTATCACTAATTCTGAATAATAACATAGTCCAATTTCTATCACATAAATTTCCACTGTTTATTCAAGAAGATTTTAAAAAAAACATTAAACTCTTCACATTAATATAAAAAACATGATGGATGACAGAAAAATGGTAGATAAAGAAGATGGTCGTGAAATAATAGCCAATTCAAAGATATTATAATAATTATTCAACCATCATGAAAATATAAATAAAAACTCCCCTTGTTGTGAGATATATTGTATTTATAACCCATTATAATCTCAAAATCTGATAATTATTTTGATGAATTATAAATAAGTTCAATTTGGATATAGATTTCAATTTCTGAATGAATAATCAATAAATAATTTTAAAATTGAAAATCAATTACAAGAGGGATATGGAGATCTATACAAAACAAGAGGAAAAAATTTGTACAAGGCAAAAAGAGTTTGTGGATCTATACAAGGTGAAGATTAGAATCTAAGTACAGATGGGTGAGACAAATATAAGGCACTTCTGATACCACTAGGTGTCCCTATTAATGAGGATATCACAGACAAACAGAAATTCAATCGTAAGGTCCAAGCAGACAAGACAAGAAAATTAATTTCAGCAGCCGTCAATTTTAATCAAAACAAGTAGTTATCTAAGATCATTTTCAAAAGCATTATCAGAGCAGCACAGAAACCAATAGCACAACAGACTTGTCAGAAAATGTTACTGATGGTCACAAAATATATTCCATAATCCAAGGTTATAAAATTTAGTTTATTTTAAATCATTTGAGGAAAATTGAAAAATCAGGATTCAATGAATCAATCACACCAGATTATAAATTTCAGATCCAAGATATGTGTGTGATGCAATAAATCAATAATTTCAAATGATTTTAAAAATCATGAAATAATAGTGAGTTTCTAGATCGGTTTTCAAAGAATTTTTCTCAAGTATTTCTGACAAGTACACGAGAAATTTCAGATCATTTACATCAAGTTTGAGAAGTATTCATGATCCAAAAAATTAAAAATAATTTGTTTGAAATCACTTGAATCAATGTCAAGTTTGAGATATAGTGAATTATTCACACAAGATTGATAATTTCAAATTTAAGTGGTGTGTGATATTCAAAATATCAAGAATTTCAGATGATTTCAAACAAAACTAATTTAAACCATAATAATCATGAATAAAGATGAATTTCAAGATGTATCACTGATTCAAGACATTCAAAATTTCCAAGCCAATCTGAAAAATAATGAAATTATCACCACAGAAACATATTGGTGTGCTGTAATGAGTATATTATTTCAAGCTTTTCTAAAAAGAATTAGTGAAAACTCAAAACAGCAGATATATGTGAAATTTCATTAAATATTCAAATCTTCAAAAATTTAGAATTTAAACTAACAGTGTTCAAGATATGATATGAATGCTTCAGCACTGTTAGAAATTCAGAAATCAGAAAATATTAGTTGTAATAACCCGGAAATTCGAGCCAATTTAAAATTTTATTTTGGCAATTTTAGCGAATTTTGATTATTTAAAATGAATTATTTTAAATAAAACCGACGGTAAATTTATTTGGAATAGAATTCGAACTTATATATTATATAGATCGTCGTTAGAATATAAATATTTATTTATATATATAAAAGGAATTGAAAACGGCGCGGTAGTTCGATAATTCGATTTCAAACTTAAAATGGATGTACAGGATTCAAAATAAACCGGATTTTAGTGAAACCAAAAATATTTGAATCTAATTGAGAATATCTTTCCGACGAATCCGAAAAATCGAAATTTCATAGCGGGGATAAAAAGATAGGTCCAGTTGAAATTTCAGATTAGTCGCTATGGAATTTCGGCCCTTGAAAATAGCCATTTTGCAAACGACCTCGGATTTCAACGAAACCACTTTTGTTGGATCCGCGATGTCATATTATTGCTAGATTCTAAATTTCATAATTTTTCGAATTAATATGTGAGCGTGGCAAAGGAAAATGCGTTTGACCAGTTTCAGTTGAATTAAATCGACTGGAAAATGACCATTTTTCCAACGGTCTCAGAATTTGATGAAATTAGTTTTGTTAGGACCGTATCATCAATACGAAGCTAGAAAATATTTTTCGGGAATTTTTAGGGTTAGTATGTGACCCCAGTAAATTGAAATGTGCGTTCAAATTGAATATATAAAGATTTACATTTTAAATTCAACGAAAACTGATCGTAACGATCGAATTGGCCTACGATACATATTCCATTGTGTTCGAAATGGGGGTAATTAGCTAGAGGCGACAGTCATTGGGTCTCGTTTCGAGGTCAAACAAAAAGTCAACCTTTTGGATAATTTAAATAATTAAATAATATAACCTCCCTCTCTCCTATACCTTGGTCAACCCCCCTTTCCCCTTTATTTCTCTCCCCGTCAGTCCTTTATAAAATAAAATAAAAAATCGAAAACCCAAAACCCGACGCGCCTCCCTCCGCCGCACGAGACGCCGCGCCACCACCCATCTCCGTCCCTCTTCCTCGATCTCGCGGAGCCCTCCCCCCCTCGACCTCCTACCTCGCGAAGCCCACACCCCCCCAATCCAAACACGATCGCTCCAGCCCCTTCTCGATTTCACCGTGCGCTAACCCCCTTGCCGACGACGTGAGCATCCACCCTCCACCGGTCAGACGCAGCGCAACAGGCCTCCTCGGCCTCCACTCCACGCCGGCGCCAAATCCCCTCCTCCCTTTTCATTAGACCATGGTGAGCGTTTTATTTAGTTTTAACTTCAGTTTGTCTTAATTTAAAACGCAAATAAAATCTGATTTCCGTGCATGGAGTTATGGTTTTTAAAGATCAGATTTTTATTAACCTAAAGGCTGGATTTTTATTTGTTTAAAAATGAGGCTTTTGTATATATGGTTTAAGATCAAAGAAGTGATTTTTGGTGATGAAAAGCTTTGATTTTTTTTTTTAAATATATGAAAGGTAGGATTTTTAAACTATACAGCGTAGGATTTTTAAACTATACAGGTAGGATTTTTAAAAGAATAACAAGAAAATATATATGATTTTTATATATTGAATAGCAAAGTAAAAATTCGATTTTTATCTATTGAATAGCAAAGTAAAAATTGGATTTTTATATATTGAATAGCAAAGTAAAAATTCAATTTTTATATATTGAATAACAAAGTAAAAATTCGATTTTTTATATATTGAATAGCAAAGTAAAAATTCGATTTTTATATATTGAATAGCGAAGTAAAAATGTGATTTTTACATATGTAGAGAATACGGGTAAAGAAAGTGACAAGAGGCGAGAACGACGAAGATTTCTACAAAGAAGAGTCGAGGCGTTTGATTTAGCTAGCCGGTGAGAACTTCTCACTTTGAATTTTATTTTCTAGTTGAAATATATACTAGGATGCAGACGGTGTTTAGTAGCACCCGACACCCGTCGTCCACAGACCATAGACGGCTTGTATGCTTGTTTGTTTGATTTTGCTGTGTAGTTGATTGTGTGATGTGATGTGAAATGAAAATAAAATATTTATATAGTTGAAAATATTTTATAGTTAAGAATAGAATTTTTTTAACGTGTATGTAAAATGAAATAAAATAAACAGATCAGACGATTTGTTTATATACACACATTTGACTGATATTGATTGGGACGATAAATTTTACACATCGCCCAATTGCACAAATAAAATCTGGGTTTGATTGTTTGAAAACCCCACATGGGTATTGGGGTGATATATGACATACACTAATCCCAATAGTTAGTTGTATGTCGATCGATTGATTGACAGACTGTTATAAGCGTTAAATATTTATATTCGATGCTTATACAGGGTAGAATGCACTTTGGATGATGGTTGATTATTCATCGTTGTTATTGTAGACATGTGTTGTAGAAAATCCATATAATTAACATTATATGGTAATTGATTGGGCCTCATTCCAGTTTTGAAAAAAAGAAAGTTTTGAAATAGAAATATTTGAAAAAGAAATATTTGAAATAGAAATATTTGAAATAGAATATTTGAAAATAGAAATATATGAAGCCGTGTTGATTAGATTTACGCCATTTTTACGTGAACGATATTTATATCGATTTTATTCATTTTATAATGAATATCAAAAGTGATTTCAAAATCTGATATTTTGAAAAGAATTGAAATTCGAATTAAATTAAATAGAAATGAAATTCGAATTAAATTGAATAGAAATGAATTCGAATTAAATTGAATAGAAATGAAATTCGAATTAAATTAAATAGAAATGAAATTCGAATTAAATTGAATATAAATGAAATTCGAATTAAATTGAATAGAAATGAAATTCGAATTAAATTGAATAGAAATGAAATTCGAATTAAATTGAATAGAAATGAATTCGAATTAAATTGAATAGAAATGAATTCGAATTAAATTGAATAGAAATGAATTCGAATTAAATTGAATAGAAATGAATTCGAATTGAAATTGAATAGAAATGAATTCGAATTGAAATTGAATATAAATGAATTCGAATTGAAATTGAATAGAAATGAATTCGAATTGAAATTGAATAGAAATGAATTCGAATTGAATAGAAAACGAACTAAAATTGAATTCAAAATCGATTTGAATTGAAATCAATTTGAAATGAATTTAAAACAAATTTGTAAGGGAAAATTCAATTTTGATTTGAATTTGAAAAAGAAGTTGAAATCGTTTTGAAAACGAATTTAAAAACGATTTATAAAATACGTTTTAAAAGGAAATCGACGAAATATATATTATATATATAATATAATGTCCTGAATAGAACGCGCCGCACCGCGGCAGTTCGCGAATTTCGACCATTGACTTCGAACGGATATTACGGGAGATCCGACTGTCGGATTCTCCTAAAACCGGAACTGTTGGGTTCGTATCAAAAAGAGCTTTCTAACGAATATTAGAAATTTGAAATCTAACGGTTGGATTTGGAATTATGTCCAAATCAAATTTGGAAAAGGTCGTTGTAAGTGCAGTTCGATGGCCGTTGATGGAAATCGACTGTGCGGGCCTTGATAAAATTATTAAAAATAGTAATAATTTGTGTAAAATCATAAGAAATGATTTGTGAAGATTTGGGTTGAAAAACTCCATATTTGAAAAGATAAAAATAGATTTTTATCGAAATGAACTAGTTTTGAACTAGAATTATAATTCTATTTATTTTTAAATAAATAAATTGAATTTGAAAAAGGGTTTTAAAAGTAACCAGAATTTCCAATAATTGAATTGGAATGGATTTGAGTCGAAATTGTCTTCGGATTATTTCGATGTTGGATTTCGTGATTATACAGATATTGTTATGGAAATTTGAAAGATATTTATATCGTTATTTCCAATACGATATTTGTTAGTCGTAGAGTTTGATATTGAATATGAGCCGATATAATTTCTATTCAGAGCCTTGTATTTAATATCAAATGTGATTTGGGTTTGTCGTGAATGGTGTCTTCATTAACCCTGTTCTTGAACCCAGTTGAGAAAAAGATTAAATCTTTTATTTAGATTTAATGAAGTTTACCAATTAAATAATATTTAATTGGAATTGAATTCGAATTGATTCTTGGGTTTATCGTGAATGGTGTTTTAAATAACACTCGTTCTTTAACCCGATAATTAATAGAATGTGATTTTGGGTTGTCGTGAACGGTATCTTCAATAATACTGTTCTTAGACCCAAAGGAGTTAAGAAAATCAGAAACTAACTGGAAATTAGTTAAGTTGAATAGTTTCTGAGGTATTGATCTGAAGTTGGTTTCGGCCTTCACGGTTAATACTTAGGGAATGGCTCACTTGCTAATTTATGGTTAGGGTCTGATTGAAATGAAATGTGATTTTGGGTTTATCGTGAACCGTGTTTTTAAATGACACTGATTCTTTAACCCAGTTAAAGATTAAAACTAAGTGGAGTTTTAATGAATCTTTAATTAGATTGAAAAGATCGAGAATGGAGTATCACCAGTTTTGCTCCAGGCGATAGTTAAATCTTTAATTAGATTTGAACGTGAAATGGTAATTGAATTTACCGATAACACCGTGGTGTTAGATATGAAGTATTACCAGTCTTACTTCATGGGATGAATAGGTTGGGATTGGGAAATTAAAACAAATGATTACTTCGGTAAGGTTCGTTAATCCTGACTAGTTGAATCGAAATTCAAAAGAAGATTAAATAATAAATTCAAGGAATTTATCTTTGATAAAATTAATGGGAACCTTTCCCTATGAATGTGAAATTTAGAAACTAACTGTCGGTTAGCTAAGCAGAATGGTTTCCTGGATATTGATCTGATGTTGGTTTCGGCCTTCGGGGTTAATGTTTGGGGAATTATTCTCTTGTTAATTTACGGTTAGTGACTGATGAATTGGAATGAGGCGTATGTTGTGTTTGTGTAACACTTGTTTATTATATACGCGAGTTGATCAGAAAGACCGGGTTTATCCCATTCTGAATAACTGAATCGACGATAAGAAATCGAAGATGAAGACGGTGGTCGAAGACCGGAGATCTTCACCTCGTTTGGATGGTAACCGAGGTCCTGATTGGGAGGCATCCCGAAATATGGATGATGAGTGGTGATTGTCCAGACGTACGTGGTGATCGATGGGTTTGCGAGGTATATAGTGCCTCCGGTTTCGTTCAGACCCATAACGGACTTGCAAATTGACAGTGTGTCTGACATTGGAATTTATTCTGTGTGATTGATAGCTATCAGTTGCACAGTGTGAATTTCCTGTGTGGCATGCTAAGATGCAGTGATCAGGGCTTCTGTTGAAAAGCAAAGTCTTGTGGTGATGATCAAAGCCCCGCCTGTGTGGCGTAGCTTTGTGTATAACGTGAAATCGCGAGCCTCACACCCCGGTATGAACCAGGAACGAGAGAAAGGACCTCAGGGAGGGCCTGCGTTTCCTCTTAGCTAGAAGTGGCGTCAGTGGTTTTACACGCCCTGACGAGTTTGACTTATGTGGTTGTTGCTGTAGCGAGGCGCCTCAGTTAGATCGGACGATCCGGGTCCGATGGAGTCATTCGTTGGCTCGCTTATGCCCCAAAGGGCGGGGAAACGTAGTGTTCAGGCATTTTAATCCACTCCGGGTGGACCGGCCCTGACGATCCAAGGGTCGATGCGTTCTGATCCTGAGACTCGGGCTAGGCAGTCTCGAATTCGGTAAGGACTATCTTTTGCCTTGGTTCATGACGGAAATCCAACTTCCAATACGTGACGGTTCGATTTTAGTTGTAATCCTATATATGGCGACATAGTGGGATGGGGCGCTTATGCCGTCTATGATTGATACTTATGATTTGAAGTTGTTTGATACACTATGCACTTATAATAGTATCAAATGATTTGTTTTAAACGTACTAAGCATGTTTGGCTATTATAAGGGAAAACCCTATCCCCCGGCTTGCGTTACATTGTGTGATAGGACCTGGGTCTTGTAATAGCTTCATTTTTCCAAAAAGCATTGCGTTGTGTTGTTATATGCACTGGTATTCTTGGGAGGAAACCCGTTCCGTGTTATACGGCGTGGTCCCTTGATATATCTGATTTAAAGTAAAGTTTTAAATAACTGTTTTAGTTCTCACACCAGTCCTATGACTGACCTGGAGTTTATTGTTTTAACCTAAACTCTGGGTGCCCTTATTTTGACACGGGCAGCTAGTAGTTTTGGTTTTGCATATTTATATTCACAGGATCCTGGTTTACAGCTGGAACGATATCCGGAAAGCTTTGTATCCGTATATCTCTTTCAGTTGTGTATTGTATTATTTTCCGCTGCTATGTAATGTATTGTAATCTCTGATATTTATCAAATGTATATTATTTGTTTATACTCTGTTTATTCTTGTATTCTGATGAATTGTTGTAATATACAATGAAATGTTCTTCCGTCTGCGTTCTATTTTGTCGTGTTCTCAAAACAATCAGGCGTTTCGAACGGTCTAGATCGGTTTATCGACTGATTCGGATCGAGCGAAATTCCTTTTCGTTACAGTTGGTATCAGAGCTTTGGTTTACAAAGCTCAGAGAACAAGACACATTAGAACCATACGAAAGAATTCATCAGATATTGGATTAGTAATATCCGATGGGAATGACTCGTTAGAGATGGGATCAGTAGTATCCTAGAACGAGTGTGAAGAGTATATTTTTAAAATGAAAACAAGTTTTGTTTTGAAAATTTAAATCAATTATTCATATTTGATTATTTATTTTATATTGAATGTGGACAATCCAATATATAAAGATTTTGCATATATGTCTTGCAAACGTGTATTCGAAGTTTTAATGTATTGGGTAGTTATAGAATCACACTCTAGTGCCCGGGGATAATTCTGGTGACGGGGCACCATCGCCAGTATTTATTTTCGAGTTTCGAAAGTGAGATTTCTATATATTTCCAATTGACTGGTGTGAGAACCGAAACTACATAGGGCTTATTGTTGTGATTTGAGATCAAAAATCTGATTTTTTGACTATATATCAAAGTTATGAGTTTGAAAAGCTAATCAACTAATTGATTGATGATTGAATTGTTTGATTAATTAAAATGTTGAACCTTTAGCCAAATGGTATCAAAAAGTGAATTGTATTGAAATTTAGTCACATTTGCTTGCATATACATGTACTTACATTGAACAGGTCATAGCAAAGAGGCTAGAGCAGAAGAATAAAATTGTTTGCCCGACAAATAGGTACATGTTTACCATAATTTACTGTTTTGTTTGGGTGATGATGATTTTATGAGCCGATTGGCTTTTTCTTTTTCTTTTTGAGATCAGAAGGCCTGTATGGCAATTTCGGGATTTTCCCGTGCTCCCGGTACAGGGGAGGTTATGGCGAAATTTTTCGAAATTTTAGGGTGTTAGCCAAATTTTTGAGAAATTTGAAAAGTTCTTAGAAACTGAAAAGTTGAAGAACTTAAGCCGTAGTCAAAATAACGAAAGTTGAGTTGATTTGTTAAACAACTTTCGGCTTCGTTCCTTTTCGGGGACGAAAAGTTTTAAGTGGGGGAGATTGTAATAACCCGGAAATCCGAGCCAATTTAAAAATTTTATTTTGGCAATTTTAGCGAATTTTGATTATTTAAAATGAATTATTTTAAATAAAACCGACGGGAAATTTATTTGGAATAGAATTCGAACGTGTATATTATATAGATCGTCGTTAGAATATAAATATTTATTTATATATATATAAGGAATTGAAAACGGCGCGGTAGTTCGATAATTCGATTTCAAACTTCAAATGGATGTACAGGATTCAAAATAAACCGGATTTTAGTGAAACCAAAAATATTTGAATCTAATTGAGAATATCTTTCCAACGAATCCGAAAAATCGAAATTTCATAGCGGGGATAAAAAGATAGGTCCAGTTGAAATTTCAGATTAGTCGCTATGGAATTTCGGCCCTTGAAAATAGCCATTTTGCAAACGACCTCGGATTTCGACGAAACCTCTTTTGTTGGATCCGCGATGTCATATTATTTCTAGATTCCAAATTTCATAATTTTTCGAATTAATATGTGAGCGTGGTAAAGAAAAACGCGTTTGACCAGTTTTAGTTGAATTAAATCGATTGGAAAATGGCCATTTTTCCAACGGTCTCAGAATTTGACGAAATTAGTTTTGTTAGGACCATATCGTCTATACGAAGCTAGAAAATATTTTTCGGGAATTTTTAGGGTTAGTATGTGACCCCAGTAAATTGAAATGTGCGTTCAAATTGAATATATAAAGATTTACATTTTAAATTCAACGAAAACTGATCGTAACGATCGAATTGGCCTACGATACATATCCCATTGTGTTCGAAATGGGGGTAATTAGCTAGAGGCGACAGTCGTTGGGTCTTGTTTCGAGGTCAAACAAAAAGTCAACCTTTTGGATAATTTAAATAATTAAATAATATAACCTCCCTCTCTCCTATACCTTGGTCAAACCCCCCTTTCCCCTTTATTTCTCTCCCCGTCGGTCCTTTATAAAATAAAAAAAAATCGAAAACCCAAATCCCGACGCGCCTCCCTCCGCCGCACGAGACGCCACGCCACCACCCATCCCCGTCCCTCTTCCTCGATCTCGCGGAGCCCCCCCTCGACCTCCTACCTCGCGAAGCCCACCCCCCCAATCCAAACACGATCGCTCCAGCCCCTTCTCGATTTCACCGTGCCCTAACCCCCTTGCCGACGACCTGAGCATCCCCCATCCACCGGTCAGACGCAGCGCAACAGGCCTCCTCGGCCTCGGCCTCCACCCCGGCGCCAAATCCCCTCCTCCCTTTTCATTAGACCATGGTGAGCGTTTTATTTAGTTTTAACTTCAGTTTGTCTTAATTTAAAACGCAAATAAAATTTGTTTTCCGCGCATGGAGTTATGGTTTTTAAAGATCAGATTTTTATTAACCTAAAGGTTGGATTTTTATTTGTTTAAAAATGAGGCTTTTGTATATATGGTTTAAGATCAAACAAGTGATTTTTGGTGATGAAAAGCTTTGAATTTTTTTTTTAAATATATGAAAGGTAGGATTTTTAAACTATACAGGGTAGGATTTATAAACTATACAGGTAGGATTTTTAAAAGAATAACAAGAAAAAATATATAATTTTTATATATTGAATAGCAAAGTAAAATTTCGATTTTTATATATTGAATAGCAAAGTAAAAATTCGATTTTTATATATTGAATAGCAAAGTAAAAATTCGATTTTTTATATATTGAATAGCAAAGTAAAAATTCGATTTTTATATATTGAATAGCGAAGTAAAAATGTGATTTTTACATATGTAGAGAATACGGGCAAAGAAAGTGACAAGAGGCGAGAACGGCGAAGATTTCTATAAAGAAGAGTCGAGGCGTTTGATTTAGCTAGCCGGTGAGAACTTCTCACTTTGAATTTTATTTTCTAGTTGAAATATATACTAGGATGCAGACGGTGTTTAGTAGCACCCGACACCCGTCGTCCACAGACCATGGACGGCTTGTATGCTTGTTTGTTTGATTTTGCTGTGTTGTTGATTGTGTGATGTGATGTGAAATGAAAATAAAATATTTATATAGTTGAAAAGAATAGATTTTTTTAATGTGTATGTAAAATGAAATAAAATAAACAGATCGGACGATTTGTTTATATACACACATTTGACTGATATTGATTGGGATGATAAATCTTACACATCGCCCAACTGCACAAATAAAATCTTTGTTTGATTGTTTGAAAACCCCACACGGGTATTGGGGGTGATATATGACATACACTAATCCCAATAGTTAGTTGTATGTCGATCGATTGATTGACAGACTGTTATAAGCGTTAAATATTTATATTCAATGCTTATACAGGGTAGAATGCACTTTGGATGATGGTTGATTATTCATCGTTGTTATTGTAGACATATGTTGTAGAAAATCCATATAATTAACATTATATGGTAATTGATTGGGCCTCATTCCAGTTTTGAAAAAAAGAAAGTTTTGAAATAGAAATATATGAAGCCGTGTTGATTAGATTTACGCCATTTTGACGTGAACGATATTTATATCGATTTTATTCATTTTATAATGAATATCGAAAGCGATTTCAAAATCTGATATTTTGAAAAGAATTGAAATTCGAATTAAATTAAATAGAAATGAAATTCGAATTAAATTGAATAGAAATGAATTTGAATTAAATTGAATAGAAATGAAATTCGAATTAAATTGAATAGAAATGAAATTCGAATTAAATTGAATAGAAATGAAATTCGAATTAAATTGAATACAAAAGAAATTCGAATTAAATTGAATAGAAATGAAATTCGAATTAAATTGAATAGAAATGAAATTCGAATTAAATTGAATAGAAATGAATTCGAATTGAAATTGAATAGAAATGAATTCGAATTGAAATTGAATATAAATGAATTCGAATTGAAATTGAATAGAAATGAATTCGAATTGAAATTGAATAGAAATGAATTCGAATTGAAATTGAATTGAATTGAAAACGAACTGAAATTGAATTCAAAATCGATTTGAATTGAAATCAATTTGAAATGAATTTAAAACAAATTTGTAAGGGAAAATCAATTTTGATTTGAATTTGAAAAAGAAGTTGAAATCGTTTTAAAACGAATTTAAAAACGATTTATAAAATACGTTTTAAACGGAAATCGACGAAATTTATATTATATATATTATATAATGGCCTGAATAGAACGCGCCGCACCGCGGCAGTTCGCGAATTTCGACCATTGACTTCGAACGGATATTACGGGAGATCCGACCGTCGGATTCTCCTAAAACCGGAACCGTTGGGTTCGTATCGAAAAGAGTTTTCTAACAAATATTAGAAATTTGCAATCTAATGGTTGGATTTGGAATTATGTCCAAATCAAATTTGGAAAAGGTCGTTGTAAGTGCAGTTCGATGGCCGTTGATGGAAATCGACTGTGCGGGCCTTGATAAAATTATTAAAAATAGTAATAATTTGTGTAAAATCATAAGAAATGATTTGTGAAGATTTGGGATGAAAAACTCCATATTTGAAAAGATAAAAATAGATTTTTATCGAAATGAACTAGTTTTGAACTGGAATTATAATTCTATTTATTTTTAAATAAATAAATTGAATTTGAAAAAGGGTTTTAAAGGTAACCAGAATTTCCAATAATTGAATTGGAATGGATTTGAATCGAAATTGTCTTCGGATTATTTCGATGTTGGATTTCGTGATTATACAGATATTGTTATGGAAATTTGAAAGATATTTATGTCGTTATTTCCAATACGATATTTGTTAGTCGTAGAGTTTGATATTGAATATGAGCCGGTATAATTTCTATTCAGAGCCTTGTATTTAATATCAAATGTGATTTGGGTTTGTCGTGAATGGTGTCTTCATTAACCCTGTTCTTGAACCCAGTTGAGAAAAAGATTAAATCTTTTATTTAGATTTAATGAAGTTTACCAATTAAATAATATTTAATTGGAATTGAATTCGAATATATTCTTGAGTTTATCGTGAATGGTGTTTTAAATAACACTCGTTCTTTAACCCGATAATTAATAGAATGTGATTTTGGGTTGTCGTGAACGGTATCTTCAATAATACTGTTCTTAGACCCAAAGGAGTTAAGAAAATCAGAAACTAACTGGAAATTAGTTAAGTTGAATAGTTTCTGAGGTATTGATCTGATGTTGGTTTCGGCCTTCAGGGTTAATACTTAGGGAATGGCTCACTTGCTAATTTATGGTTAGGGTCTGATTGAAATGGAATGTGATTTTGGGTTTATCGTGAACCGTGTTTTTAAATGACACCGATTCTTTAACCCAGTTAAAGATTAAAACTAAGTGGAGTTTTAATGAATCTTTAATTAGATTGAAAATGGAGTATCACCAGTTTTGCTCCAGGCGATAGTTAAATCTTTAATTAGATTTGAACGTGAAATGGTAATTGAATTTACCGATAACACCGTGGTGTTAGATATGAAGTATTACCAGTCTTACTTCATGGGATGAATAGGTTGGGATTGGGAAATTAAAACAAATGATTACTTCGGTAAGGTTCGTTAATCCCGACTAGTTGAATTGAAATTCAAAAGAAGATTAAAGAATAAATTCAAGGAATTTATCTTTGATAAAATTAATGGGAACCTTTCCCTATGAATGTGAAATTTAGAAACTAACTGTCGGTTAGCTAAGCAGAATGGTTTTCTGGATATTGATCTGATGTTGGTTTTGGCCTTCGGGGTTAATGTTTGGGGAATTATTCTCTTGTTAATTTACGGTTAGTGACTGATGAATTGGAATGAGGCGTATGTTGTGTTTGTGTAACACTTGTTTATTATATACGCGAGTTGCTCAGAAAGACCGGGTTTATCCCATTCTGAATAACTGAATCGACGATAAGAAATCGAAGATGAAGACGGTGGTCGAAGACCGGAGATCTTCACCTCGTTTGGATGGTAACCGAGGTCCTGATTGGGAGGCATCCCGAAATATGGATGATGAGTGGTGATCGTCCAGACGTACGTGGTGATCGATGGGTTTGCGAGGTATATAGTGCCTCCGGTTTCGTTCAGACCCAGAACGGACTTGCAAATTGACAGTGTGTCTGACATTGGAATTTATTCTGTGTGATTGATAGCTATTAGTTGCACGGTGTGAATTGCCTGTGTGGCATGCTAAGATGCAGTGATCAGGGCTTCTGTTGAAAAGCAAAGTCTTGTGGTGATGATCAAAGCCCCGCCTGTGTGGCGTAGCTTTGTGTATAACGTGAAATCGCGAGCCTCACACCCCGGTATGAACCAGAAACGGGAGAAAGGACCTCAGGGAGGGCCTGCGTTTCCTCCAAGCTAGAAGTGGCGTCAGTGGTTTTACACGCCCAGACGAGTTTGACTTATGTGGTTGTTGCTGTTGCGAGGCGCCTCGGTTAGATCGGACGATCCGGGTCCGATGGATTCATTCGTTGGCTCGCTTACGCCCCAAAGGGCGGGGAAACGTAGTGTTCAGGCATTTTAATCCACTCCGTGTGTACCGGCCCTGACGATCCAAGGGTCGATGCGTTCTGATCCTGAGACTCGGGCTAGGAAGTCTCGAATTCGGTAAGGACTATCTTTTGCCTTGGTTCATGACGGAAATCCAACTTCCAATACGTGACGGTTCGATTTTAGTTGTAATCCTATATATGGCGACATAGTGGGATGGGGCGCTTATGCCGTCTATGATTGATACTTATAATTTGAAGTTGTTTGATACACTATGCACTTATAATAGTATCAAATGATTTGTTTTAAACGTACTAAGCATGTTTGGCTATTATAAGGGAAAACCCTATCCCCAGGCTTGCGTTGCATTGTGTGATAGGACCTGGGTCTTATAATAGCTTCATTTTTCCAAAAAGCATTGCGCTGTGTTGTTATATGTACTGGTATTCTTGGGAGGAAACCCGTTCCGTGTTATACGGCGTGGTCCCTTGATATATCTGATTTAAAGCAAAGTTTTAAATAACTGTTTTAGTTCTCACACCAGTCCCATGACTGACCTAGAGTTTATTGTTTTAACCTAAACTCTGGGTGCCCTTATTTTGACACGGGCAGCTAGTAGTTTTGGTTTTGCAGATTTATATTCACAGGATCCTGGTTTACAGCTGGAACGATATCCGGAAAGCTTTGTATCCGTATATCTCTTTCAGTTGTGTATTGTATTATTTTCCGCTGCTATGTAATGTATTGTAATCTCTGATATTTATCGAATGTATATTATTTGTTTATACTCTGTATATTCTTATATTCTGATGAATTGTTGTAATATACAATGAAATGTTCTTCCGTCTGCGTTCTATTTTGTCGTGTTCTCAAAACAATCAGGCGTTTCGAACGGTCTAGATCGGTTTAGCGACTGATTCGGATCGAGCGAAATTCCTTTTCGTTACATTAGTAAGCTTCAAACAATTGCAGAAGTATTTACAAATCTGAATTCAAGATCTGGAAATCATTAAACATTAGAGTTTTATTCAAGAGAAGCAAATTTCCAGAAAAACATGACTTCTGCTATTGGAAGTTAATGAAGCCCAAAATGAATATGGCATTGTAAAATCAAACGAAGAAAATAAACAGAAGAGATAGAAGGAGGGAAAAACGTAAAAAAATATTTGCAAAGATGAGTTTAGAGGTTATACCTGAAATTGATGTGAGTAAATAAATCTCTGACTCAATCCATCTTGGCTAAGGAACTTTGAATGATACAGAAAAATGGAATGGCTTAAATTCAATTTCCTTTTAGCAACGCAGTTCCTCAACCTCCTCTGGTACATAACAATTTATAGGATCAAGTGGTCTAACAAAATTTGTAAAACCACTCACATTTATTTTTACATGTTTTGGTACCCAGACCTGTTTATATAACAAACCGTTCGAATCTATCTTTGTGTCTTTAGGAACCCAGATCTGTTTGAATTTAACTCAATTCATTTCATTTCTTTTGGGATCGAAAAATGTTTAGATGGTTTATTATAAAACAAGTTTTCATTTTGATTTTGTTTCAAAAATCCTATGGAATTTTTAGAGTTTAAATTTTCTAAATGATCTTTTCTAAAACAATTTGAGGGATTTTTAAAACCATTTAATTTTTGCTTTTGAGTAAATTTATCAAGTTTTCCAAAGCCAAGGCCACTTTTATTTTCAACAAAAAATTGGTTTTGCAACAAAATGTTTAACGACTTCTCCCCATTATAAAATTTATCCAAAGTTAATTTAAGTCGTTGAATTTGGGATTCAAGATCACTATTTTCTTTTATTAAATTTGAACAACGATTTATAGCAATCTTACTCTTTTCAACATCATTTTGTTTCAAAACCAAGAGTTCGTTTTCAAGCTTTTCAATTTTGGCCTTGGACTCAGAAATCTCATTTTCAAAACGTTTTTGTTTCTCAACAATTTCACATTTGAAATTTTTTGAAATCTTAAAAGTTTCCAATTCTTTTTGCAAGGAAAGCTCACCTTCCTTTTCGTTTGATCTCATAATTTGTTTTTCAAGCTTTTGGATATTTTCATTGAGATGAGCTAAGTTGTTTTTGGAGTTGAAACAATCCCTGCAATCAGAGTTTGAAACTTTCATGATATTTTCAAGTTTTAATTCCAAAATATCATTTTTAGTGATCAACTCAAGTTTTTCAATTTTCAAAGTTTTATTTTCCAATTTGAGACTATCAACAACATTTGTTAATTTAGTATAAAAATAAACCAAATCTTCATATGAAAGATCTTTAGTTTCACATCTGTTGAGCCTCCATCGACATATCCATCCGGATTATCATTTGTAAAACCTGTTAAGCATAGATCTAAACTTGAGTTGACATTCCGTGGTTTTAAGCAGTTGTTGTCAATTTGTCCATACTTCATATTGAGAGTTTTCTAAATTTCCTACGCAGTCAAACAATGGGAGATATGATCAAGTTGGTTATTACTAAGATGAGAATAAAGAATATGCATAGCACGAGCATTAATATTCCTATCTATTATATCACCTCCACTGTTAACAATATCCCAATATTTAACATATTTCAAATAGGATTTCATTTCTGATTTCCAATTCAAAAAATTTGTACCATCAAAAATGTTTGGAATGTGACTGGACTGACTCTCAATGTACTGATAAATAGCAAACATGATTCTAGGGTTAATGAAATAACCTGCTCTGATACCACTAGTTGGATCTAGATTAACCCTAGAGGGAGGTGAATAGGGTTTATTGCAATTTATTACTGAGTTTAAAAATTACGGGATATTAAGATATATTTACAGATCACAGAATATAGCAGAAATAGAAATGCAGAGAGGAAATAACACACAGAGATACCCAGCTTCGGCAAAACCCTGTCAACTGCTGCATTCCTAAGGTTTCTACTAAGTGATAGAACAGATCCCGCTTACAAGACCATGTAGACTCGCAATCCCTGCTTCTATTCAAACCCTACGCTCAAAACCCTAGGCAGATTAGTCCCATAGATCATATTTCCCCTGATTACAGCCCTGTAACCAGTAACCTAGATTTTACAAACTCTAGCAACTGTCAGTCAACACCCTGACTGGATCCCTAAATTTTACAGACCTAGAAACTGTTTGTTCGTTTACAAAGAAGGCAGAATTAAAAAAAAAACAATACAAAATAAAACAACACAAGCTAAAAACCCTAGGAATTAAAATAGAAGGGTCATCCCCTTCACATTTCAAAAATAGGCCGGCCACTTTTCATTTGAGTTCACCCGATCCCTCTTTGCTCTGTGAAAATAAAATGGCGGCCTTAGATTGGAAAACTAGGGTTTTCCCTTTCTCTTCCAAATCGCTGCTATGATTGATGATGCAGATTTGTTCTCTGTTGCTCAAGAACACAACTGCTCCTTGCGTTCAATGATTTGACGACTGTTCGATCGAATTCCTGAAAATCATGAGTTTCTCTGATTTTATTTTATGCTTGAATTTGTTTTTGTGGATTCCATTTCGATCGCTAAGCCTGTGATGATGGGGTTGTGTATGTATAGGGTCTTGAAACCCTAAATCAAAACTCTGATTTCTGTATTTGACTTGCTCTGATTGTGTGTTTCCTCTTTTGAATTGCCCTCGATTGAAATTGAGATTTGTTGCCTTGTTTTCATTGTGTTGATTCTGGAAATCCTTACTTGATAAAACTGAAAAACAATAAACCTTTTCCCTTTAGCACTTGCGTGTGATTCCTTGCCAAAAATGAATGTTGGATGAAAACATGTATTTGTTTGCTGATTTTCTTGCGTGATAAATACATTCCTGTGAATCATTTCTGGAAACAAATAAAATTCTTGCCAAATACATTTTGTCCTAAATTAAAAGTGATTTCCTGAAAATATCATTTCTGGAACCAATACAAAAATCTTGCCATAAAGAATGTTGTCCAATAATGCTGTAATTTTCTGATTTCTGGAAAACATTGATACTTGCCGATTTAAAACAATATTGTGGTTTCTGTAAAGGACTGCCCATGTGAAAGTGATCAAGCCAAAAACATGCTTATATGCTTATGCAATTTTACTCTGTTGTGAACCATTGCTTCAATGCTCCACTTTGTTACTCACAGTCTTGTGCATGCTTGATTGTTGTGTGTCTACTTGCCACATTGACCATTGATAAAAAAATAGAATTGCCAAAGTTTCCTATCTAAAGCATTCCTGAAGTCGAAACTGAAAAATATATATGAAGATCTCCTTGTATTTTGATCTATGCACTCATATACTTCTTAGATACCATGACCTTTTTTTGCTTGTCTACTATGTTTGTCGAGTTTCTATCTGCACTTGCTTTGTATATCATTACACTTCTGCTTGGCTTGATTGCTTGCACATATACAAGTTTCAGTTTCATTTATTCTTGCCATCACCATGTTGTTTTGACATGCTTATGTCACCACTTGATCATGAAGATGCTGCATTGAACATGAGCTTGCGACAGACCTTATGCACCTTGTATTTGAACATGTTGAACCATTCTAAAACATGCATCATTTGTTTACTTGTATCCTTGCTGTTATGACCATTCATGCACCAACTTGCTATGATGTTGCTCCACCATATGCTTGTCATGTTCAACCTGTGCATGCTATTTTGTGCTTGTGCAATATGTGCTATGTATATATGAACATGTGCACACCATTTACTTGTCACTTGTATTCAACCTTGCTGAAACTTACTTGAGCTTGCACCATACATTCACCCCAGTTTTGCTTCACTGCCATGTTGTTTATTGTAGTTGAGCGGATACCATACTTGCCAAAAGAAATTCTCAATCTTTGTTGTGTGTGTACTTGAACATTTGAACACTTGCTTGACCTTGCCATGATTACAATATTTTGCCATGTATGCATTTCATGTTGGCTGCTAGTTCCATGAACCATCTATATGTTGCTTTGTTCATCTTGCTTGTACATGCATGTTGTCATTTGGAAAATGTTCACCATTGTGCTCGACCATGATCGTAACTTGTCTTCACCATGTTCACTTGTACATATGTGTATATAAACACAACAATGCATATATATATCGTGCATATGTAATTTATATTATATATATCAGAAGACTGCTGCACTGTGCTGTGGCTATTCAGAATCAACTGCTTCTGATCTCAGCTAACCAATGTAGTATGTTGAGGCTGTGTAACACCCCGAATTTTCTGTTAACTGTAAATTAACAAATTAAAGTATAATCAATTCTAAATGATGGAATTAAGGGAAATGGGTTACGTCATTGCGTTCGTCTCGAAATTCTGCTTGAGATAGAGTCCAAGTTTGCGTAAAACGGATACAGTATGAAGAAGATATGGACGAACGAATTTGGACAGAAAAACCAGAAACGGGTCAGAATGCACTAGCGCACTTGGGAAGTGCGCCAGAACAAAATTGCACTGGCGCACTTGGGATGTGCGGCAATACAATTTTAGCACTGGCGCACCTGCCAAGTGCGCCCAGGCCTGAAACCCTGCTTGGTCAGACCCTGGCTGGCCTGGTCAGGTTTTGGTCGATTTCTGAGGCTTGGCTGAGTCACTAGGGCTTACATGTCACTTTCTGATTGGCTTCTCTTTAGATGGATGGTCTGGATTCACTCTAGCTTCATCGACGGCTCTAATCAGATTAAAATTCTATAAATACAACTCAAGTCTAACCCTAAACACACACAAATAATATAATACTAAAGTCGTCATGCTGCTGAAAAGAAACTAGGAGTGGCCGTCAGTTAGAAAGCTTAGAGACAAGCCAATACTAAGGTAAAACACGAATCAAAACAACGTTAGTCGACCTAAAGGAAAGCGTATCAAATTCATAATTCAGAATCCAGAATTCAAGTTCGTCGTTCGTTGTAAGTAAAGTGATTTTTCCGATGAGAATAAAACTAAGATTTGATTCGATGTAAATTGGAAGTGGAATTGTGCTATTATGTAACGACGATGTTAATCCATATCTATGTATTGAAATGATTGTGTTGCGAATGAAATTGGGATGTTTGTGGTATAATTTAGATTGATGTTGATCCTATTTTACTTTTAGAATGACAACAACATCACAAGCAAGTTGTACAGTTCTTGTTTATGTGATTATATAGGTCATTTGTGATTAAAACCTCATGTATATACTTTATGCTAGAAATCTTTATGCCTAAATGGTTATGTTCATATACATGCCCCTATGTTTATACAAAAGTTGCAAGTTCCTAATTGGATCCATGTCAAGATTCACTTTAGTACATGTTTAATGTTGTAATTAGATATGCGATTGGATCTAGTTCACACCCTTGTCATAAAGTTATACATATTTATGAAAATATCATATTCTTGTCATGTGCTAGTGATGTTCGATGTTATTCCTAGATCCAAAAACAAGTTTAGACTTATGTTGTCTAAATCATATGCTAATTCATGTGACACCTATTTGGTTAGACCCTTATTTCAATGCAAATTCACATATATGTAAATTGATTTAGGCTATGTTGCAAATTTCACATATATGTATGTTGACTATTTTGCAAGTTCACATCTATGACATTCATTTTGGCTATTTTGCAAGTTCACACCTATGATGTTCATATTGACTATGCCAAAAATGCCAAGTTTACACCTATGTCATGTTTATGTTTATGAATTCCCTTATGCCTATTTGTGTGCGCTAAATTAGGCTAAGTTTTTAGCCTAATATTATATGTTAAAAACTATGCGAACGAAAATTAGGCTAAGATTGTTAGCCTAATGTTTAAACGGGGTAATGTTGGGAATATTAGTAAAACTTGACATAAAAATATATGAAATTGGCATGTTTGTCACATGCCAAAATTGGTGGCATTTAAACGGTATAAATTCTTATACCAAAAATGTTAAACTTGGAATGTGGGCCATAACATTTAATTGTTGACAAATTTACATATATTCAGTAATAAAGACAAATATGTAAATTAGAAAATACGAATATGCTTAACACGAGGTTGGATTGAGTTGTGATGTAAATTTGCCCGGACCCGCCCGACTGTCCAGTAGTCACAACAATACCTATCCAATGTGGGTGGTTAAGCATTGAGCCCAATAAGGACCCGAGGTTAGACTGAGTTACGGTGTAAATCTGCCCGGAACCGACCGGCACATCCAGTAACCGTAACAATATATGTCTATTGTGAGTGGTCGGTGCTTTAAAAGGCTAAGGACAGACAAGTCAGGATGGTAGGGTTAAGTTAACTAAAACACGTAACCAATTCAACATGTTAATGAAATTGATGGGTGGGGTTAGGTAAATACAGACACTTAACTACTTAACATGTTTGACTAGAAAACCCTAGTAACGGGGACCCATTTCAGCAGTAACCCAATTAGGTATCATGGTACCCTGAAACTAGGCATGGTGGGGCACGATTACTGGGCTGATATTAAGCGGTCAAAAGCGACGGCGGTGGGTGCAACAGTGTGGGTTCTAACGGAGTGCGGGCATGCACACACTTTAGTGCAGACAAACAGGGCACTGGGGGCACCAGTAGTATAACCTATGCATTCTAAGGATTGTGTCGGGTCGCTACCATGGGACTTTATACACCCCATGGTGGGGCCAGCATAGGTATCTACAATATTTGGGGGCCGTAAGACACATGTAATTATGCGAGTAGGAGCCGATCTTTAAAATAAGGGGATCACTTCACCCTCAGCATGGGGTGCAAGTTTAGAACTAATGCAGGTTGGTGCAGAGATATAGTGTGGGGTGCGATAGTATCTTCGTTTCAAAACTACTTTATCTTAGTTTATGATACTTTCCTGTTTCCAGTTTATACCTATCATGCCCTTATTCTTATTCTCATATTGAAGAGTCACTAGACTTACCAGGCTTTATGTCTGACCCTATTTTCCTTCGTCTTCTTTTCTTCCGTTCTCCCCCAGGTCCACAGGGAGGAAATAACCGAGCTTAGTCAGATTCTTTAAAAGCTTCAAGATAGTTGATGTACGGTTTGGAGTCTCTTTCCTTGGCTATGGCTGTTGGACCCACTCTATGGGGATTTATGCAGTTTTAATCATGTTTTATGCTTCTTTATTTAAAAACCAAGACAGAAATGATGTTGTAATGTTTTGGAAGTTGTTATGAGACAATTATGGAAATGTGTTGTATGAACAAGTATTTTATGAAATAAAAGTCTGATGTTTTCCGCTGCTTGTATATATATATATATATGTTTATATCTGTCTTGTGTTTTATCTGTGACTTTTACTTACAAACCTCCACCAAAGTTAAGGCAGTCCCTTGTGAGTGACCTTATTGGAGGGTGGGGTGTTTCACTTGGTATCGGAGCATAGATTTACCAGAGTAGATAAAAAAATTTGAAACTATTTTCAAAAAGAAGTTTAAAGAAGCATCTTTTTTCAAGAAAAAGTGTTGTTTTTAAAAGGCATAATTCCCCAGAGCCATATGCACTATCCCTCTATCCCTTTATCTTGAAATCTTTCCGTTTCGTTTAAGCATGTCTGGGGACCTTACTCCCCAGCTACAGACGCTTTTACTCCTCCTCCTCCACTACGTGAAACAACAAGTGGAAGAATCGCAGAACGAGAAGACGGATAATAGTCAAGGAGGAAAGGGCCACAACAATAATAACAAGACACGTGAGAAAAGGAAATGTTATTTTTGTTGCATTGTTGGGCATATAGTCCAGGATTGTAGAAAGAAGAAGATGAAGATGGGGGCATGCTTTCAGTGTGGTGATATTGGACATATCAGCAAGAACTGCCATAAGAAGCAAGGGCAAGGCCCGCAAGCAGGACCTTTTGGGGGTACCTCTTTAACTTTTTCTCCTATATGCTTTATTTTATCTTGCTTATCTTCTCAATCCTATCTTTAGAACCTTAGGTAGAAATATTTCTGTAGAAAGCTTAGTTTATCTCTATGATCATCCAGTTCGCATTCTCTTTGAGTCAGGTGCATCACACTCCTTTATTTCATCTGCTTTAGTAGAATCTCTGCACCTAGATACTAGTATGGTAGAAGATCCCTTGGTTTTTTAAAATCCAATTGGGGGCTCGGCTTATTTGTCGATGGTTTGCTTGGATTTGAAAATCTCTATTCTAAGTGTTGAATTTAGATGTAGTGCCTTTGTTTTGGGCTTCTCAGGATATGGACCGATCTTAGGCATGGACTGGTTATCCAGTAATGGTGCCATTCTTGATTGTGAGAAAAGAGTGGTTAGGCTCTTGACTCGGCTCGGCAACACTCTAGAAATTTCTTGTAATCCCTTGAATGCTGTTATGCTTAGTTATCTAGAGTCGCTTGACGCTTCTGTTGAGAATTTGCAGTCGGTTAGGGTAGTCCGGGAATATCCGGATGTCTTTGAAGAGGTGAAAGGCTTACCTCCAAAGCGGGAAATAGACTTACTAAAAGCAGGAAATAGGCCTTAATGGAAGTGGGATAGCGTTTCAATGGACTTCATTGACGGGTTGCCTAGGTCAAGAATAGGCAATACTAGCATTTGGGTGATAGTGGATAGGCTTACTAAAAGCGCCCACTTTATACCTATCAAGAGTAGAAGGACTGCTTCGTCTCTAGCTTCTCTTTATCTCAAGGAAATAGTTCGACTCCATGGAGTACCCTCCAGCATAGTGAGTGACAAATACCCCATCTTCACGAGCGAATTTTGGCGGAGTCTACAAGAAGCTGTCGGCACACAGTTATGCTTGAGCACGGCCTATCACCCCCAAACTGATGGTCAGACAGAAAGGGTGAATAGAGTACTAGAAGATCTTCTAAGACTGTGCGTTCTTAACTTCGGAGGGACTTGGGAGGATCACCTTCCTTTAGTGGAATTCGCCTACAACAACAGTTACCAAGCCACCATCGGTATGGCGCCCTTCGAAGCTTTGTATGGAAGACCTTGCTGATCACCAACTTGTTGGTGGGAGTCTACTGACAAGATTATACTTGGGCCAGAAATGATTAGAGAGACTTCAGAAAAAGTGGACTTGATACGAAGGAGAATGAAGACTGCCCAAGACAGACAGAAATCCTACGCCAACAAAAGAAGGACCAACCATGAGTTTGAGGTTGGGGACAGGGTTTTCCCTAAGGTATCCCCTTTAAGGAACGACGTTCGCTTTGGATCCGCAGGAAAGCTAGCACCAATATTTGTAGGACCATTACCTATCATCGAGAAGATTGGGAAAATGGCTTATAGAGTAGAGCTGCCTGAAAGATTGGCTGGAATTGACAACGTCTTTCATGTTTCTCATCTCCGGAAATGTCTACATGAATCAGCGGAAGTGGTGGACCCAAGCATTCTAGAAGAAGCCGAAGTGGAACGCGAAGCAACCATGAGGAGAGTTCCAACTCGAATCGTAGGAACTGAAATCAAGAAGCTATGCAACCACGAAGTGAAGCTCGTTAAGGTTCAGTGGAGCGACACCGAGGAAGACGCAACTTGGGAAACTGAGGATAGAATACGCGCGGCCTACCCTTTTCTTTTTTAGGGTACATCTTTGACCTCTCTTTTTCCTTAAGTTGTGCTTGTATCTATCTTTTTAGGTATATCTCCTTGATATGATCCTTTATCCTTAGGTAGAAACCCCTTTGGATGTAAACATGTATTTGAAACATGTTATGGTTGATGGCTGCAAGTGGTTGCTAGTGGTTGCTCGTGGATGCATATACACACACAACCAAGGTTTTAGATCGGCTCGGTCACATCATACCTGCATAGGCATATATGTATTCATATTTGTATGTGGTTGAAACTTGATATTTTGTCATGTGGATGTCGCATTTGTATTGATGGTTGCGCACTCATATAGAATTATGAGTAAGGACAAATTTGCATACATAAAGGACTTATGACACTTACATGATTTGCATTAAGGAGGTCAACTGGATCAGTAGACCGCCTGATTTTGCATTAGTTAAGGACATATACACACATTGTGCATATAATCATAAAGCATTAGAAGTCTTTTAAGGACAATGGACGCCTGTGTTTGTCGATTGAGTAGATGGACGATTGGATGTTAAGACTTACGTTCTCCTAGACTCGAAGATTTCGGGGACGAAATCCTTTAAGGAGGGGAGAATGTAACACCTCGAATTTTTTGTTAACTGTAACTTAACAAATTAAAGTATAATCAATTCTAAATGATGGAATTAAGGTAAATGGGTTACGCCATTGCGTTCGTCTCAAAATTCTACTTGAGATAGAGTCCAAGTTTGCGTAAAACGAATACAGTATGAAGAAGATATGGACGAACGAAGTTGGGCAGAAAAACCAAAAATGGGTCAGAATGCACTGGCGGACTTGGGAAGTGCGCTAGAACAAAATTGCACTGGCGCACTTGGGAAGTACGCCAGTACAATTTTAGCACCGGCGCACCTGCCAAGTGCGCCCAGGCCTGAAACCTTGCTTGGTCAGGCCCTGGCTGGCCTGGTCAGGTTCTGGTCGATTTCTTAGGCTTGGCTGAGTCACTAGGGCTTACATGTCACTTTCTGATTGGCTTCTCTTGAGATGGATGATCCGGATTCACTCTAGCTTCATCGACGGCTTTAATCAGATTAAAATTCTATAAATACAACTCAAGTCTAACCCTAAACACACACAAATAATATAATACTAAAGCCGTCATGCTGCTGAAAAGAAACTAGGAGTGGCCGTCAGTTAGAAAGCTTAGAGACAAGCCAATACTAAAGTAAAACACGAATCAAAACAACGTTAGTCTACCCAAAGGAAAGCATATCAAATTCATAATTCAGAATCCAGAATTCAAGTTCGTCGTTTGTTGTAAGTATAGTGATTTTTCCGATGAGAATAAAACTAAGATTTGATTCAATGTAAATTGGAAGTGGAATTGTGCTATTATGTAACGACGATGTTAATCCATATCTATGTATTGAAATGATTGTGTTGCGAATGAAATTGGGATGTTTGTGGCATAATTAAGATTGATGTTGATCCTATTGTACTTTTAGAATGACAACAACATCACAAGCAAGTTGTATAGTTCATGTTTATGTGATTATATAGGTCATTTGTGATTAAAACCTCATGTATATACTTTATGCTAGAAATCTTTATGCCTAAATGGTTATGTTCATATACATGACCCTATGTTTATACAAAAGTTGCAAGTTCCTAATTGGATCCATGTCAAGATCCATTTTAGTACATGTTTCATGTTGTAATTAGATATGCGATTGGATCTAGTTCAAACCCTTGTCATAAAGTTATACATATTTATGAAAATGTCATATTCTTGTCATGTGCTAGTGATGTTCGATGTTATGCCTAGATCCAAAAACAAGTTTAGACTTATATTGTCTAAATCATATGCTAATTCATGTGACACCTATTTGGTTAGACCCTTATTTCAATGCAAATTCACATATATGTAAATTGATTTAGGCTATGATGCAAATTTCACATATATGTATGTTGACTATTTTGCAAGTTCACATCTATGACATTCATGTTGGCTATTTTGCAGGTTCACACCTATGATGTTCATATTGACTATGCCAAAAATGCCAAGTTTACACCTATGTCATGTTTATGTTTATGAATTCCCTTATGCCTATTTGTGTGTACTAAATTAGGCTAAGTTTTTAGCCTAATATTATATGTTAAAAACTATACGAACAAAAATTAGGCTAAGATTGTTAGCCTAATGTTTAAACGGGGTAACGTTGGGAATATTAGTAAAACTTGACATAAAAATATATGAAATTGGCATGTTTGTCACATGCCAAAATTGGTGGCATTTAAACGGTATAAATTCTTATACCAAAAATGTTAAACTTGGAATGTGGGCCGTAACATTTAATTGTTGACAAATTTACATATATTCAGTAATAAAGACAAATATGTAAATTAGAAAATACGAATATGCTTAACACGAGGTTGGATTGAGTTGTGATGTAAATCTGCCCAGACCCACCCGGCTGTCCAGTAGTCACAACAATACATATCCAATGTGGGTGGTTAAGCATTGAGCCCAATAAGGACCCGAGGTTAGACTGAGTTACGGTGTAAATCTACCCGGAACCGACCGACACATCCAGTAACCGTAAAAATATTTGTCTAATGTGAGTGGTCGGTGCTTTAAAAGGCTAAGGACAGACAAGTCAGGATGGTAGGGTTAAGTTAACTAAAACACTTAACCAATTCAACATGTTAATGAAATTGATGGGTGGGGTTAGGTAAATACAGACACTTAACCACTTAACATGTTTGACTAGAAAACCCTAGTAACGGGGACCCATTTCAGCAGTAACCCAATTAGGTATCATGGTACCCTGAAACTAGGCATGGTGGGGCACGATTACTGGGCTGATTGTAAGCGGTCAAAAGCGACGACGGTGGGTTCAACAGTGGGTTCTAACGGAGTGCGGGCATGCACACACTTTGGAGCAGACAAACAAGGCACTGGGGGCACCAGTAGTATAACCTACACATTATAAGGATTGTGTCGGGTCGCTACCACGGGACTTGATTTACCCTATGGTGGGGCCACCATAGGTATCTACAATATTTGGGGGCCGTAAGACACATGTAATTATGCGAGTAGGAGCCGATCTTTAAAATAAGGGGATCACTTCACCCTCAGCATGGGGTGCCAGTTTAGAACTAATGCAGGTTGGTGCAGAGATATAGTGTGGGGTGCGATAGTATCTTCGTTTCAAAACTACTTTATCTTAGTTTATGATACTTTCCTATTTCCAGTTTATACCTATCATGCCCTTATTCTTATTCTCATATTGAAGAGTCACTAGACTTACCAGGCTTTATGTCTGACCCTATTTTCCTTCGTCTTCTTTTCTTCCGTCCCCCCCCCCCCCCCCAGGTCCACAGGGAGGAAATAACCCAGCTTAGTCAGATTCTTTAAAAGCTTCAAGATAGTTGATGTACGGTTTGGAGTCTCTTTCCTTGGCTATGGCTGTTGGACTCACTCTATGGGGATTTATGCAGTTTTAATCACGTTTTATGCTTCTTTATTTAAAAACCAAGACAGAAATGATGTTGTAATGTTTTGGAAGTTGTTATGAGACAATTATGGAAATGTGTTGTACGAACAAGTATTTATGAAATAAAAGTCTAATGTTTTCCGCTGCTTATATATATATGTTTATATCTGTCTTGTGTTTTATCTGTGACTTTTACTTACAAACCTCCACCAAAGTTAAGGCAGTCCCTTGTGAGTGACCTTAATGGAGGGTGGGGTGTTTCACTTGGTATCGAAGCATAGATTTACCAGACTAGATAAAAAAATTGAAACTATTTTCAAAAAGAAGTTTAAAGAAGCATCTTTTTTCAAGAAAAAGTGTTGTTTTTAAAAGGCATAATTTCCCAGAGCCATATGCACTATCCCTTTATCTTGAAATCTTTCCTTTTCATTTCAGCATGTCTGGGGACCTTACTCCCCAGCTACAGAGGCTTTTACTCCTCCTCCTCCTCTACGTGAAACAGCAAGCGGAAGAATCGCAGAACGAGAAGACGGATAATAGTCAAGGACGAAAGGGCCACAACAAT
Source organism: Allium sativum (assembly GCA_030737875.1). Taxonomy (NCBI): domain Eukaryota; kingdom Viridiplantae; phylum Streptophyta; class Magnoliopsida; order Asparagales; family Amaryllidaceae; genus Allium; species Allium sativum. The sequence continues at coordinate 823,704,130 of CM060916.1, forward strand.
AATAACAAGACACGTGAGGAAAGGAAATGTTATTTCTGTTGCATTGTTGGGCATATAGTCCAGGATTGTAGAAAGAAGAAGATGGGGGCATGCTTTCAGTGTGGTGATATTGGACATATCAGCAAGAACTGCCATAAGAAGCAAGGGCAAGGCCTGCAAGCAGGACCATCTGGGGGTAACTCTTTAACTTTTTCTCCTAGATGCTTTATTTTATCTTGCTTATCTTCTCAATCCTATCTTGAGAACCTTAGGTAGAAATATTTCTGTAGAAAGCTTAGTTTATCTCTATGATCGTCCAGTTCGCATTCTCTTTGCGTCAGGTGCATCACACTCCTTTATTTCATCTGCTTTAGTAGAATCTCTGCACCTAGATACTAGTATGGTAGAAGATCCCTTGGTTGTTTCAAATCCAATTGGGGGCTCAGCTTATTTGTCGATGGTTTTCTTGGATTTGAAAATCTCTATTCTAAGTGTTGAATTTAGATGTAGTGCCTTTGTTTTGGGCTTCTCAGGATATGGACCGATCTTAGGCATGGACTGGTTATCCAGTAATGGTGCCATTCTTGATTGTGATAAAAGAGTGGTTAGGCTCTTGACTCGGCTCGGTAACACTCTAGAAATTTCTTGGAATCCCCTGAATGCTGTTATGCTTAGTTATCTAGAGTCGCTTGACGCTTCTGTTGAGAATTTGCAGTCGGTTAGGGTAGTCCGAGAATATCCGGATGTCTTTGAAGAGGTGAAAGGCTTACCTCCAAAGCGGGAAATAGACTTACTAAAAGCGGGAAATAAGCCTTAATGGAAATGGGATAGCATTTCATTGGACTTCATTGACGGGTTGCCTAGGTCAAGAATAGGCAATACCAGCATTTGGGTGATAGTGGATAGGCTTACTAAAAGCGCCCACTTTATACCTATCAAGAGTAGAAGGACTGCTTCGTCTCTAGCTTCTCTTTATCTCAAGGAAATAGTTCGACTCCATGGAGTACCCTCCAGCATAGTGAGTGATAGAGACCCCATCTTCACGAGCGGATTTTGGCGGAGTCTGCAAGAAGCTGTCGGCACACATTTATGCTTGAGCACGGCCTATCACCCCCAAACTGATGGTCAGACAGAAAGGGTGAATAGAGTACTAGAAGATCTTCTAAGACAGTGCGTAGGATCACCTTCCTTTAGTGGAATTCGCCTACAACAACAGTTACCAAGCCACCATCGGTATGGCGCCCTTCGAAGCTTTGTATGGAAGACCTTGCCGATCACCAACTTGTTGGTGGGAGTCTACTGACAAGATTATACTTGGTCCAGACATGATTAGAGAGACTTCAGAAAAAGTAGACTTGATACGAAGGAGAATGAAGACTGCCCAAGGCAGACAGAAATCCTACTCCAACAAAAGAAGGACCGACCTTGAGTTTGAGGTTGGGGACAGGGTTTTCCTTAAGGTATCCCCTTTAAGGAACGTCGTTCGCTTTGGATCTGCAGGAAAGCTAGCACCAAGATTTGTAGGACCATTCCTTATCGTCGAGAAGATTAGGAAAATGGCTTATAGAGTAGAGCTGCCTGAAAGATTGGCTGGAATTGACAACGTCTTTCACGTTTCTCATCTCCGAAAATGTCTACATGAATCAGCGGAAGTGGTGGAGCCAAGCATTCTAGAAGAAGCCGAAGTGGAACGCGAAGCCACCATGAGGAGAGTTCCAACTCGAATCGTAGGAACTGAAATCAAGAAGCTACGCAACCGCGAAGTGAAGCTCGTTAAGGTACAGTGGAGCGATGCCGAGGAAGACGCGACTTGGGAAACTGAGGATAGAATACGCGCGGCCTACCCTTTTCTTTTTTAGGGTACATCTTTGACCTCTCTTTTTCCTTAAGTTGTGCTTGTATCTATCTCTTTAGGTATATCTCCTCGATATGATCCTTTATCCTTAGGTAGAAACCCCTTTGGATGTAAACATGTATTTGAAACATGTTATGGTTGATGGCTGCAAGTGGTTGCTAGTGGTTGCTTGTGGATGCATATACACACACAACCTAGGTTTTAGATCGGCTCAGTCACATCATACCTGCATATGCATATATGTATTCATATTTGTATGTGGTTGAAACTTGATATGTTGTCATATGGATGTCGCATTTGTATTGATGGTTGCGCACTCATGTAGAATTATGAGTAAGGACAAATTTTCATACATAATGGACTCATGACACTTACATGATTTGCATTAAGGAGGTCAACTGGATCAGTAGACCGCCTGATTTTGCGTTAGTTAAGGACATATACACACACTGTGCATATAATCATAAAGCATTAGAAGTCTTTTAAGGACAATGGACGCCTGTGTTTGTTGATTGAGTAGATGGACGATTGGATGTTAGGACTTACGTTCTCCTAGACTCGAAGATTTCGGGGACGAAATCCTTTAAGGAGGGGAGAATGTAACACCTCGAATTTTCTGTTAACTGTAACTTAACAAATTAAAGTATAATCAATTCTAAATGATGGAATTAAGGGAAATGGGTTACGCCATTGCGTTCGTCTCAAAATTCTGCTTGAGATAGAGTCCAAGTTTGCGTAAAACGGATAGAGTATGAAGAAGATATGGACGAACGAAGTTGGGCAGAAAAACCAGAAACGGGTCAGAGTGCACTGGCGGACTTGGGAAGTGCGCCAGAACAAAATTGCACTGGCGCACTTGGGAAGTTCGCCAGTACAATTTTAGCACTGGCGCACCTGCCAAGTGCGCCCAGGCCTGAAACCCTGCTTGGTCAGGCCCTTGCTGGCTTGGTCAGGTTCTGGTCGATTTCTGAGGCTTGGCTGAGTCACTAGGGCTTACATGTCACTTTCTGATTGGCTTCTCTTGAGATGGATGGTCTGGATTCACTCTAGCTTCATCGACGGCTCTAATCAGATTAAAATTCTATAAAAACAACTCAAGTCTAACCCTAAAAACACGCAAATAATATAATACTAAAGCCGTCATGCTGCTGAAAAGAAACTAGGAGTGGTCGTCAGTTAGAAAGCTTAGAGACAAGCCAATACTAAAGTAAAACACGAATCAAAACAACGTTAGTCTACCGAAAGGAAAGCATATCAAATTCATAATTCAGAATCCAGAATTCAAGTTCGTCGTTCGTTGTAAGTATAGTGATTTTTCCGATGAGAATAAAACTAAGATTTGATTCGATGTAAATTGGAAGTGGTATTGTGCTATTATGTAACGACAATGTTAATCCATATCTATGTATTGAAATGATTGTGTTGCGAATGAAATTGGGATGTTTGTGGTATAATTAAGATTGATGTTGATCCTATTGTACTTTTAGAATGACAACAACATCACAAGCAAGTTGTATAGTTCATGTTTATGTGATTATATAGGTCATTTGTGATTAAAACCTCACATATATACTTTATGCTAGAAATCTTTATGCCTAAATGGTTATGTTCATATACATGCCCCTCTGTTTATACAAAAGTTGCAAGTTCCTAATTGGATCCATGTCAAGATCCACTTTAGTAAATGTTTCATGTTGTAATTAGATATGTGATTGGATCTTGTTCACACCCTTGTCATAAAGTTATACATATTTATGAAAATGTCATATTCTTATCATGTGCTAGTGATGTTCGATGTTATGCGTAGATCCAAAAACAAGTATAGACTTATGTTGTCTAAATCATATGCTAATTCATGTGACACCTATTTGGTTAGACCCTTATTTCAATGCAAATTCACATATATGTAAACTGATTTAGGCTATGTTGCAAATTTCACATATATGTATGTTGACTATTTTGCAAGTTCACATCTATGACATTCATGTTGGCTATTTTGCAAGTTCACACCTATGATGTTCATATTGACTATGCCAAAAATGCCAAATTTACACCTATGTCATGTTTATCTTTATGAATTCCGTTACGCCTATTTGTGTGCGCTAAATTAGGCTAAGTTTTTAGCCTAATATTGTATGTTAAAAACTATGCGAACGAAAATTAGGCTAAGATTGTTAGCCTAATGTTTAAACGGGGTAACGTTGGGAATATTAGTAAAACTTGACATAAAAATATATGAAATTGGCATGTTTGTCACATGCCAAAATTGGTGGCATTTAAATGGTATAAATTCTTATACCAAAAATGTTAAACTTGGAATGTGGGCATAACATTTAATTGTTGACAAATTTACATATATTCAGTAATAAAGACAAATATGTAAATTAGAAAATACGAATATGCTTAACACGAGGTTGGATTGAGTTGTGATGTAAATCTGCCCGGACCCGCCCGGCTGTCCAGTAGTCACAACAATACCTATCCAATGTGGGTGGTTAAGCATTGAGCCCAATAAGGACCCGAGGTTAGACTGAGTTACGGTGTAAATCTGCCCGGAACCAACCGGCACATCCAGTAACCGTAACAATATCTGTCTAATGTGAGTGGTCGGTGCTTTAAAAGGCTAAGGACAGACAAGTCAGGATGGTAGGGTTAAGTTAACTAAAACACTTAACCAATTCAACATGTTAATGAAATTGATGGGTGGGGTTAGGTAAATACAGACACTTAACCACTTAACATGTTTGACTAGAAAATCCTAGTAACGGGGACCCATTTCAGCAGTAACCCAATTAAGTATCATGGTACCCTGAAACTAGGCAGGGTGGGGCACGATTACTGGGCTGATTGTAAGCGGTCAAAAGCGACGGCGGTGGGTGCAACTGTGTGGGTTCTAACGGAGTGCGGGCGTGCACACACTTTGGAGCAGACAAACATGGCACTGGGGGCACCAATAGTATAACCTATGCATTCTAAAGATTGTGTCGGGTCGCTACCATGGGACTTGATACACCCCACGGTGGGGCCAGCATAGGTATCTACAATATTTGGGGGCCGTAAGATACATGTAATTATGCGAGTAGGAGCCGATCTTTAAAATAAGGGGATCACTTCACCCTCAGCATGGGGTGCCAGTTTAGAACTAATGCAGGTTGGTGCAGAGATATAGTGTGGGGTGCGATAGTATCTTCGTTTCAAAACTACTTTATCTTAGTTTATGATACTTTCCTATTTCCATTTTATATGTATCATGCCCTTATTCTTATTCTCATACTGAAGAGTCGCTAGACTTACCAGGCTTTATGTCTGACCCTATTTTCCTTCGTCTTCTTTTCCTCCATTCCCCCCAGGTCCACAAGGAGGAAATAACCCAGCTTATCAGATTCTTTAAAAGCTTCAAGATAGTTGATGTACGTTTTGGAGTCTCTTTCCTTGGCTATGGCTGTTGGACTCACTCTATGGGGATTTATGCAGTTTTAATCACATTTTAAGCTTCTTTATTTAAAAACCAAGACAGAAATGATGTTGTAATGTTTTGGAAATTGTTATGAGACAATTATGGAAATGTGTTGTATGAACAAGTATTTTATGAAATAAAAGTCTGATATTTTCCGCTGCTTATATATATATGTGTGTGTTTATATCTGTCTTGTGTTTTATCTGTGACTTTTACTTATAAACCTCCACCAAAGTTAAGGCAGTCCCTTGTGAGTGACCTTAATGGAGGGTGGGGTGTTTCAGGCTGATCAGTGCGTATATACATATCGGATCAAGTCATGAAAAATGATGAGAAACACACCGAAATTCTGAGGCAAATAAATTTAAAAATAAAATTTATATTTGCATGTATTCTGTTTCATTTCTATCGCAATGTACTATGTGTGTGTTTCTTGTGACAGCTAAGCAGATGATGACTGGACTGACTAAAGGCTATGAAGTCAGAAGATTAAAGACAGTGATGAGTCAGTTTGTCAGTGTTAATTAAAGTGTCTGTACATTGAAATGTAAACTGAGTGAGTGATTGTATAAACGAGTGTCTGTAGTGAAGAGCTTTGTATGAATGTGAATGTGAAAAGAAATGTATTTCGGTGAATTACAGTGTGTTGTACAAATAGTGGAGCTGTAAATCTGTACTATTTTAAATATTGAAATAAAATATTCTATTTAAATAAAATACTGTTGAATATTTGAATTCGTGTATAGTCATATTCTATTTAAACAGAAATATTATATTCCGGTCTGAGATGTGATATAACAGTACAGTAACAAACACATTTAAAATAAAATATACGTGTTTGTTATCATCAAACAAAAATCATATAATTGTGTATACAGCTACGTTATATACAACATTGGGACATATACAAACACCTTTTCATATGTTCATATAAGAATTAGAAGTATTTAAGGACAATGGATTCTGTGATTGGTGGATGAGTAGATGGGTGATGGATGTTAGGATATACATTCTTCTTAACTTGGGGATTTCGGGGACGAAATCCTTTTAGTAGGGGAGAATGTAACACCTCGATATTTTAACAACACTAAAGAGGGGAAATTAAAGAATAATTAATTTAATATTCAGAATTAAGGGAAATGAACTGAGCCATTGCGTTCGTCTCAGAATTCTGGTCAAAATAGACACCTGGTTTGCGTAAAACAGACACCATATAAGGAAGTTATGAAGGTTTGAAGTTTGTATACGCGCAAGAGAATTATATATATACACACATGTAATTAAATTCAGAAAATCAAAAATCCGTTCAGAAATCATATTTCCGTGGGCGGCAAAAATTTTACCCAGGTGTGTCGACCCCTTAAGGGGGGGTGTCGACCCATGGGTCGACCCCTCAAGGGGGTGTCAACTCATAGGTCGGCCCCATAAGGTAGGGTCGACCCCCCTGCGGCAGATGAGGCAGATTAGGGTTTTGGGTTTGGCTATAAATATGGCCTCATTTATCATGATTTTGCACACCAAAAATAATGGAGAACTAGATGTTGCCTCTGCCTAGATCAAATCAAGCCTTTTTCTTCTTCTGCAATCAAGTTATTCAAGCTTAAAGATTTATGATTCAACGCTAGCGTTCCCTTCTCTATTTTTCAAGATCCAAACATTGTGAGTTTAAGTTACTTTTAGATCTAAATAATTAAAAAGTTAATTTTGACATGACTATAACTTGGATCTATGCCTATGACTGCATATCACATCTGTTATAACTTGTGTATCTATGATATCCTGGCATGACTATGACTTAAACCTTAACCTTTATCAGGTCATATCTGCCATTGATTGTAGATCTAATTCATTGTTTAGATCACCTTATACCTGTTCTATTATGTTTATGGCCAAATCGGATCTGTTATTAGTTGGACATCTAAATCATTGTTTAGATCACATCATGTCTGTCCCTATCATGTTAGAATCAGTTCTATTATCATATGTTCATTAAATTTGTTCCTATATGCCTACCTTGTCATTATGCCACTATACGTTTTATGCCTGTTTATGCCATTATATGTCCATCATGTTAGTATGATCATCTTTGTTCTATTCCCTCTATCTTTTCCCTTTTATTTTTATATAGCCAGGCTACTTTCGAGCCTAGGCATGCCGCTGAAATATGCGAATGCGTTGGATTAGGAACGAGGGGAAATCGTTGAATTGAGGCATAACTTGTAACTGGGAATTTGGGCATAACTTGAATAAAGTGTAATAATATTAATTTGGGGCATATGGTTCATTATGAACATAACTTGGGAAAAGGGGCATGAAAACCTATATCGACATAGGTAAATTTGGTTAATAATTGAAATGCCTAGGATTACAGTAATTAGAAATTGTAACCGTACCTAAACACGAGGTTAGATTACACTTGTGGTGGAAGTCTGCCCGAAACTGCCCGACATATCTAGCGGCCACGAGTGGTGAATATAACGTGTGGGGTCTAGGTGCACAAGCACGAGACGTGCTAAGACACGAGGTTAATCCCGACTTGTGGAAGAAGTCTGCCCGGAACCGACCAGCATATCCGGCATCCATAAGTTGTAGGCTTAATGTGGGAGGTCTGGCACATTATAACCATAAATGGACATGGTAATAAAGTTGAATACTTAACTTAGTTGAATCATTAGGGATTGTATGAACATGTTAAACTGAATAGGTGTTAAATAAACTTGTTTGAAACAGTAGGTGGGTTAAGTATATCAAGGGTGGTAGGTAATATTTATATATATAGGCCCACAAACTTAACCCGTTGGGATTATGCAATTTTATGACACTAGTAGGTAGGCATAATCTATGGAAAACCTAGTAGTGGGGATGCAAGAAAAAGGGGAGAGCTTGCATCATCTTGTGGGTGGGACCCATTTCAGTCAGTAACCCATATATGGGTATCAAACGAGTACTCCGAACTAGGTCAGAGTCGGGGCATGCTTACTGGGATGATTGTAAGAGATCCAAAAGTGGGGACGGTGTTCGATGACGTGTTCATCGGTGTCATGTGTGTGCATGACTCCGCTTGCTCGGAAAAACAAGACGCTGTGACATCCGTAGATATGGTTGTGCACATCCGGAAAATGAAAGGTTGCCACTGTAGGGAGTGATACACCCTACTGTGGGGCCAGCACAGGGTATCTACGGACTAGGGAGACGGTCTATTAGGGTAGTAATTAGGGTACATGTAGACTCCGGTATGTTTAGGAGCCCGTTATTATCCATATGGGTACCTCTGGAACGTTGGGCTGCCTGTCGATTGTATTGGACTAAAACCTCTCACCAGAAGTACGCCTAAGCCTACCATCTGATAGTTGTTGGGATCACCTCATTCTGGTTATACTAGTATCAGTGCACAGTAATCATTAGAGAAGCGTATACACTCTATCATGTTTACCTTATCATACTTGCCTTTTGTGATGTTATCTTTCTCATCCACTTTATATGCCTGTCATGATACTTCTACTTATTTACTTGCTATAAGTAACTGGACTCGCCAAATTTTATGTCTAACCCTTTTTGTTTCCTCTTCTTTCTTCCGTTCCCCCTCAGGTTCTTAGGGTGGGAATACTCAAGCTTGATCAGGATTCTGCTATCATTTTGCTGGAGCTACTTAGATGTATTGCTCAAGCTCTTATCTTTGCTACTATGGCTATGTTTTTATTTGGGAATTATGCTTCTTTTATTTTGTACTCAGATGTTTTAAGTGCAAGACATAAGTTTCATTAACGTAATGGTTTTATTTATTTCAGACATATGGTGTTTTGAACCACGATGTTTTATGATTAATAAAGTTTTAATTCCGCTGCTATTTTATATCTATCTTGTATTGTTTATTTTTTGCTTACCTATAATGCTTCACGAAACTTAATGCATTCTCTTAATGAGTGACATTAACGGACATGGGGTGTCACACCATGGCTTGAGAGGGGGAAGGAGTGGGGTCCAAGTTGGTCAGAGGGGAGGAGGAGCAGGTGGAGGAAGGGCTGGGTTTAGGTCAGGCCGTATGTAGGTGGGGTGGAGGCCATTAGAGCAAGGAGGAAGAGGAAGTAGCGAAATGAAAAAAATGAAAAATCTGAAGTTAAAAGGAAGAATGAGACTTGGATTTTTATAAGGAAGGGAAGGCATTGGATCGCTGAGTTGTCGCGAGATAGGAGAGGAGGAGAAAGCGTAAATTAATCACCTAAGAAGATGACACATGAAACCAAGCATTTGTGTTTTTGCACTTATTAAAAAGTGAAGCTTGTTTTACTTCTATCACGCGTTTATCGCTCGTATGGTCAAACGGTAAATCCAATTGTTAAATTTTTTTTGACTTCTACTATATTTCATAATTACGGATCTAATGAAATAGGTCTCGTTGAATTTGGAGTCAGTTTGACCATTCGTTTTATAATTTTATTTCGTTTTTACTTAATTTCAACTGAATTTTGGATACGCGTTTATTTTTCGTATGCTCACATACTAACTCCAAAAATTATGAAAATTGAAATCCTATCATTATTTGAGATTACGTATTCGATAAAATTGGTTTCGTCGGATTGGAGACCATTTGAAAAATGGCCTTATTTCTAGCTTTTATTGAATTTTAACCAGTTTTTCAACATGCGTTTATATTATGTATGATTACATATTAACTCCGATTAACTTGAATTTTAAAATTAACAATAATTTACAATTCCGGATCCAATGAAAGTAGTTTCATCAAAATCCGAGGTCATTGCAAAATACCTATTTTTGGGTTATTGAAATAATATTAAAATATCAAATTTTAATATATTTACCTTTAAATCACTTTTAAAAGTCCGTTAATCTTGTTTAAATCCAAATTTTAAAGTAACAAAAAATTTGGGTTGTTACATCAATTATAAATAATCACGTGAGCCAAACACTTATTATTTCAGTTGATTTACAACTATTATTCCATGTAAATTAACATACTAATTTCATAAAATTAATAACTATCATTTAATGTAAACAATATCTAATATTTTATGTAATTTAATACAAACAAATCATGTGAAGGACAAATATTCACACATTTAATAATTGATTTAACATCATGTAATAAACAACTAACAACCAAAATTTTAACAACAATATTATCATTATTTCATTCTATATTAATACTTGCAAAAAGAATGTTAATCGTGAGTAAAATCTCACTTTATGTGGATTTAAAGATAGATATAAGGAGACACAAGATAACCAATAGAAGACAATAACAAAAGTGAAGAAAATTTAAAAAAAATCTCTCTCTCGTTTTTTTACATAGAGAAGAGGAAGAGGGGAGGACGCTAGTCGTAACGACCTGAATTTTTGATCAATTTAAAATATGGATTTAAATAAGATTAGTGGACTTTTAAAAGTGATTTAAAAGTAAAATATATTAAAATATGATATTTTAATATATATTTTTGGGCAAAGCTGACCGATTTTTATGGTGTTTTGTAATACTCTGTTATTAATAAATAGGAAAACGATAGAGTGCATGTGCTAAGCAACAAACTAACAACAAAAATTGTCGCCTTTTACGCAGGGAAGAGTGACCAAGCATACAAATATTCATAGTGAAATACATGATTGAAAATACATAAATGACCACAAGTCTAACATGTAAACATGACATATTTCTTACATGCTGCTATATCCAGTCATAATTGCAGCCTCTACCATACCTCTCAGTCATTATCAAAGAGGCTTCCTATCCCTATCACACTCTTTTTGTTAGGGAACGCGGAATGCAGATCTTAAGGCAAGATTAACATTAGAGGGGGTGAATAGTGTTTTCAAAGAATTTATGAAAACCTGAATTTAAACGATCTACTATATGTATCACACACAACAAAGATGATTATAGACATAGAATCAATCACAAACACAGAAAAAGAAAAGTATAAAATGCAGAAAAAGAAAGAACACACCAGATTTTATACAAGTTCGAATTACTCCTACGTCAAGTCCCAAGAAAAGCTGGATTGCGTAGAGTTTTATTACTATTATCAATATCCAATTACAATCCCCTTGATTTCTCGGCTACAAGGTTAACACCGCTCCAACCACTCTTGTTTTCATGGCTACAAGATTACTACCGCTCCCTTTCCTTGATTTCAGGGCTACAAGGAACACACCCTTTTACAAACACTTCCCAAATGATTACAACAGCCCTATAACTCTTCAATAGCACTTCAGTTCAGAGAGTAATGAGTAGAGAGTGATAAAAGAAGAAGTTTTATGTAATTAAAACAGAAATTGGCAAAGTAGAAGTGTAAAAATCAATAAAAAAAAAAGAAATATTAATGGAGGGATGAAGAGGGGTGAAGATGGAGAAGAAGAAGGGTTAAATTTTTTGAAATCAACCCTTATTTATAAGATTTGAAAGGTTGCAATGCTTCTGGAACGTTACAAATAGTGTAATGACACTTCCTTTGAAAATTGAAAAAAATGACAGGTGTATGTCGACATAAGCATATATGTATGTCGACATATATACTTAAAAATTTTGAATTTTGAACATTTTCAAGTGTTTAAATATATATACTATTTTGGAAATTCTTGAATTAAAACTTAGTGACATAAATGAGTATTCTAAAGTATAAAATCATATGAAAACGGAAATATATATTATATAAACATATTTATAAAATTATAAGGTTTAAAACTATAAAAGTATATAACTATATAAATATATATAAAAACTTATTTAAACTTTAAAACATATATTTGAAATCATAAGTAAGATAGAAAACTATTTTAAATTAGAATTTGAATTTTGAAAACCAAAATTTGAAAATCAGAATTTGAACCTGGAGTGGTATTCAGAGTCTTACATATAAACTAGACTCTTTTACTATATTTGTCTTGAACTCTTGATGACTTGATTACTCACCTCTGAATTCTGAATCTCTTGAAACTCTAACGTTTTATAGTCTTAAGTATTTAAGTCCTGTATACAAATCCTATATATATATATATATATATTCTAGATAAAGATGTTAGTATATTTTATAATCAATGATAACTAAAATAAGGTTGTTGTCATCAAAAATTCATTCTTCAACAATCTCCCCTTTTTGATGATGACATCCTTAGTTTATATAATATTCATACCTGTTTATACCTGTTGATTCTGATCCTTTTAATACTCCCCTTGTCATCATGAATCCTATATACTCTCTCTTAAACTAAGTCTAACTAATCCTTATATTTTATAATTTCTCCCCCTTTGTCATTGTCAAAAATAAATTCTAAATATACTCCCCCTAAATCCTATATCTACATATCCTATAATATTTTGATTCTATACTAAAGTACTAATATACATGACTCCCCCTAAATTTATGCCTATATTATACTAAAGAAAATTACTCCCCCTAAATTTATGCCTATATTATATCCTTATTCTATTATAACCATTCTAATACTAATCCTCAAATCTATAAGAAGTAAATATTTTTAGAAAGTAAACACTTCTATTATTGCTTTACAATTCATACAACACAACCCAAAGCAAATTTGATTACTATACGAAAATATGGAATACTATGTATGTTTTACATCGAATAAACAAAAGAAACCTAACATCTAGTGGTTCTTCACGATAGGAGACTTATGAACCGAACAATTTGGGTAATGGAGACAAAATTCCCTATTTCGTTCAATTATATCCCGTCTCGATCGAATGAAACTTCACCAATGCATACAACTTGATCATCCTCTTCCATACACTCTTGTTGTTCCTCTTCTTCTATCATCTCTTCCTCTTCCATCGTTGGATTATCATCTTCGATGATGATTGGATTCGCTTGATTATCCATTACAAACTTATGGAGATTCCACATCATATTTCCTTGTTTAATTTTCTCTTGATTCATCTGTATTTGTAATACTTGAATCTCAGCGAGCATTTGGAGAATGTACTCAATTTTCTCTTCCAATTTAATTACACGAGAGAGGATAGAGCATTGAAATGGACACTTGGATGGTCCGACGTATGATTCGGGGTTAATTTGGTCATTATAATTAGTGAATGCCATGATTTATTTATTTTTTGAGTTTTTACATAAGTGAAATAGGAGAATGAAGAAGAAAATTCAAAGTAGAGAGTTTAAGTGATTATTATAGCTAACTTTTGGTGGGAATTAATTTTTGAAATCTAATAGTTATATATCGACATAGGCGCATATGTATGTCGACATACATGAATTTTTTATTTTATTTTTCTAAATTTTCTAGTTATTCTTATAGATATTAATATATTTAATTATTCTAATTCACTTAATTAACAAATACCTAATTCTCTTCTAAATTTAGTAAACGTTGCTTCGTTTAATGGTTTTGTTTATATATCAGCTATTTGTTTTTCTATTTCTATAAATTCTAGTGAAATATTCTCTTTACTTATGTTATCTCTTAGAGAATGATGTTGTATACCAATGTGTTTAGTTCTTCAATGATGAGTTGGATTTTTAGATATATTTATAGCGCTCGTATTATCGCGGTATATTGGTGATTTATTTATATTTAATCCAAAATATTTTAGGGTTTGTTGCATATGTATTACTTGTGAACAAGCCAAAGCAACAGAGAAATATTCTGCTTCAGTTGTTGACAGGGATACTGTATTTTGCTTTTACTAAACCAAGAGACTGGTGAATGTCCTAAGAAATGACATATTCCACTAGTGCTTTTACGATCGGATTTACATCCCACAAAACCAGCGTCATAGTAAGAAATAAAATCAAATGAATCATCCTTAGGATAAAATAATCCAATGTCTAATGTATGTTTTACATATCTTAGAATATGTCTTACGGCTTTTAAATGTGTTTCCTTAGGTTGTAATTGATATCTTGCACAGAGGCATACACTATGCATTATATCTGGTCTACTAGAAGTTATATACAATAACGATCCTATCATACCTCTATACAATTTTGATCAACGTATTTTGATGTATCATCTTTTCTTAAGGCTATCTTAGTTTCCATTGGTGTTAGTCTTCCATTAGTTCCTGTTAAGTTATATTTATTAATTAAATCTCTTGCGTATTTTTCTTGATTAATAAATATTCTAGTCTTTAATTGATGAATTCATAATTCTAAGAAGAATGTTTGTTCTCCCATAAGACTCATCTCAAATTCTTGGGTCATAATATTTGAAATTTTTTTATTCATCTTATTATTTGTCGATCATAAAATTATATCATCAACATGTATTTGTACTAATTGTATATCTTTATTATTTCTTTTAATAAACAGAGTATTATCTAGTTTTCCTATTTCGAAGTTCGCTTGTAATAAGTAATTTCTTAATCTATCATACCAAGACATTGGAGCTTGCTTTAATCCATAAATGCTTTCTTTAGTTTATATACATGATTTGGTAATTTTTCGTCTTCAGAAAGAGGTGGTTGCTCTACGTATTTGTCTTCTTTAACAAATTCATTTAGAAAAGCGCTTTTAACATCTATTTGATATAATTTGAAATTAATATGATTAGCAAAGGCTAATAATATCTTAATTTCTTCTAATCTTGCTACGGCGGCAAACGTTTATCGTAATTAATTCCTTCTTCTTGTGTATAACCTTGCGCTACTAATCGTGCCTTATTTCTTACTATTTCACCGTGTTCATTCATTTTATTTTTATATACCTATTTAGGTCTTATTATAGTTTTATCCTCTGGTCTAGGAACGAGTTCCCATACATCATTCCTGGTAAATTGATTCAATTCCTCTTGCATAGCAAGAATCCATGACATCAGATGATGCTTCCTTAGGTTTGATAGTAGAAATCAGGCATTTTCAGGTGGCAAAAGCCCAATTATTCACTTTTTCTTTGATTCCGCCTGCTAACAAATAAGTAAGAAGCAGGTCCAATAATGTGAAGGGATAACACTTTTTTGGTACGACTCTCATGTGGACGTCCTGCTTGATACAAGCAATCAATAGAAAATAACACAATAGGCAAAGGTGGTGTATACCGATTTTTTTTTAATATGCTTCTATTCTCTTGATCTGGATTGGGCCAATACGATTGATAGGTTCCACTGGTTAAAAGAAGAGAGCGAGACGAGCTCTGTAACCAGTTCACTTCGAGTGAAAGAACAATTACATTTAGGAGCGGAGCGAATAGGCCCTTAACCAAAATATATACCACCTACTCCGTTGACTTGAATCTCTAAATGCTGAATTACTCATATTATTTAATTGGTTACAAATCCTAACAACGAATTCAGTATCTCCTAAGATATTTTCTACAGGATGGTCTCTTAGTAATCTAATCCTTTTGTTTGCTTGACTATATTCATTATTTGATTCACTAATTTCATTTTCACACTCATCTTCGTTGTGTTGTGTTATATTTTTTATAGTTTTAGTCAAAGGATACAATTAAGGTTTTTACTATAGTAGTGGTTCTTGAATTAAAAACTCTATATGCCTTGCTTCTTTCTGAGTATCCAATATATATTCCTTTGCTGGATTTTAAGTCAAATTTATCTAAATTTTCTTTAGTATTAAGAATAAAGCATTTACTTCCAAATATTTTAAAATATGATACTTTTGATTTTCATATGGTGTTTTATGAGTTAAGGGTCTGCTTGAAATTCTATTTAAAATATAACAAGCTGTTGCAACTGCCTCAGCCCAAAAATTTCTTGGTAAACTACTACCGGATAATATAGTTCTCACACTCTTGTACTGGCTTATTTTTTTGTTCAATTACTCCGTTTTGTTGAGGGGCTCTAGAGAAAGAAAAATTATGGGTTATTCCCTTTTTATTACAAAATTTTTCAAAATTCTCATTTTCGAATTCTCCACCATAGTCACTACGTATTGGTTTGATTTTTAATGATAATAAATTTTGAATTCTTCTAGCAAAGTTTTTTACTTGATCAAGAGCATCACTTTTTTTTAGAAATAAAGTCCAGGTAAATCTAGAAAAATCATCAACTATTACGTAAACATATCTATTGTGATTTATTGATTGGGTTTTGAATGGACCGAATAAATCCATGTGAATTAACTCTAATGGTTTTGAGGTTGTAATTTCCTCTTTTGATTTAAATAAATTTCTTTTTAATTTTCCAAACTAACAAGCGTCGCATAAATTTTTAGCGTTAAATTTCATTTTGGGTAATCCCCTAATCGAATCTAATTTAGAAATCCTAGAGGTGTGTTTGAAATTTATATGACCGAATCTCTTAAGCCATATCCAAGGGTCATTTGTATTGGCCATAAGACATA
Source organism: Allium sativum (assembly GCA_030737875.1). NCBI lineage: Eukaryota > Viridiplantae > Streptophyta > Magnoliopsida > Asparagales > Amaryllidaceae > Allium > Allium sativum. The sequence goes on from CM060916.1 coordinate 823,720,705, forward strand.
GATTATCGTTGGAGATTTTCTTACTCAATATATAGATATTTTTCTTCCTATCTCCTTCGAATATTACTTTTGAATTCCTATCTTCTATAAAGCATTTATCTTTTTCAAAGTTTATTTTATAGCCTTTATCGCAAAGTTGACTTATACTTAGTAAATTATGTTTTAGATTCCTAACTAATAAAACATCAGATATAGTAGGGGTTTCAGAATTTCCGACATTGCCGATGCCAAAAATATATCCTTTAGAGTTATCTTGGAAGTTGACCATTCCATCATCTTTATATATATCAAATTATTTAGTAAGCCCGGATTTCCTGTCATATGTCTCGAACAGCCACTATCCAATATCCATTTGTCCTTTTTAATATATACCATTTGTTCATGAGAATTTAAATTCTCAACAGCCATGTAACACACCATTTCGAAATTTGAATTTTCAACAGACGACACCCATCTTTTCAAAATTTGAATTTCCAACAACTGTGTAATGCTTCTTTTCCTGTGGTAAACAATACTTGAGTAGATCACTTGACTTTTCAACACAATTGAATGCAGACTCTTTCAACACAATTGAACGCAGACTCTTTCAACATTGATGCAATGCATGAATTGAAACTAATGTTAACAATCAATTTAAAATTTGCCATTTAATATTTTCAAAAATCAAATTATGAACTTTTTGAAATCCTATGCTCTGATACCAATTGCTAGGGAATGCGGAATGTGAATCTTAAGGCAAGATTGACACTAGGGGGGTGAATAGTGTTTTCAATAATTTATGAAAATCTAAAACTTATATGATCTGCTATATGTATCACACACAATAGAGATGATTACAGACACATAATCAACCACAAACACAGAAAGAAAAAAGTATAAAATGCAGAAAAGGAAAGAACACACTGGATTTTATATTGGTTCGGATTACTCCTACATCCAATCCCATGCAACGCTGGATTGCGTAGAGTTTTATTACTATTGTCAATATCCAAATATAATCCTCTTGATTTCCTGGCTAAAAGGTTAACTGTAACAACCCCGAAATTCTGAACCAATTAAAATTTTTATTTTAGCTATTTTAATTGATTTTGAATATTTAAAATAATTTATTTTAAATAATAATGACTAAAAATTTATTTTAATCGAAGTTAGAACGAATAAATTTTATTTAATTATAAAAGGAGTTAGAAATGGCGAAGTAATTTGAAAATTTGATTTCAAATTTCAAATGAATGTACAGGATTCAAAATAAATCGGATTTCAGTAAACCAAAAATATTTAAATCTGTTTAATTATATCTTTCCAACGAATCTGAAAAATTGAAATTTCATAGCGGGAATAAAAAGTTATGGCCTGTTTAAAATTTAGAAAAGTCGCTATGGAATTTAATATAATATATAGCCCTTATAAATAGCCATTTTGCAAACGACCTCCATTTTCGAAGAAACCACTTTGGTTGGATCCGGAATGTCAAATTATTCCAAGATTCCAATTTTCATAATTTTTGGAATTAATATGTGAGCGTGGCAAAAGAAAACGTGTTTTGTCAATTGTAGTCAAATTCGATCGACCAGAAAATGACTATTTTTCAAACGGTCTATAAATTCGACGAAATTAGTTTAGTTAGGACTGTATCATCAAATTATAGCTAGATTTAGTTTTTGGGAATTTTTGGAGTCAGCATGCAGCCCCGATAAATTAAAAATGTACGTTCAAATTCAATATTGACCGTATTATTAATTTATATTTTAATTTTGATAAAAACTGATCAAACCAGTAGAATTGGCTTCCGAAACATATCTCATTGTGTACAGAATGGGGGTCTTTGGTTAGAAACAATAGTCACTGGAGTTCGTTTGGAGTTCGGACGCAAAATTTCACTTTCTGGAGATAATGGAATTAAATAATAATATAAAATAGGGTATATATAGCCCATTTCCAGCCCAAACCCTCATTATCAAAACCCTGGCCGCTGGTTTCATTTCAAGGATGAAATAATTCGAATTTCTTTCTCTCTTTTCTCTCAATTCATCGAGAATTAGAAGATGATTTCTGCATGAAAGCTGTAGAGATTCACATGCTCTACAAATTCATACGGTTAAGATCATGTTTTGGGTAGTATTTTTCGCGAATCTCAGGCCTCAAGGGTTGCGGTTTGGCTGCAAATTCATGGCTATAGGGGAGCTCAAATTCAAAGCTATTCATGGTGAAGATGGAGAAGAAGGTCTTCGATGTGGTGTATTTAGATTGGGTCCGGGAGGATTGGAATGGGGTGCGAAATTTGAAGGGGGATGCATGATGAGGAGCGACGACAACGTGAGGGAGGAGAGAAATTAAGGGGAAGGAAGGTAGTTAATTAGGTTAATTACTTTATTAATTATCATTAGTAATTAAAGTGTGTTATTAACATATAAAGCCCCATAACTTTTGCATACGAAAACAGAATTCGACGATTTTAGATGCTTGGAACCGTGGCGACAAAGACTCTACAGTGAAATCAATTTGGACAAGATTGGATGTAGTTACAATTTTTGGTTTAATTAAAACAATCGTTATTAAACGATTTCTGAACCGATCAAGGTGAGAAATCTTTCACTAAATTTTCTTATACAGTTATTTATTATAAACTGCCATGATTTTTATTTGTGTTTAATCATTACAGACATTTGTTGGTTAAAAATATAATTTTTAGCTTAGGTGAGATTTCTCAATTTAAAATAAAAATATATTTAAACTGATTGTGATTGTGTTATGAAATATATATGCTGTATAAAACTCATATATGAGTCGTATAAAATTGAGACTGATTGATTGATTGTGGTTGTAGTGATTTGTTGAAGTATATTTTTGTAAGATAAAAATGTCACTTTGTTAGAATCATGTTATGTTAAAATAAAAATGTCACTTTGTGAGATCATGTAATGTTAAAATAAAAATGTCACTTTGTTAGATCATATTATGTTAAAATAAAAATGTCACTTTGTTAGATCATGTTATGTTAAAATAAAAATGTCACTTTGTTAGATCATGTTATGTTAAAAAAAATGTCACTTTGTTAGATCATGTTATGTTAAAATAAAAAAGTCACTTTGTTAGATCATGTTATGGTAAAATAAAAAAAAAATGTCACTTTGTTAGATCATGTTATATTAAAATAAAAATGTCACTTTGTTAGATCATGTTATGTTAAAATAAAAATGTCACTTTGTTAGATCATGTTATGTTAAAATAAAAATGTCACTTTGTTAGAATCATGTTATGTTAGAATAAAAAATGTCACTTTGTTAGATCATGTTATGTTAAAATAAAAATGTCACTTTGTTAGATCATGTTGTGCTAAAATAAAAATGTCACTTTGTTAGATCAAGTTATGTTAAAATAAAATGTCACTTTGTTAGATCATGTTATGTTAGAATAAAAATGACACTTTGGATCATGTTATGTTAAAATAAAAATGTCACTTTGTTAGATCATGTTATGTTAAAATAAAAATGTCACTTTGTTAGATCATGTTATATTAAAATAAATATGTCAGTTATGTTAGAAAACATATTTTGTAAATAATATGTCATTTAGTTAGAAAACATATTTTGTAAATAAATATGTCATTTATGTTAGAAAATATATTTTGTAAATAAATATGTCTTTTAGATAGAATATGTTTTTGTTTAATAAAAATATCATTTAGTTAGAATATGTTTTTGTCAAAATAGAAATGTCATCTTGTTAGAATACGTTTTGTTAAATAAGAAGAATCATGTCTTGAAATATGTGTCTGTGATGTTGAAATGTTTAAAAAAATAATGTTAACATTAATATGGTAGTTGAAATTAAAATTATAAATATTTATTTATAATTTAAAAGTGAAAATTGGTTAAATAGAAAATAATTCAAACAGAATTAGAATTGGTTAAAATTATTAACCAATGATTTATTTATATAAACTGTTGTTGTTTGAAAACATCATACGGGTATTGTGATGATATTTGTCATCCACTAGTCCTAATATTTAGTTATATGTCAATCGATGGATTGACAGTCTGTGATGAGCGTTACTTATTTATTTTAACGCTCACACAATTGTAAATTTCACTCTGGATGTGAATGGATTGTTTAATGATTATTTATCATTATTGTTATATACATGCGATGTATGAAATCCATATAACTGAAATTATATGGTAATTGATTGAGTCGCATTTCGATTCAGAATATTTTAAAATATAGAATATTCAAAAATAAATAATATTTTAAAATAAAGAACATTTTTAAATAAAGAATATTTTAAAACAAAGAACATTTTTATATAAAGAACATTTTAAAATAAAGAACATTTTAAAATAAAGAATATTTTAAAATGACGAATATTATAAGATAATATTCAGTGAAGAATAAAATTATGATTTTTATGTCCATCTTTGGAGGGACACAAAAATATAAAAATATGAAGCCGGGTTAAGTATAAAAACGCCATTTTTAACCTGAACAGGTTTATCGATCGATTTTATTCATTTTATAATGAATACCGAAAAGTAGTGATTTCAAAATCTAATATTTTGAAAATATTATCACTTTAATATGATAAAGATATAGGGTATTCAATTTTGATTTAAAATTAAAAATGAATTTAGAATCGTTTAAAATAAATTTATAAACGATTTATAAAATACGATTTAAATAGAAATCAATGAAATGTATGTAATATATATATTATATATTTAATGGCCTGAATAGAACGCGCCCACAGTGACCGTTCGCGAATTTCGACCATTAACTTCAAATTGATGTAACGGGAGATCCGACCGTGGGATCCTCCTAAAACCGGAACCGTTGGGTTTGTATCAAAAAGAGAATTTCAATAAATATAAGAGATTTGAAATCTAACGGTTGGATTTGGAATTATGTCCAAATCAATTTCAGAAAAAGTCGTTGTAAGTGTAGTTCGGTGGTCGTTATCGGAAATCGAATGTACAGGCCTTAATAAAATTATAAAAAATATGGAAAAATTAAATGATTTGAAAAGAATTTAGATGAAAAAATCCAAATTTGTAAAGATAAAAATATTTTTTTATCGAAATTAACTAGTTATTAACTAGAATAAATCTTTAAATTAAGATTTAATGAGGCTTTCCAATTAATTAATATTTAACTGGAATTAAATAAAATAAATTGAATTTTTGGGTTTGTCATGAATGGTGTCTTCAATAACACTGTTCTTGAACCCTATATGAAAAGAATAAATCTTTTAATTAAGAATATTAGAGTTTCCAATTATACTTGGTAATTGGAATAAAATGAAATGTGAATTGGGTTTATTGTGAACTGTGTTTTTAACAACATTCGTTATTTAACCTAATTAACAATGAAGATATGATTTGAGATTTATAAATCTTTTTATTAATATTTAATGGAAATTTTCCAAATTAAATTTTTCCAAATTAATAGAAGAAATCAGAATCTAATGAAATTCGATTTAATAATAATCGAAATGAGCTTCTGTAAAAGAAGGTCATTATTATATATGGAATTTAAAAGGATCTGCCGTTATTCCATTTATATTATTAGACTGATACGGAAATTTATATCGATTATATATTGATTTGATTTTTGTGAAAATTCCATATTTAATGGAAGATGATTTTAGGGTTTATCGTGAACTGTGTTTTAAATGACATTGGTTCCTTAACCCAGTTAAAGACAAGATTAATTTCTTAAAGTTGGATAATCATAAAGTAATGATTTTTATATATTAAAACCAAATTGGAGTTCTAATGAATCTTTAAAAAGAAGATTAAAGAATAAACTTAAAAGAATTTATCTTTGATAAAATTAATGGGAACCTTTCCCTAATAATGTGAATATTTATTTAAAAGAATATTCTGAATTGGAATGAGGCATATGATGTGTTTCTACAGCACTTAATTATTGATTATAAAATACGCGAGTTATTTGGAAAAGCAGGGTTCAACCCATTTTGAATAATTACTACGACGATTAAGAGTCGAAGTTGAAGACGGTGGTTGAAGACCGGAGATCTTCACATCGTTTGGTTTATTACTGATGTCTTGATTGGGAGGCATCCCAAGACAAGGTAATAAGTGGTGATCGTCCAGACGTACTTGGAGATCGACGGATATGCGAGAACCTCTCTCCTGTATTGGACATATAGGACGAGGAGTAAGGTTTCTCCGGTTTCGTTCAAACCCAAAACGGACTTGTAAATGGATGTATGTCTGACATTGGATTTTATTCTGTGTTGATTGATTTCTATTAAATATATATATCTGCTTAGTGGCGGAGAATTTATTCTCTTGCTTAACACCCCTCTCTTAGACGTTCGAGCTCAGAGGTTATATATCGATAGAAATCAGTCGCATGGCGTGAATTGTCAGTGTGGCATGCCAAGATGCAAATGATCAAGGCTTTTTGTTGAAAAGCAGAGCCTTATGGTTAATGATCAAAGCACAACTTTATTTAGCATAGCTTTGTGTAGCGTTACTTTGCGAGCCTCACACCCCGGTATGAACTAGAAATGGGAGAAGGATCCAGGGAGAACATAAGTGTCTTTCTAGCTAGGAGTGGTGTCATGGTATGGATCTCAGACATTTTACTTATGTGGATGATGGAAAGCGAGGTACCTCAGATTGAAGTCCCTAATGGCTCTATATTTACGCCCCATAGGGCGGAGAAACGTATTGTTCAGGAGTTATAATCCACTAACATATTTGTGGACCGGCCCTGTGGCTCCTAAGAGCTCACCTGAGTCTGAGTCCTGAGGCACGGGCTAGAGTGTCTCGAATTCGGTAAGGACGATCCCTTGTCTTGGTTCATGATGGAAATCCAACTTCCAATACGACCCATATGGTCTTGATTGTAAACCTATATATGGCGACATAGTATATGGTAGTTATGCCATCTATGATTGATACATTATGATTGAATTGTTTTTGCAACATATATGCACTAATAATAATATCAAATCCGTTTTATCGTATCAAGCATTTTTGACCATTATAAGGTAAAAATCTATCCTCCGATTTGCGTTGCATTATGTGATGGGACTTGAGTCTTATAATGGTTTCATTTTTCTAAAAAGAATTACGTTGTTTTCAACGATTTACTTTATTTATGAACTGGCAATCCAATGGAGTAAACCCGTTCCGCGTTAGCGGCGTGGCCCTGTGATTAGCCTTATTATTTTTAAATAAGTTAAGTAAGATATCTCATACCAGTCCCATGACTGACTCGTAGTTTGTTTCACTTGCAAACTCGGGTGCCCATATTTTCCACACGGGCAGTCGAGTGGCTTGTTTTGCAGATATTTATTTATTAAGCAGGATTCTGGATTGAAGCTTAAAGTTGTGTCCAGAGCATTGATAGTCTTTCGCTATGTTGGTTTATTTGTTCCGCTGCATTGTATTGAATTTATTGTAAATTATCTTCCGCTGTATTTTTTTTCCAATGTACTCTGATATTCTGTACTCTGATGTAACATTGTTATGATATTTATAAAAGTCTTCTGTTATTTTATCTAATGTTTTGTATGCCCAAAGTTAGCGTATGCGGGATTCGAACGGTCTTTGTCGATTTAGCCATCGACTAGGTCCGGCCGAAAATCTGTGTTGTTACATTAACACTGCTCCAATCACTCTTGATTTTACGGCTAGAAGATTGCCACCGCTCCCTTTCCTTGATTTCAGGGTTACAAGGAACACATCCTTTCCTAAACACTTCCCAAATGCTTGCAACAACCCTATAACTCTTCAATAACACTTCAATTCAGAGAGTAATGAGCAAAGAGTGAGAAAAGAAGAAGTTTTATGTAATTAGAATAGCAATTGGCAAAGTAGAAGTGTAGAAATCTATAAATAAGAAAATTAATGGAGGGATGAAGAGGGATGAAGAGGGGTGAAGATGGAGAAGAAGAATGGCTTAAAAAAAATTCAAAAATCAACCCTTATTAATAAGATTTGAAAGGTTGAAACACTTCTGGAACGTTACAAACAGTGGAAAGACATTTCCTTTGAAAATTGAAAAAATGACAGTTGTATGTCAACATAAATATATATGTATGTCAACATATGTACTTAAAAATTTTGAATTTTGAACGTTTTCAAGTATTTATATATATATACTATTCTGGAAATTCTTGAATTAAAACTTAGTGATATAAATGAGTATTCTAAAGTATAAAATCATATGAAAACATAAATATATATTATATAAACATATTTATAAAATTATAAGATTTAAAACTATAAAAGTATATAATAATATAAAAATATAAAAACTTATACAAACTTTAAAACTTATATTTGAAATCATAAGTAAGATAGAAAACTATCTGAAATTAGAATTTAAATTTTGAAAACCAAAATTTGAAAATTTAAAATCAAAATTTGAAAAAACAGAATTTGAATTTGAACCTGGAGTTTGAATTTGAACCTGGAGTGCTATTCAGAATCTTACATATAAACTAGACTCTTTTACTATATTTGTCTTGAACTCTTGATGACTTGATTACTCATGAGTCTTGAATCACATCTGAATTCTTAGTCTCTTAAAACTCTAAAACTGTACAGTCTCCAATATTTAAGTCCTGTATATAAATCCTGCATATATGTGTGTACATATATATATTCTAGATAAAGATGTTAGTATATATTTTATAATTAATGATAATTGAAATAAGGTTGTTGTCATTAAAACTCCATTCTCCACCACTTCTTGCTTTGTTGATATAACCCGGATGTGTATCCAAGATAGATGAGTGTGTTAATGGTTCATTGCAGTCATTCATTGGTGGCGGTGCATTATACGCCGATGGGGCTTGAGTATGTGCATATTGGTTAGTTGGTTTCACTCTAGTGACCTTTTTTGCTACAATTTCATCTTCCTTGCTAACAGATGATTCAACTATGTTACATGGTGACTTGGCCGGTGCAGATAGGTTATTGTCTAGCTTCGATGGAGATTTTTTTTGAAAAAAACCCCGATTTGATTGACTTGTTTGGGGTGCATTTCGGTGAGTCTTGTTTAGTGCTAATAGCATTCACGCCAGCCTTATCACTATAACCACTATCATGTTTAACAGATTCAAATAAAGCTTCTTGACCAATTAATGTTCTGACTTTTTCAGTGCCACCAGTATTGGATGCTTCTTGTTTCGTAGTTTCAATGTCCACAATCTCAACAGTTTTACTCTCATGACTTAATATACCACTACTCGAAGTAGAATAAGGTATAAAAAACGTTAGACAAAAGCTCTCCAATTCTACGAATTTCACCTTCTTCGTACTCCTGATCAAATATATCATATTCATCAGCGTCCATACTTGTAACGACACGCATTTCGTCCGGACTCAATCGATCGCAAAATCGACTATGACCGTTCAAAACCCGAATACGTTAACTCTGGGAATACAACAACATCAGAACAATAACAACAGACTTTTATAAACATTACAATAATGTTACATCAGAGTACAGAATATATAAGAGTACATCGATTTAAAATACAGCGGAAGATAAATTACAACAAATTATAATACAATACAGTGCAGTGGAAATAAAATAACTAAGGCAGCGGAAGACAACTATACTCTGAACACAGCTTTAAGCTTCAATCCATAATCCTGCTCGAGATAAGGACCTGTAGACAAACTACTCGACTGCCCGTGTGGAAAAGAGGGCACCCGAGTTTGCAAAGTGAAACAAACTACGAGTCAGTCATGGGACTGGTGTGAGAATTCTTAACTAATATAACTAATAGCAATAAGGTGAATCCAAGGACCACGCCGCTAATGCGGAACGCGTTTTATTCCAATGGATTGTCGGTGCATAAATTAAAGTAAATCGTTAAACAACGCAATGCTTTTTAGAAAAATGAAATCATCATAAGACTCAAATCCCATCACATAATGCAACGCAAACCAGATGATAGAGTTTTACCTTATGATGATTAAACATGCTCGTTACGATAAAAACGAATTTGATATTATTATTAGTGTGTATATATTTCAAAACATTTCAAAGTAAATGTATCAATCCTAGGAAGCATAGCTACCATATACTATGCCTCCATACTAGTAATACAATCAAGTCCGTAGGGTCGTATTGGGAATTTGGGTTTCCATCATGAGTCAAGGCTAGGAACAATCTCCTTACCGATTTGAGACACTCTAGCTAATGTCTCAGGATCCCCCGCAGTGAACGCTTGGAAAGCTGCAGGGCTTGTCCACACATACGATTTTGTGGATTGGCAATTGCTGAACACACGTTTCCCAGTCCTATAGGACCTAATATCCGAGGCGCCTCATTCCATCATCCACATAAGTAAAATGTCAGGCCGTGTAAAAACCCAAACACCACTTCTAGCTAGAAAGAAACGTGCTGCTCTCCCTGCGTTCCCTTGCTCCGTTTTACACTCAACCGGTGTGTGAGGCTCGCGAAGTCACGCTATACACAAAGCTACGCCTAAACAGGCCGTGCTTTGATCATCAACCACAAGGCCTTCTTTTCAAAAAAAGACTTGATCATCTGCATCTTAGCATGCCACATTGTCAATCCATACCGTACCATTGATTCCTACCAATATATAACCTCAAAGCTCGTACGTCTTAGAGAAGGGTGTTAAACACCAAACAGATATATATTTAGCAGAGATCAACGAATACCGTATAAAGGAATACAACGTCAGACATACAATCCATTTTCAAGTTCGTTCTGGGTCTGAATGAAACCGGAGGCACCTTATACCTCGCATATCCGAACAACCGACAAGTAGTCTGGACGGCCACCATTGTAGCCCCTTCAAGGTAGCTACTCCAATCATGGGCGTCAATGGTAACTCATCCATTCGACGTGAAGATCGTCGGTCTTCAATCACCGTCTTCAACTCTTCGACTTAGATCGACGAATAATCATTTGAAATGAGGTTGAACTCGGACCTTTCAAATGATTCTCGCGTATATATCATTTCAAATCATTTCTTATCATTAATATTAATTTATAATGATTAATCTCTATTTTTATTTATATAAAAATAATTGAATTTTATTTAACGACGCTTCAAGTCAATAGGCGACCTTGGCGCTGTTTTCAACTAAATTTGTTTTACAAATTTCTCTAAATCTAACCATTGGATTTTAACATAATTCATATCGTTAGAAAGATCTTCCCAAGGCGAACCTAACGGTTTCAGTTTTGGGAAAATCCGACGGTCGAATATTTCGGTATAATCAATTAAAAGTACAATTCCAAGGCGCGAACTACCATGCTCGATTCGTTTGCTTTTAATATATATATAATTATATATAAATATAATTCCTTCATCCATTTCATTTCACTATATTTTGTTAACATAGAATATCCCTATTTGTGTTTATAATATCGAGGTATAACATGGCACACAATAATGTTTATTTTTATTATAGTTCACTTACACATGCTATATCCAACAATGTATTTTTTTTCTTCTTTCATTTTTCAATTTACATCAAATGTATATTTGGTTTCATTATTCTTTTTAATGAAAATCCATTCCTTATGTAACGACCCGTATTCTACGCATCGTAGGATCGTAGGATATTTATTTCTTTCACATACGAAGTCGTATGGTCATGTAACCTTGGGAGACGACTATTGGGGTCATTTCCCATGTTCATGATTTTTCCCAATTTTTAAATGACCATTTTACCCCTAGTTGGCACCGTTTTGGCCATAACTTTTGACTGGAAAGGAATTTTGACCTAAAACCACTTCCATTGGCTCCGGATGATGGTTTACGATTCCGTAGAGTGGTCACATTAGCCAAACGGACTCACCGTTTGGGAGATATGGCTGAAACAAGTTTCAGATGGTGAAAAATAGCTTAATTGGGCTTAACCGGGTGATTAGCAGCTAGGCCCAGAGGGGAATTTCGGGTTTAGAGGTATAGGAGGACTGATTAGGGTTAGGAAATCACTTTCATTTCAGTTTTGAGCCGCCACAAACCTTCTTGAGACCTTAGTAATGGCTTTCATCCTCTAAAACCACTCCAAAACACATTTTTAGTGAAGATTGAACCTAAACTACATCAAAACAAGGCCAAATAGCAACAGAGCAAGGTTGGAGCTGCTGCTATACATAGGAATTCGACATAAAAAACAGAGAGTATTTCAGATTTGGTGTTTCATTTGTGGCCAAGGTGAGTGATTTGCATAGTTTTTGCACTAATTACGGTAATTAAGGGTAATTAGTGAGGATTAGCGGATTTATACACTAATAAATTCCGGAAAAATGTTTAGAAATTCTTAAATAATATTTTATGCCTCTGGTAGAAATTTGGGTTAATTTGATTGTGTTTTGTTAACCCTATGATTAGATTTACTTAAACATGCTTAAGGGAAAATAAGGGGTTTTGGGCACATTTGATCCATTTTGACATGTAAATTCATTGTTTTGGTGTTTGTGGTTAGTTTGCTATGTTGTTATGGCTATTTGACATGATTTGTGATTGATTAGAATAGTTAGATTTGTCGAAAACGTCGTCGAATGGCGTAAACAAGTTGCTGGAAAAGTTGCAGAAAGTTGTGCATGGTTTCGGATCGGATCGGATATGGGCTCGGATCGGATAGGAGACCTGGGCAAGGAACCCGACCCGAACTGGAACCTGGCACAAAAGAAATTTGGCAAGAAGGAAGGCCACTTCTTAAAATCGGAGTAGGAGAGAACGGATCGGATCGGAACTATGGAGAAGGATCGGATCGGAGTAGGAGGGAGAGGATCGGATCGGAAGAATAATGGAGGCCAGATCGGATCGAGGCTACGACTGGAGTAAGGTGAAGGGATCGGATCGGATCGGAGTAGATGGAAAACGAGGGAGATGATCGGAGAAGGAGCATGAACTGGAAGGAAGACAGCAACCCGACCCGGAGGAGGACACCGACCCGACCCGAAGTGAAGTACCCGACCCGAACCAAATGGAAAGATGACAAGGAAGGAGGACCGACCCGAACCGACGAAGGTAATGACTACCGAACCGAACCGAATCCTACGGATGCTACTGCACGACAACTCTTCTGAGGACCCACTCCAATTCGACCAAACCCGAGATGCAAAGGAAGTCCAAATGAGAAGCTAGAGCTCAAGATCCAGATGGGAATCAACGAGTTCGCTTCATGATTGGGCTTTGCTGCGAGACGCGTGTTAAGGGGTTATCGATGTCTATAGCTTTGGACCACTATGGTAGGAGGTACGAAGGCGGATTCAGGGCCATTATGGCATTGGTAGGACCAAGGGCTACGACCAATGTGGTGAGTCATTGAAATGTTTGGTCATGACTCCATGTGTTTAGCTTGGTCATAGCAGGGTTTCTACAAGTCGGAATTCGTCGTTACCTTAATTTGTCTAGTGTTCCAAAGTGGTGGATATCGTATGCTTTATGCACTGAGTGAGAAATGTGAGGATGATTGCTATGGTCGATTTGTTTGCTATCATTATGACATGCACACCCCACCCCCGTATTCTTACACTATTTATTATGGAACCTTAGAGTATTGTACGGTATGTGGTACTAACTCTTTGGTTGCAGGTCCAGGTTCAGGTATGGTTTAGTATACCTGTTATTATTCTGTTTAGATGCTTATCGCTCGTACCAGGCTTTATGTCTGACCCAGAGTTTTATGTCTCCTCTTATTACTCTGGGTGCTCACACGAGCAGACTAGAGACAGGTTAGCTGGTGATGCACGGGTAGATGATCCGGAGACGAGCATGAGGCTTCCACGTAATATATATAGTATTCTCCCTGTGTTGTTGAAGATCACTGCTTGGGCATTGGTGGTGCATCTTCTACTTTAGCTTTCTTTTGTTAGAGACAGTAAATTTGAAAAGTTGTAATAAGCTGTATTTGGATTTCCGCTGCTCTGATGTTGATGTTGATTTTAGTTATCAGCTTATGCACTGTCTCACCTGTTTTATGTCAAGTATGTTATTATTATATTTATTCCATGCGCTGTGAGACATTCTACAGGTTCCTTGATTAGTTCATTCCCTTCTTTCCCTTCTTTGGCGACCGTTCCGTGCTAACTGGACATGTGTACAGCGCACTTTCGGAGGAAATGCCGGCTGGTGCGGGGCGGGCCGTCACACCTTAAAATGTAAATTTCTAATCCTTTTATTTACATAAAAAAAATGTAAATTCCTATTCCTATTTTATTTACATTGAGAAATGTAAACTTATATTTCAATATATTATTATATTGAAAATGTAACTTTTATGTCATATTCTATTTACATTGGAAAATGTAAATTCCTAATCATTCTTTTATTTCTTTTGTTTACATTGAAAAATTTAAATTCTTTTATTTACATATAAAAAAATATAATTTCTATTTCATCCTTATTTACATTGAAAAATATAAGTTTCTATATTTCTCTAATTACATATAAAAATGTAACTTCCTATTTTTCTTTTATTTACATTGAAAAATGTAACTTCTTTTTACCGCCTCTCAAATGACGATAAAAATATATAATATTTATTCTATTCTTTTATCGCGTCTAAAGTGACGATAAAAATATACATTTCATTTCTACTCTTTTTCTCGCATCTAAACTGACGATAAAAATATACATTTTAATTCTATTACTTTTATTCACATTATAAATGTAAACTTTTCTTTTTAATATAATCTACATTAAAAATGTGACTTTTCTTTTTAATATAATCTACATTGCATTAAATAATTTTGCAATGTCAAAATCTAATCTTTTCATTACATAAAAATGTAATTTTCTTACTTTAAATCTTAATTACATGAAAATATAAACTTTTACTTAATTACATAAAAATGTAATTTTTATGTTCTTTAACTTAATTACATCAAAATGTAATTTTTCTTCTAATTCTTATTTACATTAAGAAAAATGTAAAACTTTTCTAATTCTTATTTACATTAGGAAAAAAAATGTAAAACTTCTCTAATTCTTATTTACATTAAGAAAAAAATGTAAAACTTCTCTAATTCTTATTTACATTAAGAAAAAATGTAAAACTTCTCTAATTCTTATTTACATTAAGAAAATGTAACTTTTCTAGTTCTTTTTTACATTAAGAAAATGTAACTTTTCTAATTATCTACTTCTTTTTTTTGCATATAAAAGGTCAATAAAGATGTAATCTTTATTTCTATACTTTTTATTCTGATTTACAATTTCTAACAAAAATGTCCTTTTTATTCTAATTTATATTTCCAAACAAAATGTCCTTTATATTCCAATTTACATTTTCTAACAAAATGTCCTTTATATTCTAATTTCCTAACAAAATGTCCTTTATATTCTAATTTACATTTTGAATGTAATTTTCCTTTTCATTGCTTATTTACCTAAAAAGTAAATTTTCCTCTTTCATTGTTTATCTATATAAAAATGTAAATTTCTTTTCTAATTTCCTTTATTGAAAATCTATTTACATTAAAAAGTTAAATATCATATCTAAATTCTTTTATTGAAAATCTATTTACATAAAAATGTAAATATCACTCCTTTATTCTTTTACTGAAAATCTAAGTTTTCACTTTTAATTACATAAAAATGTAATTTTATCTTTCTATAAATCTAGTTACATATAAATGTATTTTTCTTACTTTAGATCTAATTACATGAAAATGAAATTTTATCTTTTAATTCAATTCACAAGGAAGGTGTAGAATTTTACTTTTAATCCTATTCATAAGGAAAATGTAAATTTTCATTTTTAAATTCTATTTACAAAAAGATGTAAAATTTCTCTTTTTTTTTCATCACATGAAAATATAAATTTCTCTTTAAACTAATTGACAATGAAATCAATGTTCTATTTTTTTCCATTTCTAATAAATTGACAAAATAAATATTGTCTTTTTTATATTTAACAAAACGGTGGTGAAAATAATGTCCATTTTCTAATTTAACACATTACGGTGTAAACCATGTCCATTTCCTAATTTAACACATTACGGTGTAAAATAATGTCAATTCTAATTTAACAAATAACGATGTAAAATAATGTATATTCTGGTGTAATCCTTTTCAATTACCAAAAATGAATATTTTGGTCTTATCATTTTTAATTACCGAAAATGAATATTTTTATTTCACATTTTTCTAAAGTGACAAAAATGTCTCTTTTTAATTAATCCTTTTTAATAGGTAAAAAGGTCCATTTTCCATTTCACTAACATGTTCTAATTAACAAAAATGTTAATTTTATTTAACTAAAATCTAATTAACAAAAATGTTAATTTTGCTTAACATAATCTAATTAACAAAAAATGTTAATTTTGCTCTTGTTGTCAATTATAACACAACAACAAAAATATAAAGTGTTATATATGTTTTTGTCGTCAATTCTGTCACAACAAAATATATAAAGTTTTTGTCGTCAATTCTAACACAACAAAATATATAAAAAAAAATTCGTCAATTCTAGCACAACAAGGGATCACAATCAATACAAACAGCAAACACAAATTTCTAACTCAATCGCCACAGATCTAAATTTATTTACATACATACAAGGATTTCAGATAGCAAGAATAATTTAATTTTAATTAATAAAAATAAGAAATCTCACATCGATTATAGTTCTGCGCTGTTCAGATCCAAAATTTGTCAAAAATTCAACTTGCTCAGAATCAGGTCTAGTCAGTTTCATCGCGAAGATCTCGGTCTCACGATCGTGGCGAATCTGAAATCGTTTAGTTTCGAGTTCGTATGAGTGAGATATGGTTAAATTAAGATTGGTAAAAAATGAATTAAATTAATTAGTCAACTAAAGCTAGAAAAAGTCAACCTCACGCTCATCTTCCTCTTCCACGTTCAAAGCCGTTCCTTGAAACCCATAGGCTTCCAAACTAGGATTCCAAATAACTTGAAATTGGCGAAGCTTGAAGACGATCAGAAGGTGGCACATCGGAGAGGAAGGAGAGGGCTACGTGCGCCGAGAGCATGGGTGTCCACGGTGGGTCCTAGGAGGTGCGGCGGGGATGAGTTGGGCGTGGGTTTGGTGGAGGAATCCGGGCCAAAAACTCCACTAAATCTGATCATCACCTTATGGAATCAAAGCTTGTGTAAATCTCTACAATTAGTTCCAAAGAAGCATTGAATTTCATTGAAGGGATTTGGAGAAACTGCGGGATGAAAATTCGTGCATTCTAGGCCATGGAAAGAGGAGATGGTGGCTGGTGCAATTAGATTAGGGTTAGGGATTTTCTAATTAGCCTATTATTTATATTATTATATTCACTAATTACCCATTAAGGCCCGTTTAGCAACTTTGTCAGATTTCAGCCCAACGACTGTCGTTCTTACCTATTAACCCCTATTCCGGACTCATCTAGCTATGTCCCGCAGGCCCAAACGACTGATTTGACCCGGTTTTCTTTAATTTAAAATATTTACTTTTATTTTTTAATTCAACCGTACGAATAAATTTACCGGGGCCACAAATTAACTCCGAAAAATCCTAAAAAATATATTTAGCTATGTTTTGACGCTGCGGACCTAGGAAAATTAATTTTGTTCAATTCTGAGCCTATTTGAAAAATGACTTTTTTTCAAGTCGATTAAAATTGACTGAAATTGACCAAACTGAATTCTTTTTGCCACGGTCACAAATTAATTCTAAAAATTACGGGAATTGAAACGTAGCAATAATTTGACATCCTGGATCCAACAAAAGTGGTTTCGTCGAAAACCGAGGTCGTTTGCAAAATGGCTATTTTTTAATATTAAAATATATATAAATCCTTCAGCGACTATTCTGAAATTTAAACTGGGCACAACTTTTGATTCCCGCTATAAAATTTTGATTTTTCGGATTCGTTGGAAAGATATTTTAAAAGAGATTCTAATATTTTTAGTTTCACTAAAATCCGTTAAATTTTGCATCTTGTACGGTCAGTCAAAGTTTAAGTTTGACTTTTCAAACTACCGCGCTATTTCTATCTCCTTTTCTAATTAAAATTAAATTATTCATCCTAACTTCGATTTAAATAAATATTTAATCATTATTATTTAAATAAATTATTTTAAATATCAAAACCCATTAAAATTACTTAAAATAAAATTTTAAATTTACCCTAAAATTCAGGATTGTTACAACACTGAGTGATAGAGCAGAAAAATTATTCCTATCCGCTATTTCTTTAACATTTCCATCCACATTTTTTTTTATAGTTTTAAGAACTTTATCTTGAAATCCAGTACAACCATTGCTACCAATAATGCCATTGTTAGGGGTTGTGTCTATCTTCTTCTTCTTCTTGGTAACAACTCTAGTCCATATTTGTTTTCTTATTTCCTTTCTAGTTCCAGATTTTGTTTCAAGAAGCTTGCCATCTCTATTCGAGTTTCCAAAGCCATCTCCTTCCACATTCCTGACTTTACAACTGTCCATCTCACTGTTAACAATGCACTTTTCAACAATATGTCCTAAACTTTTGCATTCATCACATATGTCAGCTTGCCTGACAAACACAACACTTACAATTTGTTCAGTGGTACCGGCAATAAAACCGGAAACTATGTAGGCAACTACTTCTCTGGCGTCACCTCGACCTAGCACTTAGTGTTCATTAGCCGATCAAGCACTTTAGTTGTTGCATCCATCCATACATAAGAACCTTCCAATGTGAGTTGCCAACATACAAATTCCAGTTTTAGACCGCGCATATAGTGGAATATTAGATAACTTAAGCCACACATGCATTCTTGTAATGCATTTACTTCCAACAATGCAGTACCAAGGTTTAACAATGAAAATTTTACTTCGAATGATGATGGGATCGGCAAACAGAATTCATTTTCTATCTTTAGGGTCAGGAAATAAGAAGAAGAATAATCTACCTATCGATTTCACTTTATTTCCCCCCAGTTGGGTTCAATATTCTTGTAAGGTGAGTGGTAACGGCAGTGAAGGATAGTGGTGAATCCAAGAAGAAGCCCACTATATACTCCTGCCACACCTCTCTACCTACTTCATATATCTCGTCATAGGGGAGGAGCGCTTTATCAAAGTACTGAAGTTTGATTGGTGGAGGTGAAAAAAACACCTGCGTTCTTAGGTTTATTCGCAAATAGGGAAGTCCATAGACGACTCTCAGATGATGGTGGAAGTGGTTTAGGCGAATGGGAGGGAAGAGCGGTCAAAAGCGGAGGTTCGGGATAAGGTGGAGTTGGTTGTAGTGGATGGCCAGCGAGAAGCAGAGAAGGACGATAGGAAATGAGGGAGGGGTTCGAAATCGATTGATTTGACAATGCTGAAGGGAGCCCATTAAAAAGAGGAGAGGACATATCGGGTTCACAAATTTCAAATTATGTTTTTTTGAAATAGATATTATTTCAATAGCCTAAAAATAGATATTTTGTAAACAACCTCAGAATTTGACGAAACCACTTTCATCGGACCCGTAAAAGTAAATTATAGTTAGGTTTCAAATTTGAAGTTAGTCGGAATTAGTGTGTAAGCACACGTAATATAAACACGTATTGAAAAATCAGTCAGAATTCAATAGCTTAAAAAGAGACATTTTTTAAACGAACTTAGAATTTGACAAAACTAATTTTATCGGATCTGGAACATCAAATAATGATAAGGTTTCAAATTTCATAATCTTTGGAGATAGTATGTGACCGTACGAAAAATAAACAAGTACCAGGCCAACTGGTCAAAATTAAGTAAAAACGTAATAAAATGAAAGGTCAAACGGACTTCAAATTCTATGAGGCTTATTTCATTGGATCAATAATTATGAAATATAGTAGGGTTCAAAATTTCATATCAATCGAGTTTACTGTTTTATCATACGAGTGATAAACGCACGATAAAACTAAATCAAGCTTTTATATTTAAACAAGAAAGAAACACAAGTGTTTCTTTTTGAGGTGCCATCCATCCACACCCTCACCATGTGTTTTCTCCCCTCTCCTCTCTATCTTACACCTCATTGATCCACCACCACTTCACCATTATAAAAATAAAGTCATCTTCCTCCTTTCTCATTTCTTTTTTCCACTTTTTCTCCATAAGCTTACCTCCTTCCTCCATTCCATGCCCGCCACCTCCTAGCCTGAACCAGGCCTGTTCCGCCCACACCTCTGAAGGTAAATTTGGGTCGAAATCGCAGCGGAAATTAAAATTTTACATATCAATATTGTAATTAGAATCCAAAATTAAATTGAAGCAAGTACCTTTCTTCGTTTCGACTCAAATCAAAGAAGGTGATTAAGCTTGAAGTTGTTGAATCCAATTCCAGATTAGATCGAATCTAGTTCTTGAAGTCGAGCACCTCTATAGGAGATCCACTGACGTTGCTCCCGAATCAAATCGAGGAAGGATGAGGTAGTACTAGCTAATTGGGATTTAGGGTTTGAGGAACTCGGTTATGATTAGATGATAAGGTAAAGGTCTGACCTCCCCTTTATAATAATTATAACCGACATTGTATACCTCCATATTACCCGTTCATCCTTATTTAAAATAGAAGAATTAGTCATAAACCCTTCTATTTAAATATCCTCACCCTTTTACAACGTATGTAAGTGTGACCCTATAGACTATGACAGAGTTGGCAACAGTTTAAACACATTTTTGATTGTAAACAATGAGCGGCCTCTAGTAACACATCACTATTACCCAAGCTATAATAGTAATAATTCAATACAACCTTTTGTGAATAGTGTCTCAATATAATTTAATCCTTTTAACCGTTATATCCAAGATTAAACTGAAGGCATGGATTGTATCATCCTCTTTAATTTAATCTGTTTTCTTGATCAATGAGTAGACTGTTCAGAACAAATCAATATTTGAGCACGGCCATGCATTTCACAGTCTCACTCAATCAGGAGGCCCATGGATATCACTACGAATATATCGTAGGGTTAAATTCCATCTAGATCATTCATAATTTGTATTCGATTCTAGATACATCCAATAATCACCGTTATCATTACTCTGTTACGAAATAACTTTAGATGATATCAAAACATAAATATCTTCGAATAAAATTATAATGATTTCAGGTCTGAGGACCATTATATCATTATCACTATGAGAACAACTTATGATACTGTTGATTATATTCCATGTAGTTATCTCACGGTGGGTCAGCCCAATACGTTATTCTCTAATACGTATTTATATCTTGACTTTAATATCACATATATTAATGATCAATGAGAAGTGATCATCAGTCAATCAGTATACTAGTCTCAATGCTTTATTGTTGTCCTCTATAAACAATAAAGCTCGACTAGGGACATTTAAGAATTATAATACTTGACATATCATATAATCTCAAGTTCAGTCTTACTCGAACTATATAATCCCGCATTATTATTCTAAGGACTTCTATTATATTAATATTTATATTACGCAGTAAATATAAAATAACGGAACATTTTATTCCAAATAAAACATAACAATAACAATGTCATTATTATTCACATCTAACAGATTACCTCTAAGGCACAAACTCTAACAATCTCCCACTTGCACTAGATCCAACCACTCATGTATCGAATACCCATGAAACTAGTGTGACTATCAATCTTTTGCTGCGACAAAGCTTTAGTCAATGGGTCTGCAATGTTATTATCCGTTGGGACTTTGCAGATATGTATGTCTCCTCTGTCAACAATTTCACGGATGAGATGGTATCGCCGAAGTATGTGTTTGGATCGTTGGTGTGATCTAGGTTCCTTAGCCTGAGCAATGGC
The DNA here is from genome assembly GCA_030737875.1 of Allium sativum. NCBI lineage: Eukaryota > Viridiplantae > Streptophyta > Magnoliopsida > Asparagales > Amaryllidaceae > Allium > Allium sativum. Next base: position 823,742,450 of record CM060916.1, read on the forward strand.
CCCATTGTTGTCCCAATAAAGATCTATTGGATCAACAATGGATGGAACTACAGAAAGTTCAGAGATGAACTTCTTAATCCAAACAGCTTCCTTAGCAGCTTCTGAAGCAGCAATGTATTCTGCTTCCATGGTCGAATCAGCGACTGTTTCTTGCTTTGAACTTTTCCAGCTAACAGCAACACCATTCAAGAAAAACACATAACCTGACTGTGACCTGAAGTCATATTTATCAGTCTGGAAACTAGCGTCTGTGTAACCTTTTACCATTAATTCCTCTTCGCCTCCATATATCAAGAATGAATCTTTAGTCCTTTTCAGGTAATTAAGAATGTTCTTGACGGCTGTCCAGTGACTTTCACCTGGATCTGATTGGAATTTACTTGTCATACTTAAAGCATAAGAGACATATGGGCGAGTACATAACATCGCATACATGATTGATCCAATTGCCGAGGCATAAGGGATCATCTTCATGCGTTCCTTATCATCTGATGACTTAGGACATTAAGATCTAGAAAGTGATATACCATGTGATATGGGTACATATCCTTTCTTTGCCTCTTGCATGCCAAACCTTTTCAGCACTTTATTAATGTATGTGTTCTGACTTAAGCCTATCAATTTTCTAGATCTATCTCTATAGATTTTAATACCTAAAATATAGGATGCCTCGCCTAAGTCTTTCATTGAGAAACTTTTCCCCAACCATGTCTTTATTGCTTGTAACGAATCAACATTATTCCCAATAAGTAATATGTCATCCACATATAATATTAGGAATATTATGTTACTCCCACTGATTTTCTTGTATACACAAGGTTCATCTTCGTTCTTAGTGAAACCAAACTTTTTGACTGTTTCATCAAAACGAAGATTCCAACTCCGAGATGCCTGCTTCAATCCATATATATGGATCGATGCAGTTTACATACTTTTCTAGCATCCTTTGGATTGATAAAACCTCCAGGTTGTGTCATGTACACATCCTCGTTAAGATTCCCGTTAAGGAATGCAGTTTTGACATCCATCTGCCAGATTTCGTAATCGTAAAAGGCTTCAATTGCAAGCATAATCCTAATGGATTTAAGCATAGCTACTAGGGAGAAAGTTTCACCATAGTCAACTCCTTGAACCTGTTTGAAACCTTTTGCCAGCAATCGGCCTTTATAGGTTTGTACTTTACCATCCATGTCGGTTTTCTTCTTGAAAACCCACTTACACCCGATTGGTTTTACCCCGTCAGGTGGATCAACCAAAATCCACACTTGGTTGGCATACATGGAATCCATTTCAGATTTCATGGCTTCTGCTATCTTTCAGAGTCTGGACCATTCATAGCATCTTGGTATGAAGTGGGCTCATCTTGATCTATGAGCATTACGTCTCCTGTTTGAGTTACTAGATATCCAAAATATTTATCAGGCTCATGACGTATTCTACCAGATCTACGAATGCTTTGTGTAATTTGAGCAGGTTCGGTTTCCACAACAGTTTGTGGTTCTTGCTCAATTTCATATTCAGGTTCAGTGATATTTTTTGGTTCCCGAATTTCTTCGAGTTCTACTTTATTTACATTGATATTATTAGAGACTAGATCTCTTTCAATGAAAAACCCAGATCGAGCAATAAACACTTTATGCTCAGACGGTTTGTAGAAATAATATCCTTTTGTTTCCTTTGGATATCCCACAAAATAGCATTTTTCCGATTTGGGTCGGAGCTTGTCAGAGTTAAGAAGCTTAACATAAGCCTCACATCTCCAAATCCTCATAAAAGAGACATTAGGACATCTTCTCGTCCACATCTGATATGGTGTGGTCTGAACCGCTTTAGTGGGAATTCTATTAAGTATGAATGCAGCTGTTGTAAGGGGAAAACCTCAAAAACTTATTGGAAGATCTGTATGACTCATCATTGATCGTACCATATCTAATAAGGTGCGATTTCTCCTTTCAGAAACACCATTCCATTGTGGTGTTCCCGATGGAGTGAGTTGTGAAACAATCCCACACTCTTTCAGATAGTCATTTAACTCTTGGCTTAAATATTCTCCTCCTCGATCTGTTCGAAGAGCTTTTATATTCTTACCAAGTTGGTTCTGAACTTCATTCTTGAATTCTTTGAACTTTTCAAAGGATTCAGATTTGTGTCTCATAAGATACACATATCCGTACCTACTGAAATCATCAATGTAATGAAGTAATAGAACCCACCTCTAGCAGATGTACTCATTGGTCCACATACATCACTATGTACAAGGGCCAATAGATCCTTAGCCCGTTCACTGTGTCCAGTGAAAGGAGCTTTTGTCATCTTGCCTAATAAACAAGATTTTCAATCTTCATATGATTCAAAATCAAATGAATCCAAAATTCCATCTTTATGGAGTTTTGATATGTGTTTCTCGTTTATATGGCCTAAACGACAATGCCAAAGGTATGTCGGATTTAAATCATTCGATTTAATCCTTTTGGTATTATTGTTATAAACTGGCATATCTAAATTAAGCACATAGAGACCATTAACTAACTGTGCACTTCCATAAAATATCTCATTTAAATAAAATAAAATAAACAGCATCTGTCTTTTATTATAAACGAAAATCCTAACTTGTCCAAACAAGAAACAGAAATAATATTTGTTTTGATAGAAGGCACAAAATAACAATCTTCTAACTTTAAAACTAATCCAGTTGGTAAGGGCAAGTGGCAGCTTCCTATGGCTAATGCGGCAACTTTTGCTCCATTTCCAACACGCAGGTCCACTTCTCCTTCTGCCAAGTCTCTACTCCTTTGCATTTCCTGCAAATTGACACATATATGTGATCCACATCCAGTATCTAATACCCATGATGATGAAGTAGATAAGTTGACATATATAACATTTACACCTGAATTGGGCGAAGTCAAACTTCCCTTCTTCTTCTTTAGTTCTTCCAAATAAGCATAACAGTTGCGTTTCCAGTGACCTGGCTTTCCGCAGCGGTGACAATCACCCTCTTTGGGAACCCCTCCTTTAAGCTTTGATGCCTTTTTGAAATTGTTCTTATTAGCAGTCTTCTTAAGCTTTTTTTTCTTGTTCTTTCCCTTGCCTTTGGGTTTAGCAGTCTCCTTCTGTACCATCATCATGGCATTCGATTCTGTCTTTTTCATGTTATTCTCAGCAGTTCTCAACATGCTCAATAACTCAGTTAAGGGCTTCTCAATCTCATTCATGAGATAGGTCATAATAAATGAAGAATCATTACTGTTTAATTATTGGAGCACAAGATCAGTTTGAGCTTCCGGTGTCAAAGGAAACCTTAACCTCTCGAGATACTCTATATAACCGATCATCTTCAGTACGTGTGGACCAACGGGTTCCTTTTCACCCATCTTGCAGTGATATAGTACTTTGCTCGTGTCATACCTTTCTTGACGAGCATGCCCTTCGAACAACTTCTTAAGGTGCTCGATCATATCATAAGCATCCATGAACTCGTGATGCTTCTGAAGCACATGATTCATGGTTGCCAGCATGAGGCAGCTAACATCAAGAGCATCGTCTTGATGTTTCTTATGAGCATTAATCTCTGCACGGGGTGCAGTACTTGGTGGAGCCTCTGGAGTAGGCCCATCAAGTACATACAGCTTCCTTTCTTGCTTGAGGACAATCCTCAAGTTTCGGTGTTAGTCTAGGAAATTTATTACATTCAGTTTTTCTTTTTCAAGAACAGATCTCAATGACAAGTTATTGGTGTTGTTATCCATTTAGAATCTACAAGAGAAAATAAATAGTAATAAATAATTTTGACAATCAAAATGACAATAATCATGGCTAATAGTAAATGTATAAATAAATATGCTCCCACTCAAATCAACATCCCTATTTTAATATATAAATATATTAGTGTTCCAAAATCCATATCTAATCATGCTTTGACCCAGCTTTGGCTAAACTCAAAACATAACATTTTAGGTAGACATCTTATGTTAATTATATCGTCTATATAATTTTTGGATCGCATGTCGAACATTTTGTTTTGTATTATTCTGTTGCTCAAAATATAGAATGAATCATGTTGTTTGTCTCTAAGTCCATAATCGTATTATGCAGCCTAGTTAAATTAGACCCAATAATAAGTTGGAGCACCACATTTTGCTCCATCGCATTTAACCAAAGTTAAAAGATGCACAACGCTTTGGCGTTAGTTACAACCAGTAATTTTGGACAGTGATGAGTATATTACTGGAAGACATCACCCTGATTTAATATAAACAATAGTTTGATAGGGATTAAAATTTGAATGGGAAAAACAAATTGTTTACACAAGTTTTAAAATACAATATTTTAAATCTAAGAAATTTAATTCCAAAATTAAGAATACAAAGATTTCTAAAACCAATAATATTAATTTGGAATTAAATATATATTTAGCCATGGAATGGTATATCATATATTTAAAAAAATTGGCTGATGCAATTTCAAGAAGATTTTGTACATTATATAATATTTGCAAAATAAGGTTAAACAATACCATTCAAATATGCAATAAACCCAGCCCATTGCAGTTAAACAAAACTGGCCTAATGAGTAAAATGATGGTCCATTGTAGCAGAAGGGACAACCCAGAAATATAAACCTTTTATAATAAAACTTGGATAGTCTAAACTGCTTTCATTTTATGACAGTCATAAAATTTAGCAAACTTGCAAATTAGTATATACAATTAATGTTCAAACACTTCTGGACAAATTGAGATAATCATATAAAATTAAACCATAAATTAATACAGACTAAACAGTTATAGATATATACATTTCAGAATTTGAGTCATTACATACAAGATGAAAATAGAAGTGCACATAACAGATTTCATACTTGTATTACAATCATAACATAACATATACAAAACAAAACACCACCCTAATATTATATATAACCAGATGACAACCTAAATTGCATTTTCTTCACAACAGTTTCAATATATTGTGTTTAGCTGGAATCATGAATAAGGAGAAACCAGATCAGCATCTGATAATGCTCACTGCTGTTCATTATATATACAACACATCTGGATGAAACAGAGTTAATCAGATCATATCTGATATACTAATATCAATTTCAATAACATATTCATGACTGTAACATAGAAACAGTGTAATTTCAGATCAGATCTGATATATGTATTTATATACGCCACAGTGTTACATATTTATATGTAACTAAAACATAAGATAAGATCATATCAAATCTGATATGTTAATATCAGTTACATTTATATATTCCTTACTGTGGTAGTTAAACAGTGTAAATCATATCATATATGATGTGTTTACTACTGTTTTTATTGCCATAGATAATCAGATCAAATTTAATTAAAGTATGACATGTTTTTCTATGTTTGATCAAATCTAATTATAGTTTCCTTCATGGCAGTCAAGAACTGTATATATATATATATATATGTGTGTGTGTGTGTGTGTGTGTGTGTGTATGTATTCCAGATATCAATACTTATGGCAATTTTCTATATTGTCATATAACACTATCTGAGAAGATATTAAGCATTATTACATACAAGAGTATGTATGATAATCTTGTTCTTAGTGAACTAAGGTTATAGAAACAGTTTTCTATCAATAATCCGAAGGTAGTGAACATGTACAATTGAATCTGAACTCACAAGAATTTAAAACCAAGGTAAGTATGAAGTTCAGTTCAGATTATAACAGATTGTCCTATGTTAATATGTATGATTTACCAGGACATATATATATATATATATATATATATGCAAGGATAAAGAATATCAACTATTCAGATCTGTAATACAATGACTAGTATTGTAATAGAGTAAAAATAGGGCATAATTAATTACATATAGTAGACATGATTCAAAATCTATTTGTTATATATGTAAAGGTATACAGATCCAAACTCATACTGATTTGTAAACTATGTTTCATTTTTAATCTCATTCATGGAATCATAACAGAGCACAAACTAAATACATGTAATAGATATGGTTCAAAATCTATCTATTATACATATTAAATCCTCTGTATCAATTACAGAACAGAAATATCAATTGGTTTCCTTTTAAAACAGATTCAAAATATAGGTTAAACCCAATTGTACTAACATGAGAAATGGAATTTCAGACATTCGCAATTGAATTAATATCATATATTAATTCAAATTCATTCAGATGAATCAAGACTAAATTTTGTTTGTCACAGAACGATTTTAGTTCATGACTGAATGTTTACAAAATTCCAGATCTCATCATTTTGATGTTCATAACATCGATTAGCATATTACGGCAAGAATTTCAAGGCCTAACCGATATTCAAATCAATATAAACCTTGCTCTAATACCATTGAAGGTAAATTAGGATCGAAATCGCAACGGAAATTAAAATTTTACATATCAATATTGTAATTAGAATCCAAAATTAAATTGAAGCAAGTACCTTTCTTCTTTCGACTCAAATCAAAGAAGGTGATTAAGCTTGAAGTTGTTGAATCCAATTCCAGATTAGATCGAATCTAGTGCTTGAAGTCGAGCACCTCTATAGGAGATCCACCAACGTTGCTCCCGAATCAAATCGAGGAAGGATGAGGTAGTACTAGCTAATTGGGATTTAGGGTTTGAGGAACTCGGTTATGATTAGATGATAAGGTAAAGGTTTGACCTCCCCTTTATAATAATTATAACCGACATTGTATACCTCCATATTACCCGTTCATCCTTATTTAAAATAGAAGAATTAGTCATAAACCCTTCTATTTAAATATCCTCACCCTTTTACAACGTATGTAAGTGTGACCCTATAGGCTATGACAGCGTTGGCAACAGTTTAAACCCATTTTTGATTGTAAACAATGAGCGGCGTCCAGTAACACATCATTATTACCCAAGCTATAATAGTAATGATTCAATACATCCTTTTGTGAATAGTGTCTCAACATAATTTAATCCTTTTAACCGTTATATCCAAGATTAAATTGAAGGCATGGATCGTATCATCCTCTTTTAAGTTAATCTGTTTTCTTGATCAATGAGTAGACTGTTCAGAACAAATCAATATTTGAGCATGGCCATGCATTTCACAGTCTCACTCAATCAAGAGGCCCATGGATATCACTACGAATATATCGTAGGGTTAAATTCCATCTAGATCATTCATAATTTGTATTCGATTCTAGATTCATCCAATAATCACCGTTATCATTAATCTGTTACGAAATAACTTTAGATGATAACAAAACATAAATATCTTCGAATAAAATTATAATGATTTCAGGTCTGAGGACCATTATATCACTATCACTATAAGAACAACTTATGATACTGTTGATTATATTCCATGTAGTTATCTCACGGTGGGTCAACCCAATACGTTATTCTCTAATACGTATTTATATCTTGACTTTAATATCACGTATATTAATGATCAATGAGATGTGATCATCAGTCAATCAATATACTAGTCTCAACGCTTTATTGTTGTCCTCTATAAACAATAAAGCTCGACTAGGGACATTTAAGAATTATAATATTGACATATCATATAATCTCAAATTCAGTCTTACTTGAAATATATAATCCGGTATTATTATTCTAAGGACTTCTATTATATTAATATTTATATTACACAGTAAATATAAAATAACGGAACATTTTATTCCAAATAAAACATAACAATAACAATGTCATTATTATTCACATCTAACAGATTGCCTATAGGGCACAAACTCTAACAACCTCCCCCTCGTCCCCTTCCTTCCTACCTGCACAACACCCCACTCCATCCCCTCCTCTTGTCGTGGCTCCACCACCTCTCCAAAACATAAAATACCCACAAAATACCCCTTAAAACCCTAAAATCACACCTTTAAGCCTCCTCCACCCTAAAGCTCATAAACTCAGCAAAAACCAGCCTACACCTGACCTCATCTGGCCCCAATTTCGCCCCTAGCCTATGGGTTCCACTCCCATCAAGGCCATGCTGGATCTAGGTTAACCCTAGAGGGGGTGAATATGGTTTACTGGATCTTAACGAGATATTAAAAAATATCACAACACAAATTGTAATAGAGAAAATAAATGCAAAAGGTAAATAATACATATTTTAACCAGCTTCAGCAAACCCTGCCTACTGCTGCATTCCCCAAGGTATTTTACTATAATTAAAACAATCTTTATGCTTACCAAATCCGTGTAAACTCCCGACACCAGCTCACAACTGTTCTAATCCTACACTCAAAACCCTAAGATCAAATTTTCCCTTAATTACAAACTGTAATTCGTAAACCCTACTTATAATCATATAAGTAGAAATCCCAAGTTATACAGAAAACTAGAAAAATAAAATGATCGGTTACAAAAGAATAATAAAAAAATAATACACTAAAAATAAAACCCCTTAAAATCAAAACAAAGTCGGCCCATATATTCTTGCATAAACACGTTGGCTTCTTTTATTCTTCAATGTCGGCCGGTGGAAAAATAGGGTTTTTCAAAATCCCCAAATCTCGACTTCGAAAGTTTGTTGCTCCTAGTTTAATCTTTGATGCTCTGATTCTCTCTATGATCGTTTTTTGTTGTTCTTCGTCAGTTGATTTGGCATGCAATCAAAAATCAATTGTGCATAAATTATGATTTGAATTTGATTCCTCTTCGAATTGTTGCTTTGGTTTTCCGATCACCATTGTCGATGATGAATAATGTGTCTTATATAAGGTTTAGAAACTCCAGTTCAACTCTTATTTCACTACATGCCTTGGTCTAAATTTTGTACGATTTATTTTCGTCCGTGATTTGTTGTCATGACTTGGATTGCTCTGTTGATTAAATAAAGGACCACGAGTATATTGTTGATAACTAGAAATACTTGAGGTCATGATTTCTCTAATTGTTTATGGAAACAATTCGATTGTTTTCATCCCAAAATTGTTTACGTGTTCTTGCCTAAAACAGTACTCTGGTTTCTAGAAACATAAAAAAATATTTGTGACGACCGCCCACAACCCCTGCATTATACAAGAGGAATAATACGCTGAAAGATGTGCTAGACTACTATGGACGATCATCAGAGTAGGGAAAACACATCGGAACCTGTCGTAAATCTCACAGTACAAGGATAAAATATAATAGAACATATACAACAGGTAATATTAGTGAAGCATATTTGAGCAGAAATTTTAAATTTCCAAAACAACTAGGAAGTATATCCATACACTAGGATTGCAACATATGTCTGTACAAGTTTGCCTCACTACAACACTCGAAGTAGAATAAACAACAGCGGAATCCCAAATATAATACAGTAAGAGAGATAGTACGCTAGCCTCCTACTCGCCTCCGAACTGCTACATCGTCTTTACTAAGATTGCCACCTAGTCTGCCCATCCAAAATCGGGTGAATAGCCCAAGGTAATAAGAAGGAAACATAAACCTTGAGTCAGACAACAGTCTTAATGAGCGATAAAACAACTAGCAAACGTCATCAGTAAAGTATATGAGAATGGATAGATAAACATACTAATCTACTCAAACACCAGAGAATAACTCAACCCTATCTTCCCCACATTGGACAGTGATAGCCTTTACAATCCATAACATCCAAGGTAACAATAATTCATCCATGGCAATCAGAACAACCATTGATAACATTCATAGCATCCAGATTACTTAGGTCTCACGTAGGCAATTCTAATCAAGTTTAACATCCCTCAAGCACTCTCCTAAGAGGCCTAAACCAATATCAGTCAAGCACTCAAGGGACATCTCCCTCGACTTTGGATAATCCACGTGAGATGGTACAAACAGAACAACCAATCATCCATGACTGACTCTGGCTATCACCGCCAATCCTTCTTTGAAACCATCCTAATCGTATGACTGGCCCTTACTGCCATCCGTCAAGGGCTAATGGTAACCCCGGTCCTAGCAAAACCCAGTACGCATTTGCATCGATACGTACCTAGGCCTTTTCACCAATACCCAGGGTACTCGGCCTACATCCAGTCTTTTAGGTGTCCCTATAATACCCCCGCTTTGAGCCCTCTAGGACCTACGACAGTGATAATTCCTCGGCCTTCAGTATCTCTAATCATCTTCACTTGTGACTATCAATAAGCTCAGAACACTTTGGAGCAACCATTACTTCACACAAGCTCAATACATCCTTGAGTCATCCTTTCACATGAACTCAATACATCCTTAAGTCATTTCCACATTCGTTGTATACAACAAACAATGAACAAATCACATCACTTCGAACATCCTCATCTGGACTCTCATCGAAGCCACCATCACCATCGAACCAAACAACTTCAATATAAGGTTCAATACAGTCTATAGCATTATCACCCCACTCAGGACACCTTTGAGTTGTTATACCATTTGTTGTTCTACACCGATCAACGAACACATTCAACACTTTGAACCTTCCTACTTGAATTTACTTCGAAGTCACACCAACACTGAGCCAAATTACACCACTGCGCTGCGGCTAGGGTTTGGAGGGTTGCCCTCGTAAAATATATTTTTCAGACTTTTTTGTTCAAATCTGAGTCGTACTCTAAATTGTAAATTTTCAGAAACTACCCCTAATGCACTACCAACTGACCCCTCCCCGGGATGCTCGACCGACCCTATAGCTTGACCATACCTTGCTCGAGCCACTCCCTGCTCAACCCAATCCACTGCTCGGCCCATCCACTGCTCGACCCAAGCCACTGCTCGATCCGACCCGCATCCAGGCCGGATCAACCAACCTATTCGACCAACTGACCCACCCCTCTTGAGTACGACCGACCCAAGCTCCTGAGTATGAGCGACCCAAATTTCCAGATATGTTCGATCGACCCTCCCCAGACCGACCCAACCCTGGAAAAGCTCGAACGACCCTACCTTTTTCTTTTGCTCCAGGAAAACCTTGTTCGACCGACCCACCATGTTCGACCCAAAATCTACATCCTCCAATGCAACTCCAATTTTGACCAAAACTTCGCTAAATCGATACATTCGACGAAACCAACTCAACCAACTCATCTAATATGACCACAAAAATGACATAAAGTCAACAATAACACCAATATGGAAATTCTATCAATAATCATGTGATATTCACCAAAATCACTATAAATGTACATATGAACGAAATCATGGATTTAACTTGCACATTCATATCGAATAACATAGAAATTACCTATCTTAACTTGCTAAATCAGATCATAGGATGATTTAAATGAAAATGGACTTACCACTGCATAGATCTATGGAAAAACACTTGAAATTGATGAAAACATGAACAAACACCCATATACTTCATTGAATCCATGTGAGAGATACAAATCACTCACCTTTCTCCTAAACAAACAAAAATCAACGAAATATGAATCGGACAACAAGCACCTCACACCAAACAACTTGATCCAATGAATCCTTGCCTCAATTGATGTAGATCTAGCCTCCAGTGGTGTAGATCTATGATTTCCCTCCTTGGATTATGATTTTTAATGGTGGAAAGGTGTTAGAGAAAGGAGGAGCATAAGGCACCAAATGAGAGAATGGAAAACTAAAACCATTTCCCATATCCTTTACCCCCTATTTATAATTATCACCAGCCCACTAATGGGCCTCCCCCAAATCAGCCCATTAGGCTCCCAAAACTTGGACAGCCAACTGAAAAAACTTAAAACAGCGATCTCTCCCAAACCGCTGATCCAAATCTTTAATGTAACCACTCTACGGAAAGGCAATCATCAATTCCTTTCCAGTGGCACATGTCTCACCCTCCGATTCGACCTGAGTCAAAAGTTATGCTCTATACAAGAGTGACAGGGGAAAAATGGTCACAAACAAAATTGGTAAAAAATTATGGACATATTTCACATCCCCATAAGCAACATACCAAAAGATGAGAATGATCCAACCCGCAGAGAATAAAATAAAAATATTTTACGATCTTCCGATACGTAAAATGCAGGCATTACAATGTTCTTGGGAAAAATAATTGCTATTCACTTTGAATGCACTACTGTAACCTTTGATGATTGACAACAAAATATTTTCCAGAAATTGTTTGTCAGTTTTAACATAATTTCAAATATGGAAATAAATTGATGATTTCGTGGAACATTGAAATCGTGTGTTAATTTCTAGAAATATTTGTGAATTATTTCTTGCCCAAAATATACATTGATTTACTTGCCAATCTGTTGGAATTGATTTCTAAAAAAACTTGCCGAGTTGCTTGTGTTGATTTCATGAAACAAAAGGAATGATTTCTTGCCTTAAAACCAAACTATGATTTTCAGGAAAGTAAATAAAATTGTGAATCATTCTTGCTTGTCTTTCTTGGAAGATTTCTAAAATATGAATTTAGAAGCTTGCCAAAACTTTCACTGTTATTTCTAGAAATCTTTGAATGAATTTTTCCCAAAATGTTTCTTGATTGATTTCATTTCTGGAAACATTTGAAGTCTTGAATTCGACTTTGCCACAAATAAAATGATGCCCTTGACTTGCCTATCTTCTTGACTGTTTACCCATGTATATATATACATATATACATGTGTATATATGTATATTATGCTTGCATTGTTATATTGATGTACAATATTTTTGTGCACACTTGAGTGCCTCGGTTTCCATGTATTGTTGAACATTGACTTGTTCATTTCTTGCATGTCCATTTTGCTTGTTCAATCTTGCATGTATATATGTGTATACTATTGCATAATTGCTCTGTTATGATAGTTTTGCATATGCATTTGAGCTTGTGCCATGTTTTACTCTTGCCTTCACTGGTATGTATTCGTTCCCTTGAATTGAACTGGCCATTTTGTTTCAGTAGCCCTGATTTGTATTGCCATGGAACCTTTTTTTATTGCTTGTAGCTTGTATTTGATGATGCAACATTTATAAATATATATATATATAAATACACACAAACTTTTGTGTATGTGTGCGTATATATATATATATATATGCATATATATATATATATATGTGTGTGTGTGTGTGTGACTTTTGCTGCATGAATATATTTGTTTGTGGCCATTTCTAATTTGTGTACTTGTACTTGTGTGGTCTTGTGCACTGGTCACTTGAGACACTTATGCAATTCACATGAACTTGACCTTGCCTTGTTGTGTACATTCTTGTATGTCATCCATATATATATTGTTGTTGTGTGGACCAAAACACATGTGCTCTTCTTTGTATGACTTTCTTTGAGGCTCTTGTGCTTGTCCCATTAAATTGTGCTGCACCCATGTTGAATACTATGGATTGCTTCATTGTGCCTGGATTTTTGCACTTTGCCATTTGCTTGTGCATTGGTGTATTTTGTCTTGTATTGCTGCACACATGATTTACCAAGCTATTTCCATGCATATATGTGTTTTTTTTTATATATATATATACAGATATGTATATAAATATATATGTATATATATATATATGTGTGTGTGTGTGTGTGTGTATTTGATGTTGTATCATTTTAAAACTGTCTCGAGCTTCTGCTTTATTGGGTGAACATGACATTCGACTTGAGTTGTTTTATCCTTGACCCTTGTAAATGTTGCTATATATTCACACACACACACACACACACACACACACATATATATATATATGCACAGATGTATGTGTATATATATGTGTTTGTGTCTACAATTGCACTGGATTTCTTGGTTCATTCCCACTCACTGATATATGATCGTATTGCCTCTACACATAAATGTATGTGTACATACATACACATGTATTGTGTTTGTGTAATATATATATATATATATATATATATATATATATATATGTATATGTCTGTGTATATATATATACAAGCACTAGAGATAGTGTCTACCTTGTGGTATTTACAGTGAATCACTGTGAATATCACAAGCCGCCTAAACACATATGGATTTATATACATATCAGATCAAGTAATGAAATATGATGAGAAACACACTAAAACTCTGAGGCAAATAAATTTTAAAATAAAATTGTATCTGCTAGAATTTAAAATTATTTTTGTTCTAGTTTACCCTGTGTGTTTCTGTGACAGGCAAGCAGGTGACTGGACTAACTGAGAAGCAAACAGCAGGTTCAGTGTATGTGTCAATGAATGTATATGAGTGACCAAGAGATACTGAATGCATGTGAGTTTGTACAATCTGAGTGACTAAGTGTTGTAGTTAGGAACAAATGTAATAAATTAAATATGAAATGGAATGTATTGTTTTACAGTTAAATGTACAAATAGTGAAGTTATAGATTGTACTATCGAAATGTAGAAATAAAATATTATATTTCAATAAAATACTGCTTGAATATTTAAATTCTTGTGCAGTAGTATTTTATTTAAATATTTAACTCTATCTATGATGTAGTAAAATTACACATATTTATAATAATATATATTTTTGTTAGCATCAAACAAAAATCACAAAATTTTTGTATACAACAATCTCCCCCTTTTGATGATGACAAACATATTATAAGATTTTAAATATAATAAATGTGTTTGATAGTGAAATTGTGGAATTCCCCCTATATGCATGCTCCCCCTAGAACTCCCCCTAAATATGTGCATGAGTGAAAAGAATAAATGAATTGGAATTTCTATATTGAATATTCAAGGAATATTCGCTCATCGATCAAAATCTTAACTCATTCTCCCCCATTTGTTATCATCAAAAGGAAACAGAAATTAAAAAGTGATGGAAAATTGACTAGAAATATAACATCAGCTTAAGAGAGAGAATGTTCACCATAAATCTCATTCATTCAAACAAAAATCATAATATTCTAAGAACTAGAAGCAAATTTCACATTCTAGAATGATAGATTTACGATGAGTATTATAAAAATGGAGAGAGTTTTAATATATATGATTTCCAATTATTTTCAAATAAAATTTCAAAAACGAGCACAAAACAGTGAGGGATTTGGAAAATGATTATAAATTCAAGTCGAGTGACAAAATCAAATGATCTCAATTCCCAATGACTATCAATCAACAAATCATAATATATCATAAAATATTAACACATTTTACAGATTAGAAAAATGGATTGATAGGCTGGTTTTACACACCAAGTAGGATTTCATATAAATTTTTATTTATTTATTTTCCTTTTTTTTAAGAGCATATTGACCACGCATAACCAGATCTTGGATTTTTAAATGAGGCCAGTCACAACTTAAATTATAAGTAATCTCTCAACCATGCATAACCAAATCTTGGACTTTCAAATGAGGTTAGAGAAACACTTAAGAATATTATATATTTATCATTTTCTTTTCAAAATCTCCTTAGTCTATAAAACCAATATGGATGATAGAAATATGGTAGGTACAGACATGGTTGTGAAATAAATTTCTAAAATAATCATATTATGAAATATGCTCAACTGTACCGGGATTTTTGAAAATTTTCAATAATCTCTTTTTCTGAAAATAATACAGCCGCATTTCCATCACAAATTTTGTAGTAGTATATTCATTAATGCTTTTAAAAATAAACTCTCCACATTAATATAAAATCATGATGGATGATAGAATGATGATAGAAAAAGAAGATGGTCGTGAAATAAGCCCCGACTCAAATCTGGATTTTTTCTAATGGAAATTTAGATTTTATTTGCTTAAAATCCTTTTATTGATTTAAATAAACCGTTATGGTTTTTAAACGATTATAGCATTGTTTTTCTGGAAATTTGATTTTGACATAACTCAAAGTCTATTGGACGAAATCCATAATTTTCTCTTCCATTAGAAAACTATTATCAAATCGGTCCTGACGAATCTTGTTTCACGAGATTCCGACTTAAATTGAGTTCTATATACCCAACTGAAGTTCGAAACGCCAATTTAAGAATGCCGCACCATGGCGAGCTCATTTTAATTATATTTAAATTTAAAAGTTAAACTTTGCTTAATTTAAATTTCAATCTTGTTCTAATATATATTTTTAATATATATTAAATCCAGTTTTCAAATCCAACTCTATATTTCAAATTATCTCTAATTGTCGATTTTTCATTACTCTGTTATAAATTTATTTATAACTCAATTTGCTATATTAAAGTCCAATTCTCTTTATAAATAAATTATTCATAAAATTCAATATAATCGAATTCAAATTGAAAATTCTTAGATTTATCTCAATTCCATTTATATTCCGAATTTTGGAATAACGTTCGTTGTTTCATTTTCGAAACGATTTCTAATTCACTTTTAAATTCATACTTGAATTTAAAAATCCAAATTATCCCATGATAATTATCTAATTTTATTTATAAACATCATTTATAAAATTTATGCCTTTTTTGAGATATTAAAACAAGTTCCATTTCAAAATATATTTGAAACCTGATTCTTATATTTGGAATATTTTATGTTCATAACTTTCATATATAATTGTATAATCTATTTTCATATTAAATTTCAGTTTCTATTTAATATAATTTAAATATCCTTTCTGGATATAATGTATTGTTATAAATTCTACATAGTCGAATTGTAACCATAAATCTGTTTGGATTTATTTTAATTTATATTCTGGACATCAGAATAGATTTCCTCATATCCCTTATTAACCCGGTTCCCAATTCTCATTTTAAATTCATATTTGAATTTTAAATTTTAAATTTTAAATTATCCAATGATAGTTTTTCACCTTTCTTTATAAACATCATTTATTTTACTTGTTCATATATTTAAACAAGTCTCGATTTGAAATCCATTTTGAAATTAAATTTCTGCTTTGGAAAAATAAATTTCCCCTTTTAAATTCACATCTGAATTTACATTTCCCAAATTATCTAAATGATATTTTTTTCCCATTTCATTTATAAACATCGTTTATAAATTCACTTCAATTCCCAGCATTATCTAATTTATAAACATCGTTTATAAATTCAGTTCAATTCCCGCATTATTTAATTTACAAACATCGTTTATAAATTCAGTACTTGTTTTATATATTCAAAACAAGTTAATATTTCTATAGCCCATTCAAAATTCAAATTCTATTTAAAAACATAGATTTCCCCTTTTAAATCTCAGAATCCATTTTCATAATATTTTTATAAATTAACATCCAGGCCTAGTGATATTTAAACATCCAAAACACACAATTATCAATCATAGGTTTTCTACCACATCATATATGATAATATATGAAAACGAACAATAATAAATTTTGAGGAACCCAGTTGGATCCCTCCAACATATTTTCCTGCATCCACAGACGTTAGCCAACATAAATAATACCCACCCTGCTTCAAGACAGGATATCGCGGTATAAAAGGTCATCCATTATCATATTGTGGGACACATAGGGTCATCCGCTAATGATACTGCGGGCATCCGGTAATGGTACTTCGAGAAATATCCAACCAACAATTATTTTTAACGATTAAAAATAATTCTAAATAATAAATTCTGAGTAAGATTTACTCACTGAGATTTTATTTATGATCCATTATAATTTCACTTTATTCCCAGCTTATGTAATCCTCAGCTGCGAATCCATGCGATAGGTTTTCATAATATTTGGACCTTGCATAAATTAAATATAGTACTTATAAATTTGCGGATTATAAGCTATTTATTTTATTTAACGATTAATCAATTATAAAGTTAAAATAACTTAACATATCAACAAATTAATTATACTATGTTATTAAAATAAAATGTATACCATATTCCTTGCAATCACGATGCTAACTGGGAAATCATCAAACCATCTCGCTGAAAACAGCCTCAAATTAATGATCCATCTGTCCTCGGCATTTCATCGAACATCATACCATCACTCTCCATTCTCTTTTAACCATCACATCCTCTTCTCTGTAATTCCATATAGTGCAATTTCCGCAACATCAACCGTGTCCCCTCACTTTCACAACAACCAACAAACTGTCTATTGCCTCCCCATTCGCAAGCACTACCTATCATCAAAGCATTATGTAGATCCTAGCTTTACTACAATCCACCACTTCATATTCAATAACATAGTAAACAGTGCATTAACCTCACCTTAACTAGCTTTACAATCTCCCTAACTTCCCCCTATAGGCGCATAAATATTAGGATCCCAAAAACAAATCACGACATCACACAAGGTGTAAAACTCCATCATCTTCATCAAAACCAGTTCGATCATAAGTAACTCACAACACCTTTACTATGTAAAAATGAAACCCTAAAACCAGAATCGCACCCCCTAAATTGACATCATGTGTACCAACAAGCCTCCACTGATTGTCAATCCAAACCACATGCCTGAATCCATCTTCTATTTGGTCCTATCACTATCACGAGCATACCGCACCCAAACCCTGACTGTACGTAACCGATCCCCTATATCTTGACTTTCCTCCTTCCCTTAGTTGCTACGCGTGCGCACATCCCAGCTCCCAGAACCCCCAGATTTGATTGCTAATTCGATTTCGATTTTGTTTTCCTTTCTTTATATATATAATCAGGGGTCTCTTGAAACGACCCAAACTCCCGATCCTCGAAGAGACGAAGGATCCTGGATTGTTCTGAGAACACGATCCATCAAAACACAAACATTAGAACATTCTGTTGCTATTACAACAATTACATCAGAGTGCAAGAATATATCAAAGTATGAATAAATAATTTACAATAGAAAAATAAATATCAGAGATTTACAAATTACAAAAGCAGCGGAAAATAATATATAAATATAACGTGCAGCGGAAAACATCAACTACCACAGGTGAAAGAAATATACAGATACAAGGCTTTCTGAATATTGCTCCAGCCGTAATCCAGGATCATATGCCAAGAAATATCTACAAACCAAAACTACTAGCTGCCCGTGTGGAAAATATGGGCACCCAGAGTTTAGGTGGAAACAATAAACTCCGAGTCAGTCATGAGACTGGTGTGTAAATCTTTACTTTAAAAGTTAGGAAATCATGGGACCACGCCATATAACACGGAATGGGTTTACTCCACATGAATCTCAGTTTAAAATAGAACAACGTAATGCTTTTTGGAAAAGGAAGCTATTATAAGACTCAGGTCCCATCACACAATGCAACGCAAGCCGGTGGATAGAGTTTTCCCTTATAATAGCCAAACATGCTTGGTACATTTAAAACAAATCATTTTTGTTATTATTATTAGTGCATAGTGTCAAAACAACTTCAAATATAAATGTATCAATCATAGATGACATGAGCATCCCATGCCACTATGCTGCCATATAGGTTTACAACTAAAACCAAAAAGTCACGTATTAGAAATTGGATTTCCATCCACGAGTCGAGGCAAGGGATCGTCCTCACCGATTTGAGATAATCTAGTAAATGCCTCAGGATCACACCTACGGGAAACCCTTGGATGCTTCAGGGCCGGTCACCCACACTTACTTTAGTGCATTAGTTATTCCTGAACAATACGTTTCGCGGTCCTATTAGACCTCCAAAATGGTCAGTACGTCGACCAATAATATCCGAGGCGCCTCGCAATCTATCATCCACATAAATAAAAATGTCTGTGCTCTATACTGTGATAGCCCGCCCCGCACCAGCCGACATTTCCCCGAAATGCGCTTGTGCCAATGCCCGACTAGCAAGGGACGTTCGTCAAAAGAAAAGGAAAGAAAAGAAACAAACTTCCAAAGAACCTGTAGAATGTCTCACAGCGCATGGAATAAAATACAATAATAACATAACTTGACATAAAAACAGGCAAGATAGTGCATAAGCTGAAAGCTAAACCATCATAGCAGCGGAATCCAAAATACAGCTTATGATCCAAACCATCATTATTACAACTTCAAAATACTGTCTCTAAAGCAAAACTAGAAAAGGTACACTACTAATTCCCAAAGCAGTGACCAACAACAAAACAGGGAGAACATATATATATATATATATATATATATATGTGGAAGCCTCTTTCTCGTCTCCAGTACAGCTACTCGTGCAACCACCTAACCTGTCTTTAGTCTACTGGTGTGAGCACCCAAAGTAATAAGAAGAAACAAACTCTGGGTTAGACAATAGTCTGGTATGAGTGGTAGCAAGTATGCATCTCTAAGATGAACAAATAACAAATATAAGAATTATACCTGAACCTGGACCTGCAACCAAAAAGTTAGCACAACAAGATGTATAGTACTCTAAGGTAACTCTAACATATAGTGTGAAAATGGGCGTGTGCGTGTCATGGTGATAGCAAACATCAAACATTGCAATCATCCTCACATCTCTCACTCAGTACGTAAAGCATACGACATCCACCACTTTGTTCACCTAATCTATTGGGCCCATGACGGGGTCCAACTCCGTACAACTATTCCTCTGACCACACTATATTGTTCTATAACCCATAGTCCGTCTCTCAGTGGTGAACTAAGGTTGCAGATACCGATAACCCCTTTGCACACGTCCCGCAACAAAGTCCAATCATGAAGTTAACTTGTTGGTTCCCATCTAGATCCTGAGTAACAACTTCCTATTTGGACTACCTTTGCATCTCGGGTTTTGGTCTTCTTCGGATTGGTTCGGCCCTTCACTTCGCTTCGGATCGTGATCATCAACCCTATTCGGGTCGAGCAATCTTCACCGGGTCGGTTCGGTTCGTACCCACCCATCAGTTCGGTCTCCATCTGGTTCAGGTCTCCACCGGTTCGTTGCTTCTCCTCTTGGTCGGGTCGTGACGCTCCAGTCGTGGTGCTTCGGTTCAGAGAAGCGGTTCGAGTCGTGGTCCCCACCAAGCATCAGGTCGGCTCGTGGTCCTGAGGCGCCTTCGGTTCGGTCAAGTCCCATGGTTCGGGTCGGGTGCTCTCTTCGGGTCGTGCTGCTTGTTCACTATCCAGATTGGGGTCACGAACGGGTCGGTACGGAGGAGAAAGGGGTGGATTGTGAGGTGCTTCACGAGCGGGTTCGGGGCCCGATCCGATCCCATTTTCCTGCATTGTTTTCCTACAACTTTTTCAGCGACTGTTTACGCTATACGATGGCGTTTTCGACCAATCTAACTTACTAAGCAACAATAAAGCATTCCAAACAGTAATAGCAACATGTATAATCAGCCACAAAAACTAAAACAATAATTTTAACATGCCAATATGGATCAAACCTACCCAAAACCCATGTTTTCCCCTTAATCCTCTTAATCAAACCATACGATTAGCAAAACATGTCCAAATTAACCCAAATTTCTAACAGAGGCATAAAATAATATTTTAGAATTTTACAAAAAATTTCCAGATTTTTTTGCGCCATAATTTCGCTAATTATCACTAATCACCCCTAATTAGCTGTAATTAGTGAACAAATATGTTAATCACTCACCTTAGGCACAAATAATTTATTGACCTGAAGTCTCCACTGATTTGGGTCGAATTCCTATGCAACACAGCAGCTCCAACTCTGATTTGATGCTATTTTTACTTGATTTTATGCTGATTAGCTTAATCCTTGATTAGAAAGTGATTAGAGGTGGTTTAGAAGGTAGAAGCAATTGTTCAGTTTGAGGAGAAAGTTTGTAGCGGCTGAAAAATGACAAAGGAGGGTTTCTCTAGCCCCTATCAGCTCTTATATAACCATAATCCCGAAATCCCCCAATGGACCTAGTTGCTAATTACCCAATTTAGCTCAATTACGCTGTTTTCACTTCTAAACCTTATTTCAGCATATCTCCCAAACAGTAAGCCCGTTTGACAAATGCTACCACTCTACCGAAAGGTAAACCATCATCTGAATCCAATGGAAGTGGTTTCAGATCAAAACTCCTTACCAATCAAAAGTTATAGGCGAAACAATATTCGCTAGGGGTAAAACAGTCATTTAAAACTCGGCAAAAATCGTGAATATGGGAAATGACCCCAATAGTCGTTCCCCAAAGATACACGACGATACAAATTCGTATGAAAAAGAAATGAATATTCTATGATCCTCCGATGCATAGAATGCGGGTCGTTACATTCTCCCCCCGTTAAAAAATTTCATCCCCGAAATTCCTTAACCAAAACATATAAAGGGTCCCGCATGCCTATCAGTCATTAGCAACAATCAAACATAGATAACAACATAACAAGCCTATCCTAGCATGCGGTTTACTAACAAGGGAATAACTGTATTACAATAAAAACCTTACCAAGTAAAGAGCTTTGGATACGACTCCCTCATGCTCTCCTCGGTTTCCCAAGAACAGTCATTCTCATTAATTCCTCATTGGGCTTTAACCAGTTTCAACATATTCCTTCGAAGTTGTTTCGTATCATGTCCAACAATACGAATCAGTATGCGGTTCCCAACCGCCTCGGGTTCTACTTTGATATCATCCAACTGATCTAGTGAAGTAACTAAATCAGAATCATGCATGAGCTTCCTTAACCGAGAAACATGAAATACTTTATGCATTCCCACCATCTTGTCAGGTAATCCAACTCTATACGTCAAATTCCTAACTACATTCCAAATGTCCCTTCAAGTCCAACCTGAATCTTTCCTATTTCTGTACTGTACATCCAACGTACATCCACCTCCCAGAGGTAATATAAACTAGACTCATCCAATGAATCTAGGTACCCTACCTATATTCATACTGCACGTCCAACGTACATTCACCTTCCAAAGATGAACTAGACCCATCCAACGAATCTAGGTACTATACCTACGAGTCCAAGTCCAACTTGAAGCTCTCCTATATTCGTTGAATCTCCAAGATCAACGAGTGCTCCGAAATGTTCCAAACATATTTCAAATCCAACTTAAAGTATCTTCACATTCGTTATATCAACATGACCAATGAACTCATCCTGTTTCCATTTTGAAATTTTCAATGGTTGTACAAACTACTAGGCTTCTTTTACTCGGCTTTGGCTAGATGACAATTCATGCACTTGGATATGAATTTCCCAACGTTCCTTCTCCTCTCTTCCCAATACATCTTGTTATCATCAAGATGTATAGTCAGTTTCGAGTGATTACATTCTCTAAGCACTTCATCTCTCAATCCACTAACGTTGGGTACAACTAATCTCCCATTCTTTCGAAGCCATCTCTCTCTCTCTCGATCAAGGCCATACTTGTTCATCTTCTTACCGTAGATACCCATCTCTACCTTAGAGATGATTTCCAACAAGATAGGATCGTCCCTCTAACTAGAACCAATCTACTCAACCAAAGTTGGCCTGATCGTCAAACTTGCTAACATTTCTGGATCCAATCCACACTTAGGTCTAAAATCATATATCACGATATACTCCAGTTGCTTCCATTCAAGAAACATAGCCCCTAACTGGCATGTATCCTACTCAATGCATCAGCTACCGCACCTAGTCCGGTACCACAGGCATTTGTGTATTTTGTCATCTTTTCATTTCCCATTGCCAGAATCTTACAGGTGATAGTCTACCCAAGAGAAGAAAATAGGAACAAACATAACAACTATAACATCCATCAAACAAGTCCTATCTATCACCTGCTAAAGCCGTGAATACGTCGACCCATATGACTGGTCCAACCAATCTCAAGGGCTAATGGAAGCCTCGGCTCCAAACGGACTACCGCACGTCCAACGTACGTTTATCCTCCAAGGATAACTAGATCATGTCTAACGGATCCAAGATAAATGGGCATCCCCAGATACCCTTGCTTCAAGTCCGCTTAGAACACTCCAAACTATCGATGATTCCTTGGCACTCCAACTGAAGAGCTATCCACAATCCCATCTTCAACTCGAGTCCAACCCAAGTCAATCCTTTACCCTGTAGCCTTCTCGAGTCCCACTCGGGTCATCTCATAGCCCTATCGAGTCCAACTCGGGGCAGTCCATATCATCAAACAGTCTTATCACATCAAGCTGCACATTACTTCTCAAGAGAACCAAGATACCATCCAATGGAAATCATAACAACTTCTCATATCTTCACGCAAACCATCCTAGTCGAACTCGACATTCCCCAATCACAAGCCCCAAAGGCCTAAACCAATATCAGACAAGCACCCAAGGAACATCTCCTTCGAATTCAGACAATCTACGTGAGATGATACAAGCAAAACATCCAAACACCCGAACATCCATAACTGACTCTGGCTATCATTGTCAATCCTGCTTCGAGACCATCGTTGATAGCTTGATGACCTATGTCATATGTCAAGGGTTAATGGCAACCCTTGTTCTAACCAGACCACTGCACGTCCAACGTACACTTGCCTCCCGGAGACAACTAGAACTTATGACCACGGTAATCTCTCAGCTTCCCTAACTCTAGTTATCGTCTTCATTACTAGGTAGGCAACCCAGTACCAGCTTCTATCCATCCTCTGCTCTAATGGTTACCAAAGACCCTTCACAGTACACCATCACCCCATACTTTTGGGGGCTAATCGGCTTCCCAAAATCAAGCTAAGCCTTGTAAAGCCCAAAACAAAGCAATCACAAACAAACATGCATCCATGACTCGATAAGACCAAATTACGACAAACCCTACAAAGGCTAGTCAAATAACCAATCGAGTTCGTCACTACTAAAGGCTTATCGACTATCTCGTGCCCTAATTCCAACCTACCTTCCAGGTCACTAGATATGAGGGAATGGGAAGCCCCGATATCAAACAAAACTCAAACAGGAACATCATAAATAGAAAGCATACCTTGAATAACAACACCCTTTCCTTTTTCCGCCGCAGTTAGGGCATTCGACGAAGAAGGAACTGCGTTGATAGCATATGCTTTCACGATCTGCTTATCTTTAGGAGGTTGTGGACATTTATCCTTGTGATGTCCCACTTGGCCGTAATTGAAGCACTTCCTTTCCCTAGGACTTTCCCGACAATCTCTAGCATAGTGGCCCTTCTTGCCACAACTAAAGCACTCAGCCTCTTTCTTATTCTTCTTTTCGTGACCATCCTTGGTATGATTCTGCTTCCTCTTATTCTGAGAATTATTATTGCCTCCACCGCTTGCTTGCGGCTTTGGCTCTCCTGTAGATGGAGTAACAACCTCGGTCTTTGACTTAGGGTAAAGAATGCCTGATCTCAATGCTTTTCCCACAATCGATTAAAACATCTCATTATTGTGGTTTATAAGCCTTTCCCCCATGTACCCATCTAAGCCAGTTATGAACTTCTCATTCTTCTTCTCGGCGGTGTCAATAAGGGATAATCCATATTTCGATAAAGTATCGAACTCAGCAATGTACTCCTAGATTGCCCTACCATTCTTCCTAAGCTCCAAAAATTTACTAAACAACTCTGATTTCTGAGCAGCTTGAATAAACTTATCACTGAAACGAGTCTTAAATGGATTCCAAGTAACTTGATCCTCAGGAGTAGCCGCTTTAATAGCATTCCACCAATTCATAGTCCGTCCTTGAAGTTGGCGCGATGCTAGCTTTCTCTTCATTGCATCTTGATTCCCAAATCCTCAAAGATGCGCTCACAACTATCCAACCAAAATTGAACATCCGTAGCCGATTCTGTTCCATGGCACGGCTTCCCACCAAGACAGGTATAATCCTTGTTAAGCTTGGTGAAATCGGCTCTAGGCGCCTGCGCTGCTGCACCACTACCATTAGCAGCATTAGGAACTGCTCCCCGAACATCCCTAAGCATCTCTCTCATGTAGGTAGTAAACATCGCCCTCATATCAGGGACATTCCTATTGTTAGCCCCTGAGTCCGTACTCCTCGCATATCGGCTCATCGTCCAATCTGTAAAGAGAAAATGATTAACCATCTCCTTAGTAGTGCCCGTGCAATGCGACTTCATCCTTAGATACACTAATAGTATATACATATAGTTTTGAAAACCAAAATAATCACAAATACACACTCTCATATACGTATACTATCTCTTGTTGGTGTCTTCCCCTGGGTTAACTACGCAACCTAGAGCTCTGATATCAAACGTGACGGCCCGCCCCGCACCAGCCGACATTTCCTCGAAATGCGCTGTGCCAATGCCCGACTAGCATGGGACAGTCGTCAAAAGAAAAGGAAAGAAAAGAAACAAACTTCCAAGGAACCTGTAGAATGTATCACGGCGCATGAAATAAAATATAATAGTAACATAACTTGACATAAAACAGGCGAGATAGTGCATAAGCTGAAAACTAAACCATCATAGCAGCAGAATCCAAAATACAGCTTATGATCCAAACCATCATGATTACAACTTCAAAATACTGTCTCTAAAGCAAAACTAGAAAAAGTACTACTAATTGCCAAAGCAGTGACCAACAACAACATAGGGAGAACATATATATATATATATCATACATGGAAGCCTCCTGCTCGTCTCCATTACAGCTACTCGTGCAACTACCTAACCTGTCTCTAGTCTACTCGTGTGAGCACCCAGAGTAATAAGAAGAAACATAAAACTCTGGGTCAGACAATAGTCTGGTATGAGTGGTAGCAAGTATACATCTCTAAGATGAACAAATAACAGGTATAATAATCATACCTGAACCTGGACCTA
Organism: Allium sativum; assembly: GCA_030737875.1. Lineage (NCBI taxonomy): Eukaryota > Viridiplantae > Streptophyta > Magnoliopsida > Asparagales > Amaryllidaceae > Allium > Allium sativum. The sequence continues at coordinate 823,768,930 of CM060916.1, forward strand.
CAACCAAAGAGTTAGCACAACAAGATGTACAGTACTCTAAGGTAACACTAACATATAGTGTGAAAATGGGCATGTGCGTGTCATGGTGATAATAAACATCAAACATAGCAATCATCCTCACATCTCTCACTCAGTACGTAAAGAATACGATATCCACCACTTTGTTCACCTAATCTATTGGGTCCATGACGGGGTCCAACTCCATATAACTATTCCTCTGATCACATTGTACTAGTCTATAACCCATAGTCCATCTCTCAGTGGTGAACTAAGGTTGCGGATGCCGATAACCCCTTTACACACGTCCCGCAACAAAGTCCAATCATGAAGTTAACTCGTTGGTTCCCATCTGGATCCTGAGTAACAACTTCCCATTTTGACTGCCTTTGCATCTCGGGTTTTGGTCTTCTTCAGATCGGTTCGGACCTTCACTTCACTTCGCTTCAGATCGTGATCATCAACCCTATTCGGGTCGTGCAATCTTCACCATGTCGGTTCAGTTCGTACTCACCCATCGGTTCGGTCTCCATCAGGTTCGGGTCTCCACCAGTTCGTTGCTTCTCCTCTTGGTCGGGTCTCAATGCTCCAGTCGTGGTGCTTCGGCTTGGAGAAGCGGTTCGGGTCGTGGTCTCCTCCAAGCATCGGGTCGGCTCATGGTCCTGAGGCGCCCTCTGTTCGGTCAAGTCCCACGGTTTGGGTCGGGTGCTCTCTTCAGGTCGTGGTGCTTGTTCACTATCCGGATCAGGGTCACGAATGGGTCGGTTCAAAGGAGAAAGGGGTGGATCGTGAGGTGCTTCATGAGCAGGTTTGGGGCCCGATCCGATCCCATTTTCCTGCACTGTTTTCCTGCAACTTTTCCAGCGACTGTTTACGCCATACGACGACGTTTTTGACCAATCTAACTTCACTAAGCAACAACAAAACATTCCAAACAGTAATAGCAACATATGTAATCAACCACAAACACTAAAACAACAATTTTAACATGCTGATATGGATCAAACCTACCCAAAACCCTTGTTTTCCCCTTAATCCTCTTAATCATGATTTAACCATACGATTAGCAAAACATGTCCAACTTAAACCAAATTTCTAACAGAGGCATAAAATAATATTTTTGAATTTTACAAAAATTTTCCATATTTTTCTGAGCAATAATTTCGCTAATTATCACTAATCACCCCTAATTATCCGTAATTAGTGAACAAATATGCTAATCACTCGCCTTAGCCATAAATAATTTATTGATCTGAAGTCTCCACTGATTTGGATCGAATTCCTATGCAACACAGTATCTCCAACTCTGATTTGATGCTATTTTGACTTGATTTAATGTTGATTAGCTTAAGCCTTGATTAGAAAGTGATTAGAGGTGGTTTAGAAGGTAGAAGCCATTGTTAGGGTTGAGGAGAAAGTTTGTGGTAGCTGAAAAATGAAAAAGGAGAGTTTCTCTAGCTCCTATCAGCCCTTATATAAACCTAATCCCAAAATCCCTCAATGGACCTAGCTTCTAATTACCCAATTAAGCTGTTTTTCACCTTCCAAACCTTATTTCAGCCATATCTCCCAAACGGTAAGTCCATTTGAAAAATATGACCAGTCTACGGAAAGGTAAATCATCATCCGAATCCAATGGAAGTTGTTTCAGGTCAAAACTCCTTACAAATCAAAAGTTATAGGTGAAACAATATTCACCAGGGGCAAAACGGTCATTTAAATTCGGTAAAAATCGTGAACATGGGAAATGACCCCAATAGTCGTTCCCCAAAGCTACATGATGATACAACTTCGTATGAAAAAGAAATAAATATTCTATAATCCTCCGATGCTTAGAATACGGGTCGTTACACATACTATGACACCACTTCTGGCTAGAAAGAAACGTATGCACACTCTGCAGTCACTATCCCGTTTTTGACTCATACCGAGGTGTGAGGCTCACGAATTAATGCTATACACAAAGCTATGCTAATTAAAGCCTTACTTTGATTATCATCCACAAGACTCTGCTTTTCAATAGAAGCCTTGATCATTTGCATCTAAGCATGCCACATTGACAATTCATGTCATACAACTGATGTCTACCAATATATAACCTCTAAGCTCGTACATCTCAGAGAAGGGTGTTAAGCAGGTGAATAAATTCTCTACCACCAAACAGATATATATATATATATATTTAATAGATATCAATCAATACAAAATGAAATATAATGTCAGGCACATATCCATTTACAAGTCCGTTCTGGATCTGAACGAAACCGGAGGCACCTTATTCCTCGTCCCGTATTTCCAATACTGGAGAGAGGCCCTCACATACCCAGTCGATCTCCAAGTATGTCTGGACGATTGTTTGTGAACAAATTGAACAATTTTAAACAACTGTTAAATTCATCTGGCTTTCCTAAAAAACAAGGGTTGTTGTAAAGGGTGTCGAACTCTAGGATCAAAATTATTTAAATAAATAAATCCAATTAAGTTATTCCAGATATCTAATTGGTTGAAAATGTAACACCCCACGTCCATTAATGTCACTCACTAAAGGAATGCATTAAATTCTGTGAAGCACTGTAGGTAAACAGACATAGAATAATTACAAGACATATATAAATAAAGATAGCAGCGGAAGTTTCAAAAAAATTATTTCAGACATAAATTATAATCCCGTGGTTTATAATACCATAATTCATAAAACCATTACAACAAAATACTTCTGTCTTGCATAATCAGAGTACATAGGAATTAAAAGAAAACATTATTCCCTAATAAAAGAGTAAGACATAGCAGAGACAAAGACTCGAGCCATACTTCAACAGTAGCTCCTAGCAAGATGATATCCAAATCCTGGCTAAGCCTAGGTGTTTCCTCCCTGAGAACCTGGGTAGGGGGAACGGAAGAGAGAAGGAAAAACAAAAAGGGGTCAGACATAAAGTCTGGTGAGTCTAGTGACTTTTAGCCAGTAAATAAATAAAGGTGAACATGACACGCATAAAGTGGATAAGAGAGATCGCTATACAAATGGCAGGTGCGACAAGGAAGATAAGTTGAGGTATATACATGCTTCACTAATGACTACTCTTCACTATTACTAGTATAACTGAAATGAAATGATCCTTTCCACTATAAGCTGGTAGGCTTAGGTCATACGTCCAAGTATACCCTAACCACTACCCTAATCGATCGACCCCCTACTCTGTAGATATCCTGTGCTGGCCCCACAGTAGGGGGGTATCACTTCCCTAAAGTGGCAGCCCAAGATGTGCACAGGGATACCTACTAGTGTCACGGTCATCTTGTCCCCCTCTGCCCGGCCCATGCACGCACATGTCCCCGGCCGATTTGCGCCGTCTACAACACCCGTCACGTTTTGGATCTCTTATAATCAATCAGTAAGCGTGCCCCTTCTCCACCTAGTACGGAGTTCTCTACTCTGATACCAACTACTGGTTACTGACTGAAATAGGTCCCACACAATATGATACAAGCTCTCCCCTTTGTCTTGTATCCCCACTAGATTTTCCACTGACTATGTATACCCCAAAAGGGTGATCTTTAATTACATAGCCCTATACAAGTTATGTATACCCTAAAGGGTGATCTTTAATTACATAACTCCTACACAATATGATACAAGCTCTCCCCTTTGTCTTATATCCCCATTAGGTTTTACACTGACTATGTATACCCTAAAAGGGTGATCTTTAATTACATAGCCTTTATTATTTTATCTACCCGTTATGTATACCATTTAGGTGTCTTTAATTACATAACATGTATTAGGTTAAGTATGTGGGCATATATATATATAAATATTTATATTTATATATATTACCCATCCCTTCTAACTTACTTAATCCCTCCTCACTGCCCATCCAATTTTACTTAACCTTAACTTAAGTCCATATTCTTATTAAATTAGGTTAAGTAATCCATTTCTTTACCATGTCCAATTATGGTTATAATGGGCTAGACCTCCCACATTAGGCCTACAAACGTGTGGATGCTGGATATGCCGGTCGATCGGGTCCGGGCAGTCTTATTCAACAGTTGGGTCTAACCTCGTGTCTTAGCCTGATTCGTATTTGCGTACTTAGACCTCCCACATTAGGTTCAACATTAGTGGCTGCTGGATATACCGGTCGCGTCCGGGCAGACTTCCACCACTAATGTAACCTAACCTCATTGTCATAAGTACAATTAAAATTCTTAATTTTAATTACTAGCATTCCATTTTTAATTAATTTACCAATTAATTAATCCTTTCCTTTTATACGTATCAATACCTATTTTGCAACAATAATTTGAATTACATATCCATAAATGGTCATATTCAAATTATGCCATTTTACCCAACTTTTCCTATGTCAATATAGGTAATTAATTTTATGTTTCCCCATTTGAATTATATGCTCATTTCATATAAATATTATATAAACTATGCCAATTACGAATTCCCTTTTATCCCCGTTCCTAACTAACATATTCACATGTATTTTGGCGTCATCGAGGCTATAAAGTAGCCTCATCATAACAATAAAAAGAGAACATGATAAAGGTGACAATTCAACATGTTTTGGCATAAATATTAACATAACAGGCATAGGTAATTAATTTTATGTTTCCCCATTTGAATTATATGCTCATTTCATATAAATATTATATAAACTATGCCAATTACGAATTCCCTTTTATCCCCGTTCCTAACTAACATATTCACATGTATTTTGGCGTCATCGAGGCTATAAAGTAGCCTCATCATAACAATAAAAAGAGAACATGATAAAGGTGACAATTCAACATGTTTTGGCATAAATATTAACATAACAGGCATAGTAACTAAGTGAATGGACATGTGATAATTATCATAACAAAGTAGACATCAAATTAATAACTTGTGTTTATGCAAGATTAATGAGATCTAGATTCAATATTAGGTGTCCAATTACCTAAATCTAGCATAGACAGGGTGGCATAATAACAAGTTTAGATTCACATGTCAAGTTTAACACATATACCAAGGTATCATAATATAGCAAGTGAAAGATGATTAACACCAAAATCTAGATCCAAGTAATGTCAAATTAGTGGATGTACTATCATCCTAACATGGTTACAAATCAATGTTAATATAAACGTCATATCGAATCTCCACAATCAGATCTAGAAAGTTAGATCTATATTAACAAGTTCACATGTACCACAATGTAATTGTAATTCAAAATTCACATAGGAAACATAGTAGAATGTCCATGTATTAGATATAGGGAGAATGACATAGTATGCTTGCAAAAGTTCATGATTTACAGCATATACCCAATTCATAGTCAACCACAATTCACATTTATTTATTTAAACCTAAAAGTGACTAGCACTCGCAGAAAAAGAATGGATCTTGAATTCTGGGATCTGATTTCTGAATTTATTAAGCTTAACCCTTGATGTAGACTTTGATTTTTATCTTCTAGATTGAATTTGATTTGTTGTGGTGGAGGCTAGGTTAGTTTAGGATGCAGCAGCATATAGGCTCATGAATGAATTTAGTTTAGATCAGGGTTTAGGTTTATGTGTGATTATATAGATGTGCAGGATTAATTAGAGCCCTTAGATTAGTTTAGGATCAATCTAAACCATACAATCCACAATGACACATCACCCAACCAATCAGAGGATGCCACATATGCCCTAATCCATCAGAATCGTCATTGACCAACAAAAATGCGCCATGTGTGCAATATAATGCGCAAAAGCAGGGGTGTTGACACCCACATGTCATATATATATATTTATTATATATATATTTATTATATATATTATATATATTATATTATATATATATATGTATATTTCTTTTTAAATATCTTTCCAATTAACCCTTTTCACACTAAACCGCTTTTTGAACTGCATTCACACTAAGCCACTTTTTAGCCATTCCCCTAAAACATAAATGTGACGCTGGTAGGGATTGAACTCAGAACCTCTTGTATACAAGTCACATGTTCTAACCAAATGAGCTACTAGGTCTTTTGTTTACAAACCTTAGAACAATGCCAAACATTATTCTTTTCTCATTCCTCTTTTTCATATTTTGTTGCAATATTTAATTTAAAGATATCTTCTTCATTTTAAATCAGTTATCTACAAACTATAGGTCTAAATTGACTAGAAAATTGCCACGAATGCAATGACGCTAATTTCATGACCAAATTCTGGGGGCTCTTCAAGTTCTCCTTTTTATTTTTATTTTTTTAATGTTTGCATGCATTTCTTCGCATTTCATGTATTGCATGTAATTTCTTTTATTTATCTTTTTCTTCATTTCACTGCATTAACTTATTACATGCAATTTTATTATCATTATTTAATTTTTCCCTAAAATATATCTATGCATACAATATATATACATATTTCCACATTTTTAATTTCATTAAAAATGCGGGGTGTTACATTCTCCTCTCCTTAAAGGATTTCGTCCCCGAAATCTTCAAGTTAAGAAGAATGTATCCTACCATCTATCATCCATCTACTCATCCATCATCCATAAGCATCCATTGTCCTTAATAGATTTCTAATGCTCCTATGAATATATGCAGAGTTGTTTGTATATGTCCCAATACTAATGCGAAGATCAGGCGGTCTACTGATTCAGTTGACCTCCTTAATGCAGTGTATGTTAGTGCCATGAATCCAACATGTATGCAAATAATCCTATTATAACATGTAAGTTATATATGTGTGCACACTCATTCGTCCAAATGCAACATCCATATGATGATACATCCATTTTCATCCATGAGGAAAAAGAAAAATTCACACACATCCATATGCAATATGAGAGTGATTGAGCCGATCTAGTGCCTAATGTGTGTGTATATGAATCCATATGCAACCACTAGCAAACACTTGCATCCATCAATCATAACATGTCTCAAACACATGTTTACATCCATGGGTTCCCTATCTAAAGGTCAAAGATTCGATCGATAAGACATAGACGGATGATAGAAACGAGTATGAATAAAAAGCTTTGGAAAAAGAAGTTAAGAACACAGTACTAAAAGGAAAGGGTATGAAGCATGATCTTTATTTTCAGTCTCCCAAGTCGCATCCTCGCTGTCTTCTCTATTTTTACTTCCTTCCGCAAGTTTTTCTCCACTCCCTCGAACTCTATACATTTTATCACCACTTGGATGAATAGTCATCTTAGAATGATGGGCTTCCTTAAGGAGTGTCTTTAATAGGTTTCCCATCTTGGTATGATTCACCTATCAAACCTCCTCTCAAGTAGCTCCCCTACTTACTTATTAAGTTCCCTATTTTCTTTTAGGAGTCATATGTCGTACAGGCAATGCAACTGGCTTTGCATTATCCACCAAGTATATTCGAAAACCAATCTCGTGCCTTAGGGTAAACCCCGAACCTCATCAAAAACATCAGAATAACCTCGGACTACTGGAACAGATTACAAATAATCGATAGATGCATCAAGAGACTCTAGGAAACTAAGCATGACAAACCCTTGTGGGTCACAAGAAATTTTGAGGGTGCTCCCATGAAAAGTTAGAAGCTTAACGGCCTTCCTATCACCGCCCAGAATGGCACCATATGTGGTAAGCCAACCCATCCGTAGAATCAACCCCTGGCCCATGAAACAAGATATGCGTCGCACTCAAACTCAACGCCTAACACAGATATTCTCAAACCCTGACAAATCACGAATAAATGAGCCGAACCACCAATGGGGTTTGAGACAACGGGATCCACTACCATACTAGTAATTAAGTACAGAGATTCAACTACAGAACTAGATATGAACGAATGCGAATGCACTAGAATCGAGAAGAGTTCTAACCGGTTGATTGGAAAGAGAAATCAAAACCTTCCATGGAATGAGAGCATTCGCTTGCCCTCCAGAGGTTCCTGTCCTTTGACATTGCCCTTGCTTCCTTGGGCACTTCCCCAGAATAGTGTCCAACCTCTCCACATACGAAGCAAGCGTTCTTCCTTTTCCTACAGTCCTTGGCCAAGTGACCCTCTCGCCCACAACTATGGCACTTCCCTTTATCCTTAGCCTTGTCATTTTTTCCTCCCTTCTTCTGTTGTTGTTGCTGTCCTTTATTGGTCCATACCTTTTTCTCATCCTTGGGATGTGCTCCTTAGACCTAACTACTTTATACTCCCTTTTACCCATGTTTGTGTAACAAGCTAACAAGTCTTTCAAAAGTTGCCTCCATCGCACGGAAATCCTTACGAAGCCCGAGAAAATTAACCGCAGGTGAAACCATTGCGGCTACGGATGGAGGTTAGGCACTTCGTTGCCCTTCGACATGTGCTAAACATGCCTACGACATCATGCCAGAATGGGGACACCTTTCGAGAAGAATCGGTTCCCTAAACAAAAGGGAAAAAGGAATCAAGTAGAGAATCGAGAGATATTACATATGGCTTTGGGGAATATGTTTTTCAAAATAGACTTTTCTTTTTGACAATGCTTTCTTTTAAAACCTTTTTGAAAATATATTTCAAAAATCTTTTTATCTAATCTGGTAATCTTCATCTCTGATACCAAATGTAACACCCCACGTCCGTTAATGTCACTCACTAAGGGAATGCATTAAGTTCTGTGAAGCATTGTAGGTAAACAGACACAGAATAATTACAAGACAGATATATATAAAGATAGCAGCGGAAGTTTCAAAATTTTATTTCAGACATAAATCATCTCGAGGTTTATAATACCATAATTCATAAAACCATTACAACAAAATACTTCTGTCTTGCATAATCAGAGTACATAGGAATTAAAAGAAAACATTATTCCCCAATAAAAGAGTAAGCCATAGCAGAGACAAAGACTCGAGCCATACTTCAAAAGTAGCTCCTAGAAAGATGATATCCAAATCCTGGCTAAGCCTAGGTGTTTCCTCCCTGAGAACCTGGGTAGGGGGAACGGAAGAGGGAAGGAAAAACAAAAAGGGGTCAGACATAAAGTCTGGTGAGTCTAGCGACTTTTAGCCAGTAAATAAATAAAGGTGAACATGACAGGCATAAAGTGGATAAGAGAGATCGCTATACAAATGGCAGGTGCGACAAGGCAGATAATGTGAGGTATATACATGCTTCACTAATGACTACTCTTCACTATTACTAGTATAACTGAAATGATCCCTTCCACTATGAGCTGGTAGGCTTAGGTCATACGTCAGGTATACCCTAACCACTACCATAATCGATCGGCTCCCTACTCTGTAGATGTCCTGTGCTGGCCCAACAGTAGGGGGCATCACTTCCCTCACTCAGTGCGTAAAGCATACGATATCCACTACTTTGGTCACCTAATACTTTGGGCCATGACGGAATCCAATCCCGTGTAACTATCACTACAAGCCCACTATCCATCTCTCAGTGGTGGACCAAAGTTATGAATACCGACAACCCCTTTGCACACGTCCCGCAGCAAAGTCCAACCATGAAGTGAACTCATTGGTTCCCATCTGGATCCTGAGCTCTAACTTCCATTTGGAATACCTTTGCATCTCGGGTTTTAGTCATCATCTTCATCCGGGTCAGTCTTCACTTCACCTTGCTTCGGATCGTGGTCATCACCCTCGCTCGGGTCGGATCGTGGTCTTTACTTTAAATCCAAGCATCTCGGATCGGGTCGGTCGTGCTCCCTCCATCGGATCGAGTCGTTCCATACGGATCGGGTCGAGTTCCTCAAGTCCCTCCATGATGCACCGGATCGGGTCGGGTCGAGACACTCCCACTGGTTCGGGTCATGCTCCATAGCTCGTGGCGCTTCCCTTCGGTCGTGATGCTCCTCCCCCTTCAGATCGTGGATGCACACAGGTTCGGATCGTGAGATTCTGAAGTGGATCGGGTCGGATCGGAGATGGCATGCGATCGGGTGCTCTAGCGCGTGACGCGGTTCGAGTTCGAGCTCCTCCCACCATCGGATCGTGGTCTCCGGTCCGGGTCGTGGCACATAGGGGCGATCCGCGATCCGGTCCCTGCACAGCTTCCCTGCGACTTGTTTCACGCCATTCGACGGCGTTTTCGACCAATCTAACACTTCTAAACAATCACAAAGTATACCATACAGTCATAGCAACATGTAGTATCGACCCCAAACACCAAAACATAAATCATAGCATGTAAAATGGATCAAACATACCCAAAACCCCTTAATTTCCCTTAAGCATGTTTAGGTAAAACTTACCATAGGATTAACAAAACTTAACCAAAATGACCCAAATTCATATCAGAGGTCTAAAACAATATTTCAGAATTTATGAATATTTTTCCAGATTTTTAACATGCACAAATTCGCTAATTATCACTAATTGCCCCTTAATCCCCCAAATTCCGGGATTTGCAAAATTAGTCGAAATTAACCCAAATTCATATCAGAGACATAAAATGATGTTTTAGAATTTTAGGAATTTTTCTAGATTTTTCTGAGCCATAATTTCGCTAATCTTCGCTAATTACCATAATTAGCCGTAATTAGTGAAAAACAATGCAAATCACTCACCTTAGCCACAAACAAACTTTAGATCTGAAATAATCTCTGATTTGGATCCAATCCCTACATGTTCCAGCAGCTCTCTCTGATTTGGTGCTACCCTCCCTTGATTTGATGTAGTTTTGCTTAATCTTCGATTAGAAAGTGATTAGAGACGATTTGGGATGAAATTAGATGGTGGAGGTCATTGCTAGAGCTTGAAGGAAGTAAGTGGCGGCTGGAAAAATGAGTCTAAACCCGAAATCCTAACCCTAGCAGCCCTTAAATACCCCAAATCCCGAAATCCCCCATTGGGCCTAGTTGCTAATCACCCGGTTAAGCCCAATTAGCTGTTTTTCACCTTCTAAACCTTGTTTCATCCATATCTCCCAAACGGTAAGTCCGTTTGGCTAATGTAACCACTCTACGGAAAGAGAAACCATCATTCGAAGCCAATGGAAGTGGTTTCAGGTCAAAATTCCTTTCCAGTCAAAAGTTATGGCCAAAACAGTACCAACTAGGGGCAAAACGGTCATTTAAAAATCGACAAAAATCATGAACATGGGAAATGACCCCAATAATCGTCTTCCAAAGTTACATGACCATACGACTTCGTATGTGAAAGAAATAAATATTCCACGATCCTATGATGCGTAGAATGCGGGTCGTTACACTCTTCCCCCCTTAAGAAATTTCGCCCCCGAAATTCCCTAACCAAAACACAAAAAAGGTTCCGCATGCCTATCAACCATAAACAACAATCAACATGCAAAACAAGTCTATCCTAGCATGCGGTTTACTAACAAGGGAAGAAACTATCACTACCAAAACCTTACTAGGCAAAGAGTTCTAGATACTTCTTCCTTATCTCTTCCTCTGTTTCCCAAGTACAATCTTTTTCATTCTCACCCCACTGGACTTTGACTAGTTTCACCGCCTTCCTTCGAAGCTGCTTCGTATCGTTCCCAACAATACGCATAGACTTGCGGTTCTCAACCGCCTCGGGTTCAACCTCGCTATCGTCCAACTGATCTGGTGAAATAGCCACATTAGGGTCTTGCACAAACTTACTTAACTGGGAAACATGAAATACGTTGTGAACTCCCGCCATCTTGTCAGGTAGCTCTACTTCATACGCCAACTTCCCAACTTGCTCGAGGACTGGGAATGGGCCAACAAATCATGGTGCTAACTTACCTCTCCAACCAATCCGAATCACATTCTCTATGGAGAGATCCCGACGAACACCAAGTCGTTAACGAAGAATTCCAAATCTCTTCGTTTCTTACCGAGATAAGCCTTCTGCCTATCTTTATCCCTTCCCAGTAGTAGATCTGCTCTATGTCTCAATACATCTTGTTACCACTGGGATGTATAATTAATTTCGAGTGATGATATGCTCTAAGCACTTCACCTCTCAGTCCATCTACGTTGGGTACAACTAGTCCCTTATTCTTTCGAAGCCACCCTTCTCGATCAAATCCTTACCTGATCATTCTCTTTCCATCGATACCCATCTCTACCCTAGAGATGGTTTCCAATAGATTAGGATTGTCCTTCTAACTGGAACCAATCCACCCAATCAAAATCGATCTAATCGTCAAGCTTACTAGTGTTTCTGAATCCAATTCACTCTTGGGCCCGAAATCATATCCTGTGATATACTTTAGTTGCTTCCATCCTAGAAACAAAACCCCTAAACTGGCATGTCTCCTACTCAATGCAACTATTACCGCACCCAAATCCTTTACTACGATCACTCTGCCCCATGGAGTCATGGGGACTCCACTGCACTGATCCATAGCCACTAGTCCTTTGCTATGTCCACTCTGCCCCATGAAGTCATAACAACTCCACTGCACTGGCTCATAGCCTTACTAATCATTTACTATGTCCACTTTTCCCCTCGAGTCATGACGACTCTACTGCACTGGCTCATAGTCCTACTACAATCACTTTGTTCCCCATCGCTGGAACCCTACAGGTGATAGTCTACTCAAGGGAAGAAAAATAGGAACAACATAGCAACCATAACATCCATCAAACAAGTCCTACCTATCACCTGCTAAATTCATAAACACATCGACACCTACATGATTGGTCTAACCAATCCCAATATGTCGATTCTAGTATGTCTGGTCTAACCAACATCAATAACTAATGGAAGCCCAGCCTCCATACATGCACCGATGCCTACTTGACTGGTCCAACCAATCCCAGGCCAATGGAAGCCCCGCCTCCCTACGAACTACCGTACGTCCAACGTACGTTTATCCTCCAAGGATAATTAAACTAATGGAAGCCCAGCCTCCAATCGGACTACCGTACGTCCAACGTACGTTTATCCTCCAAGGATAACTAGATCACGTCCAACGGATCCAAGGTAACGGGCATCCCCAGATACCCCTGCTTTTAGTCCTCCTAAAATACTTGAGTCCAACCCAAGTCTATCCATTATCTTGCTGCCCTCTCGAGTCCAACTCGAGCTGAATCCAATTCCTTGCAGCCTTCTCGAGTCCAACTCGAGTCAATCTATAACTCAGACCCAGTCTTGAGTACCCATTAGTGACAAACTCTTGTCCAACGTGAGTCGTCTCCCTATTCGTTGCATCTCCAAGATCAACGAACACCCATTTTCTTTTACGAGTTCAAGTCCAACTTGAACCGCTCTAATCTTCGTTGTATCTTCCATGATCAACGAACACATCCTATTCCTTCAAAGTTCTACTATCCAATAGAGAACATCAACATAGGGTCCTAAACAATCCATTACTTTGCATCTTTCCCGAGTCCCACTCGAGCAATCTCATAACCCTATCGAGTCTAACTCTGGGTAGTCTATACCATTGAACAGTCTCATCATGTTCTGTCTGCCCATCACTCCTCGAGTAAACCAAGATATCATCCAATCAAAAATCACAACAACTATTTACCCCTCATGCAAACCATCCTAGTCTAAATCGAAATTCCCCAAGCACAAGCCCCAAAGGCCTAAACCAATATCAGACAAGCAACCAAGGAACGTCTCCTCCGAGTTCAGACAATCCACATGAGGTGATACTAGCAAAACAATCTAGCACTGGAGTACTCATTTGCCTCCCAGAGACAACTAGAACTTATTACATCGATAACCTTTCAGCTTCCTTAACTCCAGTTACTATCGCCATTACTAGGTAGGTACCTAATACCACCCTATTCCTTTGGAGTAAATCGACTCCTCAAAATAATGCTAAACCCAGTAAAGCCCAAAACAAAGCAATCACAAGGAAACATACATCCATGACTCGATAAGACCACATTAACAAATCATGCCAAAACTAGTCGAACCACCAATCGGGTTCGTCACTACTAAAGGTCTATCGACTAACTCAGGTTTGTCAAACAAAACCCGATCAAAACATCTTAAATAGAAAGCATACCTCGAATAATGACACCTTTTTCCTTCTGCGCCGCAGTTGGGGCATTTGACGAAGAAGGAACAGCGTTGATAGCATACGCTTTCACAATCTGCTTCTCCCTAGGAGGTTGTGGGCAATCATCCTTGTGATGTCCCGCCTGGCCGCAGTTAAAGCACTTCCTTTCCCCAGGCTTTTCTCGACAATCTCTGGCGTAATGGCCCTTCTTGCCACAACTAAAGCATTCGCCGTCTTTCTTATTTTTCTTATCCTGACCATCCTTGGTCGGGTTCTGCTTCCTCTTGTTCTGAGAATTCTTCTTGCCTTCACCGCCTGCTTGCGGCTTTGGCTCCTCTGCAGATGCCGTAGCAACTTCGGCCTTCGACTTAGGGAAAAGGCTCTCTGACCTTAATGCCTTTCCTACAATAGACTCGAACGTCTCATCGATATGGTTTATAAGTCTTTCCCCCAAGTACCCATCCAAGCCAGTTATGAACTTCTCGTTCTTCTTTTCGACTGTATCGATAGGGGACCATCCATATTTCGATAAAGTGTCGAATTCAGCGATATACTCCGAGACTGCTCTACCGTTCTGCTTAAGCACCAAGAACTTCCTGAACAGTTCTGATTTATGAGCAGCTGGAATAAACTTATCACAAAAGCGAGTCTTAAACTGATTCCAAGTAACTTGATCTTCTGGAGTAGCTGTTCTAATAGCATTCCACCAATTCATCGCTCGCCCTTGCAGCTGACGAGACGCTAGCCTTCTCTTCATCGCATCCTCAAGACCCAAGTCATCGAAGATACGGTCACAGCTATCCATCCAGTCCTGAACATCTGTGGCCGACTCCATTCCGTGGAACGGCTTTCCACCAAGATTAGTGTAATCTTTGCACAACTTGGCGAAATCGACCCTAGGCGCCTGCACTACTGGACCACCACCATTTCCGGGATTGGGAACTGCTCCCTGAACATCTCTAAGCATGTCTCTCATGAAGTCGGTAAACATCGCCCTCATGTCGGCAGCATTCCCATTATTGGCTCCCTTACCAGCACCTCTAGCATATCGGCTAATCGTCAATCTGCAAAAGGGGAAACGATTAACGACCCCATAGTGGTGCTAGTACAGTACGACTTCATTCTTATACTACTAATAGTATATATATAGCTTTGAAAACCAAAATAATCACAAATACGCACTCTCATATACGTACTATCTCTCCCTAGTGTCTTTCCCTAGGTTAACTACGCAACCTAGAGCTCTGATACCAAGTGTGATGGCCCGCCCCACACCAACCGACATTTACTCCAAAAGTGCGCTGTACGCATGTCCAGTTAGCACGGGACGGTCGCCAGAAGGAAAAGAAAGAAGAGAATGGGCTAATCAAGGAACCTGTAATATGTCTCACAATGCATAGAACAAAATATAATAATAACATACTTGACATAAAACAGGAGAGACAGTGCATAAGCTGAAAACCAGAACTAAGCATCATAGCAGCGGAAATCCAAAATACAGCTAATTACAACTTTCCAAACTGTCTCAAAAAGCAAAAGTAAGATAAATGAGGTACACTACTAATGCCCAAGTAGCGACCACCAACGACACAGGGAGAATATCTATATATCATACGTAGAAGCCTCCTGCTCGCCTCCGAATCAGCTACTCGCGCATCACCAGCTAACCTGTCTCTAGTCTGCTCGTGTGAGCACCCAGAGTAATAAGAAGAGATATAAAACTCTGGGTCAGACATAAAGCCTGGTATGAGCGATAAGCATCTAAACAGAATAATAACAGGTATAATCCAATCATACCTGAACCTGGACCTGCAACCAAAGAGTTAGCACTACATACTGTACAATACTCTAAGGTGCCACTAACATACTGTGTAAGAGATACAGGGGTGGGGGTGTGCATGTCATAGTGGTGTCAAACAATCAAGCATAGCAATCATCCTCACATCCCTCACTCAGTGCGTAAAGCATACGATATCCACTACTTTGGTCACCTAATACTTTGGGCCATGACGGAATCCAATCCCGTGTAACTATCACTACAAGCCCACTATCCATCTCTCAGTGGTGGACCAAAGTTATGAATACCGACAACCCCTTTGCACACGTCCCGCAGCAAAGCCCAACCATGAAGTGAACTCATTGGTTCCCATCTGGATCCTGAGCTCTAACTTCCATTTGGACTACCTTTGCATCTCGGGTTTTAGTCATCATCTTCATCCGGGTCGGTCTTCACTTCACATTGCTTCGGATCGTGGTCATCACCCTCGCGCGGGTCGGATCGTGGTCTTTACTTTAAATCCAAGCATCTCGGATCGGGTCGGTCGTGCTCCCTCCATCGGATCGAGTCGTTCCATACGGATCGGGTCGAGTTCCTCAAGTCCCTCCATGATGCACCGGATCGGGTCGGGTCGAGACACTCCCACTGGTTCGGGTCATGCTCCATAGCTCGTGGCGCTTCCCTTCGGTCGTGATGCTCCTCCCCCTTCAGATCGTGGATGCACACAGGTTCAGATCGTGAGCTTCTGAAGTGGATCGGGTCGGACGGAGATGGCATGCGATCGGGTGCTCTAGCGCGTGACGCGGTTCGAGTTCGAGCTCCTCCCACCATCAGATCGTGGTCTCCGGTCCGGGTCGTGGCACATAGGGGCGATCCGCGATCCGGTCCCTGCACAGCTTCCCTGCGACTTGTTTCATGCCATTCGACGGCATTTTCGACCAATCTAACACTTCTAAACAATCACAAAGTATACCATACAGTCATAGCAACATGTAGTATCGACCCCAAACACCAAAACATAAATCATAGCATGTAAAATGGATCAAACATACCCAAAACCCCTTAATTTCCCTTAAGCATGTTTAGGTAAAACTTACCATAGGATTAACAAAACTTAACCAAATTGACCCAAATTCATATCAGAGGTCTAAAACAATATTTCAGAATTTATGAATATTTTTCCAGATTTTTAACATGCACAAATTCGCTAATTATCACTAATTGCCCCTTAATCCCCCAAATTCCGGGATTTGCAAAATTAGTCGAAATTAACCCAAATTCATATCAGAGACATAAAATGATGTTTTAGAATTTTAGGAATTTTTCTAGATTTTTCTGAGCCATAATTTCGCTAATCTTCGCTAATTACCATAATTAGCCGTAATTAGTGAAAAACAATGCAAATCACTCACCTTAGCCACAAACAAACTTTAGATCTGAAATAATCTCTGATTTGGATCCAATCCCTACGTGTTCCAGCAGCTCTCTCTCTGTTTTGGTGCTACCCTCCCTTGATTTGATGTAGTTTTGCTTAATCTTCGATTAGAAAGTGATTAGAGACGATTTGGGATGAAATTAGATGGTGGAGGCCATTGCTAGAGCTTGAAGGAAGTAAGTGGCGGCTGGAAAAATGAGTCTAAAACCGAAATCCTAACCCTAGCAGCCCTTAAATACCCCAAATCCCAAAATCCCCCATTGGGTCTAGTTGCTAATCACCCGGTTAAGCCCAATTAGCTGTTTTTCACCTTCTAAACCTTGTTTCAGCCATATCTCCCAAACGGTAAGTCCGTTTGGCTAATGTAACCACTCTACGGAAAGAGAAACCATCATTCGAAGCCAATGGAAGTGGTTTCAGGTCAAAATTCCTTTCCAGTCTAAAGTTATGGCCAAAACAGTACCAACTAGGGGCAAAACGGTCATTTAAAAATCGACAAAAATCATGAACATGGGAAATGACCCCAATAATCGTCTCCCAAAGTTACATGACCATACGACTTCGTATGTGAAAGAAATAAATATTCCACGATCCTATGATGCGTAGAATGCGGGTCGTTACACTGGCCCAACAGTAGGGGGCATCACTTCTCTAAAGTGGTAACCAAGATGTGCACAGGGATACCTACTGGTGTCACGGTCGTCTTGTCCCCCTCTGCCCGGCCTATGCACGCACATGTCCCCTGTCGGTTTGCGCCATCTACACCACCCGTTACGTTTTGGATGTCTTATAATCAATCAGTAAGCGTGCCCCTTCTCCGCCTAGTACGGAGTTCTCTACTCTGATACCAACTACGGGTTACTGACTGAAAGGGGTCCCACACAATATGATACAAGCTCTCCCCTTTGTCTTGTATCCCCACTAGGTTTTCCACTGACTATGTATACCCTAAAAGGGTGATCTCTAATTACATAGCCCTATACTATTTATGTATACCCTAAAGGGTGATCGTTAATTACATAACTCCCACACAATATGATACAAGCTCTCCCGTTTGTCTTGTTTCTCCACTAGGTTTTCCACTGACTATGTATACCATAAAAGGGTGATCTTTAATTACATAGCCTTTATTATTTTATCTACCCGTTATGTATACCACTTAGGTTTCTTTAATTACATAACATGTATTAGGTTAAGTATGTGGGCCTATTTATATATATCTATATATTTATATATTACCCATCCCCTCTAACTTACTTAACCCCTCCTCACTACCCATCCAATTTTACTTAACCCTAACTTAAGTCCATATTCATATTAAATTAGGTTAAGTAATCCATTTCTTTACCATGTCCAATCATGGTTAAAATGGGCTAGACCTCCCACATTAGGCCTACAACGTGTGGATGCAGGATATGCCGGTCGGGTCCGGGAAGTCTTATTCAACAGTTGGGCCTAACCTTGTGTCTTAGCCTGATTCATATTTGCGTACTTAGACCTCCCACAATAGGTTCAACATTAGTGGCTGCTGGATATGCCGATCGGGTCCGGGCAGACTTCCGCTACTAACGTAACCTAACCTCGTGTCATAAGTACAATTAAAATTCTTAATTTTGATTACTAACATTCCATTTTTAATTAATTTACCAATTAATTAATCCTTTCCTTTTATAACTGTCAATACCTATTTTGCAACAATAATTTGAATTACATATCCATAAATGGTCATATTCAAATTATGCCATTTTTACCCAACTTTTCCTATGTCATTATAGGTAATTAATTCTATGTTTCCCCATTTGAATTATATGCTCATTTCATATAAATATTATATAAACTATGGCGGTTACAAATTCCCTTTTATCCCCGTTCCTAACTAATGTATTCACATGTATTTTGGCGGCATTAAGGCTATAAAGTAGCCTCGTCATAACAATAAAAAGGGAACATGATAAAGGTGACAGTTCAACATGTTTTGGCATAAATATTAACATAACAGGCATAGTAACTAAGTGAATATACATGTGATAAATATCATAGTAAAGTGGAAATCAAATTAATAACTTGTGTTTAGGCAAGCATAATGAGATCTAGATTCAATATAAGGTGTCCAATTACCTAAATCTAGTATAAACAGGGTGGCATAATAACAAGTTTAGATTCACATGCCAAGTTTACCACATATACCAAGGTATCATAATATAGCAAGTGAAAGGTGATTAACACCAAAATATAGATCCAAGTAATGTCAAATTAATGAATGTACTATCATCCTAACATGGTTACAAATCAATGTTCATATAAACGTCATATCGAATCACCACAATCAGATCTAGAAAGTTAGATCTGTATTAACAAATTCACATGTACCACAATATAATTGTAATTCAAGAATCACATAGGATACATAGTAGAATGTCCATGTATTAGATCTAGGGAAAACGACATAGTATGCTTGCATAAGTTCATGATTTACAGCATATTCCTAATTCATAGTCTACCACAATT
The DNA here is from genome assembly GCA_030737875.1 of Allium sativum. Classification (NCBI taxonomy): domain Eukaryota; kingdom Viridiplantae; phylum Streptophyta; class Magnoliopsida; order Asparagales; family Amaryllidaceae; genus Allium; species Allium sativum. The sequence continues at coordinate 823,788,564 of CM060916.1, forward strand.
CACATTTATTTTTTTAAACCTAAAAGTGACCAGCACTAACAGAAAAAGAACGGATCTTGAATTCTAGAATCTGATTTATGAATTTGTTAAGCTTAACCCTTGATGTAGACTTTGATTTTATCTTCTAGCTTGAATTTGATTTGTTATGGTGCAAGCTAGATTAGTTTAGGATGCAACAGCATATAGGCTCAAGAATGAATTTAGTTTAGATTAAGGTTTAGGTTTATGTGTGCTTATATAGATGTGTATGATTAATTAGAACACTTAGATTAGTTTAGGATCAATCTAAACCATCCAATTCACAATGACACATCACCCAGCCAATCAGAGGATGCCACATATGCCCTAATCCATCAAAATCGTCATTGACCAACAAAAATGCGCCATGTGTGCAATATGATGCCCAGCAGCTGGGGTGTTGACACCCACATGTCATATATATATATTATATATTATATATTTTTTTTTCTTTTTAATTATCTTTCCAATTAACCCTTTTCACACTAAACCGCTTTTTGAACTACATTCACACTAAGCCACTTTTTAGCCATTCCCCTAAAACAAAAATATGACGTAAGCGGGGATTGAACTCAGAACCTCTTGTATACAAGTCACATGTTCAAACCAAATGAGCTACTAAGTCTTTTGTTTACAAACCTTAGAACTATGCTAAACATTATTCTTTTCTCATTCCTCTTTTTCATATTTTGTTGCAATATTTAATTTAAAGATATCTTCTTCATTTTAAATCAGTTTTCTACAAACTATAGGTCTAAATTGACTAGAAAATCGCCACAAATGCAATGATGCTAATTTCTTGACCAAATTCTAAAGGCTCTTCAAATTCTCCTTTTTTTTAATGTTCGGATGCATTTCTTCGCATTTCATGTATTGCATGTAATTTCTTTTATTTATCTTTTTCTTCATTTCACTGCATTAACTTATTGCATGCAATTTTATTGTCATTATTTAATTTTTCTCTCAAATATATCTATGCATATAATATATATACATATTTCCACATTTTTAATTTCATTAAAAATGCGGGGTGTTACAGGAAATAAACAAAAGGAGAGTTTTTTTAATAATAAATGAAAGCAATTAGGGAGCAATGACATAAACTAGATTAATATGATTCAATAGCCAAACAAATTATTCTATATCTATCACAAACATGAATCAACAACAATTAGATTTTCAAAAACAAACATGTGAATAATAACAAGCATAGCCTATGCAGGAGCCAAGCTCTTAAACAATCATAGGCTATCATGACAGATTCACTACTTTATTTCTAAAACCCTAAAAATTAGATCTAAATCTGATAAGCATTAGATCGAACTTGAATATACCCTGTGAAGGAGCACAACTCTTAAATGACACAGAGTATAAAGGTTCAGATCTAACCCTTGGTTCAGATCTAAATCTATATACATGAAGTTCTAATCTTTTTGGCTTTGTGATTCATATTGAATCTAATCTAAGAGTTATCACCCTTTAATTAAAGGGGATTAGCTAGACATAGCTAAAAGAAAAGAAACAACATAAATAAAATAAACAAAAACTTAGAATAGAAGAAGAAATTGATTCCAAGCAAATAATTACAGAATAAAACCCTAGAACTGAATGAATACAAATGAACTAGATACAAGTGTATTTATAGTTGCTCAGGCCAAGACTAAGTTACCAATTACACAATGTGAGACAAAATCCCTTTTTCAAAATAACAAATAACCCAAATGTTAAATATGAACGCATGTGAATGGATTTGCAAATGTCATAGCTTGCAGGCTTTAAATGGCATCAACTCCAATCGTTTTAAGCATGAATAGGAACTCTATAACATCTGCAACAAGCTATCCTTACGAAAAGGCACTGGATCTTTAAAATATGCGGCAGAAGGTGGTTGAACAACAACATTTCTTCAAGCTTTAATCTAGCACTCAAAATCAACACTCTTCTTACACCAATTCTTCAAGCTTTTCAATAATTAAGTGCATTAATCCATTCATCATAAATAATCTGGAAACACGACTATAGATACACAGTATCAATTATTTAAAAGATAAAACAAGATAACTAAGCGGATAAAATATACACATTTACTTGTATATCAAATACCCCACACTTATCTTTTTATTCGTCCTCGAATAAACTAAACTAAGATATGTACTTTCGTAGGAAACACGATTGCATTTAGCATATGTGTAACACCCCACGTCCATTAATGTCACTCACAAAGGGAATGCATTAACTTCCATGGAGGTTATAAGTGAATATAGAACAGAAAAATTACAACAAGACAGATAAAAAATAATACTTGGAAATCTAAAACTTCATTTTATTGCAGCGGAAATTAAACATGTTTGTTACATCATAAAACCATAGATCATAACCAAGTACAATATCCATCTTCATAAAAACAAAATACATAATCCCATTACATAAATAGCCATTAAAAAGATAACAAGCTGGACTTTACTTCAACGGTCCAAGCTTTCCAAAGAGAGATGAAGCAATTCAATCAAACTCCACTAGAGCTGGGCCCAACCTGAGGACCTGGAGGGGGAAAAAGGATAGAAATAGAGGGGGTCAGACATAAAGTCTGGCGAGTATGATAATTCTAACAATACTATTATCAAAATAACTAGACTAAGACATAAGAAGGAAGACAAGTAAATGTCTATGAACTCTTAGGAAGATAAAGATAGCGTTTAAGATAACGTTAAAGATAACGGTAAAGGCACACCTAATTACTAACGAATGATTACTACACTGCACCGCACATTACTACACTGCACCACACCAGTCACCCTATTGTTTGATCCCACTTGCTTCACACAGAAACTTTATAAATATCCTTACGTACCCCTAGCTGACTACATAGGTGCCGTCTGCCCCTATCTCCACTAGGTGTACCCCACTACCCACTTTCGATCGGCTCCCTACTCGTAGATCCCTGTGCTGGCCCGACAGTGGGGTGTATCACTCCCCTAAAGTGGCAACCCGATACAACTTGAGAATGCACGGCTTATACCTACACGATGCAACAACGTCTTACCTACCAGCCCGGGTCCACACATGCATACGAAACCCGTTGGACTTGCGTTGCCACCGCTCCCTGTTTTGGCCTCTTACAGTCGAACCTAGCATGCGTGTCCCGTCCTCGACTTGGGTCGAGCCCACAAAGATACGTTTGGGATACTGGTCGAAATGGGCCCCGACAAGCTACCCACCTAAGCTTGTCACTAGTATATCCCACTTAACCCTCTTAGTCATGTTCATTTACATGTGTGTTTGGTTAAGTCTTACTAATCGTATTTCACATGCCACTAAGGGAACCCCCCTAGATTCCTCATGCCACCCAAGGCACCTACTTAACCCCTATGTCCCACCTTACATGTTTATCTGGTTAAGTATTTCTTAATTCATTCAGGCCATAACCTCATAAAGACCTCTCACATTAGACTGGCATTTATGGCAGCTGGATTTGCCAGGCAGGTCCGGGCAGTCTTACAACATAAAAGAGTCTAACCTCGTGTCTTTACAACCGTTATGCTTTAGTTTAGGCCTAGGACCTCTCACATTGGGCTGACATTTGTGACCACTGGATTTGCCGGGCGGGTCCGGGCAGGTTTACGTCATAAACGAGTCCAACCTCGTGTCCTAAGCATTGATTAACACTTAAAATCTTTTACCCCAGTTTTAATAATTCCCTATTCAAATTATTAATTAAGTCAACTTTTAATGATGTCCATAATTGACTCAATTATGGCCATACACTTATGGCATGCAAAATCATATCAATTGCACCCCAACTTTTTAATATTAAATCCTTAATATTACCCCTACCCCACGTTTATACGTTCGCTTATTCAACGCATAATATAGGCTGGACTTGTATAGTCTAACACCTAGCACAAAGATAAATTATCACAACATATAGACAATTAAAATAAATCTAATCATAATAAGGGTGAAACTTGCATAAACCACACATGTTAAAGATCAAAAGGTGTCAACTTGTTAAATGTCTCAATTTATATGATATGATCATAGCCCAAATCTATACATAAACTTGCATATGGGGGTTTTAGGCAACATAATGATGGTGTGAACTAGCATAGGATATCACATATGTCATAGCATAATTCTAGATGTCATAATAGATGTCTTGGTATATGTTCATAACTTTTCTAATCAATCTAACTTGCATATGTGACTTGTCATATAGATCAACATAACCCAAACATGATGATTTAATTAATATGAACTAACTAGCATAGATGGTAACATCATGGCCTTTTTAACATGTATGATTCATCACAACTTAGCATAGAAACCTTCAACATACATAACATCATCATAGCATGATTTACAACATGTAAGATATCATCATCACATAACATTGGATTTACAATATACATGATAGCAAAAGGGGTTTACAACAACATATATGATAATTCACATCATCTACTCATAATCCATTCATAACTCAACCTAATTAAAATGATAATAATCTTGTTAAGATCATGATACTCACAATTTAGAGAAGAAAAGAGAGAGTTTTGCTTTGCTTTAGGGTTGAGAGAATTAGAATTGAATTTGCTTTTCTTTTTTCTTAGTTGGCGGCGGCTCCATTGATTTCCATGGCGACGGTATGACGGCTTTGGTTCCAATTTTAATTAGGTTTAGGGTTAGCATTAGGATGTATTTATAGGTGTAGGAAGTTATTTAGGACCATTAGATTAACCCTGAACCATAAGAACCAATCAAATGCAAAATCTGCATTTGAGCGAATCGGCCCACGGGTTGACAGCCAAACACCCTGGATTAACCCCTAGTCTACCCAGCGGGGCTTGGGTCAACCTCAAAAATGGGCCGGTTCGGTTATTCCCCCTCCCAATTCGCTGTTTCGAACTTTTTCGCATATTTATTTATTTAATTTTTAATTTATATATATATATATCAATATATATATATATATATTTCTCTGCGCAACCCATTTCACTTAATTCTTTTATAAAAATTAAGTATACTTTAATTTGTGAATTTTAATGTTATAAAATTACGGGGTGTTACATTCTCCCCTCCTTAAAGGATTTCGTCCCCGAAATCTCCAAGTCAAGAAGAATGTATATCCTACCATCTAATCGTCCATCTACTCAACCATCAAACACCAGCATCCATTGTCCTTAAAAGACTTCTAATGCTTTAATGTTTATATGCACAGTGTGTGTATATGTCCATATCTAATGAAAATTAGGTGGTCTACTGATTCAGTCGACCTCCTTAGTGCAATTCATGATAGTGCCATGCGTCCAATATGTATGCAAAAGATTCCTAATGATACATATTAATTCTATATGCGTGCACAACCATCCACTCGAATGCAGCAACTATATGATAATACAACCATTATACATCCATTTTACTAAATACATCCATATATATGCAATATGCAATATGAAGTGACTGAGCCGATCTGGTGCCTAATAGTGTGTGTATATGCATCCACGAGCAACCACTAGCAAACACTTGCATCCACTTTGCATCCACCATACATAACATGTCTCAAACACATGTTTCAACCATAGGATTATCCTAACTAAAGGTCAAAGATACTAGCGAGAGGATATACTAAAGATAAGATAAGTACAAGTTAAGAGATAAAGGAGAAATTAAAAGACATACCCTCAAAAAGAAAAGGGTATCGTGAACGCATCTTCTCTTCTGTCTCCCAAGTAGCGTTGCTCTCATCATCTCCCCATTGCACTTTGACTTGTCTGACCTCTCGATTCCTCAACTTCTTGATCTCCGACCCAAGAATGCGCGTAGGAGCTCGTCGAATTGTCGCATCACGCTCTATCTCCACCTCTCTAAGAAAGCTCTGCTCTACCACTTCCGCGGTCTCGTGCAAGCACTTCCTCAAATGTGACACATGGAATACGTCGTGTACACCACTAAGTCTCTCGGGCAACTCCACTCTATACACCATCTGTCCAATTTTCTCCTTAATAGGAAACAGCCCTACAAACCTTGGTGCTAATTTCGCAACGGACCCAAAGCGAACAACGTTCCGTAATGGAGACACTTTGACAAAGACCATGTCCCCAACTTCAAACTCGAGATCTGTCCTCCTCTTATCCGCATAAGATTTCTGCCTATCCTGTGCTGCTTTCATCCTCCTTCGAATCAAGTCGATCTTCTCCGAAGTCTCCCTAATCATATCGGGCCCAAGTAAGATCTTATCCGTAGATTCCCACCAACATGTAGGTGAACGACAAGGTCGTCCATAAAGAGCTTCGAATGGTGCCATACCAATGCTGGACTGAAAGCTGTTATTATATGCGAACTCCACCAATGGAAGATGCTCTTCCCACGTACCCCCAAAGTCTAGGATACATAGCCTCAACAGATCCTCTAGAATGCGATTCACCCTCTCGGTCTGGCCGTCCGTCTGAGGATGATATGCGATGCCCAAACATAACTGAGTCCCTACCGCCTCTTGTAAGCTTCTCCAAAATTCGCTAGTGAAAATAGGATCGCGGTCGCTCACTATGCTAGAAGGAACACCGTGCAAACGAACTATTTCTCGAACGTATACGGAGGCTAACCATGGAGCAGTCCTCTTACTCTTTACGGGAATGAAATGGGCGCTTTTAGTAAGTCTATCTACTATAACTCAAATTCCTGTATTACCCTTCCTTGATCGCGGTAACCCATCCACAAAATCCATCGAGACACTTTCCCACTTCCATAGTGGAACCTCCAATGGGTGAAGCAACGCACCGGGTTTCTTTTGCTCCGCTTTTACTTGTTGGCACACCAAGCATCTAGCGACATACTCGGCCACATCTTTCTTCATGCCGTCCCAAAAGTAAACTCTCTTCATGTCTTTGTACATCTTGTCCCCGCCGGGATGAATGGTCATCTTCGAATGATGTGCTTCGTCAAGAATAGTCTTCCTTAGGTCATCGTCTTTTGGTACACGAACTCTACCGTCCCTACGTAACCAACCCTTATCGTCTAGGGTATACCTACGGAGATGGCTTGATGACTCCCCTCCTTTGAGTTTTCTACTAACTCAACCAACTGCGGGTCGTCTCGCTGTGCCTCGCCAATCTGTCCCAAAAGCGTAGGTCTGACCTCCAAGGATGCTAGCAAACCGGGTACGAAGTCAACAGAAGGTCTAAAGTCAAACATCGAAATGAATTCTAAACTTCGCCGCTCAACAAACAAATGACTTAAGGATAATCTTTTTCTACTTAAGGCGTCTGCCACCACGTTGCCCTTGCCAGGGGTATAGGCTATTTCGAAGTCGTAGGACGCTAAGAACTCCATCCACCTTTGCTGGCTTAAGTTCAAGTCCTTTTGAGAGAATAGGTATTTTAAAGACTTGTGGTCAGTGAATAATTCGAATTTCTCGCCAAGAAGATAATGACGCCAAGACTTAAGCACGAAAACAATAGCGGCCAATTCTAGGTCATGTGTAGGATAATTTTTCTCATGCGCTCTCAACTGCCTTCCACCATAGGCTATTACCCTACCCTCTTGCATTAAGACTGCGCCTAGTCCTGTCCCACAAGCATCAGTATAAACGGTAAATGGCTTACTCCCGTCTGGCAATACTAAGACTGGGGATGAAGTCAAAGCTCTCTTCAAACGTTGGAACGCATCATCACAATCTACGTCCCATGTGAAAACTAGGTTCTTCTTCGTCAAGCGTGTCAATGGAGCTGATATCTTTGCGAAGTCTTTGATAAACTTCCTATAGTAGCCAGCCAACCCCAAGAAACTTCTCACTTCGGTAGCATTTTTAGGAACCTTCCAAACTTGGATGGCCACCACCTTCGCGGGATCTACAACTATCCCTTCTTTGGAAACCACGTGTCCTAAGAACCGTACTTCCTTCCTCCAAAAGTGACACTTAGAAAATTTAGCTTTAAGCTTATGCGCTCGAAGAGTGTCCAACACTTCCCTAAGATGTAGGGCATGCTCTTCTTCATCCTTAGAAAAGATCAAGATGTCATCTACAAAGACTACCACAAATTTGTTAAGGTACTCCCTAAACACCCCACTCATCAAATCAACAAAGTATGCTGGGGCGTTTGTCAAACCGAAGGGCATCACTAGCCATTCATAGAAACCGTCCGGAGTCCTAAAGGCAGTCTTGTCTATGCTATCCTCAGCCACTCTCAACTGATGGAACCCAGTGGCTAAGTCCAACTGCGAAAACACTGAGGCGCCAACTAACTGATCGAAGAGATCGTCAATCCTCGGCAGTGGGTGTCTGTTCTTCTTAGTAAGTTTATTAAGTTCTCTATAGTCCACACACAGTCTAAGGGACCTATCCGCCTTCGTGGCAAATACTACTGGAGCACCCCACTCCGATATACTTCGTCTTATGAACCCCTTCTCAAGCAACTCCTTTACTTGCTTATCGAGTTCCCTCCTTTCACATGGAGCCATGTGGCGTACTGGAAAAGATACTGGTTTCGCATTATCCACAAGATATATTCGAAAATCTATCTCCCGCTTCAGAGGCAAGCCCTTCACCTCCTCAAACACATCCGAATATTCTCGGACCACTCTAACAGATCGTAGATTTTCCTCAGACGCGTCAAGCGATTCTAGATAACTTAGCATAACCGAATTTATGGGATTACAAAAGATTTCGAGAGCGTTGCCAAAGCGAGTCACGAGCCTAACTACTCTCCTTTCACAATCAAGAACTGCCCCATTTTTGGATAACCAATCCATTCCTAAAATTAGCCCATAGCCCGTGAAGCCCAACACATAAGCATCACATCTAAATTCAACGCTAAGTATGAAAATTTTCAAATCCAAACACATCATGGACAAATAAGCTGAGCCCCCTATTGGATTCGAAACAACTAAGGGATCCTCTACTAAACTGATGTTTAAGTGCAGTGATTCAACTAATGATGTAGAGATAAACGAATGTGATGCGCCCGAATCGAATAAGGTACGGACAGGATGATCAAACAGAAAAACTAAGCTTTCAACAGAAATGGTTCTACCTCGTTCTTGCAGCGGTGGGACCGCGAGAGCCTGAACTTGTCCCCTTGCCTGCCCTGGTGCCATAAGAGCCTGTACCTGTCCTCCCGAGGTAGCTCCTGCCCTCTGCCCCTTCTTTGGGCAGTCCTTCACTAAATGTCCCGCATCGCCACAATGAAAACAGTCTGTCTTCTTTTTCTTTCAGTAATCCTTGCTGAGATGGCCTGGGGTTCCACAGTTAAAGCACTTCTTCTTTCCCTTGCCATTATTGTCTTTTCCACCCTTCTTGTTTTGCTGTTGTGGTTTCTTCTGATCCCCCTTCTTCTCGGGTGCCTTATCAGCTTTAGCGCTTTTCTCCTCATGCATGAGCGCCATTTCTACTAACTTCTCAAAGGTGGCCCCCATCGGGATGTGGGTCATAGCCAACCCTTGCAATGGTTCATTCAAGCCATTCACGAACCTTAGAGCCTTCTTCTCCGCCGTGTTTACTAAGTCCAAGCCAAACCTTGCTAACTGATTAAATTTATTGACATATTCTTTCACTGATGAGCTTCCTTGCTTCAATGTCAAGAACCTTTCCATATATAGATTTTCTTCCGCCCTTGAGAGAAACTTCGCCTCGAACCTACGTCTGAAATCCGCCCAAGAGTCAACAGGACGCTCCCCATTAGTGACCTCCCACCAAAACGAGGCCTCTCCCTTCATCAACCAAGCTGCTAAACGAACTCTCCTCCCTTCTTCTACTTCAAAGATTTCTAGCAATTTTTCCCCCTCCTTAAGCTAATCTCTAGCTTCCACAAACGTTTCTGACCCTTGAAATGGTTTTCCACCCATAGCCTTGAATTCCTTGCACCTCTTTGCAAAAGTATCTACGCGAGGAGGAGGAGGAGGAACGGGTGCAACTGGTGGTGGAGGAACATTGGCTGGACCTGCAGCGGCCCTAGCCTCCAATAGCCTCCTATACCATCCTGGTATCGTTACACCGTCGGGTAGATTAAGATCTTCAGCCATGCTGAAACGAAAAAGGAAAGATTCAAAATGGAGAATTCGAAAGATAAAGATATGTGGCTATTGGGGATTATGTTTTTCTTAAAAACTTTTCCCTTTAAATTTCTCATTAAAACATGTTTTTGAAAACACTTCTTCCAAAAATAACTATTTTTCTAAAGTATTTTTATCTGTTGTGGTAACCTTAAGCTCTGATACCACGTGTAACACCCCACGTCCATTAATGTCACTCACAAAGGGAATGCATTAACTTCCATGGAGGTTATAAGTGAATATAGAACAGAAAAATTACAACAAGACAGATAATAAATAGTACTTGGAAATCTAAAACTTCATTTTATTGCAGCGGAAATTAAACATGTTTGTTACATCATAAAACCATAGATCATAACCAAGTACAATATCCATCTTCATAAAAACAAAATACATAATCCCATTACATAAATAGCCATTAAAAAGATAACAAGCTGGACTTTACTTCAACGGTCCAAGCTTTCCAAAGAGAGATGAAGCAATTCAATCAAACTCCACTAGAGCTGGGCCCAACCTGAGGACCTGGAGGGGGAAAAAGGATAGAAATAGAGGGGGTCAGACATAAAGTCTGGCGAGTATGATAATTCTAACAATACTATTATCAAAATAACTAGACTAAGGCATAAGAAGGAAGACAAGTAAATGTCTATGAACTCTTAGGAAGATAAAGATAGCGTTTAAGATAACGTTAAAGATAACGGTAAAGGCACACCTAATTACTAACGAATGATTACTACACTGCACCGCACATTACTACACTGCACCACACCAGTCACCCTATTGTTTGATCCCACTTGCTTCACACAGAAACTTTATAAATATCCTTACGTACCCCTAGCTGACTACATAGGTGCCGTCTGCCCCTATCTCCACTAGGTGTACCCCACTACCCACTTTCGATCGGCTCCCTACTCGTAGATCCCTGTGCTGGCCCCACAGTGGGGTGTATCACTCCCCTAAAGTGGCAACCCGATACAACTTGAGAATGCACGGCTTATACCTACACGATGCAACAACGTCTTACCTACCAGCCCGGGTCCACACATGCATACGAAACCCGTTGGACTTGCGTTGCCACCGCTCCCTGTTTTGGCCTCTTACAGTCGAACCTAGCATGCGTGTCCCGTCCTCGACTTGGGTCGAGCCCACAAAGATACGTTTGGGATACTGGTCGAAATGGGCCCCGACAAGCTACCCACCTAAGCTTGTCACTAGTATATCCCACTTAACCCTCTTAGTCATGTTCATTTACATGTGTGTTTGGTTAAGTCTTACTAATCGTATTTCACATGCCACTAAGGGCACCCCCCCTAGATTCCTCATGCCACCCAAGGCACCTACTTAACCCCTATGTCCCACCTTACATGTTTATCTGGTTAAGTATTTCTTAATTCATTCAGGCCATAACCTCATAAAGACCTCTCACATTAGACTGGCATTTATGGCAGCTGGATTTGCCAGGCAGGTCCGGGCAGTCTTACAACATAAAAGAGTCTAACCTCGTGTCTTTACAACCGTTATGCTTTAGTTTAGGCCTAGGACCTCTCACATTGGGCTGACATTTGTGACCACTGGATTTGCCGGGCGGGTCCGGGCAGGTTTACGTCATAAACGAGTCCAACCTCGTGTCCTAAGCATTGATTAACACTTAAAATCGTTTACCCCAGTTTTAATAATTCCCTATTCAAATTATTAATTAAGTCAACTTTTAATGATGTCCATAATTGACTCAATTATGGCCATCCACTTATGGCATGCAAAATCATATCAATTGCACCCCAACTTTTTAATATTAAATCCTTAATATTACCCCTACCCCACGTTTATACGTTCGCTTATTCAACGCATAATATAGGCTGGACTTGTATAGTCTAACACCTAGCACAAAGATAAATTATCACAACATATAGACAATTAAAATAAATCTAATCATAATAAGGGTGAAACTTGCATAAACCACACATGTTAAAGATCAAAAGGTGTCAACTTGTTAAATGTCTCAATTTATATGATATGATCATAGCCCAAATCTATACATAAACTTGCATATGGGGTTTTTAGGCAACATAATGATGGTGTGAACTAGCATAGGATATCACATATGTCATAGCATAATTCTAGATGTCATAATAGATGTCTTGGTATATGTTCATAACTTTTCTAATCAATCTAACTTGCATATGTGACTTGTCATATAGATCAACATAACCCAAACATGATGATTTAATTAATATGAACTAACTAGCATAGATGGTAACATCATGGCCTTTTTAACATGTATGATTCATCACAACTTAGCATAGAAACCTTCAACATACATAACATCATCATAGCATGATTTACAACATGTAAGATATCATCATCACATAACATTGGATTTACAATATACATGATAGCAAAAGGGGTTTACAACAACATATATGATAATTCACATCATCTACTCATAATCCATTCATAACTCAACCTAATTAAAATGATAATAATCTTGTTAAGATCATGATACTCACAATTTAGAGAAGAAAAGAGAGAGTTTTGCTTTGCTTTAGGGTTGAGAGAATTAGAATTGAATTTGCTTTTCTTCTTTCTTAGTTGGCGGCGGCTCCATTGATTTCCATGGCGACGGTATGACGGCTTTGGTTCCAATTTTAATTAGGTTTAGGGTTAGTATTAGGATGTATTTATAGGTGTAGGAAGTTATTTAGGACCATTAGATTAACCCTGAACCATGAGAACCAATCAAATGCAAAATCTTCATTTGAGCGAATCGGCGCACGGGTTGACAGCCAAACACCCTGGATTAACCCCTAGTCGACCCAGCAGGGCTCGGGTTGACCTCAAAAATGGGCCGGTTCGGTTATTCCCCCTCCCAATTCGCTGTTTTGAACTTTTTCGCATATTTATTTTTTAATTTATATATATATATATATATCAATATATATATATTTCTCTGCGCAACCCATTTCACTTAATTCTTTTCTAAAAATTAAGTATACTTTAATTTGTGAATTTTAATGTTATAAAATTACGGGGTGTTACAATATGCAACAATCTGTTAAATCCCTAGGTGTCCCTAGTAGGACGAGTGTTGTCTCGTGAGGGTTTTTAGCGGATACTACCCACAAAATACAAAGTTATTATGTATGCGGATTAATCAAAAAATATATTTAAGGTCTTTCATGTTCCAAGGACTTTACCTAACTTCACTAACAACAGTTTAGTCCTAAATTGTCCATCCCATTATTGGTACAAAAATGAATAAAAAATTTCAAGCTGAATCGTAATTCCTTGATAACACTGTAATTGCCTTGAAGGTTAAGAGCGTGGCGTCAACCAAAGTTCTACACATCGACAATGTGCACCCAATCATTTATTCATTCTCTCTCTTTTTGTTTGAATAATTTTGCACCACTGTAACTGTAATGTATTGGATGTGAGTTATGCATAGATGAAGGAAAATTTTGTAAGATCTAAAAACAGTATAGATATGAGGGCAAGTGTATTAGTTGAACCTCAAGCTACAAAAGATAAAGTAATACAAAGGCACATATGGATGTTTTGTTTCCTTTCATCTCCTCTACGACAATCCTCACTTCTAAGTATGGTATGATGGACGTGGATGGAATGGAAATGAATGCTTTATAGTCAAGAATGATGAATGACTATTTTATTCTTGGAGATTTTCTCTTTATTGCATTTTTTTTTTTGCATGATGAATGGAGATGGAATGGAATGATACCGTATTATTTCATTTGATTCCTCCTCTATTAAGCGAATCATAACCAACACTTCGTGAATGGAAAGTTTTGTGCCCTAGTTACTTTACTTCTATAAGCCTAATTCAACGCACAAGTCTAGATTAATGTTATATAAAAAGTTGAAAGGAAATATAAGCAAAGTTTCTAAGATAGATAACCCATATAAAATAAGATGTGGTATATGGTTATCCTACCTTAAAACAAGTACGGAGTAGATATTGTAATATTGGTATAAAAGCGACATTTTTAACCTTCGAAAATAAAAGGTTCTTATGTATACCAATATAAGAAAAACTTGTCAAAATATGGATGTAAATCGACTAAAATTTGGGTTTGAATAATGTGGGGTATCAAAGAAGAACACTACAACGAGTCATTTCTCCTTAATTGTGCCAAGTGGAATTTAGAACTTACAAGTTTGAAAATTTGAGTGGAAAAAAATATTATACATGAAAATGAACTCAGAAAACCCAAAAAATGTAGGTGCAAAATCATTTTTGTTTAGATTTTTTTATGATTTATTTTTACTTGCACATTTTAACATGTATAACCAGGGTTGACACGCTTACTCCAGAACACGGCTAACATCTGCACAATCTCAAGCTAGCATCTTAAAAAGACACATTACGACTTAATGAATAAATAATGTTCATTCCCATACCCAACAGTTCAACTTATCAAACAAGAACCAAGTTGTTATTTATTAATTTTAAGTTATTCCTTGTTCATCGAATGACCTAGTTCATAAAATTTGATTGCTGATGTAATGTAAATTCCCCCCACACTTGAATGTGACTGTGTCCTCTTTGTCGTTAATCAGACATATCTTAGTGAGAGGGAAATAAAATAAGTGGTAAGCGTGGCTTATCAGACGCGTGTGCAGAAAATACGCAGTCATCGAATAGATGAACCGATCCATAATGGACCAATGGGTCAACTTCATTAGTATTATGAGACACAGATAAAGCACAGAAAACCAAATAATAAAGAATTTTATATTATGTGTCAGATTTGGAAAAATAAATTTTGTTTTTTCAAAAGTTTGAGTTTCTAATTTTAAAATTTTGAGCTTATAAATGATCCTAAAATCAAATTGAATTTCTATAACAATTAAAGAGAGGTCATCGAGTCGGGGTTCAGCAGATTCAAAAACAAAGTTTGACTTGTTCAGATGATGTATAAATTGAGAGACATATGCATCATTCTCAGCCCCACACTTATTTTGAGAAATATTGTTCAGTTTTTCTTTGATATTTGAAATGTTATTGACTAAAGGTTCATTCGTAAACCTAATGTTAAAACCAAATAAATGAATTTTCAGTAAATTTCGAAATCGTGTTTTCTCAAAAACAGTGTTATTCCAAAAAGAGTTCATATACTGCAGAAATTTATCACTGAAAAACAAGTGATCAAAGTGAGGCCCAGTTGAAACGATCAAGTCGCAAGGGGTTTCAACAGTTTCAGGAAAATCGTCATTGTGTTTAAGATCACCTTCAACAGTTTCGTTGCTTTCAACCTCAAGAATTTCTAAGTTTTCAAATGTTTCATTTTCAGTTTTAGACCCAACAACATTATCGTCAATCAGTTTAAGAAGTTTTCACTCATCAAAGTCATCCTCACCTAAACAGTTGTTACCAACTTCGTCATTTCTTTCAAGTTGACAATCTAAAGTTGCTAAATTTTCAAAATTTGAGAGAGGAAGATCAAATTGAAGATTGACGTCTTCGTTTTTAAGAGAATCTGAATTCAAATCAATTACAGAGATTTCAACAACTTCAATAAGATTTTTACCAATTTCAAAAGTTGTTAGTTGAAAATTTTCAATTTCAGTAAGAGTTGAATTTTCAGCAGAAGCATCAGTTTGAGTTTGAATTTCAGTTTCATAGAAATTAGAGTTTTGCACCAAAGATTTTTCAAAATTTTCGTTTTTATCAATAGTCATATCGTCAGAATCATCAATAATCGTTATGTAATGTTGTGACGAAGTTACAGTCTGATTATTGTTTTCAAAAGAAGCGTTGGCAGAAACTTGTTTGTCACTAGATTAGGATTTAAAATTCTTGTACAAGTCCGTAACCTTAGCTATATCAAGAGCAATTTGAATAACTATCTCAGGACATTCAATGCAACTCAGTTTGCAATCGTTTCTTTTTTGAACTAGTTCTTCGAAGTAAGTCAAGCCAAGTTTCATGAAATCCTCAAATTGATCAATGTTATGAATTCCCTCCAGTAATTGATTTTTTAGATTTTGCTAAAATTCAATAGTGTATCGAGCCAGTTGTTGAATGAGACGCATGTTTTCGATATCTTTATTTTCATAATCTTGTTTTTCATCTAAAGTTCGCGCCCATTGTTTGATTTCCTCGCGACAAATCCAAATCTCATGCATTAATTGATCAAGTTCACTCATGCTTTCCCCAAGAAAATTGTTGGACGCATTAGACTTCAAAATGTTGGTTTTTAGATTCATCGTTTCTATATGTTCCTCACTGGTTGACCTTAAAAATTCATCCACCTCATCTCTAAAAAGTTGTCTATTTTTTATTTCCCACAACGAAAATCGCCAGAAATTTAGCTAGTTCGCAACACATTTTTCATATTCGATAACCAAACTTATATCTCCACTCGAATTAGGAAAATCATTTTGGTTTTGATCGTTGAAAACCGTGTTGAAATTGTTTTGATTTTCAACACTTCACTTAGTCATTTGGGCTAACAGGCGACTCATCTTAGATAAATTCTCCTCAGTAGAAAAATTTTCAGCTTGAAATTCATTCTGGTTTTAGTTGTAACCAAAATCATCGAAGTTTTGAAAAGAATTGCAATTTTGTTCATACATGGGGCAAGCGCGGATGTACTAGAAGAAGAGAGTTTTTCATCGAAAAATCAATTGCAAAACTTATGGCTCTAAAGAAGTTCTTAAAAAAATATGTTAAAATTAAAAACTTCGAATTATAAGAATACAAGTCTGGGCAGTGAGACACTCCTAGTCCGTTAATGTCACTCACTGCGGGAATGCATTAAGTTTCGTGAAGCGCTATAGGTAAACAGACAAAAAATAATTTACAAGACAGATATAAATAAGGCAGCAGCGGAAAATTTAAACTTTTATTTCAAACATAAGTCATAATACCGTGGTCCACAATTTCATAAGTCACAAAAACCATTACAATAAAATAACTTCTGTCTTGTACCATCAGAGTACATAAGTGTAACACCCCGAATTTTTAACGACATTAAAGAAGACAAATTAAAGAATAAATAATTTAATATTAAGAATTGAGGGAAACTGATTACGTCATTATGTCCATCTCGAAATTCTGGTTAGGATAGACACTTAGTTTGCGTAAAACGGATAACATATGAAGAAGTTACAAATGATAAAAAGTTGAAAATCAGAACCGGGTATAACTGGCGCAGTTGCCAAGTGTGCCAAGGCAATTTTGCACTGCGCACCTGTAAAGTGCGCCCAAAACAGTTTCTGGGTATTCGGGCCTTTTTCGAGTGAGTTATGACCCGTGACTTGACCCAATTTCATTAGGGATGAGGTGGCATCCGAATTCTGTAACCCAGCAGCTATAAATATATCTCACATCCTTTGTTTTCTTCAAAAGAAAACAATGGTGGCCGGACACTACTGGATTCTGAACTAAATTAGGATCTCTTATCTTCTTCTAAAGCATATCAAATTACGAGCTTCAAATATAGACTCAGCACCTTTTCTATCATCTTAGCAATCTAATCACAGTGAGTTCTAGTTGCTTTTAGGTTTAGATAAATAATAGTGAATTATGAAAGACTGTGATTTGGATACGTTGTAGACATTAAATCTATGTTATTGTTAGATCTTATGCTACGTCATGATAGATCTATTTCTTTGGATCCAATTCATATTTTTCTACTATGTTGTCATTATGGATCTTGGGTTGTAACTTTTATGATATGCTATGATGCGGATGTATGTAGATCTATCCTATGTGATCTAAAATTATCACCTTATGATTCATGTTAGATCTATCCTATGTGATCTAAATTTGTCACCTTACGATTCATGTTAGATCTATCCTACGTGATCTAAATTTGTCACCTTATGATTCATGTTAGATCTATCCTATGCGATCTAAAATTGTCACCTTATGATTCATGTTAGATCTATCCTATGTGATCTAAAATTGTCACCTTATGATTCATGTTAGATCTATCCTATGTAATCTAAATTTGTCACCTTATGGTTCATGTTAGATCTATTTTATGTGATCTAAATTTTCAAATTATGTTAACCTGTTAGATCTATTTTGTGTGATCTAAATTGTCACCCTATGTTATCATGTTATATTTAAATCGATTGGACATCAAAAATGGCTAACTTAGATATTGTGACATCATAGTTCATCAATTTTATGTCCACCTTGTATGTTAACCTTATTATCATACAAATTTATGTTTATGCCAAGATGATCATTTTAGTATATTCCCATTATTTTCCCTATAATCGTTTATGACTAGGCTATTGTCTAGCCTAGGCATGTCGCCAATTTTGTGGGGGCGCTAGTTAAGGAATGGGGGAAAAAGGGATAATAATGGCATAATTTGAATATGAACATTTATGGACATGTAATTCAAATTATTAGGCAAAATAGGTATTGACACATATAAAAGGAAAGGATTAATGAATTGGTAAATTAATTAAAAATGGTATAAATTGAATATGAACATTTATGGATATGTAATTCAAATTATTGGGCAAAGTAGGTATTGACACCAATAAAATTAAAGGGTTAATTAATCGATTAATTAATTAAAAATGGAATGTCTAGTAATTGCAATTAGGAATTCTAATTGTACTAGTGACAGGAGGTTAGGTTGCATTAGTGGTGGAAGTCTGCCCGGACCCGACCGGCATATCCAGCAGCCACTAATGGTGAACCTAATGTGGGAGGTATAAGTACGTAAATACGAATCGGGCTATGACACGAGGTTAGGATCGACTGCGGAATAAGTCTGCCCGGACCCAACCGGCATATCCAGCATCCACATGTTGTAGGCCTAATGTGGTAGGTCTGGCCCATTATGAAACCAAAAATGGATATGGTAAAGAATTGGACTACTTAACCTAAGTTAATCCATTGGGATTGTATGAACTTAAATTTAAGTTAGGGGTTAAGTAAACATGGTTGAGGGATGGGTTAAGTAAATCTGAAGAGGGGATGGGTAATAAGCCCACAAACTTAACCCGTTAAGATTATGTAATTAAAGACACCTAGTGGTATACATCATCAGTGGAAATAATAAAGTTATGTAATTAAAGACACCTCTTAGGGTAAACGTAACTTGTAGAAGTGATAGGGTTATGTAATTAAAGACATCTATAGGTAAGCATAACCGATTGGAAGATTAAGGGTTATGTATTAAAGACACCTGTAGGTAAGCATAACCGATAGACATAAACAAGGCTATGTAATTAAAGACACCTAGTGGTATACATAGTAAGTGAAAACCTAATGGGGGATACAAGACAAAGGGGATAGCTTGTATCATATTGTGTGGGACCCATTTTAGTCAGTAATTGGAGTAGGTATCAAATAAAATACTCCGTACTAGGCGGAGAAGGGGCACAGTTACTGACTGATTGTAAGAGATTCAAACGTGGAGGACGGTGTGGGCGGCGCAAACTATCCGGGCCATGTGGGTGCATGAGCCGCGCAGAAGGGGATAAGACGACCGTGACACCTGTAGATATGGTAGTGCACATTGTTATGACGATGGGTTGCCCCTTTAGGAAGTGATACCTCCTATTGTGGGGCCAGCACAAGGTATCTACGAGGGTTAGGGAGCCGATCGATTAGGGTAGTAGTTATGATACATTTGGACGTATACCTAAGTCTACCACCTTACTGTTGGAGGGGTCATCTCTTTCGGGGTATACTAGTAACAGTGCAGAGTAATCATTAGTGATGTATGTACACCTTATCTTGCTTACCTTGTCACACCTGCCATTTATGTAGTGATCTCCCTTATCCACTTTATATGGCTATCATGTTACTTTTATTTATCTACTGGCTAAAAGAAACTAGACTCGCCAGACTTTATGTCTGACCCTTTTTGTTTCTCCTTCTTTCTTCCTTCCCCCCTCCCAGGTTCTCAGGGAGGTAACACCTAGGCTTAGTCAGGATTCAGATATCACCTTACTAGAAGCTATTTCTGAAGTATGGCTCAAGTTCTTGTCTCTACTATGGCTTAACACTTTCATTTGGGGAATTATGCTTTTTATTTACTTATGTACTCTGATGATGCAAGACAGAAGTTATTTTATTGTAATGGTTTTTATGACTTATGAAATTGTAGACCACAGTATTTTTATTGAAATAAAAATTTAAAATTTCCGCTGCTATCTTATTTATATCTGTCTTGTAATTATTCTGTGTTTGATTACCCATAACGCTTCACGGAACTTAATGAATTCCCTTAGTGAGTGACATTAACGGACGTGGGGTGTCACACTTGGTATCAGAGCTGAAGGTTACCAGATTAGATAAAAGTTTTTGAAAATTATTTTCAAAAAGGTTTAAAAGAAAAGTCTATTTTGAAAAACATTCCCCAAAAAGCCATATGTATCATCCTTCGGTCCCTTGTCTAAATTTCTTCCTTTTCCCTTTTTTAGCATGTCTCGGGAACAAAACATCCCTAATATCCTAGAGGGCGTCACTATACCCGGATGGTTCCGTAGGTATTTGGAGGCCACGGCGCCGGCCGTAGGCCAAAGTGACGTTCCTCCTCCAGCTGCACCAGTCATTCCTCCTCCCCCCCCCCCCTTCAAAAGCAAATAACTTCGCCAAGATCTGCAAGGACTTCTGTGCTATGGGAGGGAAGCCATTACATGGGAACAAGACATTCGTGGAAGCTCGGAATTGGCTTAAGGGGACCGAGGACTTATTCGTAATTTTTGAAGTGGAGGATCGAAGAAAGATTCAGTTAGCTACTTGGCTATTGAAGGACGAAGCCTCATTTTGGTGGGAAGTCACCCAAGCTGGACGTTCGTGGAAACTTGGGAAGATTTTAAACAGAAGTTCGAAATGAAATTTCTTTCCCAAGCTGAAAGCAACATGCAGATGGAGAGATTCTTAGCACTCAAACAAGGAAACTTGACGGTGAAAGAATATGTGAACAAATTCAACTAGCTAGCAAGGTTCGGGTTAGATTTGGTGGATACGCCGCACAAAAAGGCTTTGCGGTTTACTAAAGGG
The DNA here is from genome assembly GCA_030737875.1 of Allium sativum. Taxonomy (NCBI): domain Eukaryota; kingdom Viridiplantae; phylum Streptophyta; class Magnoliopsida; order Asparagales; family Amaryllidaceae; genus Allium; species Allium sativum. The sequence continues at coordinate 823,809,625 of CM060916.1, forward strand.
TTGAATGAGCCTCTACATAGAATAGCTATGTCCCATATTCCAATGGGGGTCACCTTTGAAAAACTTGTCGATACGGTCCTGATGCATGAGGAGGACAAGGGAGAAAAGAAGGAAACAAAAGCTGAGGGGACATCGTAGAATAAGAAGGTGTGGCCCAAGAAGGGGCAGCAACAGCAACAACAACAACAACAGAAGAAGAAAGGAGGGAAAAATGATAAAGGTAAGGATAAGAGAAAATGTCACCATTGTGGAAAGGAAGGTCATCTGGTTAAAGACTGTAAGCGAAGGAAGAATTCTTGCTTCCACTGTGGAGAGGCCGGATACTTTGCTAAAGAGTGCCTGAAGAAATGGGGAACACAGGGACAAGGTCAAAGGGCAGGAAATTCGGGAGGGCAGGTGCATGCTCTCGCGACCAGTGCTCCTGATAGAGGTAGAAAAATTTCTATGGAAGGTTTAATTTCTCTTTTAAACCATCCTATTAGAACACTTTTTGATTTTGGTGCCTCACATTCATTTATATCAAGTTCTATAGTTGAATCTCTGCACTTAATTACTAGTATGGTAATAAATCCCGTAGTTGTTTCAAAGCCCATTGGTGGTTCGACTCATTTATCTATGATTTGTCGGGTTTGAAAATATCTATGTTAGGCATCGAGTTTGAATGCGACGCATATGTGCTTTGGTTTATGGGCTATGGGTGTATTCTAGGAATGGATTGGCTTACCACTTATGGTGTCATTCTGGATTGTGAGAAGAGAGTTGTTCGGCTTCTGACTTGTCATGGGAGAACCCTCGAGATTTCGTGTGACCCACAAGGGTCGGTTATGCTTAGTTTGCTAGAGTCTCTTGATGCATCTATCGACGATCTGCAATCTGTTCCAGTAGTCCGAGATTTTTCTGATGTTTTTGATGAGGTTCGGGTTTTACCTCCAAGGCGCGAGATCGACTTTCCCATATATCTGGTGGACAATGCAAAGCCAGTTGCATTACCAGTGCGCCACATGGCTCCAAGGGAAAGGAGGGAGCTGAGTAAGCAAGTAAGGGAGCTAATTGAGAAAGGGTTTATCAGACGAAGCATATCTGAATGGGGTGTTCTAGTGGTATTCGCAACTAAAGTGGATGGTTCGCTTCGTTTGTGTGTTGATTATAGCGAGCTGAATAAGTTCACTAAGAAGAATAGACACCCGCTTCCGAGGATTGATGATTTACTTGATCAGCTTGTTTGTGCCTCGGTATTTTCCCAGTTAGACTTGGCCACGGGGTTCCATCAGTTGAGGATGGCTGAGGACTCTGGACGATTTCTTTTAAATGGCTAGTTATGCCTTTTGGGCTGACGAATGCACCCGCCTATTTTGTCTATCTTATGAGTAGGGTGTTTCAGGAGTTCCTAAATAAGTTTGTGGTAGTCTTTGTTGATGATATTTTGGTCTTCTCCAAAAGCGAAGAAGAGCATGTCCAGCATTTGAGACAAGTTTTGAAAACTCTCTATGACCATCAGCTTAAAGGAAAGTTCTCCAAATGCCATTTTTGGAGAAAAGAGGTGAGATTCTTAGGGCATGCGGTCTCCAAAGAAGGGATAAATGTAGATCCCGCGAAGGTGGTTGCAGTGCAAGATTGGAAGGTTCCTAAAAATGCAACCGAGGTGAGAAGCTTTCTTGGGTTGGCAGGTTACTATAGGAAGTTCATGAAGGACTTTGCAAAGATATCATCCCCACTCACCAGGCTGACGAAGAAGAAATTGGCATTCTCATGGGATATAGACTATGACGTTGCTTTCCAATGACTGAAGAGGGCTCTGACAAATGCCCCAGTCTTGAGCTTACCTGACGGGAATAAAGTGTTTACCGTTTACACTGATGCACGCGGTACAGAGCTTGGTGCGGTTCTAATGCAAGAAGGGAAAGTAGTGTGTTATGAGGGTAGATAGCTGAGAGTTCATGAAAAGAACTACCCCACCCATGATCTTGAGCTAGCTGCCATAGTGTTTGCATTAAAGACATGGCTTCATTATTTACTTAGAGAGAAGTTCGATTATATACCGATCATAAATCTCTCAAGTATCTGTTCTCGCAGAAGGATCTCAATTTAAGGCAACAGTCATGGATGGAGTTTCTGGCTTCTTATGATTTGTGATTTCTTATACCCCTGGCAAGGGTAATGTAGTGGTAGACGCACTAAGTAGGCAGAGGGTGGTCCTGAGTCCTCTGTTTGTGGAAAGAAAGAACTTGGAGTTCATATCAGCTTTCGATTTTAGACCCTCCATAGAGATTTTGCCTGATTTGTTTGCATTATTGGAGATACGACCGACTTTTACGGACCAGATAGGAGCTTTGCAACAAGGTGACCCACAGATTCAAGACATCATTAACAAGCTCAGAAGAGGGGAGACTTCTGGTCACCTCAGCAGATATGCCATAGATGAAAAGGGGTGGTTGCAACGAGATGGAAGGCTTTGTGTTTCTCAAATTTGAAGCTTCATAGAGGCAGTCCAAGAAGAAGCCCACCATTCTAAGATGACCATTCATCCAGGTGGTGATAATATGTACAGGGACATGAAGAGGGTTTTCTTTTGGGCTGGGATGAAGAAAGATATAGCCGAATTTGTTTCTCAATGTTTAGTTTGCCAGCTAGTCAAAGCTGAGCAAAATAAGCCAGGTGGTTTACTTCATCCGTTGGAGGTTCCTCGGTGGAAATGGGAGGGTGTATCTATGGATTTCATATATGGTTTTCCTAGATCGAAGAAAACCAACACCAGTATCTAGGTTGTGGTAGATAGACTCACTAAGAGAACTCACTTTATTCCAGTTAAGAGTAAGAGGACGACATCATGGTTAGCAGCAATTTGTGTCTGAGAGATAGTTCGTTTTCATGGAGTTCCTTCCAGCATCGTGAGTGATCGGGACCCCATCTTTACCAGCGAATTTTGGAGGAGCTTGCAAGAAGCATTAGGTACACAGTTGAATTTGAGCACCGCTTATCATCCTCAGACCGATGGGCAAGTGGAGAGGGTGAACAGAATCTTAGAAGATCTTTTAAGGCTGTGTATCCTAGACTTCGGAGGGACTTGGGAAGAGCATCTTCCTTTATTAGAGTTTGCCTATAACAACAACTATCAGGCCAGCGTCGGCATGGCACGCTTCGAAGCATTGTACAGACAACCCTGTAGATCACCAACTTGTTGGTAGGAATCTACAGAAAGATTATTACATGGATCAGATATGGTTAGAGAAACGTCCAAAAAGATTGATCTTATTCGACAGTCGATGAAGACAGCTCAAGAAAGCAGAAATCCTATGCAGATAAGAGAAGGACTGACCTCGAATTTAAAGTAGGAGACTTGGTTTTATCAAAGTGTCACCTCTAAGGAATGTGGTTCGCTTCGGATCGGTAGGGAAGTTGGCACCTAGGTTTGTGGGACCATTTCCCATAACCGAGAGGATTGGCCAAATGGCTTATAGAGTAAAGCTTCCTGAAAATCTATCTGGTGTTTATGATGTTTTCCATGTTTCTCATCTGTGGAAGTGCTTGCATGACATCGCGGAAGTTGTTGAGCCGAGTATATTGGAAGAGATAGAAGTGGACCGGGAGGCGACAATCAGGCGAGTTCCTTCCCGTATTTTGGGATCAGAAGTTAAGAAGCTACGCAATAAAGAGATCAAGTTGCTAAGTTTCAATGGGGAGATAACCCAGAGGATGCGACTTGGGAGACCGAAGACAAGATTCGTGCTTCGTACCCTTTTCTCTTCGAGGGTATATTCTTAAGTCCTTTTTCCAAAAGCTTTATCAGTACTTGTTTCTACCATTTGAGTATATCTTATCCATAGTATTTTTTTCGACCTTTAGATAGGAATCCTATGGATGTAAACATGTGTTTGAGACATGTTATGATTGATGGATGCAAGTGAATGCAAGTGTTTGCTAGTGGTTGCCTGTGGACGCATATACACACACATTAGGCACTAAGATTGGCTCAATCACTCTAATACTGCATATGGATGTGTATGCATTTTCTTTTCTTTTATGGATGGAAATGGATGAACTAGCATATGGATGTTGCATTTGGACGAATGAGTGTGCACACACGTAGAACTTATATGTAATAATAGGCTTATTTGCATACATATTGGATTCGTGGCACTAACATAGATTGCGTTAAAGAGGTCAATTGAATCAGTAGACCACCTGATTTTCGCATTAGTGTTGGGACATATACACACACTTTTGCATATATTCATGAAAGCATTAGAAATCCTTAAGGACAATGGATGCTAGTGATTGATGGTTGAGGAGATGGATGATGGATGGTAGGATATGCATTTTTCTCAACTTAGAGATTTCGAGGACGAAATCCTTTGAGTAGGGAAGAATGTAACACCCCGAATATTTAACGATATTAAAGAAGACAAATCAAAGAATAAATAATTTAATATTAAGAATTAAGGGAAACTGATTACGTCTTTATATCCGTTTGGAAATTCTGGTCAGGATAGCCACCTAGTTTACGTAAAATGGATAACATATGAAGAAGTTACAGACGATGAAAAGTTGAAAATCATAACCGGGTATAATTGGCGCACATGCCAAGTGCGCCAAGGCAATTTTGCACTAGCGCACCTGTAAATTGCGCCCAGAACAGTTTCTGGGTATTCGGGCCTTTTTCGAGTGAGTTACAACCCGTAACCTGACCCAATTTCATTAGGGCTGAGATGATATCCGAATTCTGTAACCCAGAAGCTATATATATATATATCTCATATCCTTTGTTTTCTTCAAAAAGAAGCAATAGTGGTCGGAATCTACTGGATTCTGAACTAAATTAGGATCTCTCATCTTCTTCTAAAGCATATCAAATTCTGAGATTCAAACATAGACTCAGCACCTTTTCTATCATCTTAGCAATCCAATCACCGTGAGTTCTAGTTGTTTTTAGGTTTAGATAAATAATAGTGAATTATGAAAGACTATGATTTGGATACGTTGTAGACTTTAAATCTATGTTATTGTTAGATCTTATGCTACGTCATGATAGATCTATTTCTTTGGATCCAATTCAAATTGTTCTAATATGTTATCATTATGGATCTTGGGTTGTAACTTTTATGATATGCTATGATGCGGATATATGTAGATCCATCCTATGTGATCTAAAATTGTCACCTTATGATTCATGTTAGATCTATCCTATGTGATCTAAATTTGTCAACTTATGATTCATGTTAGATCTATCCTATGTGATCTAAATTTGTCACCTTATGATTCATCTTAGATCTATCCTATGTGATCTAAAATTGTCACCTTATGATTCAGGTTAGATCTATCCTATGTGATCTAAAATTGTTACCTTATGATTCATGTTAGATATATCCAATGTGATCTAAATTTATCACCTTATGATTCATGTTAGATCTTTTTTATGTGATCTAAATTGTCACCTTATGTTAACATGTTATATCTATTTTATGTGATCTATATTGTCACCCTATGTTATCACGTTAGATTTAAATCGATTGGACATCTAAAATGGCTAATTTAGATATTGTGACATCATAGTTCATCAGTTTTATGTCCACCTTGTAATGATGACAATTTTATGTCCAAGCTAGTATGTATGTTCACCTTATTATCATACAAGTTTATGTTTATGCCAAGATGATCATTTTAGTATATTCCCATTATTTTCCCTATTAATGTTTATGACTAGGCTATTTTCTAGCCTAGGCATATTGCCAATTTTGTGAGGGCGCTAGTTAAGGAACGGGGGAAAAAGGGATAAAAATGGCATAATTAGAATATGAACATTTATGGACATGTAATTCAAATTATTGGGCAAAATAGGTATTGATACCTATAAAAGGAAAGGATTAATTAATTGGTAAATTAATTAAAAACGGCATAATTTGAATATGAACATTTATGGACATGTAATTCAAATTATTGGGAAAAATAGGTATTGACACCTATAAAAGGAAAGGGTTAATTAATTAAAAATGAAATGTCTAGTAATTACAATTAGGAACTGTAATTGTACTTATGACACGAGGTTAGGTTGCATTAGCGTGGAAGTCTGCCTGGACCCGACCGGCATATCCAGCAGCCACTAATGGTGAACCTAATGTGGGAGGTCTAAGTACGTAAATATGAATCGGGCTATGACACAAGGTTAGGCCCAACTGTGGAATAAGTCTGCCCGAACCCGACCGACATATCTAACATCCACATGTTGTAGGCCTAATGTGGGAGGTCTGGCTCCTTATGAAACCATAAATGGACATGGTAAAGAATTGGACTACTTAACCTAAGTTAATCCATAGGGATTGTATGAACTTAAATTTAAGTTAGGGGTTAAGTAAACATAGTTGAGGGGTGGGCTAAGTAAATCTAAAGAGGGGATGGGTAATAGGCCCACAAACTTAACCCGTTAAGATTATGTAATTAAAGACACCTAGTGGTATACATAATCGGTGGAAATAATAAAGTTATGTAATTAAAGACACCTCTTAAGGTAAACATAACTTGTAGAAGTGATAGGGTTATGTAATTAAAGACACCTATAGGTAAGCATGAGAAATTGGAAGATTACGGGTTATGTATTAAAGACACCTGTAGGTAAGCATAACCGGTAGACATAAACAAGGCTATGCAATTAAAGACACCTAGTGGTGTACATAGTCAGTGAAAACCTAGTGGGGGATACAAGACAAAGGGGAGAGCTTGTATCATATTGTGTGGGACCCATTTCAGTCAGTAACCCGGAGTAGGTATCAAATAAAGTACTCCGTACTAGGCGGAGAAGGGGCACGCTTACTGACTAATTGTAAGAGATCCAAACGTGGAGGATGGTGTGGGCGGCACAAACCGACCGAGCCATGTGCGTGCATGAGCCGGGAATAAGGGGACAAGACGACCGTGACACCTGTAGATATGGTTATGCACATTGTTACGACGAGGGGTTGCCACTTTAGGAAGTGATACCTCCTACTATGGGGCCAGCACAAGGTATCTACGAGGTTAGGGAGCCGATCGATTAGGGTAGCAGTTAGGATACATTTGGATGTATACCTAAGTTTACCACCTTATAGTTGGAGGGATCATCTCTTTCGGGATATACTAGTAACAGTGCAGAGTAATCATTAGTGAGGTATGTACACCTTATCTTGCTTACCTTGTCACGTCTGCCATTTATGTAGTGATCTCCCTTATCCACTTTATATGTCTATCATGTTACTTTTATTTATCTACTGGCAAAAAGTAACTGGACTCGCCAGACTTTATGTCTGACCCTTTTTGTTTCTCCTTCTTTCTTCCGTTCCCCCTTCCCAGGTTCTCAGGGAGGAAACACCCAGGCTTAGTCAGGATTCAGATATCACCTTATTAGAAGCTATTTCTGAAGTATGGCTCAAGTTCTTGTCTCTACTATGGCTTAACTCTTTCATTTGGGGAATTATGCTTTTTATTTACTTATGTACTTTGATGATGCAAGACAGAAGTTATTTTATTGTAATGGTTTTTGTGACTTATGAAATTGTGGACCATGGTATTTTTATTGAAATAAAAATTTAAAATTTCCGCTGCTATCTTATTTATATCTGTCTTGTAATTATTCTGTGTCTGATTACCTATAACGCTTCAAGGAACTTAATGCATTCCCTTAGTAAGTGACATTAATGGACGTGGGTGTCACACTTGATATCAGAGTTGAAGGTTACCAGAGTAGATAAAAAAAATTGAAAATTATTTTCAAAAAGGTTTTAAAAGAAAAGTTTGTTTTGAAAAACATTCCCAAAAAAGCCATATGTAGTATCCTTCGGTCCCTTATCTAAATTTCTTCCTTTTCCCCATTTTAGCATGTCTGGGGAACAAAACATCCCTAATATCCCAGAGGGAGTCACTATACCTGGATGGTTCCGTAGGTATTTGGAGGCCACGGCGCCGGCCGAAGGCCAAAGAGACGTTCCTCCCCTAGCTGCACCAGTCATTCCTCCTTCCCCTCTGCCCGGCCCATGCACATACATGTCCCCGATCGGTTTACGCCGCCCACGCCATCCGTCTCGTTTGGATCTCTTACGATTAATCAATAAGCGTACCCCTTCTCCGCCTAGTACGAAGGTCTTTACTTGATACCAACTCCGGGTTACTGACTGAAATGGGTCCCACACAATATGATACAAGCTCTCCCCCTTGTCTTGTATCCCCACTAGGTTTTCCTACTGACTATGTATACCCTTAGGTGTCTTTAATTACATAGCCCTATACTAGTTATGCTTACTCTAAAGGGTGTCTTTAATTACATAACTTCATTACATTATCTATCGGTTATGTATACCATTAGTTGTCTTTAATTACATAACCCTATTACGTTATCTACTGGTTATGTATACCACCAGGTGTCTTTAATTACATAACCTTATTGGGTTAATTCCGTAGGCATATATATATATATACATATTTCCCACCCCCTCTAATTTACTTAACCCACCACTACCCATCCAATTTTACTTAACCCTAACTAAAGTCCATAGTCATATTAAATTAGGTTAAGTAGTCCATTTCATTACCATGTCCAATTATGGTTATAATGGGCTAGACCTCCCACATTAGGCCTACAACGTGTGGATGCTGGATATGCTGGTCAGGTCCGGGCAGTCTTATTCCACAGCTGGGTCTAACCTCGTGTCTTAGCCCGATTCGTATTTGCGTACTTAGACCTCCTACATTAAGTTCAACATTAGTGGCTGCTGGATATGCCGGTCGGGTCCGGGCAGACTTCCACCACTAATGTAACTTAACCTCGTGTCATAAGTACAATTTACAATTTCTAATTGTAAATTACTAAACATTCCAAATTAATCCAAATCTACCTATGTCATTATAGGTAACTACTTCTATGTTTTCCCAATTGAATTATATGTCCCATTTTATATAAACATTACATAAATTATGCCAATTATAATCCTTTTTTCCCCGTTTCCTCTCTAACGTATTCGTATGTATTTTGGAAACGTCTAGGCTATACAGTAGCCTAGCTATAACAATGAAAAGGGAATATAACGAAGGTGATAGTTTCAAAATATCTTGGCATAAACATAAACTGGTATGATAACAAGGTGAATGGTCATGTAATCATCATGGCAAGGTAGGCATAAAAGTGATGAACTTGCAACAACTACGATGTCAAAGAAACATAATGAGATCTAAGTTAACCATAAGGTGTCCAATTATTTAGATCTAGCATAGTAAGGGTGACACAGTAACATGTTTAGATCTAAAGATGGATTCATATGTCAAGTTTACAACATATCTCAATGGATCACAATATGACTAGTGAAAGGTGATTAACATAAAGATCTAGATCCAAGTAATGTTACAACTATCCCAATTAATAGATGTACATCCACCATAATTATGGTTACAAGTCAAGATCCACATAAGCAACATAATCAAATCACCATAATTTTATTAGATCTGGGAAAATAGATCTGTCATGACATAGTATAGGATTTCATATTAACACAGAATCACACTTTACAACATATCCAATTCATAGTCTTTCAAAGTATCCTTTTATTTATCTAAACCAAAAAGTAATCTAGAAACTCACAGTGTTAGGTTTAGAGAATTTAGGAAGAACGAATCTAAAATTTCTGAATTGGATTTGTGGATTATGTTGTTGTAGAAAATGGTTCAGTTCGCACTCCAGCAGCATATGGCCTCCATGACTCCTAATGAAGAAAATATGAGAAATATGACAAGTATATATAGCTGCCAGACCCCCTGAAACCGAGTGTCACCTCAGCCCTAGGGGTGTCGATACCCCTCTGGGTGGGTCGACCCCTAGGTCGACACCTCTTCAGGGGGGTCGACCCCAAGTCAACACCCCTTTAGGGGTGTCGACCCCCTAGAGCGGGAATTTTGCCGTTCAGAAGAATTTTTCGAATTTGAATCCTCTGGATAGGATTCTGACTCATCTCTGACTCACCTCTTACTCATGCGTATATGTAAAATATTTCTGTGCGTATACAAACTTAAAACCCTCATAACTTCTTCATACGGTGTCCGTTTTACGCAAACCAAATGTCTATCATGACCAGAATTTCGAGACGGACGCAATATGCAGTCTGTTTCCTCTAATTCTGAACATTAAATTAATTATAATTTAATTTATTCTCTTTAATGTCGTTAAAAATTCGGGGTGTTACATTCTCCCCTACTCAAAGGATTTCATCTCCGAAATCTCTAAGTTGAGAAGAATGCATATCCTACCATCCATCATCCATCTACTCATCCACCCATCACTGACATCCATTATCCTTAAAGATTTCTAATGCTTATATGAATATATGCAAAGGTGTGTGTATACGTCCCAACACTAATGCAAAGATCAGGCGGTCTACTGATTCAGTTGATCTCCTTTATGCAATGCATGTTAGTACCATGAATCCAGTATGTATGCAAATAAACCTATTATATCATATAAGTTCTATATGTGTGCACACTCATTCTTCCAAATGCGACATCCATATGCCAGTTCATCCATTTCCATCCATAAAAGAAAAGAAAATGCACATACATCCATATGCAATATAAATGTGATTGATCCAATCTTAGTGCCTAATGTGTGTGTATATGCATCCACATGCAACCACTAGCAAACACTTGCATCCGTCAAACATAACATGTATCAAACATATGTTTACATCCATAGGATTCCTATCTAAAGGTCGAAAATATGATGGATAAGATATATTCTATTGACAGAAACAAGTACTGATAAAACTTAGGAAAGGAGTTAAGAACATACCCTCGAAAAGAAAAGGCTACGAAGCACGAATCTTGTCTTCGGTCTCCCAAGTTGCATCTTCTGGATTATCTCCCCATTGAACCTTTAGCAACTTGATTTCCTTATTGCACAGCTTCTTAACCCCTGATCTAAGAATACGGGTAGGGACTCGTCTGGCTGTCGCCTCCCGTTCCACTTTGACTTCTTCCAATATGCTCGGCTCAACAACTTCCATGGTGTCATGCAGGTACTTCCGCAGATGAGAGATTTGGAAAACGTCATGAATACCGGATAGATTTTCTGGGAGCATTACTCTATAGGTCATTTGTCCAATCCTCTCGGTTATGGAAATGGTCCCACAAACTTAGGTACCAACTTCCCTACTGATCCGAAGCGATCCACATTCCTCAGAGGTGACACTTTAATAAAAACTAAGTCTCCAATTTCGAATTCGATGTCAGTCCTTGTCTGGTCTCATAGGACTTCTTCCTATCTTGAGCTATCTTCATCCGCCGTCGAATCAGGTCAATCTTTTCGGACGTTTCTCTAACCATATCTGGTCCAAGTAATAATCTTTCTATAGATTCCCACCAACAAGTTGGCGATCTACAGGGTCACCCATACAATGCTTCGAAGGGTGCCATACCGATGCTAACCTGATGGCTGTTATTATAGGAAAACTCTACTATAGGAAGATGCTCTTCCCAAGTCCCTCCGAAGTCAAGGAAAACATCCTTAAAAGATCTTCTAGAATTCTGTTCACCCTCTCCGTCTGCCAATCGGTCTGAGGATGATAAGCCGTGCTCAAACACAACTGTTTACCTAATACTTCTTGCAAGCTCTTCCAAAATTTGCTGGTAAAGATGGTGTTATGATTGCTCACGATGCTGGAAGGTACTCCGTGAAGACGAACTATCTCTCGGACATAAATTACTGCCAACCATGATGTCGTCCTTTTACTCTTAACTGGAATAAAGCGAGTGCTCTTAGTGATTGTATCCACTATTACCCAAATACTGGTATTACCTTTCTTTGATCTAGGCAAACCATCTATGAAATCCATAGAGACGCTCTCCCGTTTCCACTGCGGAACTTCCAACTGATGAAGTAATCCACCGGGCTTCTTTTGCTCATCTTTGACTTGCTGGCAAACTAAACATCGAGAAACTAATTCGGCCACATCCTTCTTCATCCTAGCCCAAAAGAAAACCCTCTTCATATCCCTGTACATTTTATCACCACCTGGATGAATTGTCATCCTAGAATGGTGGGATTCTTTTAAGACTGCCTTCATCAAGCTTCCAGTTTGAGGAACACAAAACCTTCCATCTCGTCGCAACCACCCCTTTTTATCTATGGCATACCTACTAAGATGAATAGAAGTCTCCCCTCTTCTGAGCTTATCTATGATGTCTAGGATCTATGGGTCACCTTGTTGCGAAGCTCCTATCTGATCCACAAGAGTCAGTCGTATCTCCAAGGATGCAAATAAATCAGGAAAAACCTCGATGGAGGGTCTGAAATCAAAAGCTGATATGAACTCCAAGTTCTTTCTTTCCACAAACAGAGGACTCAGGGCCACCCTCTGCCTACTTAGTGTGTCTGCCACCACATTACCCTTACCGGGGGTATAAACAATCTCAAAATCATATGAAGCAAAGAACTCCATCTACCGTTGTTGCCTTAAGTTTAGATCCTTCTATGGGAATAGATACTTGAGAGATTTATGATCGGTGTATAATTCAAACTTTTCTCCAAGTAAGTAATGACGCCACGTCTTTAACACGAATACTATGGCAGCCAGCTCTAGATCATGGGTGGGGTAGTTCTTCTCATGAATTCTCAACTGTCTACCCCCATAACATATTACTTTCCCTTCTTGCATCAGAACCGTACCAAGCCCTGTACCGCACGCATAAGTGTAAACAGTAAACACTTTACTCCCATCAGGCAAGGTCAATATTGGGGCTGTTGTCAGAGCCTTCTTCAGTCATTAGAAAGCAACGTCACAGTCTATGTCCCATGAAAATGCCAAATTCTTCTATGTCAGCCTGGTGAGAGGAGCTGATATCTTCGCGAAGTCCTTAATGAACTTTCTGTAATAACCTGCCAACCCAAGAAAGCTTCTCACCTCGGTTACATTTTTAGGAATCTGCCAATCTTGTACTGCAACCACCTTCGCGGGATCTACAGCTATCCCTTCTTTGGAGACTACATGCCCCAAGAATCTCACCACCTTTCACCAGAAATGGCATATGGAGAACTTTGCTTTTAGCTGATGGACACGGAGAGTTTTCAAATTTCGCTCAAATGCTGGGCATGCTCTTCTTCATTCTTGGAGAAGATCAAAATATCATCAACGAAGACTACGAAAATTTTGTTTAGGAACTCCCGAAACACCCTACTCATTAAATCAACAAAATAGGCGGGTGCATTTGTCAGCCCAAAAGGCATAACTAGCCATCCAAGGAAACCGTCTGGAGTTCTGAAAGCAGTCTTATCTATGCTATCCTCAGCCACCCTCAACTGATGGAACCCTATAGCCAAGTCCAACTGAGAAAGTACCGAGGCACCAACAAGCTGATCAAATAAATCATCAATCCTCAAAAGCGGGTGCCTATTCTTCTTGGTGAGCTTATTTAACTCTTTATAGTCAACACACAAACAAAGCGAACCATCCGCTTTAGTTGCGAATACTACTGGAGCAACCTACTTAGATATGCTTTGTCTGATAAAGCCCTTTTCAAGTAGCTCCCCTACTTGCTTACTCAGCTCCCTCCTTTCCCTTGGAGCCACGTGGTGTACTGGTAATGCAACTGGCTTTGCATTGTCCACCAGATATATGCGGAAGTCAATTTCGCGCCTTGGAGGTAAACTCTGTACATCATCAAAAACATCTGAATAATCTCAAACCACTGGAACAGATTGCAAATTATCTATGGATGCATCTAGAGACTCTAGAAAGCTAAGCATAACAGATCCTTGAGGGTCATAAGAAACTTCGAGGGTCTTCCCATGACAAGTCGGGAGTCTAACAACCCTCCTCTCACAATCCAGAATGGCCCCATACGTGGTAAGCCAATCCATCCCTAGAATCAACCCATAGCCCATAAACTCGAGCACATACGCATCGCATTCAAATTCGACGCCTAACACAGATATTTTCAAACCCCGACAAATCATCAATAAATGAGCCGAACCACCAATGGGGTTTGAAAGAACTATGGGATCTACTACCATACTAGTAATTAAGTACTGCAGAAATTCAACCACAGAACTAGATATAAACGAGTGTGATGCACCAGAATCAAAAAGTGTTTTAACTGGATGGTTTGGAAGAGAAACTAAACTTTCTATGGAAATTTTTCTACCTCTTTCAGGAGCACTGATCGCGAGAGCATGCACCTTCCCTCCAGAAGTCCGTTCTCTTTTCCCTTATCCCTGCGATCCCTGTTTCTTCGAGCATTCTTTAGAGAAGTGTCCGACCTCTCCGCAATTAAAGCAACTGGCCTTCCTTCTTTTACAATCTTTAATTAAGTGACCCTCCTTTCCACAATTGTGTTATTTTCTCTTATCCTTGCCTTTATCATCTTTCCCTCCTTTCTTTTGCTGTTGCTGCCCTTTCTTGGGCCACACCTTCTTATTCTGCGATGTCCCCTCAGCTTTTGTTTCCTTCTTTTCTCCATTGTCCTCCTCATGCATTAAGGCCATATCTACATGCTTTTAAAAGGTGTCCCCCTTTGGAAGATGGGAATGGCTAAACCATGTAGAGGATCATTCAACCCTTTAGCAAACCGCAAAGCCCTTTTATGCGGTGTATCCACCAACTCTAGACCGAATCTTGCCAGTTGGTTGAACTTGTTCACATACTCCTTCATAGTCAAATTTCCTTGTTTGAGTGTTAAGAACCTCTTCATCTGTATGCTTCTCTCCGCTTGGGAAAGAAATTTCATTTTGAACCTCTGTCTAAAGTCTTCCCAAGTTTCTATCGGACGTCCAGCTTGGGTGATTTCCCACCAAAATGAGGCTTCGTCCTTTAACAACCAAGCAGCTAATTGAATCTTTCTTCGGTCCTACACTTCAAAGATTACAAATAAGTCCTCGGTCTCCTTAAGCCAATTCTGAGCTTCTACGAATGTCTCGTTCCAATGGAATGGCCTTCCTCCCATAGCCCAGAAGTCTTTGCAGATCTTGGCAAAGTTGTCAGCTTTTGGAGGGGGAGGAGGAGGAATGACTGGTGCAACTGGGGGGGGCGTATCTTTGGCCTTCGACTGGTGTCGTGGCCTACAAATACCTACTGAATAATCCGGATATTGTGACGCCCTCCGGGATATTAGGAATGTTTTGTTCCCCAAACATGCTGAAAAAGGGAAAAGGAACAAATTTAGATAAAGGACCGAAGGATACTATATATGGCTTTTTGGGGAATGTTTTTCAAAATAGAATTTTCTTTTTGAAAATAATTTTCAAAAACTTTTTATCTAATCTGGTAACCTTCAGCTCTGATACCAAGTGAGACACCCCACGTCTGTTAATGTCACTCACTAAGGGAATGCATTTAGTTTCATGAAGTGCTATAGGTAAACAGACATAGAATAATTACAAGACAGATATAAATACAGCAACAACAGAAAATTTAACTTTTATTTCAAACATAAGTCATAATCCATGGTCCACGATTTCATAAGTCACGAAAACCATTACAATAAAATAACTTCTATCTTGCACCATCAGAGTACATAAGTAAATAAAAAGCATCATCCCCCCAATAAAAAGAGTTAAGCCATAGTATAGACAAGAACTTGAGTCATACTTCAGAAGTAGCTCCTAGCAAGATGATATCTGATTCCTGATTAAGTCTGAGTGTTTCCTCCCTGAGAACCTTGTGGGGGGGACATAAGAAAGAAGGAGAAACAATAGGGTCAGACATAAAGCCTGGCGAGTCTAGTTACTTTTGACCAGTAGATAACTAAAAGCAACATGATAAGCATATAAAGTGGATAAGAGAGATCACTACATAAATGACAGGTGTGACCAGGTAAGCAAGTTAAGGTGTACGTGCCTCACTAATGATTACTCTGCACTTACTGCTAGTATAACTGAAATGAGATGATCACTTCCACTATAAGTTTGTAGTCTTAGGTCATACGTCCATGTATACCCTAACCCCTACCCTAATCGATCGGCTCCCTACCCTATAGATATCCTGTGCTGGCCCCACAGTAGGAGGTATCACTTCCTAAAGTGGCAACCCATGGTGTGCACAACCGTATCTACTTGTGTCACAGTCATCTTAGCCCCCTCTGCCCGGACCATGCACGCACATGTCCCCGACCGGTTTGTTACGCCAACACCATCCGTCTCGTTTGGATCTCTTACGATCAATCAGTAAGTTTTCCCCTTCTCCGCCTAGTACAGAGGTCTTTACTTGATACCAACTCCGGGTTACTAACTGAAATGGGTCCCACACAATATGATACAAGCTCTCCCCCTTGCCTTGTATCCCCACTAGGTTTTTCCCACTGACTATGTATACCCTTAGGTGTCTTTGATAACATAGCCCTATACTAGTTATGGTTACCCTGAAGGGTGTCTTTAATTACATAACTTCATTACATTATCTATCGGTTATGTATACCACTAGGTTTCTTTAATTCCATAACCCTATTACATTATCTACTGGTTATGTGTACCACTAGGTGTCTTTAATTACATAACATTATTGGGTTAATTTCGTGGGCCTATATATACATATTACCCACCCTCTCTAATTTACTTAACCCACCACTACCCATCCAATTTTACTTAACCCTATCTTAAGTCCATAGTCATATTAAATTAGGTTAAGTAGTCAATTTCATTACCATGTCCAATTATGGTTATAGTGGGCTAGACCACCCACATTAGGCCTACAACGTGTGGATGCTGGATATGCCGGTTAGGTCCGGGCAGTCTTATTCCACAGTTGGGCCTAACCTCGTATCTTAGCCCGATTCTTATCTGCGTACTTAGATCTCCCACATTACGTTCAACATTAGTGGCCGCTGGATATGCCAGTCGGGTCCGGGCAGACTTCCACCACTATTGTAACCTAACCTCACGTCATAAGTACAATTCGCAATTCCTAATTGTAAATTACTAAACATTCCAAATTAATCTGAATCTACCTATGTCATTATAGATAACTATTTCTATGTTTTCCCCATTTGAATTACATGTCCCATTACATATAAACGTTACGTAAATTTTGCCAATTATAATCCTTTTTTCCCCGTTTCCTCTCTAACTTATTCGTACGTATTTTGGCAACATCTAGGCTATAAAGTAGAATAGCTATAACAATGAAAAGGGAATATAATGAAGGTGATAGTTTCAAAATATCTTGGCATAAACATAAAATGGTATTATAACAAGGTGAATGGTCATGTAATCATCATGGCAAGGTAGGCATAAAAGTGATGAACTTGCAACAACTACGATGTTAAAGCAACATACTGAGATCTAAATTAACCATAAGGTGTCCAATTATTTAGATCTAGCATAGTAAGGGTGACACAGTAACATGGTTAGATCTAAAGATGGATTCATATGTCAAGTTTACAACATATCTCAATGGATCACAATATGACTGGTGAAAGGTGATTAACATAAAGATCTAGATCCAAGTAATGTTAAAACTATCCCAATTAATAGATGTACATCCATAATCATGGTTACAAGTCAAGATCCACATAAGCAACATAATCAAATCGCCACAATTTTATTAGATCTAGGAAAATAGATCTGTCATGACATAGTATAGGATTTCATATTAACACAGAATCATACTTTACAACATATCCAATTCACAGTCTTTCAAAGTATCCTTTTATTTATCTAACCTTAAAGTAATCTAGAAACTCACAGCGTTAGGTTTAGAGAATTTAGGAAGAATGGATCTAGAATATATGAATTGGATTTGTAGAATATGTTGTTAAAGAAAACGGTTTAGTTCGCACTCCAGCAGCAAATGGCCTCCATGACTCCCAATGAAGAAAATATGAGAAATGTGACACCTACATATAGCTGCCAGACCCCCTGAAACCGAGTGCCACCTAAGCCCTAGGGGTGTCAACAACTGATTAACATAGAAATGTGTTTATTTTATACTCTTATATCTTATTTTTTTGAATATAAATAAATATTACTTGGGTATTTTTATGTCATTTTTACAGATATTCCAACCATGTCGCATGCAGTCAGAAAAGTAGAGAAATTGAGATCAAATTGTTGTATATTTACATTTGAAGATTTGCAGATGAAGATCTCACATTTAGTTGTTGTTGGACAAGAAAATAATTAGTGGAAAGACCATGTACATCAAAGGAGGCATGCAAGAGGAAAGGAGGAAAGGCCTAAAACTCACTTGATTTAACAAAGGCCCAGTACTTACTTGAAATAACTAAGGCCCATTTGTAATTAGGGTTTAGTTTGGCTATCTCCTATAAATACCCATGTAATCTCATTGTAGCCACAATCCCATTTTCTATCTTTTTCTCCATTAACAAAGTTCTTCTTCTTTTTATTTTCTGCATTTTTCTATTTCTTAGCAACTAGTGCCATCTACACAATTTGATTTGGTAGAGTACTAGTTGTATTTTACATTTATTTTCATTAGTGATTAATCGTTTGATTAATTTCAACGATAATCCTAATTTTGTTTCTGTTGTTATTTCTATTCTACATTTTTATTTTCTGCATTCTTATTCTTATTTTGCAATTTACTTTCGTTAGTGATTAATCGTTTGATTAGTTTCAACGATATTCCTAATTGTTGCAATTTCAATTGTTCTATTTTCAACCAAATCTCAAAAGTCGTCTAACTTGCCCATGAAATTCTATAAATAATAATTTTTAATTTGTCTCCTTGTGATTCGACCTGCATATTATACGATCTGTGCGCTTGCAGAATCTATTTTAAAATTCGCGCTTTTCTAGTTCATAGAAGAGTAGCGATCAAGTTTTTGGCGCAGTTTCCGGGGAGGTAACAATTAAATTTTATTATTTATTTAATTTCCGATTCGTGTTAGTTTTTATTTTATTTTATTTTTTTATATTTTTGTTTTCTTGTATATATAGAAAAAAATCTTTGTTATTGATGTGGGGTCTCAATTACATTGGTGCTGTCATAAACTAAACAAAAGAGAAAAAAACTTACCGGTTTTTGTTTTCAATTTAATTCTTTCCTCTTTTCAATTCTTTCCCTTTTACAATTTTTTCCCTTAATCAACTTTCAAAACAATAAGAAAAAAAATTCTTTCCATGTTATTAGCTTCTTTCTGATTTTCTCTCTCTTTTATTGCTTTCCCTATTTTGTTCTCCTTTCAATCTTTACAATTACTAGTCTTTTCCCAAAACAAAATAAATAAATAAAGAGATCCTTATCTCTTTCCGTCTTTTCCTCTTCTGTTTTCACAACATCAAAAAAAAAGTTACAAAATTTTCTTTGCAATTTCTTTCCACTTCTCTTCTGTGTTATAAATTTTCTTTGCAATTTTTTTATAGCAATCCGTTCATAGTCCCCTCCTTCTCCCACAACAAGCTCTTCCCCTACACTTCACTGCCATCACAAAACCACACAATACTCAGTCTGCCATCACGTTCTTCATCCATCAAATTCTAAACCAGTTCTGCCAATTCACCCCAGTCAACCAACTTCATCACAAAACAATTCTCCACCACAATCCTATTCACTGCCTTTCCATCTGCCATTACAAACACCACGTAAAACTGCCGCATACCACAAAATTGCAATCCATCAGAGGACGCACTAGTCATCCTCACAATACACTCCGTCTCTCCCCCTCAGATCTGTTCTACCACGCACAGACCAAACACCAATCCGCTGTCAACAGTTTCTATCCTTCACCACATCGTAATCCCATCACCCAGTTACCATCTACAGTCCAAGCGCCTTTCGCAAACCAAATCTTTCCCACTGCACTGCATCATCCAAACATTCACGTTCACACATGAATTCACAAACCCCTCCGCAACTAATCACTCAGTCCACGACAACCGTAACCCTAGAACCCCCTCACCGATTTAAAGCAGCACTGCATTTCAAAGATCACGCAAGCAGTACCCAATCGCTCCAGTTCGATTCACAACTCTATTCCATCAGTCCCTACCCACGTTCGTCCTCAAACCAACCTTACACAGATCCACCATCCTTCAAACAGCATTCACCCACAGACCATCATCGCACTGTCAGATCAGCCGATACCATCAAACCTACACTGTTCCATCCCTTCCACCAGATTTGCACCACATCATACTCAAATCCTTCTGAACATCACCATCACAACCAGTAAAAACCACACTTCATCATCAGACCCTAAATCACCACTGCGCCTCACGTTCACCAAGCCAATTCGTACTCCACAAATCAGATTGCAATTTACACCATCCCACATCACAGATCCAACTACTCACGCAAAAAAAAAGAAAACCCCTTCCTGATCTTCACAACCGTACCCTTCAAAAGCATCAACAGATCCGTTTCCTAAAACCCCAATCATCTCAGCCTCATAGACCAGTTCGAAAAAGAAAAAAAAGAATCCAACAATATTCGTTTCCTGAAATAGAAAAGAGAGGATCGCAAATTCGTAGCTGAGGAACCATATTTGGGAGAAGAAATTCCTTTTGTATTGGGAAAAAGAGTACGCTTTAGCATCAACAGATCCGTTTGAGTGGACTGATGCGCCTGGACTCTTAAGTGTATTTTGGTTTGCGTGAATTGAATTGAGAAATCTATTTTATGATTTTCTTTAAATACCATGTGTGGTTTGACTAAATTTATGTTCTGGTGAAGTGAATCTAACATGGTGGAGTGCAAGTTTGGCCTATTTTAATTGTTCGAGTGAGTGACTTATTTTGTTTCAAAGTTACAATTGTTTTTGTTTAGTTTGGTTTGGTCTTTTTTTTAGTTGAGTTTAGTTGTTTCTTTTACTTTAACTAGACTAGTCGTTTTTTTATTTAATTCCGAGTTAGTTTAATTTTCTTTTCGTTTTTTTTGTTTTTTTTTTCTTTTACTTGTTTTCTTTCCAAAAAAATAAAAAAAGAAGGTCAAGTCAAGGCTAAAGGACAAAGGAACAAAGAAAGGATACGTTCAATCAAACAGGGAATCAAAGTCAAGCAAATTGCAAATAGTGGGATTTTAATCATTAACACTACTCAAATTATTCTGGACGGACTGCCATACACCACTGTAAAATTTTCTGAACTCTACAGGTGCTCTGCTGCAAAGAAAAAAAAATAGAAATTGCTTGTAAAAAATTTCTATAGGGCAGCGGCTTGCTTGTACAATTTTTTTAATTTCTGCAGTTATTATTCTCTGATTGTTGTGGTTAGTTGAAACTTTCATAACCGAAGTCATTATTCTCATCATTTTTCAACAATAAAATCTGATTTGATTTTCAAAATATTTAACGACTAGAGTGTATTTTATGAAATTGACTGTCTCAAGGGTTTGATCGTGGATATATATTAGTTGAATTTATTGAACTTCTAGCAAAAGAGATTGCATACTACCCGTAAAACATTGGTCGTATCCCTTAGTATTTATACTATACGTTAATGGCCATAAGACTCTCTTCTCTCTTAAAATTGAGATTATCAACTAATAAAATATACTTGAGTACGTTATTTATTTTGTAATAAACAGCTATTGTGTCATATAAATCAGAATTTTTTATAATAGGATGGATTATAATCGAATAAATCAAACTTTTCAAAATCTCAATGTCGGATTGGATATACCCTTGTCTTTTCGAGAACAATGTTACCCACTAGGATTGTCCAACCTTTTGTCATCATATATCCACCAGTTGAAGGAAATTTTGAGCTTAAACATTCTTTTATTCAAGGAGTGCCAAAATTTACTGGTTCTGAAAATGCCTATGAATTTCTAAGTGAATTTGAATTGTATTCATCCACAACTAAAATGCAACAATTGTCTAATGAATCAATCAAGCTAAGGCTAATTCCATTTGCATTAATCGAAAGCGCTGAAAGATGGCTAAATTATCTTTCAAGACAATCCATAAGAAGTTGAATGAATTTGTCAGTGTATTCTTGAAGAAGTTTGTCCTTTCCACAAAACTCTAAAAATCAGAACTGAAATAAATCAATTTTCTCAAAAATTTTCAAAGTATTTTGAGAGATTCAACCAACTTCTGTATAGTTGTCCTCATCATGCTATTCCAAAATATTATCTGTGTCAACTTGCATATGAAGGGCTAAACTATCAGACTCGAACACAACTAGAATCAAGGTGTGGAGGAGAATTTATGTCTAAAACGGTCGATGAAGCTTGAGAATTCTTAGAAAATTATTCTGAAAAGGACATATGCAATGGGAGTCAATTTGTGTTCCCATCCGTGCTTCTACTAGAGGGGTGCATGTCATCGATCCAAATCAATTTTCCTTCAAAACTCAAACTCCTCAATTCGAAGGACAACCCCAGTATTACCCTCAAGACCAAGTCAACGCCATCACTCAAAATAGTTATTACTCATCCCTGTATAACCCTAGTTGGAGAAATCATCCAAAT
Organism: Allium sativum; assembly: GCA_030737875.1. Classification (NCBI taxonomy): domain Eukaryota; kingdom Viridiplantae; phylum Streptophyta; class Magnoliopsida; order Asparagales; family Amaryllidaceae; genus Allium; species Allium sativum. Next base: position 823,831,995 of record CM060916.1, read on the forward strand.
CTCTTTTGGTCTAATCCTAATAATGTTTCAAATCCATCTCGCATGATTTCGAATTTGAATTACCAAGCTCCATTTTCTTCTAGTCCTCAAATTTCTCAAATTCCACCTCAATCCAAACAACCTTATATGCACCCCAACTTTCAATCATCAAACCAATCCTCTTAATCTTCTCAACCGCCACAAGATATTGTTCGATCAGAGAAACAAATAAATAATCAAGATGTTAAACTCGAACAAGTGATGAATATGATAAAGGAACTAGTGAAAAGTAACGAGAAAGGAAAATAGCCTAGTCAACCCAAGGAGAATCCAAAATACAATTTTTGTACTATGAATTCTTGTGAGGACCAAAATTTTAATTCGATTAACGCTGTCGCCACCTTCAGATCCGAAAAAATGATTAATAACAATGTTGGCAATTCCGACAATTATTCAATTTCGACCCCAATCGAAAAGCTTGACACTCTTTCGTTGGCAACTAAGGCCGATTCTTTTGAACCTTCCAAATCTCCATCTTCTTCCAATGTTGGTAATCTCAATATCCCTTCTTCTAAGTCGGCAACCCCGATAATATATCATCCTCTAATGTTGGCAATCCCAACATCCCCTCTTCTACACCCTTGCCTCCTTCACTTCCTATATCGAAACCTTCTTCATTGAGTGACCAAAATACTGAAAGATTCTATAAACCAGTAGCTCTATATCCTCATAGACTTAACAATAAGAAGAAGGATGCAAATTTCGAAAAAAATCTTGAAATTTTCAAATAAGTTCGTGTCAATATTCCACTTTTAGACGCCATCGAACAAATTCCTCAATACGCCATGTGTCACAAGGATCTACGCACCCGAAAATGAGCCACTAATGTTCCAAAAACTACCTTCTAGACGGCTAACACTAGCTCTGTTTTCTCAAATTCTTCACCAATCAAGTATAAGGACCCTGGTTGCCCTATAGTTGGTTGTAAAATAGGAAATACTTACATCAGTCATGCCCTACTTGATCTTGGTGCAAGTGTCAATCTTGTTTCCTACACTGTTTATCGTCAACTAGGACTAGCGGAATTGAAACCCACGAACATAACAATTCAACTAGCCGATTGATCTGTCAAAAAGCCATTGGGTATAATTGAAGATGTCTTGATTCAAATTGAATAATTCTATTTACCCGTGGACTTCATAGTCCTAGAAACTAAGCCTGTTTCAAAACGTGATAGCCAAATTCCATTGATTTTGGGTCGTCCCTTCTTAGCCACCTTGAATGCTATCATAAATTGTAGGAGCGACCAACTTCGACTATCGTTTGGGCACATAACCATTGAATTGAATATGTTCCATCAGAAAACATCACTTTCCTCAGTAGACGTGTCGACTATGTCTTTTGAAGAATTATTCGAAGATGAGCTTAAACTTTTAAATGACAAGAACGAATAGATGAAATGTCTCAAAGATAATCGTGCTTCCATATCATCAAAAGAAATTGTGGTTAAACACTCAAATTTGAGGGGTTTTGATAATCTTCTACTGAATGACACAAATCATTGTCACAATAAACTTTTCATAGGGAAGATTTTGATTTCAGACTTTATTGACATGCCTTTTGTACCTCAAAAATCAAATACAAAATCATCATACATCATTTTTGGTAAAGGAAAGTAGGGGGAAAGGAAACATCGTCCTTCGCCAGACATTCATCATCGTCATAGATTTCATTCTGCATTTGATTTGCACACGCATATAGTTGCTAAATTGCATTTTATCTTACAAATCATTTTACATTTAATCCATTTTTGGGTTTTATCTTTCACATTTAGGAAACGTGTTTACAGTGTGGACACTGTTTAGTTCTAGTATGTGGGGGGGAGGGTGTCTGCGTTACATTCTTTTGATTTTTCTTTCTTTCTTTTCATGTAGGACCATCATGCATTTTAGATCGTAGTAACATACCGTTTTTTTTGAAATATGACACATTTTAGTTTGATACAACAAAATAAGTTAACGATTGTTAATCAGTTGATAGTATTTTTTTCTCTCAACTAAGATCAAATAAGAAATATAATAAAAAGTTTAATTTTGAGGGATAATAGTGTAACTGGTACATAGAGAGATTCTTAGGTGATGGTCATGAAGTTTATTCTATATTGTAGTCTTTGTTTAAATAAGTGGAGGACTTAAAATACTTATATTAGCTTTTCAAATCTTTAAAACTAAGTTGTGTTAAATCGAATTCGCGTAACTCTCTCTGTTCTTATATTTTCAATAATAACAATAATAATTGTAATCCAAGGGTATCCAACATTTCTTGTATATCTAGCGTTGGTGTGCAAACCCGCCAAGCTCTATCTGACATGTTGTTGACAAAGTCAGCATCGGAATATCTTGGTCTCATTTTATGAGTTGGACACCTAAGGATTACCGACATGTTGTTGACAAAGTCAGCGTCGGTCTGCATAATCCGCCAAGCTCTATCCCAACTCTTCGTCAGTCTGCAAGACAGTGTATGGGTGGTATACCTTGGTCTTTTTAGTAGGTGTATGTAATTAATTGGCAATTTTCAATTTTTATAGAGATTGAGAATAAGCGATGATGCCCAAACGCTTCTTGACCTTATTGATTTGATTAGCCATACACGAGGAAATAATAATACCACTTTACAAACTGTGCCAAGCAAACTAAGAATCTATTTCATGGCTGCACTATGTTATCGATCGAACCAACTGGCCGAACTAGAGTTTAACATTAAAAATTTCAATTATACCGAAAATTTGTGACAAATTGAGGTATCTAAAGTACAATCAACTAATTAGAAATTTTTAACTTAATTTGTTGTGCCACCTTCCTGAAACAAGTCGCGTTTTTATTTTTTTTGTTCTCATTTTCATAAGTCCTCTGCATTCATGCAGTTACATTAGAGCCATAACATATTGCATTTGGATTTTGTGGGTAATATCCGCTGAAAACCCTCACGAGACACCACTTGTCCTACTAGGGACACCTAGAGGTTTAATGGCTTGTTGCATACGCTCAATGCAATTGTGTTTCCTACGAAAGTGTGACCTATCTAGTTAGTTTTTAATTTTTGTTTTACTCAAGGATGAGTAAAAGATAAGTATGGGGGTATTTGATTGTAACAACCCGGAATTTTAGGATAAAAATGAAAGATTATTTTTGATTAATGAGTTATTAATGTAGTTCTGAAGCCTTGCCTTGCCTTATTTGACTCCCCGATTTAATATATATATTTTAGTCTATTTGATTCATTAATCCCTAAATATGTCCATTTCAAAATCATTAATGCAGTGGTCAACTACAACACATGTTTTGTATAAAATCACTATAACAACACAAATGAGTGCTTATCAACAAATCAATGAAAGAAAAATAACTACATGTATTAATAAGGTAGAATAAGAAACATATTTGTTAAATTAATTTTTGATTGCATTTGTTCCATATATGTTCATTAAATAAACCTCATACGTCTAATGTGTCATACTTTTGTACCGTGAATTCCGTTAATTAATTTCTGAAACTACTATTCTGCTGATCTAATATTATGTATGTAGCTCAATTCTGACATATCAGTAACTTGCTAAACTATTATATAAGAATAACTGGTCAATGATTTACTATTTTTTTTTCAACTTACAATTTCAAGCCTAAGTAAAGCTATTCGTTATGTAACATTCGATTACTTCTTGATAACATAATACTAATCACGTGACAAGTAATGTATTCAAATTTTATTTAATGTCTTAAATTAGTTATAACTTAACTAAATGAAGTCAGCATGGTAATTATTTATTCATGCACTCAGATTATATTCAGCAGAAAATAATCTACATTTATTTTTTTATATGAAATATCACTGTATGCAACTCGCTATATGTGCACTTATTTTATACATTCTGAAATTGCTGCCAAATTATCAATATTGTATTCTCAATTTGACAAAGAAAGAATTAAATTTGATGAATCGATACTGATTTTGAGCATGGAAGAAAAAGGAAACGAGAAATAGTTTTCTTCTTAGTTTTATTCATTATATAAAAAAAAGAAGTAATCCAATCCTAAAATAATGCAAGGTATTAGTTCAACAATTAAAGATTTCATTTGATGAAATATGGAAAGAGATCGATTATATAATTAATGTATATTTGTGAAACAGTGTTGGTTCACGTTTGTTGACAAAATTGTAGTACGAGTGATGAGAAAAGAAATGACCAGGCATAAAATATTACAGCAACATCTTGTTATAAAAGATAAATGCCAATTGATTTTGCATTTACTAGACAACACAATTAAAGGCATTACAAATTGAAATAAGTATTTCGGTCCATTGAAGGCTTAGCTCTCTGAACATAATTTACTTGATTTGTTCATTTATTAAGAAGTTAGCATGAATATCGTATAACATGATATGCACAATTTTTTTTTTATCTAATACGTTAGTTCTTTAGTTTTAATTGTAATCAAACTAAAATATACTTTTGGATTTTAAACATATGTTACTAAATCAAGTTATGAATTGTACAAAATTTTATATAGTGTTTATTCTCGAATTTAATTAACCATATCATATGTTAAGGTATTTATCGGATATGCTATAGAAACATTTGCGTTTACCACATTCAAGAGAATTATTTTAGTAATGTATAAATAGGCTACATACTCCTTTCATTTTCTTACACACAAACATCCCTTCCCTCTCACTTTTCATTTTTCCATTTATTTATTCATTCCCTCTCTCTTTTCATTTATTCCATTTATTCATCCTCTCTCTTTTCATTTATTCCCTTCCCTCTCTCTTTTCATTTTTCCATTAATTAATTCCCTCTCTTTTCATTTATTCCATTCATTCCTGCCCTTTCTTTTCTTTTTTCATTGATTCCTTTTTTATTCTCTATTCATATTCATCCTTTTACCGCTTCATGTACGTTTCTTGTTCCTATCTTTTCTCTCCACCTATATATTTATCCTAATTTCCATTAATTCTTAGAACCACTCTCATTCTTTTTCTTCCTCTTCATATTTACCGTTCCTCTTCTTTTATCACTTCCAATGAAAAAAAATACTTTCTTCCCCAAATCATATTCTTCACCTAAATTGTTTTTCCCAATTTAGTTCTTTAGCTCCGTGAAACCTCCTTTTCACTTACATTTCAAATAAAAGAAAAGCACGCATCGTCCGTAAAGTCGCGCAAGTTAATTTTTCAATTATCAACAGTTGATAAGGGAGAAATTATAACGGTGAACGTTTTGGAGAGCAATATGTGTGAGAACTCTTTTCTCACTCAATCTTTATTTTCAGTAATTATTTATTTTCTTAAATAAATATATTTTAAATGTCTATGATGAATGTCTGAGAATTAATTCTGTGATATGCATGTTTGGTTGTGAATTGTTATTGGAATAGGATGCGGTGATTGAAATTTGAAATTATATAACTGGCCTATTTAATTTCAATTTAGTATTATTTATGTTAATTTGAATATGCTACACTACCGTAAACAAGTTGCCTGACTTGTATATGTTGATTGGGCTGATATTTTCACACATTGCCCAAGTGCACAAATGATATGTTGTTATTTCAATTCTGTTTTGAAAGTTATTGTATGTGGTTTGAATGTCAATTGAATGTCGTTATGGAAATGTAATGTGAATGTGTGATTGGAATGTAATTTGGGTAATGAAAGAATGTATATCATCATTATTTTGCAAATGCGCGGTTTGAAATCCATTTATTAATGGTATTGATTTGGGTCTCATTCCAATGAGGGATTTTTGGAAATTTTCAAAATGGTTTTCCGTTTAAAAATTAATTTTGATTTTAATAACATTAAATATCATTTAATGTGTATGAAGACGATTGAGTAGGCTCGCGCTATGTTTACGAGAATGATTATTACCATGAATTTCATTTATTATGTAATAAATGATGAAGGGTTAGAATTTGAAATTTGAAATTTAACATTTTAGAATTTTATTTTAATTGTTATTATAATAAAATGAATATTTCTTAACCTGAGGTTAATGCAGTAATAAATGATTAATTAATATTGAATATTTGGAATTCAAAATTTTACCTTTTTGAAAATGCTATTATAATATTATTATAAGAACAAATGCTGTATTAAATGATTAATTAATATTAAGAGTTTGTAATTCAAGAATTATTATAATGTTATTATAATATGAAAGGTTTCAATTTTTATTTAAAGTTTAAATATAAGAATAAATGTTATTTCAGGAATAATGAAGACTTTTTAAGGGGATATTTTGAAATAAATGATATTTTAAGAACCAAAATACTTTGAAATAAAGAATATTTCAAAATAATATTTTCAGTAGGATAATTATAATTATAGACTATAATTGTATTTGGACATGAAGTTGGGTCACATTTGTGGTGGAAGTCTGCCCGGAACCGACCGGCATATCCAGCAGCCACAAATGTCGGGCCTAATGTGAGAGGTCCAAGTACACGAATACGAATTGGACCTTGACACGAGGTTAAGCCCAACTTGTGGGATAAGTCTGCCCAGAACCGACCGGCATATCCAGCATCCACAAGTTGTAGGCCTAATGTGAGACGTCTGGCCCAGTATAAAATAATAAATAGATATAATATTAAATTGGGCTATTCAGCCTGTTTTAAAAATAATAACGCCAATTGAACTCGAACCTGTTTATCAAATTATATCCATTAAAATTATGAATATTGAAAGAGGTGATTTTAAAATTAATATTTTAAAAGGATATTATTTTATTTTTTAAATAATATATAGAATATTGTATCGGATTTAAAATTAAAACCGAAGTTTGAATCGTTTTGGAATAAATTTATAAATGTTTTAAAATACGTTTTATAAAGGAAATAGATGAAATATATATATATATATATATAATGGTTCGAATAGAACTTTTCGCACAGCAACTGTTCGCGAATTTCGACCGTTGAACTTTGATTAGACGTAGCGGAAGATCCGACCATCGGATTCTTCTGAAACCGGAACCTACGGGTTCATATCGAAAAGAGTTTTCCAACGAGTATTTAAGTTTGAAATCCAACGGTTAGATTTTTGAAAAATGTTTAAATCAAATTTGAATAAAAAGCGCCGTTGAAATTAAGTGACCTGAAACGTCGTTTGAACTGGAAAGGACTGTTTTTAATATTTAACAATAAGGAAAATTATGTAAATTCATAATAAATAATTTAAAAAGGATTTTAAATGGAAATTCCAATTTTTGAAGATAAAAGTTATTTTAATCAAAAAAGTGATTTATTAATAAATAAAGGAATTTAGTGACCAAGGTTTTCTAATGAATATTTTGGAATAGTTTTGAATGGAAATCATCTTCGGGTTATTTCAGTATTGAATTCAGCAATTATACGGATATTATTTTGGGAATTTGGAAGATATTAAATATCGTTATTTCCAATATAATATTTGTTGGTTTTAGAACTTAATATTGAGTATAAGTCGAGATATTCCTATTTAAAGCTTAATATTTAATATTAAATTGGATTTTGGATTTTGTCGTGAATAGTGTCTTAAATAACACTGTTCTTGAATCCTATTTGAGAAAAGATTAAATCTTTAATAAAGATTTAAAAAGAGGTTTTTCAATTAGTAAACATGATTGAAATTTTATTTTTGGGTTGGTTGTGAATGATGTTTTAAACGACATTTGTTCTTAAAACCAGATTAAACAGTGAGACCGAGTTTTAAGTTTTATTAATCTTTTAACAAGGATTTAATAAAAAGAAGATTTTCTAATTTAATATTGTAAATTTAAATTGAACAAATTAAGATTAATTTCTTAAAGGTTGAATGATCATTAAGTATGATTTTTGAAAGATTGAAAAACTAGATAGAGTTTTAATGAATCTTTAATTAGATTAAATAAGAATTAATATTCTTGATTTGGAATGAGGCGTTGTTTGTGTTTCTTATAGCACATGATTTTAAATTACGCGAATTATTCGGAAAGACCGGGTTTAACCCATTCCGAATAATCCATACGACGATTAAAGATCGAAGATGGAGACGGCCGTTGAAGACCGTGTAATTTCCGAGTCGTATGGATGATTATTGACATCTTGATTGGGCTATACACCCAAGACGATGGAATAGTTGATAGCTATCCAAACATACTTGGAAGTCTACCGGATATGGTTTTCGCTCAGATCCAGAGCATAAGCTTGTAAATGGATTGTGTGTCTGACATTGTATTCCTTAAATATCATGTTATTGATTTTCTGTTTAATATATAAATGTTGGTTGTGGAGAATTTATTCTTTGCTTAACACCCGTTTATATATTGATGGATGATCAACGGCACGGTATGGATTGATAATGTGGCATGCTAAGATATTATGATCAAGGCTTTTGTTGAAAAGCAGGGCCTTGTGGTTGAAGACTATAGCGTGGCTTCGCGAGCCTCACACCCCGGTATGATGGTGAACGATTTGTTTGATTAATAGGTTGACCAATATACTTTATATACACGGATGAGGTCAACTGAGCGTATGCTGGGTGTGGTCGCTCCACATCTGGAGATTGGGCAATTGTTTCAGCAGAAGCCCATGAGGATAGAACACTAGATTGTTCTTCCAAAGTGCGTATTATATGTATTACGGTGTTTTCTCTTGCCGAGACGTAAGCCGTGGAGATACATTCGCGATATGTCTTTCGAATCAGGAGCCATCATGATGGAAACCCAACTTCCCAATACGAGCTTCGCGGTTTTTAGTTGTATACTTATATGGCGACATAATGTATTTTGCCACTTACATAACATATTATGCCATCTAGATTGATATATTTATATTCAAATTTGATTTCTACACTGTGCACTTAAAGTATAAAAGATGGAATTCGCGTATTAAGCATTTTTGACCCTTATAAGGTAAAACTCTATCCTTTGGCGTACGTGCAAGGGATTGAGTCTTATAACGGTTTCATTTTTCTAAAAAGCATAGCGTTGTTTTATGCACGGAATTCTTGGGAGGAAACCCGTTCCGTGAAAGTGGCGTGGTCCCTTGATTTACCCAACCTTAAAATAAAAGTTAAAATTGTTTTTGAGTTCTCATATCAGTCCCATGACTGACCTGGAGTTTATTGTTCTTAACCTAAACTCTGGGTGCCCTTATTTTTCCACAGGGGCAGTTTGGAGTTTTGGTTTTTGCATATATTTACTTTCAGTAGGATTCTAGCTTGAAGCTTAAAGATGTGTCCAGAGCATATTAGTCTTCCGCTACGCATTTATATTATTATTTTCCGCTGCTTTGTAAATTTGTAAAACTCTGATATTGTATTTTCAAATATGTAATTATATTTATTCATGCTCTGTAATCTTCTTGTACTATGATGTAATTGTTGTAAATGCAATAAAATGTTCTGTTGTTTTGTGTTCTGATGTGTATTGTTCTCATAACAATCCGGATTTTCCCGAAAGGGCGAGTTTGGGTCGTTACATTGATTAACATAGAAATGTGTTTATTTTATACTCTTATATCTTATCTTTCGAATATAAATAAATATTACTTGGGTATTTTTATGTCACTTTTACATATATTCCAATCAAGCCGCATGCAATCAGAAAAGTAGAGAAATTGAGATCAAATTGTTGTATATTTACATTTGAAGATTTGCAGATGAAGATTTGCAGATGAAGATCTCACATCTAGTTGTTGTTGGACAAGAAAATAATTAGTAGAATGACCATGCACATCAAGGAGGCTTGCAAGAGGAAAGGAGGAAGGGCCTAAAACTCACTTGATTTAATAAAGGCCTAGAAATTACTTGAAATAACTAAGGCCCATTTGTAATTAGGGTTTAAGTTGGCTGTCTCCTATAAATACCCATGTAATCTCATCGTAGCCACCATCCCATTTTCTAATTTTTTCTCCATTAACAAAGTTCTTCTTCTTATTTTTATTTTCTGCAATTTTCTATTTCTTAGCAACTAGTGCCATCTACAAAATTAGATTTGGTAGAGTACTAGTTGTATTTTACATTTAATTTCATTAGTGATTAATCGTTTGATTAGTTTCAACGATAATCCTAATTTTATTTCTGTTGTTATTTCTATTCTGCATTTTTATTTTCTTCATTTTTATTCTTGTTTTGCAATCTACTTTATTAGTGATTAATCATTTGATTAGTTTCAACGATAATCCTAATTGTTGCAATTTCAATTGTTCTATTTTCAGCCAAATCTCAAAAGTCGTCCAACTCGCCCATGAAATTCTATAAATAATAATTTTTAATTTGTCTCCTTGTGATTCGACCTGCATATTACACAATTTGTGTGCTTGCAGAATCTATTTTAAAATTCGCGCTTTTCTAGTTCATAAAAAAGCAACGATCAACATTCCTATGGGTGGGTCGACCCCTAGGTCGACACCCCTCTAGGGGGATCGACCCCCTAGAGCGGGAATTTTGCCACTTAGAGGAATTTTTCGAATTTGAATCCTCTGGCTAGGATTCTGACTCATCTCTGACTCACCTCTGACTCATGCGTATATATAAAATATTTCTGTGCGTATATAAACTTAACCCTCATTACTTCTTCATACGGTATTCGTTTTACGCAAACCAAATGTCTATTTTGACCAGAATTTCGAGATGGGCACAATAGTGCAGTCAGTTTCCTCTAATTCTGAACATTAAATTAATTATTGTTTAATTTATTCTCTTTAATGTCGTTAAAAATTCGGGGTGTTACAACCAGGTTCGAACAGGGATTATCAGTATGCCACGAGTCACCGTAGAAACACGACTGAAGGTTAAGAACCTGTTTGAGTTCTAGACTCTACCATTCCTTAGACACCTCAGAGAGTATCAATCCTAATTCTCATGTTAACGAATATTTTGTCCTTTGAACTTTGAGAAATCCTCGATTTGATTTGAAAAATAATTTATTTCAAAAATAAACTATCCAATTTATCCCACGTTCGTTTCAAAAATTTCCAACCATACATCAACAGGCAAAATAATCAATCATAGAATAGTCGCAGAATAATAAATTGCAAAAATATTTTTTTTTCACAAGTAAGCCGCGACACCTGCACGAAATCTTTACAAGCAAATTTTTTTTATATTTTTTCAAGCAGCAGTAGACCCTGTAGAGTTTAAAAAATTCTCACTTAGATCGGCAGTCCGTCCAGTGCAATTGAGTAGCGCATTCACACCCCACTTGGTGTGCAACCTCTCCAACAGTTTCAGAATTTCTTGTTCGTTAGCTCGAACCTGTTTTTTTATTTCTTTGGCCCTTGTTTTTTTGAAAAGAAATAAAACAAACAAAAGAAGAAAAACTATATTGAAATTAAAACAAAAACTAGACTCAAGGAAACTAAAAACTAAAATAACTTAGGGAAAAAATGACATAAAATGAAACAAATACATTGGCCCAAATAAGCATTGTGCGCAAGTCCACAAACCACGACCCATGGTTTCTCAACCCAAAAAGGTACAGTCAACAAAAAGATCATGCCTCCATTCTATATTTTAGAAAACGAATCGAAAGTTTTTGTAGCAAATTAAAACAAACTAGGGTATATTCGAATGGATTTTTTTCTTGGTTTCAAAATGGTTCTTTTTAAAGTGTGCGAATTCGATTTTGACGATTTTGGGGTTCACCTTTTTTTTTGTGATCCGTTGATTAATGTGGTGGATGCTGGACAAAGGTTGTAGGAGTTTGTTGCTATGTGAAAGGCTTTTCGAAACGGGTTATTGGAAACGGGTCGAAGCTCGTTAGTTTGTCAGTGTATTTCAATTTCAGGTGGTCCGTGAACTTGTCGTGGTGATGGCAAGTTATTAGAACTTAGGTGAAGTTTGAATTTTATTGGTGGAGGCTTGCGTTGCTTTCGGATTTGTGGTGTAAAGAAGACTGGGTTAGTTTGAAGAAGGTGATGGTTCTATGATGATTGTTGAAGACTGACTGTGCAGGTAGTTATGAAGTTGATTTGTGTGAGGATAGTTTGAAGTGGAGAAGGCCATGATCTTTATGATGGTGGAGAGTGGCTGTTGTGTTATCGGCATGACGTGAATTTGGGGTTCTGGACTTGCAGTTGAACTAGACAGTGAGAAATTTTGGTTTTTGTAGTGGGGGCTGATGGATTCAGAGGATAATGGCACAGGTAGATGGTTTGGTATGTGATGAAGATTGGTTTGTGAAGTTATGAAGGGGCGTGATCAAATGTCGGTCAGGTTTGCAAAGGGTCTGTGATTGGTAGAGGGGTTGAAAGGTTGAGGTGGATTGGTTAGGGGAAGGACTCAGGTGATTGAGTATGTTTGCGTTGGGTGCTTGCAAGGTTTGGTGCAATCTGATAGGTATTGTAATGAGAGAGAGTAGGTCTGTGGTATGTTTGAGCGTTTAGAAGAGACTTGTGAACGGTTGGAGACAATACAGGATCATACTGGTCTGTGGTGTTGGGTGATGTATGGCCTGAGGATGTTATGCAAGATTTGTTGATAGTGATTGGGACACAGTGCTATTAGAATGCTTGGTGGGTAGATGGTGAACGGTTTTTTTGAAAAAGGGTTATGGAGCGTGATTGCTGTGGGTTGAACTAGAAGGTGTTAACACTGATTTTGAGTTCTGAGTGGCTAGTTAGATGTTGATGGGAAAGTCTGATGATGTTTGGCTTATGTTGAGGGTGTGTAGGGAGGTTGTTGAAGATGGTAAGGGTTGAGGCAAGAAAATAGGGAAGGAATCTTTGTAATTTATTTTTAGAAGAAGATTTGTAACAGGAAATTGTATTGAAATTTGGAAAGAAGGAATATAGAATTTTCTTTATTTATTATTATTATTATTTTAGAATTGTTCAAAAGAGGAAAGAAAATGTAATGGGAAAGAATTTGAAAAGGCAATGAAAGGAGAAAGAAATCAAATAGAAAATTGCAGTTTTTTTCTCTCTTAATTAAAAGATCATAGTATCAATTAACAATACCAAATCAAAACTAATCAAGATTTTTTATATATAAAGAAAACAAAAGGAATAAAATAAAAAATATTTTTGTGTTGTTTTTTTATGGAAAAATAAGAAAATAAAAATATAACCCAAAGAATTTACTAATAAAAATTATTTTGATCCCCGGCAACGGCGCCTAAATTTGTTTGCGAACAAATTGAACAATTATAAACAACTATTAAACTCATTCGGCTTTCCTAAACAACAAGGGTTGTTGTAAAGGGTGTCAAACTCTAGGACCAAAATTATTTAAATTAATAAATCCAATCAAGTTATTCCAAATATTTGATTGGTTGAAAATAACAGAAAATAAACAAAAAGAGAGTTTTTTAATAATAAATGAAAGCAATTAGGGAGCAATGAAATAAACTCGATTAATATGATTCAATAGCCAAACAAATTATTCTAGATCTAACCCATGTTTCTATCACAAACATGAATCAACAACAATTATGTTTTCAGAAACAAACATGTGAATAACAACAAGCATAGCCTATGCAGGAGCTAAGCTCTTAAACAACCATAGGCTATCAGGATAGATTCACTACTTTATTTCTAAAACCCTAAAAATTAGATCTAAATCTGATAAGTGTTAGACTCGAATATACCCTGTGAAGGAGCATAGCTCTTAAACGACACAGAGTATGAAGGTTCAGATCTAACCCTTGGTTCAGATCTAGATCTATATACATGAAGTTCTAATCTTTTTGGCTATGTGATTCATACTGAATCTAATCTAAGCGTCATCACCCCCTAATTAAAGGGATTAGCTAGACATAGCTAAAAGAAAAGAAGATAAAAAGAAATGAAACAACATAATCAAAATAAACAAAAACTTAGAAGAGAAGAAGAACTTTATTCCAAGCAAATAATTATAGAATGAGACCCTAGAATTGAATGAATACAAATAAACTAGATACAAGTGTATTTATAGTTGCCCAGGCCAAGACTAAGTGGCCAATTACACAATGTGGGACAAAGGCCCTTTTTCAAAATAACAAATAACCCAAATGCTAAATGTGAAGAATGGATTTGCAAATGTCATAGCTTGCGGGCATCAAATGACATCAACTTCAATTGTTTTAAACATGAATAGGAACTCTATAACATCTACGACAAGCTATCTTTATGAAAAGGCATCGAATCTTTAAAATATGCGGCAGAAGGTGGTTGAATAACAACATTTCTTCAAGCTTTAATCTAGCTCTCAAAACCAACACTCTTCTTACACAAACTCTTCAAGCCTTTCAATAATTAAGTGCATTAATCCATTCATCATAAATAATCTGGAAACACAACTATAAATACACAGTATCAATTATTTAAAAGATAAAACAAGATAAATAAGTGGATAAAATATACACATTTACTTGTATATCAGATCAACACTTATTACCTTGTCTTAGGAGTACAACCTAATCAAGACATCAGTAATCATCCATACGATGTGAAGATCTTCGGTCTTCAACCACCGTCTTCATCGTCGACTTTTAGTCGCTGTAACAGTTATTCAGAATGGGATAAACCCAGTCTTTCCGCGTAACTCGCGTATTTTATAATCAATGATCAAGTGCTATAAAAACACATCATACGCCTCATTCCAATTCAGAATATTCTTTTATTCAAATATTCACATCTTTAGGGAAAGGCTCCAATTAATTTTATCAAAGATAAGTGCATTTAAACTATTTCTTTAACCTTCCTTTGGATATCAATTTCAAAAGATTTTATTTTATCCTTTAGCAATTCTAAACCAAATTAAGGTTTATTGACTAGTCAGGATTATCGAGCCTTACCGAAGTAATCATTTATTATTTTATTACTCCAATCCCAACCTATTCATCCCATGGAGCAAAACTGGTAGTACTCCATATCTAACACCCACGGTGTTATCGGTAAATTTAATTACCATTTCACATTCAAATCTAATTAAAGATTTAACTATCGCCCGGAATAAAACTGGCGGTACTCCATTCTAGATCTTTATTAGTCTAATTAAAGATTTAACTATCTTACATTAACTATGGATCTTCACGGAAAACAGATCAATATATAATCGATATAAATTTCCATATAAGACTAATAATATAAATGAAATAACGGCAAGGCCTTTTAAATTCCATATATAGTAATGTTTTTCCTTTACAGAAGCTCATCTCGATTATTACTAAATCAAATTCCATTCAATTCCAATTTAATTTATTAAATTGGAAAACTTTACTTTGGAAAATTTCCATTAAATCTTAATAAAAAGATTTAAAAATTCCAAATCATATCTTCATTGTTAATTGGGATAAAGAACAAATATCATTTAAAACATCATTCACAATGAACCCAAAATCATCTTCCATTTAATTCCATTTAATTCCAATTAATAAATGTAATTGGAAAACTCCACTGATCTTAATTAAAAGATTTATTCCTTTCTCAACTGGGTTTAAGAACAGTGTTGTTTAAGACACCATTCATGACAAACCCAAAATCTACTTGATATTAAATAAAAGTCTCTAAATAGAAATTATATCGGCTTATATTCAATATCAAATTCTGAAACTAACGGATATCGTATTGGGAATACCGATATCTGTATCTTCCAAATTCCTCAACAATATCCGTATCATCACGAAATCCAATATTGAAATATTCCGAGATTATTTCCATTCAAATCTATTCCAATTTATATGGAATTCCTGGTTATGTAAAAGCCCATTCGCAAATCCAATTTAATATTTCTAAAAATCATCGGATTATTATTCTACTTATTAACTAGTTCATTTAGATAAAATATATTTTCATCTTTTCAAAACTGGAATCTTTCATCCAAAATCTTTTAAATTCATTCATTATGATTTTACATGATTTTTCCATATTTTTAATAATTTTATTAAGGCCCTAACAGTCGGTTTCCAATATCGGCCACCGAACAGCATCCATAACGACCTTTTCTAAAATTGATTTGAGCATAGTTTAAAATCTAACCATTCAAATTTAAATCTCATATATTCATTTGAAAGAACTTTTCAATACGAACCCAGCGGTTCCGGTTTTAGGAGAATCCGTCGGTCGGATCTTCCATTACATCAATTTGAAGTCAATGGTTGAAATTCGCGAACGGTCGCTGTGCCGCGCGTTCTATTCAAATCATTTAAATATATATAATATATATCGTCGATTTCCATTCAAAACGTATTTTATAAATTCGTTTAAAAACTATTCTAACATCCATTTCAATTTTAAATCAAAATTGAATATTCCATATCATTATAATATTAAAATGATAATATTCTTAAAATATCTGATTTTGAAATCCGTTTCCTTTTCGTACTCATTATAAAATGAATAAAATCAGTTGATGTTAGACCAAAAAATGGTCCTAACACCCAATTGAATATGATTTGCGAAGAATAATAATCTAAAACATAGAAAATTAGGTGGAGACATGAGATTTATAGTGGTTCAGCATTAACTAGCCTACGTCCACTTCATAGTTTCTCATTTCATTCCAGAATTACAATTACAATGAATATATTCACACAATCACTCGAATAAAATGAATTATTCTCTCCGAATTCATTGATTTTTATTGGAGATGAAGGTGGTTGTTGGTTGAGAAATTCGGCCATGGCTGCCATTCGTGAATTAAGTGTCAGAACCCCCCTCAAATGATGCGTTGTATGTGTATTTATAGGTGTAAAATCGGTTGGGATGTGTGGCCACGTGGCAACATCATGGAGGACTTCGAAAATGATGGAGAAAGTGGGGAGTGTGGCTTCATTCGTGAGCTTACAAGTGTCAATCGGTCCAGGTAAATAGGCACAAGAATAGGGCTCCAATGAAGGGAAGTTGCGTGTTTCAGGCAGCTCGGTTAGGAGGCCTAGATCCGATCCGAACCGGTGTTGTTGCACCCATCCGATCCGACCCGAGCTATTCCATCCGAACCGATCCGAGATATCCCATCTGAACCGATCCAAGCTATCCAATCTGATCCGATCCAAGCTCTGGTTTTGGGACATATGAGAGCTTTATCCTCTAACATATATAACCCTGATCATCTGAGTTTTGGGTGGCCTGGTCACAAAACAGGCTAACATTTTGCCCCCCAAAGTACGTCTTATCGAAGATGAGGCGTGCTTTGAATATGCTAAGCTGAATATTTTTGGAAAGTCATCCGTCCTTGAGAAGGCTTTATCAAATTATTGCACTGCTTCCATGGGTGCTAGTGAGTACAAATTCTATGGGAGGAGTAGTTGAAATAATCTGGTAACCATTTAAACCTCGTCGAATCAAGAGGTCTAATTCTTTCATCATAAGTCATATAGGATCGTTGGATCCTGTGTGAGGTCGTACACGCACAAGTTAATGTCAAACGACGCTTTTTCTTATGCAAGTCAAGTGTATTGCAGAGTCAGACTTTCTTTTATGTATAAGTCAATGTATGAAACAACCATCCAAGTCATAGGGTAGTATCAAAATCTTTGGGCTTTGAGCTAGCATCTGGATTATTGGGACAAAATGCATAAGAATTGGCATGTGAATCTGTCACTTGTGCTTGGATCTGGACTATCTCGATATCAGGACATTAATCTAGGGCTCCACAATTGCATCGAATCATAACAATAAGGTATCCGAAAGCCATTATCACTCTGGATCATTTTATAATCCCGTGATTACATACGAATCAGCATGAGATGTTGTTGAGAACGTGCAAGCCAATGGTAGGTATGATCATCACAATCCTAAGGCAGTAGAGGAGCTTATCACACTCTCCATTTGATGCAATTGCGGGTCGAGTCTTTGGATTCATGTTTGATCCGTTAATTGCCTCACTTGGATGGTCGAGATGAATCATGTCATATTCCAAAGATATAGTGTATATGTTCTGAATTATGCACAAAAGCAGGATCATGTTCAAAGCTAGTCTGTCAGTTGAAGCTCACGCTCCCAATCTCAGTGTAAGATGAGTGAAGTCAGTGCTTATGCCCCCAACATTGTTGGGGATTGGACTAGGTCAATCAGATATCCAGTCTTCTAGCCTTTAAACTTTCTTTCTTCACATCGGGTTAGAGCTGCAGGTTTAACAATCTTGGTTGACCCGTGTCGTTCTGTACTTCTTTCTTATGTCGTCAAGAGTTAGAGTTGTATACGTGAATGGTCGAATAACATTCACGCCGGTGTCATTCCATCTCTTTAGTCAGAAAGTGAGAATTGCCTCATCGAGCGACAATGAACTTAGATACTCTATTTGCATCAGCCACGGAGTTGAGTAAGCTCGTCAATCATGAAAGCGAGGGAACGTTGTTAGGGAATCATTCGAGCTCCTTCGTTCATGCTTTGGAATTATCCGAAATAGCCGTCATAGTATTGTTGAGTCTATCCCTCCTGCTTGGTTCCGTTGAGCTCGATAATCAGGATTGCTGGATCATTTAATGAAATTGTTTCTTTCTAGAATTTTGCATTCCTGTCAGTATTTTCTGGGGCTTTTCGTTTGTCTTGATCGTTTCAGGAGTCAGATGACACTCCATTCTTTATCATGAAAACATTGAGAACATCCATTTCAATATAGATGTCCTCCTGTTGCAGGAATTTGTCTGTCTCAGGATAGAATTCATCAACGTTTCTGGGAAAATCTCATGGCATAAAGGTATTGATGTTTACTCCAGAGGTGAATCCGCCAAGGAAACTTGGTGGGCCTCGTTGCAAAGAGACTTTGAAGTCTGAGTTACCCAGAATATCGGATACTGCCGCTATCAACAATAGATGGCTCAGGTTGATCTACTGATGCCACCACGGCATCGAATTTTTTGAGGAATGAATGCATAGTCTCACCAAACCTTTGTTTGATTGAAGTGAGTAACATGACACTCTTGGGTCGTTAGGTGTGGATCTTTAAGCTGCATTTGAGTGTGCCGCCTTTGATGAAGCATTAAATAACATTGGCAGTCTGGCCTTTGTTTTTGCGAAGTCGTCGCCAATTGCCCAATTTAGCGCTGGTGCCCTCAGCATGAACTTTTGAAGTGGATGGAAGCTGGTCTCTCGTTTCTTGATTCCGCATATGTAACAGTTGTCAATCAGGCTTATGTCTTTTAATTCTAGATGATGATCCGCTACTCGGATGTATGCTGGTTGTTCTTAAGGAGCCATTCTTCTGTTATAGTCTGGGATCTTGCGGAACTCCGATAAATGTAAATGTGCCTAAAGTTGGCGGATAGTCAAATTATGTTGCTCGAAGCTCGTATCCCGTACTCCCCATCCACGGGGATTTTACTAAATGGTAGTCATCTAATCCACGTATTCTCTGAATTTATACTCCCTCATCAAGCTGTGAGTTAGAGTTTGATACAAAATGATTTGTTCGTGTCTAGGTCATGTTAGTCTTTGGTCTCCCATCCAAGCTCTGAAGTTCGGAATCGGGTGGCGATAAAGTCAGATTATAGTTGTCTCAAATGATCTCGTTTTCCCCTACTTTAAGAAATGGGGAACTTCATGTTGAATTTCAGTTGGATTTGAAGCATTCATCTGAATTGGAGCATAGGTTGGTCGGACTCCGTTTATGTTTTCAGTGACGCTTGCATTGCCGTCATTTACATCCAATATGTTGCAGTCAGAAGTTGCATGCTGCAAATGTTTGGGAGGAGGTTGATTGCACCTTGTTTCATTCAAGACTACATTGCCAATTTGTCCTAGGTCTCATATGATCTGGGTCACGGAGCAGGGAGTGTTTGATCCAAGTTCGTTGTCGCTTGAATTCCCACGATGCTCGCTCCAACAAGTAAGTCATAGTTACTCGGCCTTCCAACTATCCAAGTAAAGAAGTTATCCATCGCTTTCTGTCTTTTTCGTAGAAATTCATCTCGCCGGGCCATTTGAGTTCTCAAATCAACAAGGGTACCATCCATTTCATATCTAGCTTGACATGCTGAGGGATCATCGGAAAAAGAAATCTGCTGACTTCCTTTGTTCCTAGTGCCTTCTGCGCCAATATCCTCAACACGGAAGAAATTTCTATCTTCCTTCTTCTTAGCCTTTGAGTCTGAGTGTCAGGCAATTCGCCTCCTCGCAAGTTAGAAGTCAAAGTAATGGCATCCCCTTTTATATGGGGCCTTTCAACTAGGAAGTCGGTCAGGACTAGCAAATGGACGTTCACTCTACATCCATTCCGTGGTCCTCAAGCATCCTGTCAAGATTGAGGTATAAGTTAGACACAAATATATAAATTATGCCATTTGTAAATATTTTCAATAATGTGGCCCCAGTCCAAGGGTAACGGTGAAATATCGGTAGTTCTATCACATCCCATTCAAATTTAGACATAGATGTAGGGAAAAGAGACATGGCTTTCAAAGCTTATGAGATTGAGTTATCTAAGTGCTCAAGTTATCGCATTTCCCATTCAGTGCATTTGTGAGGTGGCACTTGTCGATGCACTTGGGCTATGGCCAGTCACATGTGGGGGTGTATGCTGATTCGATATTACACTATTAGGGCCTCCTTTCGGTTCTCAAGTCATGTGACACGTCATTAAACAATTCACTCTCAAGGCCTCCTTTATGTCGTCGCCTTGAGTCGCATGAGAAGTTTAGCATTGGGCATCAGCGTCAGCCTTCTAGACATGGCCCTTTGTTTGTTTTCTACTGGCCTACTGCAGTTGTCGCGAGTGCGACCCTCGCATTCTTGTCCTGTTATCTTGTACAAGCTCGCACTCTGTAAACAAAGTGAATCTCTAAGTAATAGGTAATAAAGCACATCACAATCAAGTAAGGGTTCCAATTCAAAACCCCTGCAATCAAATAATATCTAGCAAATCATATAGAATTTATCTAGGGGGCAATGTGTGTGTGTGCCCCCAATCAAACTTGAATAAAGTGCCTAGTCAGGGCTTGTTTGACATTGTGTTGTCCCCAATCTTTCCGTGGGGGGTGTCGGCTCAGCTTTCAATCTTATCCCCATTCCTTCAGTGGGGTAGGAGCCTGTTGTCTTTGGTGCTTAATCTTAGAACCTTTATACTCTCCTGACGTATGCCCAGGTTAGAGTGTAATCAAGGCGGTCTTTAATCATGGTGCACCATCACGCCTTGGAGACGTCGTCTTCCCGTCCTTTATACTCTCTCTCGAATCATGAGAGATAGAGTTAATCAGGCGAATGGTCATGTCATTTGCCCCGGCTTTCCTCTTGCGCTCTAATCCCAAGAGCGGGATTCTGTCGGCTGAGTGTCATTCTCGAACTTGATCTTTAGTCCATACTCCATGCTTCACTCTGACAGATGGAGATTTTCGGGCAAGTGGTCGGGTCACACTCGCCGAGGCGCTACCTCCTAACCTCCGATTCACAGGTAGAGGTGGCCATTCGCAATAATCAAGTTTCTCTCGTCCCATTGATTCGAGGGATGGAGTTTGATCGGACATGGCAATATCGTCCTTCAAATGTTCTCTCAAATCATGAGAGCCAGAGCCATGGATCGAGTGGTCTTTAATCATGGCGCGCCCATCACATTCATTCTAGATGGGTACTTCTATCCTATCTCTGAGGGTTAGAGTTAATCCTGGCAAAGAGTCGGAAAATGTTTGCAGAAGCTTTGCGTTCCTCCATTCAATCTATGGAGGAGTGATTGGCACCGACCTTCGGGTACCTGCATCATTCATATCGCATGAATTAGTCATGTCAATAATTCAGGAAGCATGTAAGAGTAAATTGCATGATTGAAAAGTAAGCATATCAAGGGGCAATGTTGCCTTCTTTATTTTGATTCATGTAATCTGATGGCGTCAAACATAGGACTGAGTCATGTAGACGGCCGAATTGCATCTATCTGAAATCGGATTCCAACTTTGAAATGCAAAAGTCAATGCATAATTATCTTTATGTCTGCCACGTATGAGCCAAGGAATGGATGGTCATCTCGGATCCGCCTTGTGCTATACAACTTCTTTCAGGCAGAGGGCGTGGCTTTGTAAACGAGTTGTTCAGTCAAGCTCGTCATGGTATTGCTCCATAACTCTATATGTAGGTGTTAGAAGTCTGATCAGTATCAAATCCAAGGTACCTACACCATCCACATATTAATTCATCTGAGTTAATTACATCAGTAGCTCATAAAGGATGCAAATATAAGAGTCATGGTTAAAGAGTAGTCATGTTAAAGGAATGAATATGATTCCGTGTGAAAATGGCATTGCATGCTATCTGCAGGTCCATTTTGCCTTGCCCAATCTCTGCCAGGGGATAGTTTGATTGTGGTCCTGGTGTGACAAAGGCAATTAGGTAAATACTGTAAGCGAATGATGAGGTCTTGTTTCCTTTGAATCGCCTTTTTGCCCCCATGCTAAGGGCAAGGGTAGAATGTCAGGGAGTCATATATGTATTATTAACGGTATCATATCATCACATTGGTGCTAGGACAGTAATTGGCAGGAGAATACTGGATCCATGTTCATAGAAGCTTTTGTGCTTTCCATGTTAGGAAATAGGATATGGCTGCTAGGGTGATAGTTATATCTCATTCATCCTCATATATGCCTTCAATCCCATGTCGGGAATAAGATCTAATGGACAGATAATCAATCAGCATCTAGGATTAAGTGCTCTAAACTTTTAACTCGTCAATTTTCGGGCAAGGCTGAGGAAGTCTATCATGCAAGCCTATTATGTATCAGCTTTGAATTAGATGATGTAACCATGAGCAATCGACGTTCGAATCTCCAGTTGCACCCAATGTCTGGGACACGAGTTACTTGACTAATCCTCAATGAGGGGAGTGAAATTGTAAATCTTCACTTTCTAACTCCAAAACGTCGTTTGTCAAAAGTTTCATTCGCATTCATCTCCCATCTAGCGGGAGGCTGATTAGTGATTTTGTCCAATCATCTAGGGCGGTGAATTCAGCAATGAGGCTCGTTGGTGTCTATCTTGGGACAACCTTCCAACGGAAATAAGCGTTTTCGCCTTGCATGTTATATCTCAAGGCATAAAGAGCGATGGCACGCCTTTCACTTCTCCTTGCTAAGTGCATTCCGTGCTGTAGGAAGTTCATCATGGGGTTGTCTATGACTCTCATCTGAGTTGTCGGAACTGTCTAACTTGGCCGGATTATTGACCTTCTGATTTTCCGTTCGTAGGACGTAAGATATGTTGTAACATTCCAATCCATCCAATAGCTCTTCTACCTATTCTAGGTAAGCTACGAGTTATAATCCCTTCCTTTGGAATTTCCTTCGAATCAATACATCTCCAACGCCGGGTCATTGATCATTCATTACACCGTCGGTATATAGTAACGGGTGCTTGTATTCATTTTTCGTTTTGAAGGGACATCTTCTTCATCTAACACATCCTCTTCGGGAATGGTAAATTCAGCGATGGATTCGGCTAATGTTTGATTCATATTTGCTTTAATCTCGAGCTCTCATCATTTGACCAAGGTCGTATGGTGGCTGGTGAGCAGTCAAGTTGTTATAATCCTGGAAAGGATCCATAGGTCCAATCGTGGCATGTGGTGGTTCAACTAGTACCTAATTCTGGGCACCAAAGTATTTTGACTTAACCCTTATTCGATGGAAATCAGTCTTCCTCGATGTAGTTGACAGCAAACGGCAATTGCAAAGGTTCGCCAAGTTCTTCGGAAGGTGAACCGCAGAACATGTTTCATTCATCACATCATACAATTGAAGTGTAGCTTTGGGATGTTGAGATCCTTAGCTGCTTTTTGGTATCCCCTTATTGACAATCATGGTCACTAAGATCATAGGAATTATCTTCGGAGTAGTGCTCGGACAGTTCCATATAACCATCATTCGATGCCCCGCTGATTGGACAAGTTCAAGTTGCATAAATAAGATGGTAACTACTCGTTAGCGAGCAACATCGGTTGCATCGGTGAAATATATACACCATCAGAACTAAGGAAGAGGAAGCTACTATGAGAAAATCATTGTCTTGTACACTGTCCTTGATAACAAGCCAGATCTGATCGATAGCTCCTCAAATTGGCTTACTGATGCAAATAAGTGTCATGACTCTGGGAAGAATCCCAGCCATTGCCAACTTGCTGTGATATTCTCAAACTATCCGTCTAATCTTCATTGACAAGCTTTGATAACTGCTGTTAGCTAAAATGTATGCCGAGCCGAAGGCGAGCCGTGCTCCGAGTCGAAGGCGAGGCCATGCTCTGAGCCAAAGGCAAAGCCGTCAGCGGGTCCGGCTGCAACGCCGCTGGGGGTCCGGGGCACCACAGTCCCGGCGGCGATCGAAAAATGTATGTTTCCCAAAAAACAGCTGTTTCGAGTCGGTTTGGATCATACCTTCAAGTAGCAGTTCGAAGACGTCTTCACGTTGGGTCGGATCGGACTAGCTCCTCCGAACCGGATCAGAGCATCATCATCTGGTCGATTCGGGTGCCATTCCGGGTTGGATCTGAAGTTACTCTGCTCCGACCATGTAAGTATGCCATGTTGTCTTCATATGTTGAGCGGGTCGGATTTGGGTACCCCGAACCGATCCGAACTATCATCCGATCCGGGACTCCTAGTGTAACATAAAACAAAATGCCTTCTCCGATCCGAATGCCTATCTTCCATCTGAACCAATCCGCTACTATCCATCCTACCCGAAGTCTTCTACTGTCTCCGATCCGAATGCTTCGCCTGAACTGGAAACATATTCGATCCGATTCAAATGGTTTCCTGGACTCCACTCCTGGACTTTGGCGACTGTTGCTAGACGAAGTGGAGCCGATTTCACTTCTAGTGATCTCAACGATTGCAAATATAGTTTCATAGGATTTCCTCATCGAACTTGATGATCCGATAGTAGACTGGAGAATCCTTATAAGTTGAGAATCTTCAGTTCTTAGTGAAAGCACCAAAATGTTAGACCAAAAAATGGTCCTAACACCCAATTGAATATGATTTGCGAAGAATAATAATCTAAAACATAGAAAATCAGGCAGAGACACGAGATTTTTAGTGGTTCGGCATTAACTAGCCTACGTCCACTTCATAGTTTCTCATTTCATTCCAGAATTACAATTACAATGAATACATTCACACAATCACTCGAATAAAATGAATTATTCTCTTCGAATTCATTGATTTTTATTGGAGATGAAGGTGGTTGTTGATTGAGAAATTCGGCCATGGCTGCCATTCATGAATTAAGTGTCAGAACCCCCCTCAAATGATGCGTTGTATGTGTATTTATAGGTGTAAAATCGGTTGGGATGTGTGGCCATGTGGCAACATCATGGAGGACTTCGAAAATGATGGAGAAAGTAGGGAGCGTGGCTTCATTCGTGAGCTTACAAGTGTCAATCGGTCCAGGTAAACAGGCACAAGAATATGTCTCCAATGAAGGGAAGTTGCGTGTTTCAGGCAGCTCGGTTAGGAGGCCTAGATCCGATCTGAACCAGTGTTGTTGCACCCATCCGATCCGACCCGAGCTATTACATCCGAACCGATCCAAGCTATCCAATCCGATCTGATCCAAGCTATCCAATCCGATCCGATCCAAGCTCTGGTTTTAGAACATATGAGAGCTTTATCCTCTAACATATATAACCCTGATCATCTGAGTTTTGGGTGGCCTGGTCACAAAACAAGCTAACATTTGATAAACCGATTCGAGTTAAAATGGCGTTTACTACTTAACTTGGCTTCACATTTCAATATTTTTGTGTCCATCCAAAATCGGACATCAAAATCATAATTTAATTCTTCACTGAATATTATTTTAAAATATTCGTTCATATTCTGAATCGAAATGCGACTCAATCAATTAACATATAATTTCAGCTATATGGATTTCATACGTTGCATGTATTCAATAATAATGATAAATAATCATTAAACATTCAAACATCATCTAGAGTGCATTCTACAACTGTATAAGCATTAAAATAATTAAATAACGATCACCACAGTCTGTCAATCAATCATCGACATACAACTAATTATTGGGATTATGTCAAATATCATCCCAATGCCCGTGTGGGGTTTTCAAACAACAACAGTTAATTAAAATTAATCGTTGGTTAATAAATTTAACCAATTCTAATTTGATTCGAATTATTTTTCTAATTAACCAATTTGACTTAGACAAGTAATGAAAATTTACTTTCAAATAATAAGTGGATATTTATATCTCATTTCAACAAAGTGTCTATCCACATTGTTTGTAATACGAGTGTCGTATATTCAAACAACGATTCTTGTGCAAATGAGTCGTGAGTAGTTCATGTGTTGAACTCAAGCAATGTCACATACAACAGATAAAAATCAACAATGACAATTTATTTATTTTTATAAATATGAATACAATAATATCTTAACCAAAATAATTGAGTGAGAGAGTTCTCACATTGGTTTCCACTCCGTCATTCTTTATTTGAAGGATTTTATTTTTAATAAAATTAAACCGACGTATAATTTTATCAAAAACTGCAATAGCTTTCGTTTCTGTTCTGGTCAGTTCCATGTTGTAGCGTCCGCTGATACGAACGCAAAGCAAATGAAATCATCGAATTTCGACCTCGTATGAAAAAGACACGGCATTATATACATTGACTACAATTCAAGAAAATTAAAATATAATTAATTAAATTAATTACATCGTTAAGGGATTTAATCCCTTTCTTCCCCATCGTTGCTTCGGGAATCACAAAGCAAGAAAACGTGCCCCCAATCCTTCCCGTCGCACGGAATTTCACGCCACCAGGAGTCGATCCACTTGCGCCACCTCGAAGAGCTTGAGCCGCTCTACCATCGCCAGCGACTTGGTGAAGCTCGGCATCCTCTACGCCTCCCAAATCGAGTTCGAACGCAGCACCTTTGGGCCTGAAATTCATGCACAAAACTCCACCATATTCGATCAAACCAATATATATTTAAATTCCTCTCCAATCTTTGTATCATAATCTTGCATTAATTTGAACTGAGTTGGGAGAGATTGAGGGAAGAAGTTGCAAAAATTTTGGCCTTTCATTTGTAAGCGGCGGCGGAAAAACCGAATGGGGGATTAGGTTTGTCCAAGAAATATATATATATACACACACACATATATATATAGTATATTTTTAATTATTTTAATTTCAAAAATACATGTTTATCAGTTCGAACTCCAAATCAAACCCAATGACTGTCGCCAGCTAAATTCCCCCATTCCTGACATAATGGGATATGTTTTATAAGATAATTCTATTGTTTTGATTAGTTTATATCAAAATTAAAATATAAGTTAATATAACATTCAATATTGAATTTCATCGTACATTTTTATTTACCGGGGCCACATACCGACTCCAAAAATTATGAAAATTGAAACCTGACAATAATTTGACATTCCGGATCCAACAAAAGTGGTTTCATCGAAAACAGAGGTTGTAACACCCCGAATTTCGGTTAATGCTAAAATTCACTAATTACAGAATAAATAATCTCAGATGAGAGAATTGGGGGAAACGGGCTGCTTCATTGCGTTCGTCTCGGAAAAATACGCGAAATAGAGTCCGAGTTTTCGGAAATCGGAGCCCGTATGGCCCAGTTATGGCCCGATGAAGTTTGCAGAAAATTCTAAGCTAAAAACAGATTTAATAATTTAAATTCAGATTTTAAAATAAAGCAGGCGGGGTCAGGCGGGAAGATTCCCGCCCTACCCATGTCGACAGGGCTGTCGACAGGCCTGTCGACAGGGGGTGTCGACTTGCCTGTCGACAGGGGGTGGCGTCCAGAGAACCTGGGTGCACCAGGTTGCACCATGTTGGGTTTTAGGCTGGCTTGGAGGGCTGGTTCTGGAAGCTTCTTGGATCTGACGGGTCTAAACCAATCTAGGGTTAATCTAAGGGTCTAAAATGCAACCTAATCCTATAAATAAGACCCTAACCCTATCCTAATTCATTCATAATTAGATCTTGTAACTAAACTATGGCAAAATGAAACTTGATCATGGCCACCACAAATCAATGAAGAGGAAAGCAAGCTAATCAACCTCTAATCCATTCTAAGCATCTTAATCTTCTTCATTTGGAGTGCAAATTGCTAGTTGTGAGTTTCTATCACTTTAACATCAATTGTTAAAGCAAGTAGATTAGGTGTAATGAGACTTATGGTCTTGAATGCGGATTAGTGAGTTTGAATCATTTGTAATGATATGTTACTCTATGTTTTCCTATGTTTATGCATATTGAATAAGTTGGTTTATGCATATTTAATAAGTTGGTTTATGCATACTTGATAAGTGGATTTATGCATGATTAATAAGTTGGTTTATGCATATTTGATAAGTGGATTTATGCATGATTAATAAGTTGGTTTATGCATGTTTAACAAGTGGGTTTATGCATGTTGAGTATGTAAGTTTATGCAAGTTTAGTATGATGTATGTTATGTTTACATGATGCTAAATATGCAAGTTGTGGGCTATGTGATCATATGCATGTTATGCAAATTCATGATGATATGCTATGCAAGTTACATGTATGTTAATATGCAAGATATGCTATGAAAGTTACATGTATGTTAATATGCAAGATATGCTATGCAAGTTACATGTATGTTAATATGCAAGATATGCTATGCAAGTTACATGTTTGTTAATATGCAAGTTCATGATGACACATTATGCAAGTTTATGAGTTAATATGCAAGTATGTGAATGCTTATGCAAGAATGTGAATGCTTATGCAAGTTATGTGTATGCTTAAATGCATGTTTAACATATTATGCAAGTTGTGAGAATGCTTATATGCAAGTTCAACATGTTATGCAAGTTATGTATGCTTATGCAAGTTATGTGAATGCTTATATGCAAGTTCAACATGTTATGCAAGATATGTGTATGATAATATGCAAGTTCATATGCAATATGTTATGCAAGTCATGTGTGATAATATGCAAGTTTGGGTTAAATGTAGTTGGGTTAATATATGCTCATATATGCAAGTTGACATCCTCTTAACCCATGACAAAGTTATATGCTAAGATTTGGTTAAACCCACGATGTTTGTGATGGATCTTCCCTTTTATCATGTCGTGAAATGAGAACGATTTGCGTGGGGAACGATGGGGTTAATAAATATGTTAATAAAAGTATGATTGGGTATGATTAAGCATACCATAAAAATAAATTAACATAAGTGGGAATTTACCTATTGAGTTAGGTCTACCCCATGGGAATTTACCTATTGAGTTAGGTCTACCCATGTTATGAGAAACTTGATATTAATTAGGGACAATTAATATGGGGGTGATTAATTAGATGTAATTAATCGACTAAGACACGAGGTTGGACTCATTTGTAGTGTAAAACTGCCCGGACCCAACCGGCTTAACCAGTTGCTACAAATGTTAGCCCAATGTGAGAGGTCTTAGGCACAAACTAAATACGTGATTAATGTAAAGACACGAGGTTAGACTCGGTTATGACATAAGGCTGCCCGGACCCAACCGGCTTAACCAGCAGTCATAAAAGATAGTCTAATGTGAGAGGTCTTTATGAGGATCACGGTCTTAATTAATTAAGAAACACTTAACCATATAAGCATGTTGTGGGGCATGAGGGTTAAGTGGGTGCCTTGGGTGGCATGAGGAAACTAGTGGGTTGCCTCGGGTGGCAATAGAAAATACGATTAGAATACTTAACCAAAGTGGAAACATGTAATTAAACATGATTAAAGGGTTAAGTAAGTGCCATGGGTGGCATGTGAAAATACGATTAGAATACTTAACCAAAGTGGGACATGTAAGTAAACATGATTAAAGGGTTAAGTAAGTGCCTTAGGTGGCATGTAGAAATCTAGTGGGTGCCTTAAGGGGCAATTGAAATATGATTAGATGACTTAACCAAAAACTTAACATGTAAGTGGGCATGATTATAAAGAGGGGTTAAGTGGGATGCACTAGATAAAATTTCAAGCTTAGGTGGTAGCTTGTGGGGGCCCATTTCAACCAATATCCCAAACGTATCTTTGTGGGCTCGACTCAAGTCGAGTGACGGGACACGCATATTGGGCTTGACTATAAGAGGCCAAACCGGGTTAACGGTGGCAACGCGGGACCAACGGGTTTCATATGCGTGTGTGGACCCGGGCTGGTTGGTAAGTCGTTGTTGCATCGTGTAGATATAAAGCCGTGCACCGTTGATATTATCAGGTGGCCACGTTGGGGAATGATACACCCCAATTGTGGGACCAGCACGGGTATCTACAGTAGGGAGCCGATCGCTGGGGAGTAGTGGGTACACCTATGTAGTCAGATAGGCGTACACGAAACTACTAAATTACTAAGTACACTTAGTGGGATCAACCTTTAAGTAGGAATGACTGGTGTGGTGCAGTGTAGGAATTATCCTTGGGTGGATAGGTCTGGGGCGGTGTAATCTAGTAATTATCCTTGGGTGGATAAATGCGTCTTTACGGTTATCTTAGTTTCTCCTAAGTTGCCAAGCTGCTTAGTGTAGCCATTCATCCCCAGGCGTTACCGTATATCAACTTATGTCTTCTCTGGTTACTTTAATGATTGTATTGTTAAATTTATAGGACTCACTCAGACTTATGTCTGACCCCGTTGTTTTATCTTTTTCCCCAACCCCAGGTTATCAGAGTGGGCCTAGTGCTAGTGGGCCTTGATCGGATTGCTGTATCTATCCTTGGGAGCTTGGACCGTTGAAGTAAAGCTCAGTTAATCTTTCCTTTTATGGCTATTGTTTACTTAGTGGGATTATGTACTTATTTTTATCAAGATGGATATTTTGTACTTGACTCTTGTATGGTTTTGTGATGTAACCAAACATGTTTTACTTTCCGCTGCATTGAAAAGATGTTTTAAATTTTCAAGTATTACTTATATCTATCTTGTTGTAATTTTTCTGTTCTATATTCACTTAAAATACTCCACCAATGTTATGGCATTCCCTTAGTGAGTGTCCGTAGCGGGTGTGGGGTGTTACACGTGGTATCAGAGCCAGGTTACCAGAATAGATAAAATTTTAGAAAAACTATTTTTCTAAGAAAAATTTTTGGAAGGAGTATTTTCAAAAACATGTCTTTTAAGAGAAAAGTTTTTGAAAGAAAAGCATAATCCCCGATAGCCACATCTTTATCTTTTTGAATCCTCCGTTTGAATCTTTCCTCTTTCGTTTCAGCATGGCTGAAGATCCTAATCTTCCGGACGGTGTAGCGGTACCAGTATGGTATAGGAGGTTGTTAGAGGCTAGGACCGCCACTGCGGGTCCAGCGAATGTTCCTCCACTACCAGTTGCACCCGTTCCTTCTCGCGCGGATACTTTTGCTAAGACTTGTAAGGAGTTTAAGGCCATGGGAGGCAAACCTTTTGTAGGAGCTAGGGATTGGCTCAAGGAGACGGAAGAATTGATGGAAATCCTTGAAGTGGAGGAAGGAAAGAAAGTCAAGTTAGCCGCTTGGTTGATGGAAGGGGAGGCCTCACTATGGTGGAAGGTCACTAATGGAGAACACCCTGTTGACTCTTGGGCAGATTTCAGGCAAAGGTTTGAGGCAAAATTTCTTTCAAGAGCGGAAGAAAATCTGTACGTGGAAAGGTTCTTGAACCTAAAGCAAGGGAACTTGTCGGTAAAAGAATATGTTAACGAGTTTAACCAGTTAGCGAGATTCAACATAGACTTGGTAAACACACCGGAAGAGAAAGCTCTGAGGCTCGTTAAAGGCTTGAACGAACCAATGCGCGGATTGGCTATGTCTTACATCCCTATGGGGGCCACTTTTGAGAAGCTAGTGGACATGGCACTTATGCATGAGAAAGAGAAGGGTCCCAATGCTATTAAAGTACCCGAGAAGAAAGGAGATCAAAAGAGACTTCCGCAACAACAGCAAAACGAAGGTGGGAAAGGCAACGGTGGCAAGGGAAAGAAGAAGTGCTTCAATTGTGGAACACTAGGTCACCTAAGCAAGGATTGTCGCAAGAAGAAGAAGACTGGCTGCTTCCTCTGTGACGAAGCAGGGCATCTAGTGAAAGACTGTCCTAAGAAAGGGCAAAGGACGGGGTCTACCTCAGGAGGACAGGTGCAAGCCCTTGTGGCACCAGGGCAGGCTAGGGGGCAAGTACAGGCTCTCGCGATTCGGGAAAGAGGTAGAACTATTTCTATTGAAAGTCTAGTTTTTCTGATCGATCATCCTGTCCGTACTTTAATTGATATTGACGCATCGAGTTCGTTTATCTCATCATTGTTAGTTGAGTCACTGCACTTAGACACCAGTTTAGTAGATGATCCCTTAGTTGTTTCAAACCCAATTGGGCTCCATGATGTGTTTGGGTTTGGAAGTTTCTATACTTAGCGTTGAGTTTAGAAGTGATGCTTGTTGGGCTTCACGGGCTATGGGTTAGTTTTGGGCATGGACTGGTTATCCAGTAGGGGTGCCGTTCTTGATTGTGGAAGGAGAGTTGTTAGGCTTATGACCCGCTTGGGTAACACTCTCGAGATCTCTTGTAATCCCATAGAATCTGTTATGCTAAGTTATCTAGAATCGCTTGACACGTTGGTCGAGAGTTTGTGATCTGTTAGAAGTGGTCCGGGAATACTCGGATGTGTTTGTGAAGGTGAAGGGCTTACCTCCGGAGCGGGAGATTGACTTCCGAATATATCGGTTAGACAATACCAAACCAGTATCTTGGCCAGTGTGCCACATGGCTCCTCGTGAGAGGAGGGAACTCCATAAGTAAGTAGGCGATTTGCTTGAAAAGGGGTTCATAAGACGAAGTATATCGGAGTGGGGTGCTCCAGTAGTTTTTGCCACGAAGGCGGATGGGTCCTTCAGACTTTGTGTAGGCTAAAGAGAACTAAATAAACTCACAAAGAAGAATAGACACCCATTGCTGAGGATTGATGATCTCTTTGATCAGTTGGTTGGCGCCTCAAGGTTTTCGCAGATGGACTTAGCTACAGGGTTCGTCAGTTGAAGAGTGGCTGAGGATAGTATAGAGAAGACAGCCTTTAGGACTCCGGATGGTTTTTATGAGTGGCTGGTGATGCCATTTGGGTTGACGAACGCCCCCGCATACTTTGTTGATTTGATGAGAAGGGTGTTCAGGGAGTACCTAAATAAGTTCGTGATGGTCTTGGTGGGTGACATCTTGGTCTTTTCTAGGAGCGAAATAAGTTTCCGTATGTGCTCAATAGGGTGAGTAAAGCTAGTCATGGGAAGAACGGTGGTTTTGGAGCGAGACTGGCGAGGACATCCAAAGTTGGTCAAAGGCTTAATTGTTTAGCCATTATTTATTTTATTAGTATCATCTCACGTAGGTCGCCTGAACTCGAAGGAGATATCCCTTGGGTGTTTGTCTGATATTGGTTTAGGCCTTTGGGGCTTGCATTTGGGGGATGTCGAGTTCGACTAGGGTGGTCTGCGTGAGAGATGGACAGTTGTGATGATTTTTGGATGAGATTCTTAGCATCCTATGAGTTTGAGGTAGTGTATACCCATGGCAAGGGTAACGTGGTAGCGGACGCCTTATGTAGAAAAAGGTTGTCCTTGAGTTCATTGTTCGTTGAACGACGGAGCTTAGAGTTTATTTCTATGTTTGACTTTAGACCTTCCGTTGACTTTGTACCCGGTTTGCTAGCCTCCTTGGAGGTTAGGCCTACTCTTTTGGGATGAATTGACGAGGCATAGCGAGACGACCCACAGTTGGTTGAGTTAGTAGAGAAGCTCATAAGGAGGGGGAGTCATCCAGCCATTTGAATAGGTACACCCTAGATGGTAAGGGGTGGTTGCGTAGAGACGGTAGACTTTGTGTACCGCAAGACGAGGGTTTGAAGAAGGCTATACTTGATGATGCACATCGGTCGAAGATGACCATTCATCCCGGTGGGGACAAGATGTACCAAGACGTAAAACGAGTTTTCTTTTGGGCCGGTATAAAGAAAGACGCGGCCGAGTATGTCGCTAGATGCTTGGCGAGCTAGCAAATGGAAGCGGAGTAGAAGAAACCCAGTGGGTTGCTTCACCCATTGGAAGTTCCGCTATGGAAGTGGGATAGTGTCTCGATGGGTTTTGTCGATGGATTACCGAGATCGAGGGAGGGTAATACGGGAATTTGGGTCGTGGTAGATAGACTTACTAAGTGTGCCCATTTCGTACCTGTGAAGAGCAAGAGGACTATTCCATGTCTGGCTTCAGTTTATATTCGAAAGATTATTAGATTGCATGGTGTACCCTCCAGTAAGGTGAGCGATCGAGATCCTATCTTCACTAGAGAGTTTTGGAAGAGTTTCCAAGAGGCGGTAGGGACTCAGTTGTAATTGAGTACCGCATATCATCCTCAGATAGACGGCCAGACCGAGAGGGTGAATCATATTTTAGAAGACCTTTTGAGGCTATGTATCTTGGATTTTGGAGGTACACGGGAGGAGCATCTTCCATTGGTGGAGTTACCCGACAAACTTAGTAGTGTACATGATGTATTCCATAGGAGGAAGTGCCTACATGAGACCACAGAGGTGGTAGAGCCGAGTTTGCTTAGAGAAGTGGAAGTAGAGTGTGATGCGACGATTCGACGAGCTCCTACTTGCATCCTTGGGTCAGAGATTTGGAAGCTGAGAAAACAGAGAGGTTCAACTAGTCAAAGTACAAAAAGGGAGATGAAGAGAGCGATGCTACCTGGGAGACGGAAGCGAAGATGCGTTCGAGGTACCCTTTTTCTTTCGGAGAGTATGTCCTTTTGCTTCTCCTTCATCACATATCTTGTGCTTATCTTATCCTTAGTATGTCCTCTCGTTAGTACCTTTGACCTTTAGATAGGGTAAACCTATGGTTGAAACATGTGTTTGAGACATGTTATGATTGATGGATGCATGTGGATGCAAGTGTTTGCTAGTGGTTGCTCGTGGATGCATATATACACACTCTAGGCACTAGATCGGCTCAATCACTTCATATTGCATATTGCATAAAATTGTGTGTAGGAAGCTATATTTATGGATGTTTAATGATTGTGTTATCATATGGATGATGCATTTTGGTGAATGATTGTGCACTCATATAGATATTGTATGGGTCGATAGGGTTCTCTCGCATACATAATGGATGCATGGCACTATCATGGTTTGCATATGTTCATACCTTAGATAGGGAACATATACACACACTTTTTGCATATACGCATACATCATTAGAAATTGTTTTAAGGACAATGGATGCCCGTGTTTGATGGATTGAGTAGATGGTTGTTTGGATGGTAGGATATGCATTCTCCTTAGCTTAGAGATTTCGGGGACGAAATCCTTTAAGGAGGGGAGAATGTAACACCCCGAATTTCGGTTAATGCTAAAATTCACTAATTACAGAATAAATAATCTCAGATGAGAGAATTGGGGGAAACGGGCTGCTTCATTGCGTTCGTCTCGGAAAAATACGCGAAATAGAGTCCGAGTTTTCGGAAATCGGAGCCCGTATGGCCCAGTTATGGCCCGATGAAGTTTGCAGAAAATTCTAAGCTAAAAACAGATTTAATAATTTAAATTCAGATTTTAAAATAAAGCAGGCGGGGTCAGGCGGGAAGATTCCCGCCCTACCCATGTCGACAGGGCTGTCGACAGGCCTGTCGACAGGGGGTGTCGACTTGCCTGTCGACTTGCCTGTCGACAGGGGGTGGCGTCCAGAGAACCTGGGTGCACCAGGTTGCACCAGGTTGGGTTTTAGGCTGGCTTGGAGGGCTGGTTCTGGAAGCTTCTTGGATCTGACGGGTCTAAACCAATCTAGGGTTAATCTAAGGGTCTAAAATGCAACCTAATCCTATAAATAAGACCCTAACCCTATCCTAATTCATTCATAATTAGATCTTGTAACTAAACTATGGCAAAATGAAACTTGATCATGGCCACCACAAATCAATGAAGAGGAAAGCAAGCTAATCAACCTCTCTAATCAACCTCTAATCCATTCTAAGCATCTTAATCTTCTTCATTTGGAGTGCAAATTGCTAGTTGTGAGTTTCTATCACTTTAACATCAATTGTTAAAGCAAGTAGATTAGGTGTAATGAGACTTATGGTCTTGAATGCGGATTAGTGAGTTTGAATCATTTGTAATGATATGTTACTCTATGTTTTCCTATGTTTATGCATATTGAATAAGTTGGTTTATGCATATTTAATAAGTTGGTTTATGCATACTTGATAAGTGGATTTATGCATGATTAATAAGTTGGTTTATGCATATTTGATAAGTGGATTTATGCATGATTAATAAGTTGGTTTATGCATGTTTAACAAGTGGGTTTATGCATGTTGAGTATGTAAGTTTATGCAAGTTTAGTATGATGTATGTTATGTTTACATGATGCTAAATATGCAAGTTGTGGGCTATGTGATCATATGCATGTTATGCAAATTCATGATGATATGCTATGCAAGTTACATGTATGTTAATATGCAAGATATGCTATGAAAGTTACATGTATGTTAATATGCAAGATATGCTATGCAAGTTACATGTATGTTAATATGCAAGATATGCTATGCAAGTTACATGTTTGTTAATATGCAAGTTCATGATGACACATTATGCAAGTTTATGAGTTAATATGCAAGTATGTGAATGCTTATGCAAGAATGTGAATGCTTATGCAAGTTATGTGTATGCTTAAATGCATGTTTAACATATTATGCAAGTTGTGAGAATGCTTATATGCAAGTTCAACATGTTATGCAAGTTATGTATGCTTATGCAAGTTATGTGAATGCTTATATGCAAGTTCAACATGTTATGCAAGATATGTGTATGATAATATGCAAGTTCATATGCAATATGTTATGCAAGTCATGTGTGATAATATGCAAGTTTGGGTTAAATGTAGTTGGGTTAATATATGCTCATATATGCAAGTTGACATCCTCTTAACCCATGACAAAGTTATATGCTAAGATTTGGTTAAACCCACGATGTTTGTGATGGATCTTCCCTTTTATCATGTCGTGAAATGAGAACGATTTGCGTGGGGAACGATGGGGTTAATAAATATGTTAATAAAAGTATGATTGGGTATGATTAAGCATACCATAAAAATAAATTAACATAAGTGGGAATTTACCTATTGAGTTAGGTCTACCCCATGGGAATTTACCTATTGAGTTAGGTCTACCCATGTTATGAGAAACTTGATATTAATTAGGGACAATTAATATGGGGGTGATTAATTAGATGTAATTAATCGACTAAGACACGAGGTTGGACTCATTTGTAGTGTAAAACTGCCCGGACCCAACCGGCTTAACCAGTTGCTACAAATGTTAGCCCAATGTGAGAGGTCTTAGGCACAAACTAAATACGTGATTAATGTAAAGACACGAGGTTAGACTCGGTTATGACATAAGGCTGCCCGGACCCAACCGGCTTAACCAGCAGTCATAAAAGATAGTCTAATGTGAGAGGTCTTTATGAGGATCACGGTCTTAATTAATTAAGAAACACTTAACCATATAAGCATGTTGTGGGGCATGAGGGTTAAGTGGGTGCCTTGGGTGGCATGAGGAAACTAGTGGGTTGCCTCGGGTGGCAATAGAAAATACGATTAGAATACTTAACCAAAGTGGAAACATGTAATTAAACATGATTAAAGGGTTAAGTAAGTGCCATGGGTGGCATGTGAAAATACGATTAGAATACTTAACCAAAGTGGGACATGTAAGTAAACATGATTAAAGGGTTAAGTAAGTGCCTTAGGTGGCATGTAGAAATCTAGTGGGTGCCTTAAGGGGCAATTGAAATATGATTAGATGACTTAACCAAAAACTTAACATGTAAGTGGGCATGATTATAAAGAGGGGTTAAGTGGGATGCACTAGATAAAATTTCAAGCTTAGGTGGTAGCTTGTGGGGGCCCATTTCAACCAATATCCCAAACGTATCTTTGTGGGCTCGACTCAAGTCGAGTGACGGGACACGCATATTGGGCTTGACTATAAGAGGCCAAACCGGGTTAACGGTGGCAACGCGGGACCAACGGGTTTCATATGCGTGTGTGGACCCGGGCTGGTTGGTAAGTCGTTGTTGCATCGTGTAGATATAAAGCCGTGCACCGTTGATATTATCAGGTGGCCACGTTGGGGAATGATACACCCCAATTGTGGGACCAGCACGGGTATCTACAGTAGGGAGCCGATCGCTGGGGAGTAGTGGGTACACCTATGTAGTCAGATAGGCGTACACGAAACTACTAAATTACTAAGTACACTTAGTGGGATCAACCTTTAAGTAGGAATGACTGGTGTGGTGCAGTGTAGGAATTATCCTTGGGTGGATAGGTCTGGGGCGGTGTAATCTAGTAATTATCCTTGGGTGGATAAATGCGTCTTTACGGTTATCTTAGTTTCTCCTAAGTTGCCAAGCTGCTTAGTGTAGCCATTCATCCCCAGGCGTTACCGTATATCAACTTATGTCTTCTCTGGTTACTTTAATGATTGTATTGTTAAAGTTATAGGACTCACTCAGACTTATGTCTGACCCCGTTGTTTTATCTTTTTCCCCAACCCCAGGTTATCAGAGTGGGCCTAGTGCTAGTGGGCCTTGATCGGATTGCTGTATCTATCCTTGGGAGCTTGGACCGTTGAAGTAAAGCTCAGTTAATCTTTCCTTTTATGGCTATTGTTTACTTAGTGGGATTATGTACTTATTTTTATCAAGATGGATATTTTGTACTTGACTCTTGTATGGTTTTGTGATGTAACCAAACATGTTTTACTTTCCGCTGCATTGAAAAGATGTTTTAAATTTTCAAGTATTACTTATATCTATCTTGTTGTAATTTTTCTGTTCTATATTCACTTAAAATACTCCACCAATGTTATGGCATTCCCTTAGTGAGTGTCCGTAGCGGGTGTGGGGTGTTACACGTGGTATCAGAGCCAGGTTACCAGAATAGATAAAATTTTAGAAAAACTATTTTTCTAAGAAAAATTTTTGGAAGGAGTATTTTCAAAAACATGTCTTTTAAGAGAAAAGTTTTTGAAAGAAAAGCATAATCCCCGATAGCCATATCTTTATCTTTTTGAATCCTCCGTTTGAATCTTTCCTCTTTCGTTTCAGCATGGCTGAAGATCCTAATCTTCCGGACGGTGTAGCGGTACCAGTATGGTATAGGAGGTTGTTAGAGGCTAGGACCGCCACTGCGGGTCCAGCGAATGTTCCTCCACTACCAGTTGCACCCGTTCCTTCTCGCGCGGATACTTTTGCTAAGACTTGTAAGGAGTTTAAGGCCATGGGAGGCAAACCTTTTGTAGGAGCTTGGGATTGGCTCAAGGAGACGGAAGAATTGATGGAAATCCTTGAAGTGGAGGAAGGAAAGAAAGTCAAGTTAGCCGCTTGGTTGATGGAAGGGGAGGCCTCACTATGGTGGAAGGTCACTAATGGAGAACACCCTGTTGACTCTTGGGCAGATTTCAGGCAAAGGTTTGAGGCAAAGTTTCTTTCAAGAGCGGAAGAAAATCTGTACGTGGAAAGGTTCTTGAACCTAAAGCAAGGGAACTTGTCGGTAAAAGAATATGTTAACGAGTTTAACCAGTTAGCGAGATTCAACATAGACTTGGTAAACACACCGGAAGAGAAAGCTCTGAGGCTCGTTAAAGGCTTGAACGAACCAATGCGCGGATTGGCTATGTCTTACATCCCTATGTGGGCCACTTTTGAGAAGCTAGTGGACATGGCACTTATGCATGAGAAAGAGAAGGGTCCCAATGCTATTAAAGTACCCGAGAAGAAAGGAGATCAAAAGAGACTTCCGCAACAACAGCAAAACGAAGGTGGGAAAGGCAACGGTGGAAAGGGAAAGAAGAAGTGCTTCAATTGTGGAACACTAGGTCACCTAAGCAAGGATTGTCGCAAGAAGAAGAAGACTGGCTGCTTCCTCTGTGACGAAGCAGGGCATCTAGTGAAAGACTGTCCTAAGAAAGGGCAAAGGACGGGGTCTACCTCAGGAGGACAGGTGCAAGCCCTTGTGGCACCAGGGCAGGCTAGGGGGCAAGTACAGGCTCTCGCGATTCGGGAAAGAGGTAGATCTATTTCTATTGAAAGTCTAGTTTTTCTGATCGATCATCCTGTCCGTACTTTAATTGATATTGACGCATCGAGTTCGTTTATCTCATCATTGTTAGTTGAGTCACTGCACTTAGACACCAGTTTAGTAGATGACCCCTTAGTTGTTTCAAACCCAATTGGGCTCCATGATGTGTTTGGGTTTGGAAGTTTCTATACTTAGCGTTGAGTTTAGAAGTGATGCTTGTTGGGCTTCACGGGCTATGGGTTAGTTTTGGGCATGGACTGGTTATCCAGTAGGGGTGCCGTTCTTGATTGTGGAAGGAGAGTTGTTAGGCTTATGACCCGCTTGGGTAACACTCTCGAGATCTCTTGTAATCCCATAGAATCTGTTATGCTAAGTTATCTAGAATCGCTTGACACGTCGGTCGAGAGTTTGTGATCTGTTAGAAGTGGTCCGGGAATACTCGGATGTGTTTGTGAAGGTGAAGGGCTTACCTCCGGAGCGGGAGATTGACTTCCGAATATATCGGTTAGACAATACCAAACCAGTATCTTGGCCAGTGTGCCACATGGCTCCTCGTGAGAGGAGGGAACTCCATAAGTAAGTAGGCGATTTGCTTGAAAAGGGGTTCATAAGACGAAGTATATCGGAGTGGGGTGCTCCAGTAGTTTTTGCCACGAAGGCGGATGGGTCCTTCAGACTTTGTGTAGGCTAAAGAGAACTAAATAAACTCACAAAGAAGAATAGACACCCATTGCTGAGGATTGATGATCTCTTTGATCAGTTGGTTGGCGCCTCAAGGTTTTCGCAGATGGACTTAGCTACAGGGTTCGTCAGTTGAAGAGTGGCTGAGGATAGTATAGAGAAGACTGCCTTTAGGACTCCGGATGGTTTTTATGAGTGGCTGGTGATGCCATTTGGGTTGACGAACGCCCCCGCATACTTTGTTGATTTGATGAGAAGGGTGTTCAGGGAGTACCTAAATAAGTTCGTGATGGTCTTGGTGGGTGACATCTTGGTCTTTTCTAGGAGCGAAATAAGTTTCCGTATGTGCTCAATAGGGTGAGTAAAGCCAGTCATGGGAAGAACGGTGGTTTTGGAGCGAGACTGGCGAGGACATCCAAAGTTGGTCAAAGGCTTAATTGTTTAGCCATTATTTATTTTATTAGTATCATCTCACGTAGGTCGCCTGAACTCGAAGGAGATATCCCTTGGGTGTTTGTCTGATATTGGTTTAGGCCTTTGGGGCTTGCATTTGGGGGATGTCGAGTTCGACTAGGGTGGTCTGCGTGAGAGATGGACAGTTGTGATGATTTTTGGATGAGATTCTTAGCATCCTATGAGTTTGAGGTAGTGTATACCCATGTCATTTCAAGTTCGTTTTATAATTAAAATAAATTTATGCCTCCTAACTCTAATTTAAATAAATTTTAAATTGTTAATTTTCAAAATAAATCATTTTAAATTCTTAAAATCCATTAAATCAATTAAATTTTTTAAATTGGTTCAGAAATTCCGGGTTGTTACTCTCCATTTTTAAGTGACTGCAAAAAGAAATGGATTAGTGGCTTTAAAACTGTTTGTTCATGGGTTTGTAGAAATGGATAAAGGGCAAAACGCAGTGACTTTGAATTATTTTTGAGATTGAAATCAAAAGAGAAAGTGAAAAGGAAGTTCGCGTTTATATAGGTGATAAACACTTAAGCCTTATGGAATGTTCCGCGTAAGGTACAATATTTTTAATGTGATTTGAGATAAAGCAATTTTTATTTTATTTAAAAGAATATCGTTTTGATTTTTGATTTTATTTCGATCTTATCCATTACAAATATTTTGGGGTTCATAACTTGAAATCACGAACCTATATTTTAACACAACGACCGACGTTAAAATGTTATAACGATATTCTGAACTCAACAGAATATATTTTAAAATTTTAATTTGAATGTATAAATAAAATAAAAATTTTAATTGATATAATATAATTTAAATTCAAAACAAATAAATTCTTTGATAATAAATTATTATTATCATCGTCTATATTCAAATAGAATATATATTGATCATTTGAATTATTTTGACTTAGTTTTAATATCAAATTCATTATATTTCGCATTACGATAATTCGATACAATCGAAATAAAAATCGTATTTCGATTATTAAACCAATAACTCAATATAAAAATCGACTTATATTATCACTCAATAATTAAAAAATATTAAATATAGAAAATAAATCGACCAAAAATCCGGGTCATTACAAAAGAAATGAATGTGTATAAGAGAAGACAAGGGAAGAAAGGAGGCGCTGAATGTGATTTATTTCCCTAATGTGTCTATTCACATATGGTAGGTTGTGAAGGAAATAATTAGGCTAACTAAGTAAGAGATGTTAGTATAATAAACATTTATTTCTTATTTAAAATTCAAAAGTAAATCACAAAAGAAAAGAGAATAACAGAAGGAAATAAATGCATAATTTATTGTCTAATGCCGACAGTTAGAGAGTTAAGTGACTTTTCAAATCTTAAAATATAGAGTGTTAAATTTTAGAATTTAAGGACTATACTCAACTGGACAGGCAAGGATAAGACAGGGAAAATGGGTGGAAATACGCATAAATAATGTTGACAGTTTTACGGTTTTTTTTTGAATATAAACAACATGATACAAAAGATAAGGAAATACGTACATATATACATGGAGATGGTTTGTTTTTGGGGAAAATAATGATGGGAACAAAAAGGGGAAATGAGAAATAAGGGGATGGAAATTTAAGGAATGAAAATACATAATTGAAATAATATGCATGAAAATAGAATAAAGGGAAAAAGATTAATAGAATGAAGGGAAGTAAATTAATAGAACGAAGGAAATAAATTAATAGAACGAAGGAAATATTGTGGAATATTTGGGAAAGTATAAATAAAAGGAATGCGTTAATATTGAGGAACTGGAATAGTGTAATATTAAGGAAACAATGAAGAGGTAGGTCACTGACAAGAATGCAACTATTCACTTTTCAAAATAAATTATTTAATAAAAGCTTGAATGTGTAATCCATGTTTTTCGATTTCCTAAACGTTAAACTTTGAATAGACAGGGAAAGTATTAGAGAGGAAGCCTAAGATATATGCATATCTGTTGTCAAAAATTATTTCATCCATAATCTATACATTATTTTCAATTAATCTTTTAGCAAAAATTAATAAATTTTATTAATAATTTATTTGAATAACTTAAGAATTTTTTAGACATGTAATTAAGAGACCGTAGGAATTTTGGAATAACACCCTTTCTATCAAGATTCTGATTATTGCAATATTTTTATACACTTTATATTTAGTATATGCATTAAACAAGTGCATAAATAAATTATATTAAGCTATAATATCATACTTATATATATATATATTATATAACAACATAATACATTATAATTTTGATATATATATATATATATGCTCATAAATGCTTGAGTAAATGTATAGATGAATACTAAACATTAGGATTGCACATTTACTTATTTAAACATTGTTATATATATATATATCCTCTTAGTGTTTTATTCAATGGCAGTATTGTTGAATTTTTGTTATGGAATTTGTAATTTAACGATTGATCTAATTTATTTATGTTGAAAGCAAAAATTCATCTCAACACTAAAGATGCTTTAAAAGCACTTCACCAGTTGGTTAGAATTAGAAAATGGAGCCATGAAAAATAAAAGCAAGGAAAAAAACAAGAATTTTATAGTGGTTCGATCTAGAATAGATCTACATCCACTTTGGAAGCGATTTCATTATCATATATGATATTACAAAGTACATTTCTCTCCCATTTTTTCTCATTCTCTCTTTTATAGTGATTTTCCTCACTTTACTCTCTTTTAGCTTTAGATTGCACTTGAATTCGTGGAGGAATGGATTAGATCTTGCGAATTGCGATAGTTATCTCATAGATCTTCATTCACTTAGGCATTTGGATGATCTTCCTTGATTCCATAAGAAAATTTGTGTTAGTCCGAGCTTTAGAGAAGATTAACGGCGGAAGGAGATCATTAGAATTGAGTTAGAGAGATTTCAGATGGAGACTGGAGAAGATCTAATTTATTTGGCGTTGGAAGAAGACAGAGTGAACTTGAGCGGATCTCTAATGGAATTTGAGATGATTTGATTTTCATGTTGTTGAAGGAAGATGGAGCGAGCTAGAGAAGCCATAAATGGAGCTTGAAGTGCTTGAAAGAG
This sequence comes from Allium sativum, assembly GCA_030737875.1. Taxonomy (NCBI): domain Eukaryota; kingdom Viridiplantae; phylum Streptophyta; class Magnoliopsida; order Asparagales; family Amaryllidaceae; genus Allium; species Allium sativum. The sequence continues at coordinate 823,876,211 of CM060916.1, forward strand.
GTGGAAAACTGAAAATGATAGCCCTTCGAGGTGGCAAAAATCGGTCCCTTGAATGGTGGTGAAATAGGGTATTTATAGGCGAAGTTGGTATCAGGTGGAAATTCTGTAATTATGCTATACAGGGTAAGGGTTGAGCGCAGACGTATTTACAGAACTGCCACTAGACAACTGGAGCCAGCTATACGAAAAAACAGCGCACTACCGCCCCCTCTTAAGACATGCGCGAGCGACTCCATATAATGATCCACGACCAGGAAGCCTTACATGCATGAGCCTGTACATGTAATGAGTGACCCATTTACTTACAGAAGTGATCGACCACTTAATTACATACTTTCCATCGCTCATACTCTTAAGTGAATTCATTCACATATGTCACATGTTTGAGATTATCACGCCTGGTCCATGAATTACATGTTATATCCTATGCAAAGCATGCTTTATGAATTGCTTCTAGGTGTCCCTGCTTCATGACTCAAGCTGCCTTTTCACGTGGCAAATAAGTGATACACCCTTCGTTATATAGAGCTTATTGATCCATACTGTAATGTATTATTTCTACTGCTCGACCTGTACAATGATGTATGAATGACCCCTTAGCTCGTTCTGCCCGACCTAGGCTAAAATGAAAGCAACCCAAATTATTACAAGTATGCCATTACTTTATTTTGTGATTGACCCATCTTGCTTTATGAATGCTACTACTGTATTATAATGTTGAATATACATGTAAGTCACTTGAGCCCCATGCAACACCATCTGTTAATACATGTCCAACGTGGCATTTGCTTTGCATGGTACCATGCTTCACCGTATTATAATTTTGACCGGTCCATAAGTGAACAGTTTTACGCATGAACATAACTTAAACATTGTTTAAGTTTGCTGCCTCCCGTGATATTACCAAAGTGCCATCTCAAGCTTGTGCAAACTTGTGACCAATTCATGTTATATTATTGAATTACATGGTGCTCATATTTGCACTACATTGTGTCCACGCTTGCGGTGTTATCATACATATGCAAACGTGTCATTCATTATGTAAATGGTTTATGTCTGCCAAACCATTCAGGAATTACAGTGTATAACTTCACACATTAATATGGTGTCGACCAGTGGTACTCGACTGCATATTTTACAGCTGACCAACCCCTCCATATAAAGACTGCTCGGCCAGAGATGGTCAATCAGAGGTGCAGTGTGCGACCAGGTTTATGAGCTTGCACGATCGACTCCTGTGGTGTGCGACCATTGGTGACCGAGCAAATGATGCATGACCGAACCCTTATGTTGCTCGACCATCTTGCGCTCGATCCGCTTTGATATGTGTCTGAACCAATGTTTTTCGAATCATGTTTCACAACGGGGTTAACAATTTAAATTAAACTGAAATGAATACAAATAATCCAAATTCAAAATTAAAGTTTTTCAGCTTAACGTCAAAACCGTTCCTATATTGTTTATAACTATTATTAAATGACTGTAAAATATTGTTTTAAGATTTAGATTTATTATCTTTGTAAAATTATACTTATTATCTTTATAAAATTATACTTATTTGAAAATGGACATGTATAATTTATTTGATTATTAATGAAAACATTAATTTTCGTTAACTACGATAGTTAAAACGTACGTTATATATATCGTTGACACTTCGTTCCATTACAATTCTTCCTATACAAAATTAAACTAGAAATGTTCATTAGTTTATTATCAATATCACATTAATTACTATATTAAACCTTTAAAACATTATCAAAGGATTCAACTACTAATTCTTTTATTAACAATAGCTCAGAGTTAGCTAGCCCAAATGCATAAACAATTTAACAATTTCTATTATTATCAATCATAGTTCATCTCATGTAAATTATTGTTTATCAAAAATAAATTTGGAAACATAAATTAATGACATCACAAATTTGGTTTTAATCCTATTTCAATTAAATAAGTAAATTTAATTCTATATTTAAATGGTCGAAATTTATGGGATGTTACATTCAAAATCATATGTATTTGATTCAAATAAAATTCATCTTAATCCAAAAAAATTCCACGATAGCAAGTTCTTACTTAGAAACTCGAAAATGAACGCCAATAATGTTCATGACCATCCTCGGGATTATTTTCTGACGACCGAAGTAAGATTAGTGATCTTAAAATCTTAAAATTAATTTATATTCGTAACACTTCAAAATAATCTTAATATTCCTTTTTAAACCTTGAAAAATCATTTTTTGAATTTATCGGGAATTCAAACCCTTCAATTTTCAATTCAAATCCAATTCTTGTTTATTAATCTCAGTTATAATTTTACACTTATATACTTCTAGTTTCTATATAAGGTTACTCTACATATGTTTATTCTTGTTTACATTCATAATAAACAACTTTACTTAGGTTGAATTCTTACCCAATTCCATCATCGAGCGCGTATAGTCAAATCGTGAAACTAAATTCACAAGGTGTATGTTTCTAATGTTCTCCTGATTATAAATCTACCAAACCCATGCAAGTGAGTGATAATATTGCTCTTATCTAAACCAAATAGCTAATAACCATAAACTGGTTGGGCACAACTACAAATGAATCAATCATAGCCAATGATTAAAAGTGAATGAACATGACTAATCAAACAATACATGATAATAATTAAATATCACCATTTCTTACAACAATAATCATCTATAAAATCTATACTTAGTTTGAAAAATTCCTTTATATATAAAATATAAGACATCTTAGTAAAGTTATTTCGTTTAGCACATATGAAAACAATAGAGCTTCATAATACTTGTCCGAGTATTTTGGAATCCTTATCAAAACAATGACTAGTTGATTGACTCGAATCTAAATTTTGGACTTAACAAATTAAAAAACTCAATGTAAACATTTTTGGCTTCACTAACAAATATGCTCTCTCTCTCTCATATATATATATATATACACACCCAAAACTCAACATGGAGTATTACTAAACCCATATCTACTGAGTTACGCCACAGAGACAAGGTCCTCGCTTAACCTTGCGCTCTGATACCAACTGTATTGGCCTAGGAAATTCAACCCTTGAATTTTTCCATAAATATCTCTTATACATTCACGTGCCTAAACTGAAATACCTAAAAAAATAGAAGTTAGAAGAAAGAAGTTTAAAGGTGAGAAAGAAGAGATAAAGAAAAGTTAGAATAGAATATGAAGAAGAACACAAACACATCGGATCAATGAACATCAGAATCTCACAACAAAATGAATACAAATATAATATACCAATACTCTTTACATAAGAGAATTTTTTTATACATACGTGAATAAATAATTAGAGTCCATAAATAGATCAACCTATGCAGTCATAACAACATATCTATATAATGGCTGATAAATACCATACACAACGAAATACAAAAAGACATCATAACACAATGAAAATAAGAGAATACAAGATATTCGAGAATGCGTCTTGAATCGAGCTCCTCTCCTATAGTTCCAAGTAAATCTAGAAAATATTCTTGACCTAACCCGAGCATTAAGGAATAACGATGCCCGAATCAGCTTGGAATACCAATGTGAGCAAACTCACATCACAAGCTACTTCCTTAATGTTTAGAACTTCATTAAAGAATGGAACACTCATAAGACATAACCACACATAAATATGGCAATTGTTTTTCCCTTACGATAACAAAATCATTTTTTTATAAATTCAGTGGTACTATGGTAATGTCTAGAAAACCCCAAATAAAAAAATGAAAGTAGCTGAAATGCTTGCATCTCACAATTCAACATTTTTGGGTACAACTAAGTCTGTGTAGCACTTATTAGATTTTTGATCTCCATACAATGATAAGTCAAGGGACTACCTTCCGAACAGTACATCTCCAGGAGATTATACTAGAGAGCCTCACATGAACTCCATTCGAATTAGGACCGAACAATAACCCACTTAGCCTGATAGTATATTCCATGTTTTAGTCATTATCAGTTGATGAGGCTAGAGGTTACATTTTAACCTTTCATATATGACACATACCCATCTTCAGATGCCACATTACCACTATCACTAATTGACGCCATAAAAATAAAACCTCCAAGCTTATAATTCTTAGAGAAGGTTATTAAGCAAACAGAAGTTGTCTTCTCCACCACCAAATAGAAATTTGTTTGTAAAAATCAATGTACTTGACCTAAGGAATGAAATGTCAGACATCCATACATACAAACCAGTGAGAATCCGTGTTTCGCACACGTACTGCACCAATTTCTGTTTGTTTTTAGATTATTAATGTATATTTGTTCTACTTGTACATTCGGTTCACTTATTTTCATTGAGATTTTGCCTCATCCTGCATTACAGATTTAAACTATAATACTCTTTAAAACAATTAGTTCATCTTTGTTTTACTTGATTTTTTTTGGAAACAATTTGTGTTGCTTACTGATATAGATTTGTTAACTTGCACGCTTTTAACTGTAGTGTGAATAGTTTTCATTGGGTTAAGTAATGTAAGGTGGTTGATTATTTATATCGTGATAGTTTTCACATGCAACATTAAGCTATTAGCGGAAACATTGATTTGATTGACTGAAATTCCTATTTACATTAAAAAATACATAAAAGCAAACAAACATTCACTATATGTGTTTGTGGTAACACCCTCTTGCATGTATGGAAAATAATTAATCAATGCAAAGTCCATTGAGTTCACCGTGAGTTGGCACTAACATCAGACAAAAAGAATATTGTTAGATCCAAAAGTGGCTCTAACACCAATATTATCTGAATTTGTAGAGATTTATATCTAGGAACACGGAAAACACACAAGATTTATAGTGGTTCGACGTTAACGAGCCTACATCCACTTTTTATATATGATTATACGTAAGATTCGAATACAACCAATGATTTTTCTCTCAATCTCACTTTTACAATAGTGATTAACTCAATGATTTCGAATTAATATTGATTAGAAATGATGCAGAAATAGTAATGGTGGAAACAACACTTAGAACTGCCCCCAAAAGATCCTGAAAACGTCAAGCATAGGGATATTTATAGTTGATATCTGCAGGCGGATCGTGGTCATAGGTGGCACACATCCCGCGGATCTCGGACTAGTTATTGGCTTGATGAAGAAATGGTCAATATGACAGTTATGGACAGGTGTCCTCGGATCCTATGTTTTTGGATCGTGGTAGACCAAGTCGTGGTCAATACTTTTTGGTTCATGAGGTCGGATCGTGGAGAGATAGTGTGGCGGGATCGGATCGTGTTAGGGGATCGCGATCGTGGATGGGTACCACGAGTCAGGGAGGACAACGTGACCATGATCGAGTTTTTGAGGGTTTTTGACATGCGAGGCTTCATATTTCCTTTGTTTGTGAACCTTGGTGGCTTGGTCCAAAAGCTAGCTAACAAATATAGAAAGAATGTTGCTATATTAGATTACATGTTTTTGGCACTTACATCATAGAAAAGAAAGATTACCTACGTTGATTGGCGATCTGGTCTTGCATCACGAACCAATGCCATTTTACGGTCTGAACCCTGTCTCTTGATCTAACTTGACTGGAGATCCAATACCACGTTGACTTAACAAATACAATGCAATCCTGATATATCTGGGGACAGTTAGGATTAGAGCCTTCAACATGAAACTTCTGAACCAGACAATTGCATAACCTAATAGCATATAATGGCCATTATTTCGCTTATTTAACTAACTTCATGCTTTTCTTCGACGTATGCACAGGCACACACTTGCACTTACACACATGGGGAAATGGGTAATTGTATTCTAACGTCTCACGTTTTCTCGCCAACACAGTTATGTCAGATAGACAGCCAACTGAAATGTTAGAGAGAGATACAGAATCAGAGTCATCAAATCATTATGATCCCAATGTCCTTCCCACGGATTCAGATCAGGAAGAGTCCGACCCCGATTACAATACTGACACCGATATTGAATCGACGACCTCTGAAAGTACATCTCTTGAAGATGAGGAAGAAGAAGTTGATCGGGCTCCCGACGAGATCCCAGGTGTTGAGGAAGTCGAAGAAGAGAAACTCACTGATTCTCTGGCCTCCAAATTAGATGACATAAAGCTTAAGAAAATATGTTTGAGACACGTGATTCCTTGGGACGATGTGAAGACTCCGGAAGGGGGAGATAGACCCCATTCTTCCCCCGAAGGGTATATGGCTGTCGGTAGGCTGATGTGCTGGGTAGGCGCTATTCCTCCATTTCCACCAATCGTTGTTGAGACCTTAAGACAATTGTGCATTGCCCCTATGCAGCTTCATTCTAATGCTTACGCAGCCTTGTACACTTTATGCATTGCATATGCGGAAATTCTACAGACTGAGCTCACTTTCAAAGATTTGAAATTCTATTATCTCTTCAAACACCGTTCCACAGCAACTCCAAACTTTTCTTTCTTCGAATCGGTTGCCAACAGGAAGGTTTTATCGGAGGGTCACAACAGCATAGGGTATCCCAAAGCTGATTGTTTCTATATCAAACACCAAACCGGGTGTGCAAGGAAGTGGCTAAAATCAAGTAAGCTTTAAACCTTTAGACGCGTGATCCGATTACATAACCAAAGTGCTGACATGTTTCTTTTCTTTATACAGATCATAGCTTTCCAAAGACGGAAGGCTCGGTATATGATGATCGACTATCCCGCCTCCTTAAAAGCAAACCAGACTTCTTAAAAATCAAGAAATGTATCACCGACGAGAATCTTCACAAGCACCGTCTTCTGAATGTAAGGTTCGAATTTGGTGCAGGTGGTATTCCTTATAAATATGTGCCCCCGACTGAAGGTGAAGGGACCTCGGGGGTCATGAAAACCGTTGAACTTCACAAGAGCCCCTCACCAATGATCAGTCAGGATGATGAGGATTTGAATGCATATAAAGGAGGCGAGGTCCGAGCCGATGAGCCAAAGGAAACCCCGGATTCTGAGGGACAATCTCCCTTAAGGACTTCACCACCAACTGAGCCTCCTACTCATGATGAATTAACAGAGGAACAAATATTCGGAGAACCGAGCACGATTCCTCTACTAGACGACATTTACACACAAGAAGATTTTGAAGAAGAACCATTCTTTCCCATCTCTGAGGAAGTGAATGTTTCGGTTGGGGAGAAAGAAAACACACAGACGAGCCAGACTCTAGGCCTTGGTCTGTTGGAGGGATAATACGGGATGTACGAATCACATGCACCACTCGTCACAAAACTTCTACACCACCAGTATTCGTGATTCCGATACACATTTGTTTTCTTTGCAGGGAAAATGCCTCGTAAACAATCTTATTCTCATCGCTCTCTCCGAGCGAGCACACCGAGGCTCTTTTCTGATCTTGAGCAGGCTCGTAGTGATAGCCGGGGGAGAGATAGTTATCGACCCCATGACTCTTATCAAACTCATTCTACATGGTCTTGTTCTCCATCAAGGCAAGATGTTGGGAAATCCCATAGTCGTCCAATGCCATCGGCGGGAGGTAAGCAGCATCCCAAAGAATTCGCTCCCCCAAAAAGTACACCCTCTCATAGCAAGTCTTCCAAGAAACACCATGAGCCAAAAGATAAAAACAAAGATTCGAGTAAGGATTTAGAAAAGGAGAAAATAGCTATTGTCCCTTGTAGCCTGTACGATTTGGATACTACTGTTATGCAAGATGTTGTTTACACCTCCGAGAATCAGATCAAGTTGGAACGTTTGCGGAAGTAGTTTCCCGACATCTTCTTCGAGAGAATGGTGTTTGTTCCAGACTTTGAACCAGTTCCCGAGGACTGGGACGTGGAGGTCATAGGGCGAGTGAGTCACGTAGCCAAATAATATAGGGTGATGAAGAAGCATGCCGTCAATCTTTCTGCTACCATTCGTCACCTAGAGATAGAAGCAGCCAGAAACAGAGTGAAGATTGACAATGATAGTAGGGCCAGGAGCAAAATGGAAAAGGAGCTAGAAGATGCACAAGCTCAGCTCGCTTTAGCTCGGCGAGACGCGGAAAATTACAAATCAGAGCGAGAGAGTGCTAGGAAGCGTTTTCATACTGAGCTGGCTCAAATAGCCAAGAGCGTTTGGCTTTGAAGAAAGAGGCGGAGGATCTCAGGACAATCAAAACCGAACTGAAAACAGCACAGGAACATTTTGCTGCTGAGAAGGCTGCCTGGGAGAAAGAGAAAGCGAGTTTAAAAGAACATCTCGCTCTTGTTTAAAAAGAGAAAGCATCTTTGAATGATCGGCTTATCCAAGCCAAAGAGTGTGCAGCTCTCGCTGAAATAACGCTAATAGCGCTCTCGAATTGGCTTCCACCACTGCTGATGAGCTTTCCACAACCAAAAAAGAGATAGAGGGCTTTGAAGAACTGCTATTCGACTTCTTTTGCCAAGTTATTAAGACCTAAGACATCTCGTGGATACAGGATTATCATGTTACTTTGGTCAGTGTGTGGGATATGATCGTTGAGGGCGAAAAGCGTCGATTGAAAACCGAGGAAGTTGATGAAAAACAACTCATTCAGACTTATCTCAGAGGTGAAGAGCCTGAGGCTTTGGAGATAGGCAGACTTCTGATCCAAGAGGAAATTTAGAAAGAGATAGCAAAGCTCGAGGGCAAGGATAAAATTGACGAAGGCTCTAGCTTGGTTGTGGATCCCAAGGCCTCCGAAATCAAGGAATACAATCCTGATGATCCGTTGGTTCCCTTGGCTCCAACCCCTTCAGTTGTCGGCACTGCTATTACAAATCTGGGCGAGGAGTCGGCTGAAGGTATCTCCATATTCTCTCCACAATTCGTCAAAGCAGTTATAACTTGTCATCGTACCGCGGGACAGACAACTGAGATGACCACGTTATCTCCTAAATCGCAAACATTTACTTCTCATAACATAGGTGGCAAGCCGATCGAGATGGATACGGAAGAGAAAGCAGAGGCAGAGAAAGCCAGTGTCCCTTCAAGTACTGGTGTTGGAGTCCCTGAGGTTCTAAAACAAACCGAGGACGCAACAAGAGAGAAGGTTATTGCGGCACCTAGCACCGATGCTTCTGCGGATGCCGAAGTTATTGGGGCTTTGCAAGAAACTTAAGGTGGTCATGGGGATGAAGAGGATGATGTGGTCATCACAGATGAAATCAAGGATGACGATGCCGAGACCTTGGCTGACATGCAAGCTAAGAAAGAGAAACAATTGGTTTTAAAAAAGGAGGAGCAAGACCCTCTATAGGTTCCTCCTATTTCGGAGGTTGACCCCAAGACCGGGCTGATCATAAAGTTCTCCTCGAGATCAATAACTTCACAGCTTGCCTCCCAGCCTTCTAATTCTCCTTTAAAGTGTCTTGTCGATAAGAGGAAGAGGAAGAAGAGTGATCACACTGATGCTGACAAAGAGGAGTTGGAGAAACAGAAGAAGGAAAAGAAATCAAAATAGTCTCCCATGCGTAAATAGATTGCACTTATTAGTTCATATTTTTCTTTTAGGCTTGCCACTGGCCAAGAAATGGAGTTGTGAGAATGGCCCTCACTTATGTTTAGCTTTACTCTTGTAATTCCGCATTTAGTTACTGAAAATTTGTTTCTTTTGTATCTTCACATACCTGCAAGTTTACCATGTCTAAAGAGTTTATTATTTTGAATCACAAAGGTTAAAAAATAAACAGAGCTGAAACAATCGTAACTAAATATTGAAGTCATGAATGATAATCAATGAAAAATTCATGCACTAAGTAAATGCATAGTGTTCATGAATGCAAAGTGTCGTATGTATATGCCCCCCAATCAATCATTAATATGGTGCCTGGCCAGGGCTTATGAAGGATTGATTAGAGTCATATGTGTGATGCCCCCCATTCCCGAAAATGAGGGGTTCGGGCCTCTTTTTCATTCTTGTCCCCAGTCGTGTGACGGGGTAGGAGCCGTTGAGTGGCATGTGTCACTATGTCTTTATACTCTCCCGATCCTTCAGTGGGGTAAGATTTCTTGTGGAGCTAAGTCTCCAGCGCCTTAATACTCTCCCGATCCTTCAATGGGGTGGAGTGTTATCAAGGTGGTTTCATCGTGGTGCACCTTAACGCCTTGGGGACATTATCTTCACGTCCTTTATACTCTCTCCCTAATCTCGGGAGTTAGAGTGCAAGCAGTAGTGTGATTTACCTCGCTGCACCTTTTGAAGCTTTAGTTACTGTTAGCCTTCCAATCTGATAAGTGGCGTTTTGAATTAGGTGTTTTGTGATCGCTGCATAGTTTAAAACAAACCTTGAAACGGTAATGATTTATTTTTATTAAAATAAAAGAGCAGACAAGAAACAGTGCAGTAAAGGTAAATGACACGCGATATTTTAATAGTGGTTCGGTCGAATCATGACCTACGTCCACTTTATAATCTTTTGTTCAAGTAACCAGACTGTTCTAGGCAAGTCGATCCTTTTTACATGGTCCTAAAAACAAAACAATAAAACTGACAATTTCATGTTAGATAAGGCCGCAAATGCTGGGCATTCCACACTTTGGGGATTTCATCTCCATCCACGGTTGCTAGCTTGAAGGTTCCATTATCAAGCCTTCGTAAAATGGAGTACGGTCCTTCCCATTTCGGGCCCATATGGACTGGGGGTGGAAAGACGCGCTTCAGAACCAGGTCTCCGGGTTCAAAGGTCCGAGCTTGGACTTTCTTGTTGTAATACTGAGAAACCTGTTGCTTGTGCCTTAAGGCGCGTAGATCGGTTTCATCCCTCTTTTCTTCAACCATATCCAGAGACTCAAGGAGCAGCTCATTGTTGGTCATTGGGTCATAATAAGTGATTTGATGAGATGGTACTTCTAACTCGACCGGATTGACCGATTCTGCTCCAAAAGTGAGGGAAAATAGGGTGTGACCCGTTGCCGACTTGTATGTTGTCCTGTAGGCCCATAGTGCCAAGGGTAATTCATCAACCCACATGGCTTTGTCCCGCTTCAACCTTTTCTTCAGAATAGATTTAATCACTTTGTTCGCCGCTTTGACCTGTCCGTTCGATTGTGGATGTGCCACAGAGGTATATCTTTTCTCGATATGATACTTCTGGCAGAAATCTCAGAACTTGGTGCTATCAAACTGGGTTCCATTGTCGGTTATGATGACTTTTGGTATCCCAAATCGGCATATAATGTTCCTGATGAAAAAGTTGATCACTCGCTTGGTTGTGATCGTGGTCAATGGCTCAACCTCGACCCATTTGGTGAAGTAATCCACGACCACTATGGCGAATTTTGCTCTGCCCTTACCTATGGGGAGGCTTCCAGTAATATCGATTCCCCAAACAGCAAAGGGCCACGGGCTCATCATCGTCTTCAACTGGCCAGGAGGTGCCTTAGGGATCTTGGAAAATTTCTGACACGCATCACAACGTCGTGCATACTTGGCTGCATCCTTGTTTATAGTGGGCCAGAAATAGCTGTATTGTAATATCTTCTTTGCCAATGTTTTCCCTCCAGTGTGGTCGCCACCTTCACCTTCGTGGACCTCTTTTAGTACACGCTTGACGTCGTCATGGGCGATGAACTGGAGGAGGGGCATCGGGAAACCTTGTCTGTACAGGACTTCGCCTTGCAGCACATTTCGGGAAGCCTTTCAGATAACTGCGCGCCTCTCACTTTTCTTTGTTGGAAGCGTACCATTCATCAAAAAATTCTTTAGAGGGGTCATCCACGACTCCCTCTCAGGTTCATTCTCTAGTATCGGATCAATTTCCATCTAATCTACACTAGGAGACTGTAATACTTCAATCGGGACTAGCTCCGTATCTTCAGGATTATCAGAGCTAGCCATCTTTGCTAACTTGTCTGCCTTTTGATTCTTCGTTCGAGGAATATAAGATATGCTGTGGTGATCAAAACCGCCCAGCAACTTATTCACTCTTTCCAAATATGATATCAGCCTCGGACTCTTGGCCTGAAACTCTCCAGTGGCCTGATTCACGACTATCTTGGAATCGCAAAAGATGTCCAGCTTCGTGATCCCCAACTCCTTTGCGAGCTTCAGACCAGCAATTAGGGCTTTTTACTCTAAGTCGTTATTAGTGCCGTGGAACTCCAATCTAAGAGCGTAGTATATTAGTCGTTTCTCTGGTGTTTTAAGCACCACTCCGGCACCAGATCGTCTGTCGTTCTTAGCTCCATCAGTGTACAATTTCCAGGCACTGGGGTCAATGAGTAGTTGATGGGTCAGCTTCTTCAGTTACTACATCATCTTCTGGGATGGTAAACTCTGCTATGAAGTCTGCAAGTACTTGCCCCCTTATCGATCGTCGGGGCTGGAAGTTCAAGTCGAACTGACTTAGTTCAATATTCCACTTAAGAAGTCTTCCTGATGCTTCTGGCCTTTGCAGAACTTGTTTGAGCGGATGATTGGTGTACACAGTAATGGGATGAGCCTGGAAGTAGTGGCGAAGTTTCCTAGATGCGATTAGTAAGCTATACGCAAGCTTTTCTATTTTTGGATAATTCCGCTCTACGACCGCCAATTTCTTACTCACATAGTACACCGGTCTTTGCACCTTATCTTCCTCTCTTACAAAAGCCGAACTGATCGCGTGGTATGACACCGCCAAGTACACAAACAAATCCTCATGATCCATGGGCTTAGACCGTATCGAGGGTCTTTCCAGATGATTCAACAGATTCTGGAACGCTTCTATACAATCAGGGATCCATTTAAAGTTGCGCTTGCCTCGCTTTATCAGCTCGAAAAATGGGATGCGTTTATCTGTAGCTTTGGAGATAAATCTGCTCAGTGCTGCCAACTTTCCAGCAAGGCTTTAAACATCTTTAATCTGCTTTGGTTTTTGAATATTCCAGATTGCTGTAATTTGATCTGGATTGATTTCAATTCCACGCGAGCTGACGATGAACCCCAAGAATTTTCCGGATGCTACCCCAAATGAGCATTTCAAAGGATTTAGCTTCATTCCATATTTCCGGATAATCTCGAACATCTCTGCTAAATCGGTAGTATGGTCGGATGATTGTCTGGACTTTACCAACATTTCGTCGACGTATACCTCCATCATTTTCCCGATTTGGTTGTAGAACATCCTATTCACCAATCGTTGATACGTAGCACCGACATTCTTTAGACCGAAAGGCATCACTACGTAACAGTATAATCCCAGATCATTAATGAAGCTGGTATGCTCTTGGTCCGGGACGTGCATGGGGATTTGGCTGTACCCTGAGTAGGCATCCATAAAAGAAAGAAGCTCATGACCCGCCGTTGAATCTACGAGCTGATCGATTCTAAGTAACGGAAAGCTATCCTTTGGGCAGGCTTTGTTTAGATCTTAGAAGTCAATGCATGTGCACCACTTTCCATTGGCCTTCTTCACCAAAACCGGGTTTGAAATCCAATCAGGGTATGTGGAATCTTTAATAAACCCATTACTTCTCAGCTTTTCGACTTCTTTCCTCAAGGCAGCAGACCTCTCTGGGCCAAGCATTCGCCTTTTTTGTTTGACAAGAGGATGTTTCAGGTTGATGCTTAACGAATGACTCATAATCGAGGGAGATATTCCACACATGTCTGCATGGGTCCAGGTGAATACATCCAAGTTAGCTTTCAAGAAATTTGTTAACTCTTTGGCTCGAACAGGATCCAACTGGGATCCAATCTTCAGGACCTTCTCTGGGTCACTATCATCGATTGGTACGTCCACAGTTGCTTCATTGGGAGTCGCCATTCTGCCCCCAGGCTCTTTATCCTCTCTGGGATCTATATCCTCGGGCAACTCTCTGGGCAACCCTCCCAGAGTTACTTTCTTTAGTTGCTATGACGTTTCCTCCCTTAGAGGGGAAGAAGCGCCCTTTGTTTCTACATCTCTTCCTTTGTGGAGCAACTTCAGCTCTGGTATGTAGCATTCTCGTGCAACAACTTGATCTCCTCTGACTATACCTACACCGGCATCCGTCGGGAACTTCAACAATAAGCACCAGGGTACGATGCAGGCCCTGAATTTGGCTAGGGCCAGTCGGCCTAAGAAGACATTGTACGGCGACTCAATATCCAGAACCACAAAGGGGAGGATCCTCACTCTCTGGCGTTCTCCTTCCCCAAGGGTAACTGACAGTTCCACGTATCCTATCGGAGCGGTCGAGGCTCCATTAAATCCACGTATCCAACCCTCGCATGGTTTCAGATCCTTCGGCTGGAGTTTCATTTGGTCGAATGTTTTATTAAACAGAATGTTAACCGAACTTCCGTTATCCATTCGAACTTTATGGACTATAGCTGGGCCAATGGTAATGGTGATTACTAATGGGTCTTCAGTTGGGGAGTGGACTCCAATACTTTCGCGATCGCGAAATATGACATCATCAGACATCGTCTTCTGTTGCTTAGTCGGGGCATTATCCTCGGGATTGCTACATTCCCCTACTTCAAATTGCTGTTTAGCTGCATTCACGTACTGATCAATAGCTCTGAAACTATGCCCTGCTAGATGAAGCCCACCAACTATGGTATTGATAACGATACTTTTTCCTTTTTGCTGAGCCGTTGGTTTGGCAGCAGGTTGGCTTTGGTTCGGGGCTTGTGCGGCTTGCCCTCTGTCCTTAGGAGTTACCTTATATTCATCAAGCTTTCCTTCTCGGAGTAGCTTTTCAACTGCATCTCTCAGATGATGACATTCATTTGAGGTGTGACCATGAGTTTGGTGAAAAAGGAAAAATTTCCCAGTCTCACGTTCCTTCTCCGTCGAATCTCTTGGAGGAGGCCTATTATACTGGAGAACATTGTACGTATCCAGAAAGATATTTTCCAGAGTATCGTCTAACGGTGTAAAACTCTCAAATGGCCTAGGCCTGGATCTTCTCTGAGGGTTATTACCTTGGTTTCTATTTCAATTATTGTTGTTATCATTCCCTGATTGGCGACCATTGCCTTGATTCTTGTTCCCGACATTAGCTTCAACTTTTCCTGAGCTATCTCCCGTCTGCTTGATGGCCACATTACTTTGGATATCCTCCTTATCAGTAGCCTTCCTCTTTCGGTTGGCGTAGATTTCCTCTCGATGCAAGCGGATGTTGGCCTTTTCATAAAATATTTCTCTAGTTAACGGTGGTTTGCCGGCCAAGTATCTTCCAAACTCAGTATCCTTATCCACTCCGTCAATCAAAGCCATCAATACAGTTTGTTCATGGGGATCTCTAACCTCCGTGACTGCTAAATTGAAGCGATCTAGATAGGACCTCAAAGATTCGCCCGGGCGTTGCTTAATGAGGGATAACTCAATGACATTCATAGATCTCTGGGTATGTAGCGGGAACTGGTTTACAAATTGTTCACTTAATTCCCTGAAACTGGAGATCGATCGCGCTGGCAAACGGGTGAACCACATTAATGCTGTATCCTCCAGGAATACCGGGAATGCCTTACACTTCACAGCGTCGGAAGTGGCAGCTGCATTCATGTACCATGAATATCTCATCAGGTGCTAGACTGGATCAGCCCTTCCCGCATAACGGTTCATAGGTGGCATGTTAAATTTCCTTGGGAATCGAACCTCTAAAATATCATCGGTAAAGGGCGAATGATTGCGGCCTATACCCCAATAATCGGTTCTTTGTCCGTGATTTTCCACCGTCACTTGCCTAATCATGGCTTCGACATCTGCATGGGTCAGGGTGGACTCGGGGTCTGCACTTCTTGCCCTGCGAGCCTCCCCAGCATTTCTTTAACGTGTTGCTGCAAGGTCTGAGTCCTGAACAGAACTCCCCTGCCCCCTATTGCCGTGATCAGTCACGCGGCGAGCAGGAGGAATGGGTCGATTCTGAGCAGGATCAACAACGTCTCCATTCCTAGGTGGTAGGATGGGCTCATTTAAGTTACGATTATTGGTTTCCTGATTAAGCGCCTCTATATTCTCAGCCCTTTCCAATGGAGGCCATTACCGGTTTCTGCGGGGTTTTTCAGACGACGATGTGTGTTCCGGGGATAAAGGGTGAGCTGGAGGTGGTGAAACCTGCATTTGAATATCGTCAATGCGTCTACCTAGGGCAGTAATATTCTAACGCAGCAACGAGCTCTCCTGCCTTTGAGCGGCCAATTCATCATTTTGTCTGTCCAATGCTTCAAGTATGCGGGCCAGATGTCCTTCGGTAACTAGAGCAGAAGGGTTGAACTGGTTATCTTCATCTTCTCTTATATGCAAGGATCTCGAACCAGGTTGAGCAGAAGTACCAGCACGAGTGGAACGAGCCATAATTTCCTTCCCAGGACGGGTAGTAGTCTAATTGTCATTTCGGATCGTGGTCCCCCTAGGCTGTCGGTTCGTGGTTCCCTCTTGGCGTCGGTTCGTGGTGGTCCCCTGGGTTCAAATCCTGGGGGTATTAGCTAGAAGGAGGGTGGAGTTATCTTGGGATCGGGTCCTTACGCCTTCAACTACACGGTTCATGGTACCCGCTCCAGTTCGGATCGTTCCTCCATCTCGACGATCCAAGGACTCCAGTTCAACCTCGACCTGCTCCTGAATGTTGTCTTCACGAGCTTCGTTTATAGCTTCGTCGGCCTGCGAAGTTCGTACTTCCTTAGATTTCTTTCCAGCCATAATGCTTTGGATTTGCTAGAATCTTCAAAAATTGAAACAGTGAGGTTTTGGACTGTTTTCTTCGGACTTGACCATCCAAACAATAGAACAACAATCTGAAACGTTGAGACTTCTTTTTCTTAGTGAAAGCACCAAAATGTTATATCCAAAAGTGCCTCTAACACCAAAATTATCTAAATCGGTAGAGATTTATATCTAGAAATGCAAGAAAACACGGAAAACACACAAGATTTATAGTGGTTCGGCGTTAACGAGCCTACGTCCACTTTATATCTATGATTATACGCAAGATTCGAGTACAATCAATGATTTTTCTCTCAGTCTCACTTTTACAATGGTGATTCACTCAATGATTTAGAATTAATATTGATAACAAATGATGCAGAGACAGTAATGGTGGAAACAACACCTAGAACTGCCCCCAAAAGATCCTGAAAATGTCAAGCAAAGGGCTATTTATAGTTGGCATCTGCAGGCAGATTGTGGTCATTCGTGGCACACATCCTGAGGATCTCAGACTAGTTAGTGGCTTGATGAAGAAATGGTCAATATGACAGTCGTGGACAGGTGTCCTCAGATCCTGTGTTTTTGGATCGTGGTAGACCAAGTCGTGGTCAATACTTTTTGGTTCATGAGGTCGAATTGTGGAGAGCTAGTGTGGCGGGATCAGATCGTGGTAGGGGATCGCGATCGTGGATGGGCGCCACGAGTCGTGGAGGACAACGTGACCATGATCGAGTGTTTGAGGGTTTTTGACATGCGAGGCTTCATATTTCCTTTGTTTGTGAACCTTGGTGGCTTGGTCCAAAAGCTAGCCAACAAATATAGAAAGAATATTGCTATATTAGATTACATGTTTTTGGCACTTACATCATAGAAAAGAAAGATTACCGAATTAGGTTACACCACCTTGAAATTTATATTAAAGAAAAGGACAAAAGTTTAAGAAAAAATGCAATGAACATGCCATAAACGTAAATTTATAGAGAGACCATTTATTGGTAGTTCAATTCAACTTACTTTATTAAGTAATACACAAATTCATTAAAAACCGCATTAAGAAAATTTATACATCGAAATAATCTATCACTGAATTAATAATTGGCCTCAAACGTTTACTTAATGAAATTATTTACATCTATTAAGGAAATAACAAAAAAAAACCTGTTTTATAGACTTTTATCATGTAAAGAAAACTCTTTTTTTTCCTTGACCCATATTAAGGTCATGGCATTCATTCTTATTCAGAGTTATACCATATCGGTCCAAGTTAGTTTGTCGGCCCAGCTCATCTTCATGCTTAGATTGCTCCTTGTCAAATGGAATAAATTTGATTCAAATAATGTCCTACATTTCATGCTAAAACAATTTAGTTCATCTAGTTTGAAATTTAATTCATTACTTTCCTCATCTCCGTTCAGCCAAACATATTCCAGTCTTTCCTTTAAATGAGGGTGTGCCATACCATTTTTTCACCTAGACAAATGTGCATTTAATAATTTCCCAATAGTTAAAAAGGTTTCTCTTTGTTTAAAAAATAATAAAAGGACCAGTATACTTTTATGGTCAAGGATAAAGAATAAGAAACACATTAAGTAGTTAACCAATGTTCATCCAAGCAACATAAATATTTACTCCGAAATGTAATGCGCTCTAAAGATAGCAGGTTGGAATAAGAGCAGAAAGAATCTGTAACACCCCACCTCCGCCAGTGCCACTCTTGCAAGGACACTAGCTTTGGAGGGGCGTTTAAACAAGGCAAACATGCATGCAGATATCACAAGACAGAACATATAAGTAAAACAGAGTAGTAAAGCAGCGGATAAAACTTGCATTTCCAAAACCACAGTTAAGTTACAATAAAGTACTTAGTCATTATTTTCCAACAAACAAAGTCTAGATAAAAGCATAAACTGAAAAACTGAAATACATAAGGTACTATCCCCAAAGTGAAGTGATAAACCATAGCTAGCTCAATGTCCAAACCCGTACATGAGCAAATCCAGTAAGCAAGCTAGAAAGATCCAAGCTAAGCTCCAATGTTCCCACCCTGAGGAACTGAGGGGGGGAAATGGAAGACAAGAGGCGAAAGAAAACAGGTTAGTCAAAAAGATTGGTAAGCCCTACTACTATCTGTCTATGAACTAGTAAAGTTAACTGGCATGAGAAGCTGAGATGAACATAAGGATAATAACATACTGGCATGATGATTAACTAACAAGGTAGATAAAGGTGTCATCGCATAATCAAGGTTAAGTTTTGCACCACGGGTGTACTAGCATTCTAACATGTCAAGTAAAAACAAGAATTGATCCCTTGGCCCAAGCTTGGCCCAATATAATGAGGTGACCTAAATCAAGGTCCAACTACACGGTCTAGTCGATCGGCTCCCTATAAGCCTAACTCGTCAAGTGTCGGTGTCATGCGGCTTAATCATGTAATGTAGTTGACTGTGCAGGGTCCACCCTAGGGTGTATCAGGCCCTATGGTGTAACACTCTGACACCATACCATGATGCACAATCCAAACCTACCGTTGCCCGTGTTCAACTCCGGACTTGATGTGCACGACCATGGTCCGCTTGAACAACCGGGGCATCATTCAGCCGTCTCTTTTGGTCTCTTACAATCAGCCCAGTAATCGTGCCCCACCCTAGCCTAGTCCTAGGGTCTTATGATACTACCTAAAAGGTTACTGCTGAAAAGGACCATGCAACTAGGGTTTCTTAACGGGTTAAATGTGGTTAACCCGATCCAAACGTGGATTAAATCGGTTAAGAGTACCCAAGGCTCCTGACTTAACCTCGATTAATCCATCAAGCCCAAATTGGTTAAGTATTAAGTGGACCATGACTTAACCCTAATCAGGAGGCATTAATTAACTTAATGCGCTTTAACCTCTCACATTAGACTTTGTTGTGGTTACTAGTTAAGCCGGGCGGGTCCGGGTAGCTTTACACCACAACTAGGTCTAACCTCGGGTTCGAGCACAACATGACCAACTTCTCACATTGGGTCCTATTGTTTGTAGCCACTAGTTAAGCCGGGCGGGTCCGGGTAGATTTATGCTACAAACTCAACCCAACCTCGAGTTGGCCACACTCATATTTTCTAAGTGTCATGTCCATTATGTTTCCAAAACATAATTACAAGTTAACATATCACGTCATGTTACAAAAATCATGTTCATGTCATTATGTTACCCAACCCCAACGTAATCCCATCGTTTACATAATAGCAACAATGCATAAAGGATAAAATAGGGAACTTGGCATAACCATGACATAAAGGTGTTGAAGCCACAAGTTTAACATGGTGGCATATGAAATGTACATATGTTCATATACTTGCATATTGCATTATTAGGCTTCAAAAGCATGCATAAAACCAAACTTAGCATATGAGTGATATATGGTGATAAATAACATGTAGAAGTTGCTAGAAGTTCGCTTTTGGCCTCACATGCAAGTTATCATAAGGGGTATGATAACTTCCATGTTGCCAAAATGCGACCTTTCATATAAAGCTTGAAGCTTTAGGCCCACAAACTCAAGTTTAACTTGCATAGCATGATAACATGATCAACCCAAACTTGCATAACATGATAACATGATCAACCCAAACTTGCATAACATGATAACATGATCAACCCAAACTTGCATAACATGATAACATGATCAACCCAAACTTGCATAACATGGCAACATGTGTCATACATAACTTGCATAATGATCAACCAAACTTGCATATCATAATGATCAACCAAACTTGCATATCATAATGATCAACCAAACTTGCATATCATAATGATCAACCAAACTTGCATATAATGATCAACCAAACTTGCATCATTCATTTAACTTTAGAGTTCAAAGAAAGAAAGTAGAAAAGGGCTTACAATGCTATGAAGACACAAATAAATAGTTATTAAAAGATTGAGACGAAGCCCTTATGCAAGCACCAAAAACCGAAATGTGCAAGCTCCAAATGAAAACCCTTGAGCCAATTCAATAAAAACCCTTGCTTTGAAATAGAAATGTTGCAACTTGACTTGAATGCAAGCTAAGAACACTCATACAAGTTTGAAAACACTTGTATGAACTCAAAATCTCTCATAGAAATTAACTTAGAAATTTTAGCATGAGAGTGGAGGCCATGAGAGGAACAAATTTGGTATAGTTTAGTTGTAGGATTGAATAATGGTGATTTAGGCTAGGTTTAGGGGTCTTTTTATAGAGTTTTAGGATAGTATTAGCCATAGGATTAACCCTAGATTCAATCCAAGCCATCAAAGCATGTCTTGTGGAAGAAGTCAAGTGTAGGAACCATCTAGGGCCTTTAGATTAAAGCTGAACCATGAGAACCATTCAAATGCAAAATCTGCATTTGAGCGAATTGGCCCACGGGTTGACAGCCAAACACCCTGGATTAACCCCTAGTCGACCCAGCGGGCTTGGGTCGACCTCAAAAATCGGCCGGTTCGGTTATTCCCCTCTCCCAATTCGCTGTTTTGAACATTTTTGCATATTTATTTATTTAATTTCCAATTATATATATATATATATCAATATATATATTTCTCTGCGCAACCCATTTCACTTAATTAAGTATACTTTAATTTGTGAATTTTTCGTGAAACTTCGCGAGGCCATATCTTGGTCATACGAACTCCGATTTTCGGAAACTCGGACTCTATTTCGCGTATTTTTCTGAGACGAACGCAATGGCACAACCCGTTTCCCTTGATTCAGATTTTACAGTTTAATTCTGCCTCCATTTATGTTATAACATGTTATTCAAAAATACGGGTTGTTACATTCTTCCCTCCTTAAAGGATTTCGTCCCCGAAATCTCCAAGTTAGGAAGAATGTATCCTACCATCCATCATCCATCTACTCAAAACATCATCCACGAGCAATCATTGTCCTTAAAAGGTTCTAAATGCTGTATGATCATATGCAAAGGTGTGTGTATATGTACTTATCTAATGCGAAAATCAGGAGGTTACTGATTCAGTAAACCCCCTTAATGCAAAACATGTTAGTGAAATGAGTCCATATGTATGCAAATTCCTAACATAATTTATAATCTCTACATGAGTGCACATAACATTCATCCATATGCAACATCCACGTGATAGCATAACAAGTTTTCATCCATGAATAAGCGTAAACACTCATGCATATGCGGTATGAAAGTGTGTGAGCCGATCTTAGTGCCTAACGTGTATTATGCATCCACGAGTATCCACTTGCAAACACTTGCAACCACTTGCAAACATCAAACATAACATGTTTCAAATACATGTTTCAACCAAGGGTTTCTACCTAAGGTTCTCATGACAAGATTTACGAAACAAGATAAACTAGATAAGCATGGATAGCAAAGGGAAGATATACCAATCTAGGAAAAGAGATTGAAAATGTATCCTCCAAGAGAAATGGATAAAGCACGCGCCTCTTCTCCTTGGTTTCCCAAGTTGCGTCTCCCTCTGTTTCACTCCATTGCGCCTTAACAAGCTTAACTTCTTTGCTTCTTTGTCTTCATTTCCATGATACGAATCGGAGCTCGTCTCAGGGTTGCTTCATCCTCTACCTCCATGTCTTCAAGAATACTTGGTTCAACCACTTTGGCGGGTCTGTGCAAACACTTTTGGAGATGCGAGACATGAAAGACATTATGCACTCCGGCCAGCTTCTCGGCAATTCCACCTTATAAGTCATCTTCCCGACTCTTTCTATAGTAGGGAAGGGTCCTACGATCCTTGGTGTCAGCGAACCATATTTCGCAAAGGAGAAATCTTCACAAAGACCATATCTCCAATTTTAAATTCCAAGTCTGTCCTTCGCTTGTCTGCATAGGATTTCTGTCTGTCTTGGGCCGTTCTTATCCGTCTTTGAATCAATTCAACCCTCTCGGATGTGTCCCTTATCATGTCGGGCTCAATTATAAGCTTATCCGTCGTCTTCCCACCAACATGTTGGTGGCTTGCACGGCCTCCCATACGAAGCTTCAAATGGTGCCATCCCTATGCTGGCTTGATAGTTATTATTATAAGCAAACTCTACAAGAGGAAGGTGGTCTTCCCAAGTACCACCGAAGTCAAGAACATAAAGTCTCAAAAAGATCTTCTAGCATTCTATTCCCCTTTCGGTTTGGCCATCCGTCGGGGGGTGATAGGTTGTACTCAGATTCAATCGCGTACCCATCGCTTCTTGCAAACTCTTCCAAAACTCGTTAGTGAAAAATTGGGTCACGATCGCTAACTATGCTAGAAGAACCTCCATGCAACCATACTATCTCTCGAAGATAAACAGATGCTAGCCATGATACGGTCCTCTTGCTTTTCACCGGAATAAAATGGGTTCTCTTCGTAAGTCTATCAATTATTACCCATATCCCATAAAGCCTAAATAGTTTGGTGGCGAACTTCTTCACCCCAACCATATACCACAAATAGGCTAGCCATACTCCTTAGGGGGTTTGTAACAGAACTAAGATTGAGGATAGGACTGAGAGGATATACTTAAAAGGTAGCATGCGAGTAAGCTCTACGGAACAATAGGGATCAAGGATATACTCTTAAAAAGAGATTAAATGCGCGTATCTAGACTTCAATCTTCTAAGCCGCATTTTCTTGTGCTTAATCCCATCGTGCCCTGACCGTCTTTGATCTTCGCAATTCCGTAGTTCTTAATTCTTGTTCCCAAAATATGAGTTAGAACTCATTTCACCGTTGCTTCTCGTTCCACTTCCACTTATTCTTTGCTTAAAATACTTGGCTTAAACATAACTGCGTGCTCATGGTTCATGCAAGCTTTCCAAGATTCGTTAGTGAATCTTGGATCTCATTTACATACTATACGGTATCCCACGCAGAAAACTATCTCTTGAAAACAGTGCCAATCCACATTGCCAAACTGGAGCTGAGGTAAGGGCTCTCTTGAGCCTTTGAAAAGCAAGCTCACACTCCAAGTCCCATGCACAGACTAAGTTCTTCTTCGTGAACTTAGTAAGAGGGGCTGAAATCTTAGCGAAGTGCCTGATGAACTTCCTATAGTAGCCCGCCAAACCGAGAAAGCTTCTTACTTCGGTTGCACTCCTAGGAGTCTTCCACAACCACTTTCGCGGGATCCACTTCTATGCCTTGCTTAGAAACTATATGTCCAAGAAACCGAACTTCCCTTCTCCAGAAATGACATTTGGAGAACTTGGCTTTCAACTGATGCGCTCTAAGCGTATTCATCACTTCCTTGAGATGCCTAGCATGCTCTTCCTCATCCTTTGAGAAGATCAGAATATCATCCACGAAGACAACAACAAACTTGTTAAGGAACTCCCTGAACACCCTACTCATCAAATCTACGAAGTAGGCGGGTGCATTAGTCAAACCGAATGGCATGACAAGCCATTCAAAGAATCCATCTGGAGCCCTAAACGTAGTTTTATCAATGCTATCCTCAGCCACTCTAAGCTGATGGAATCCGGTGGCTAGATCGAGCTGAGAGAAAACAGAAGCACCTACAAGCTGGTCAAAGAGATCATCAATTCTCGGTAACGGGTGCCTATTCTTCTTTATCAGCTTGTTCAACTCTCGATAATCAACACATAGACGAAGCGAACCATCCGCCTTAGTAGCGAATACCACCGGAGCACCCCATTCAGAAATGCTTCGCCTAATAAAATTCTTCTCAAGCAACTCCTTGATTTGCTTACTGAGCTCCCTTCTTTCACGAGGGGCCATGTGCCTAACGGGCAATGATACTGGCTTGGCATTATCAACTATATAAATGCGGAAATCTATCTCTCATTTAGGGGGTAACCCCTTAACTTCTTCAAAGACATCGGGATAGTCTCGGACCACCCTTACAGATTGCAGATCATCGATGGACGAGTCGAGAGATTCAAGATAACATAACATGACGGGACCTCTAGGGTTACAAGAAATTTCTAGGGTGTTACCGAGGCGAGTCATGAGCCTCTCCACCCTATGCTCACAATCGAGGATGGCTCCATAACTGGACAACCAATCCATGCCCAAGACCAACCCATATCCCGTGACCCCGAGAACATAAGCACTACACGGGAATTCTACGGCCAAGATAGAAATTTTCAAATCCACACAAATCATAGACAGATGGGCGGAACCCCCAATTGGATTTGAAACACAAACGGGATCCTCAACTAAGCTAGTACTTAGGTGCAAACTTTCAACAATATCAGAAGAGATAAAACTATGCGATGCGCCAGAATCAAATAAGGTGCGAACAGGAAAATCAGAAATGTAAACATGAATTTCTATAAAAACTCTACCTCGATCAAAAGCTGGAAGAGCGAGGAGAGCCTGCAATTGCCCTCCAGAGGGTCCTACTTGCTGAGTTTGTCCTTGCCCTTGTCCATGCTTCTTGGGACAATCCTTGCTAAAATGTCCAGATTCTCCACAATGAAAACACTTGCCTAACTTCCTCTTCTTCTTCCTGCAATCCTTGGCTATGTGCCCAGTGATCCTACAGAAGTTGCACTTTCTTGTCTTTCTTGCCTTGTTGTTGTTCTTATCTCTTTTCTCGGTATCTTCTTTCTTGCCTTGGGACTCATTTGCCTTGACCTCCTTCTTGCCACTCTTATCTTCCTCTTGAAGTAGGGTCATATTCACCAAACTCTCGAAGGTCGCCCCCAGGGGTATATGAAATATGGCCAAACCGCGCAAGGGCTCATTTAATCCTAGAGCAAAGCGTAAGGCCTTCTTCCGAGCGGTGTTAACCCATTCTAGACCGAACTGAGCAAGTTGATTAAACTTATCCACGTATTCTCTAACGGTCATGTCCCCTTGCTTTAGTGATAGGAACCTCTCTAGCTGAAGGTTCTCTTCTGTCGATGATAGAAACTTTAGTCCAAACCTTCTCCTAAAGTCATCCCAAGTATCAATGGGTCTAGTAGTGGTGGTGACTACCCACCAATAAGCAGCTTCCCCTTTCAATAGCCATACCGCCAACAGAACTTTCCTACGATCTTCCACATCAAAGATAGCAAAGAGGTCTTCAGTTTCCTTTAACCAGTTTCTTGCCTCCACGGGAGTCTCCGTTCCGACAAAATTCTTGCAACCCATTGCCTTAAAGTCTTTGCAAAGCTTTGCGAAATCCTCTTGCGGATGCTGAGGGGGAGGAGGAACCTCAGCTACGGGAGGAGGAGAGATGTTAGCGACGGGGGAAGGAGGAGGAATGTTCGTGGGGCCGGCTTCATTCGCCCTTGCCTCCATAAATCTCCAGAACCAGACGGGTACTTGTACGCCTTCCAGGATGTTAAAGCGATCGGCCATACTAAAACGAAGAAAAAGATAGATTCAGAACGAAGAAACGAAGGATAGTGCTATGGCTTTTGGGGAATAGCCTTTTTTAAAACAACTAGACTTTTCTTGGAAAATACTTAATTGGTTTTGAAAATAGTTTTTCAAAAGGTAAGTTTCAAAAACACTTTTGCTCATATCTTGTAAACCTTATGCTCTGAAACCAAATGTAACACCCCCACCTCCGCCAGTGCCACTCTTGCAAGGACACTAGCTTTGGAGGGGCGTTTAAACAAGGTAAACATGCATGCAGATATCACAAGACAGAACATATAAGTAAAACAGAGTAGTAAAGCAGCGGATAAAACTTGCATTTCCAAAACCACAGTTAAGTTACAATAAAGTACTTAGTTATTATTTTCCAACAAACAAAGTCTAGATAAAAGCATAAACTGAAAAAACTGAAATACATAAGGTACTATCCCCAAAGTGAAGTGATAAACCATAGCTAACTCAATGTCCAAACCCGTACATGAGCAAATCCAGTAAGCAAGCTAGAAAGATCCAAGCTAAGCTCCAATGTTCCCACCCTGAGGACCTGAGGGGGGGAAACGGAAGACAAGAGGCGAAAGAAAACAGGTCAGTCAAAAAGACTGGTAAGCCCTACTACTATCTGTCTATGAACTAGTAAAGTTAACTGGCATGAGAAGCTGAGATGAACATAAGGATAATAACATACTGGCATGATGATTAACTAACAAGGTAGATAAAGGTGTCATCGCATAATCAAGGTTAAGTTTTGCACCACGGGTGTACTAGCATTCTAACATGTCAAGTAAAAACAAGAATTGATCCCTTGGCCCAAGCTTGGCCCAATATAATGAGGTGACCTAAATCAAGGTCCAACTACACGGTCTAGTCGATCGGCTCCCTATAAGCCTAACTCGTCAAGTGTCGGTGTCATGCGGCTTAATCATGTAATGTAGTTGACTGTGCAGGGTCCACCCTAGGGTGTATCAGGCCCTATGGTGTAACCCTCTGACAACATACCATGATGCACAGTCCAAACCTACTGTTGCCCGTGTTCAACTCCGGACTTGATGTGCACGACCATGGTCCGCCTGAACAACCGGGGCATCATTCAGCCGTCTCTTTTGGTCTCTTACAATCAGCCCAGTAATCGTGCCCCACCCTAGCCTAGTCCTAGGGTCTTATGATACTACCTAGAAGGTTACTGCTGAAAAGGACCACGCAACTAGGGTTTCTTAACGGGTTAAATGTGGTTAACCCGATCCAAACGTGGATTAAATCGGTTAAGAGTACCTAAGGCTCCTGACTTAACCTCGATTAATCCATCAAGCCCAAATTGGTTAAGTATTAAGTGGACCATGACTTAACCCTAATCAGGAGGCATTAATTAACTTAATGCGCTTTAACCTCTCACATTAGACTTTGTTGTGGTTACTAGTTAAGCCGGGCGGGTCCGGGTAGCTTTACACCACAACTAGGTCTAACCTCGGGTTCGAGCACAACATGACCAACTTCTCACATTGGGTCCTATTGTTTGTAGCCACTAGTTAAGCCGGGCGGGTCCGGGTAGATTTATGCTACAAACTCAACCCAACCTCGAGTTGGCCACACTCATATTTTCTAAGTGTCATGTCCATTATGTTTCCAAAACATAATTACAAGTTAACATATCACGTCATGTTACAAAAATCATGTTCATGTCATTATGTTACCCAACCCCAACGTAATCCCATCGTTTACATAATCGCAACAACGCATAAAGGATAAAATAGGGAACTTGGCATAACCATGACATAAAGGTGTTGAAGCCACAAGTTTAACATGGTGGCATATGAAATGTACATATGTTCATATACTTGCATATTGCATTATTAGGCTTCAAAAGCATGCATAAAACCAAACTTAGCATATGAGTGATATATGGTGATAAATAACATGTAGAAGTTGCTAGAAGTTCGCTTTTGGCCTCACATGCAAGTTATCATAAGGGGTATGATAACTTCCATGTTGCCAAAATACGACCTTTCATATAAAGCTTGAAGCTTTAGGCCCACAAACTAAGTTTAACTTGCATAGCATGATAACATGATCAATCCAAACTTGCATAACATGATAACATGATCAACCCAAACTTGCATAACATGATAACATGATCAACCCAAACTTGCATAACATGATAACATGATCAACCCAAACTTGCATAACATGATAACATGATCAACCCAAACTTGCATAACATGATAACATGATCAACCCAAACTTGCATAACATGATCAACCCAAACTTGCATAACATGGCAACATGTGTCATACATAACTTGCATAATGATCAACCAAACTTGCATATCATAATGATCAACCAAACTTGCATATCATAATGATCAACCAAACTTGCATATCATAATGATCAACCAAACTTGCATATAATGATCAACCAAACTTGCATCATTCATTTAACTTTAGAGTTCAAAGAAAGAAAGTAGAAAAGGGCTTACAATGCTACGAAGACACAGATAAATAGTTATTAAAAGATTGAGACGAAGCCCTTATGCAAGCACCAAAAACCCAAATATGCAAGCTCCAAATGAAAACCCTTGAGCCAATTCAATAAAAACCCTTGCTTTGAAATAGAAATGTTGCAACTTGACTTGAATGCAAGCTAAGAACACTCATATAAGTTTGAAAACACTTGTATGAACTCAAAATCTCTCATAGAAATTAACTTAGAAATTTTAGCATGAGAGTGGAGGCCATGAGAGGAACAAATTTGGCATAGTTTAGTTGTAGGATTGAATAATGGTGATTTAGGCTAGGTTTAGGGGTCTTTTTATAGAGTTTTAGGATAGTATTAGCCATAGGATTAACCCTAGATTCAATCCAAGCCATCAAAGCATGTCTTGGGGAAGAAGTCAAGTGTAGGAACCATCTAGGGCCTTTAGATTAAAGCTGAACCATGAGAACCATTCAAATGCAAAATCTTCATTTGAGCGAATCGGCCCACGGGTTGACAGCCAAACACCCTGGATTAACCCCTAGTCGACCCAGCGAGCTCGGGTCGACCTCAAAAATCGGCCGGTTCGGTTATTCCCCTCTCCCAATTCGCTGTTTTGAACATTTTTGCATATTTATTTATTTAATTTTCAGTTATATATATATATATATCAATATATATATATATATATATATATATATATATTTCTCTGCGCAACCCATTTCACTTAATTAAGTATACTTTAATTTGTGAATTTTTCGTGAAACTTCGCGAGGCCATATTTTGGTCATACGGACTCCGATTTTCGAAAACTCGGACTCTGTTTCGCGTATTTTTCCGAGACGAACGCAATGGCACAGCCCGTTTCCCTTGATTCAGATATTACAGTTTAATTCTGCCTCCATTTATGTTATAACATGTTATTCAAAAATACGGGTTGTTACAGAATCAAACCCTCAAACATCTTAGTACTAAGAGGGAATGAACCATTAGATATTCTCTTATAATGCATGATTAAAACGGAGTAAAATAAATCCACTAATGAACATGAATAAAACTCCATGTTATTACTTATTATCTTAACTTTAAATCAGAACACTTGGGTAAATACTATACCACAATTGTTGTGTTTTAATAGTTATGAGCATAAGAATGCAGTGAATATTATCCTTAGTTATATTAATGACAGAAACATGAAAAACAAAACCTAAAGGCTACAAAACATTAAATTATATAAATGTTCACAACTATTTTAAGCAAAATTAAGGTATCATACTCAGAAGCAAATTGATATGAATTGGAGATATAGTTAGATTTAAATAGGACAAAACAAACTTTCATGTTGGACTTCTTATTGGAAGAATCTAATGAAAAATTAGTTAAATAATATATCCCCGCAAAACAATCACTTAAACATACAAAATAACTAAAACTAGTAACAAACCAAAATTATAGACATATATACAACATAATTCTAAGAATTGAGATTTTTTTGTATTTGAATTTCAAATAAGTTTCTTAATGCATCAATCATAAAAAATAAAGTATAGGAAATATTATGAATCTCGGGGAGTATGAACAATTGCAGATGATTAAAAAAAATCAAAATTAAAGTAGGAATACTATGTCAAAAAAATTCATTCACAATTTACCATGCACAATCTTCACAAATTCAAAATATAAAAATAAGACAACTGTTAAACTTGTATTTTCCAGTTATAAGTTAATGCCAGTAAATGGTGACAGATTAATTAAAGAAACTTTCAGGAAAATTATAATTTTTGTGAGGAAATATACAGTGAACCATTGTGTAATGCAATATTCTATGAAACAATTGTACCTTAGAAGCTCGATGCCAACAAAATTGTTACTCAAAACCAGTGATTCTTATTACTGTAGTAAGAAACATTGAAGAATCTTGAAATAAACAACTGATAAAACAATACAAATAAGTAGCTGTAAATATACTCATAAATATTTAAACACCTTCTAATAAGTAGTGTATAGAACAGTAAACATGTTGCGATAAGATTAGTTTACATTACCTAATCTACCTAATATCAAAGAATTATAAGATAACCAAACATAAGATGTTGTATAATAATACAGTTTGAGGTTAACGAAGGCATGAACCTATAATAATATTTGCTGGATCAACTTCCTTTAATTCAAATATGACATTAGTTGATGCATAAAAGGAACAAATATTTCACAGATGAGGAACTGTCGTCTTATAGAAAGAAATAGATATTTGTAAGCAACAACATAAGAGCACGTGAGATGTAAAAATATCAACAAATTTTCATTGCATTAATAAATGAATTAGAAAAAATAAATCATATTGGAACCAAAATAAGTAAACGGAAATACTCACTGCTATACATAAATTTTTTCAATGAAAATCAAAGGGCAAATTATTTACATAAAATTCAAATTTGTTGACAAATAAACACATTCCTTTTGTTTGTACATGGATGACTTTTCTAGGTTACCAACTTTTCCTTGTAATTGATAAAACGTCAGAGAATACACAAAATCATTAGCCAGATTTATACCACATCTACCATGTGCAATTAAGCATATGTTTCCAGATTTATACCAATTCTTAGCCAAAATTGTAAATAGAAACAATCATTAGCCAGATTTATACAAAATTTTATCAGTAAGTGAGGGATACTTTTATAAAAATCTAAAATTTTATATTTCATACCATAACCATGGCTCAACACTAATAGAGTCCTTCGACCATAATATCAAAAGTAGTGATAGATTTTCTAATAGTGTGAGAGATTGTAGAATAGATACAATTTTGTAATATTATTGATAGAGAAAAATTGATTACACAATGTATATATTACAATGCTTTATATAGATGGAGTACCTGAGGTGGGCTGAAACCTAATGGTTTAAAACAGGCAATAGCAATGTAACATTAACAAGTTATAAAGAGAAAATAATATAAGAGGAAAGTATAATGACCTGGATCATTATCCTATGACACAGCGTGATATGTGTATGAGTTAGCTGGATCCTTATCCTGTGAATGAGTTGGATCCATATCCTATGATGCAAAGTTGAGACACAGACAACAAATTACAAGTAAGGACGCAAAGTTTTTTTGGCAGCAATTACTAAAGGTAAGGAGCCGACTTCATTCAAAGAGGCGGTCAAAGATTCAAGTTGGAGACAAGCTATGACAGAGGAGATTGATGCACTTGAACGTAGTGGTACATGGACTTTGGAAGACTTACCTTCTGGAAAGAAGGCTATTGTTAGTGGATGGGTCTGCAAAATCAAATATCGAGCTAATGGAGATATTGAACGTTTCTGTAACGACCCGGAAAATCTGAACCAATTTAAAAATTTTAAATTGGCTAAAATAGTAGATTTTAAATATTTAAAATAAATATTTTAAATAATATCAATGAAAAGTGAGTTTGAATCGACGTTTGAAAATGAATATAATTAATTCTAATTATAAACAAGGCCTGAAATGGCGCTGCAGTTTCAAAAATTGAATTCAAACTTTGTCGGACTGTACCGGGTGCAAAACAAAACGGATTTAAGTGAAACCAAAAATATTTAAATCTGTTAGTGAATATCTTTCTAACGAATCTGAAAAATCGAAGTTTCATAGCGGGAATCAAAAGTTATTGCCAAATGAATTTTCAGAAAGGTCGCTATAGAAATTATATCGCCCTTGAAAATAGACATTTTGCATACGATCTCGGACTTTGACGAAACCACTTTTGTTGGATCCGGAATCTCAAGTTATTGCTAGGTTTCAAATTTCATAATTTTTGAAGCTAGTATGTGAGCGTGGCAAAAGAAAATGTGTTTTGGTCAATTACAGTTAAATTGGATCGACCCGAAAAGGGCCATTTTACAAACGGTCTCAGAATTCGACGAAACTAGTTTTGTTGGGACCATATCGTCAAAACATAGCTAGATTTATTTTTCTGGAATTTTTCGAGTTAGTATGTGGCCCCGGCAAATTGAAATATACGTTCAAATTAAATATTGGATGTTTTATATTTTAATTTGAATTAAAAACTGGCTAAAACAGTCGAATGGGCCTTCGAAACATATCCCATTGTGTTCGGAATGGGGGTAAAATGTTGGGGACGACGGTCGTTGGGTTGAATTTGGGGTTCGTATTAATAAAGGGGTATTTTTGGAAATTAAAATATTATAAATATCCTCCCAACCAATCAGAAAATAGAAAAATAATAATAATAAACTAAACCCTAGCCTCCGTTCATCCCGATTGAAAGGCAGAAAAGGCTCAAAACTTCTTGGCCATTTTCCGGCCGCCACAACCACTTCCAGCCTCCGCCACCACCCTAACTTCGAAGCCCTCCTCCTCCCCTTCACATCCATCCAAGCCTCGCCCTCCACCATCGCCTATCTTCGCCGGATCGAGCGCCCAAAGTGGCAAACTTCGTCGCCCCGCCATCCCCTGCATGCGAATTCGAACTGCACCCCACCTGTCTCGATATGCGCGCGAGGGGGAGCTCTCTACCGTGGAGGGTTCTGATCTGACACACGGTGGCCCTAGGCGGCGCAAAATCCAACCCTAGGTTGGAACCTTAGGGTGACTGTCAGCTGTTGATTTTTAACAGGGGAAAAGGTAGCGTTTTTAAACGCTATAGATTTAATTAATTACGTTTCTAAATAGTTTGATGTTTAAAATTACATATCTTTTTCATTTATTGACGAAATCCAGTGAAACAAGAGACAGTGGACTCGTGTGGACGTCTTCTACATTTCAGAAGAGACCGCATATTTTTTTGAGCCTTCTGCAATTTTTGGTGGAGTGCAACCCAATGTGAGATATCTAATATTATAAACGATATGGAAAACAACGATGTATAAATTATATAGTTGATGTATGAGTTATATAAGCGTTGTACATCTCATGTATAAGCGTTGTATAAGTTGTATGGTCGATGTATAAGTTATATATGCGTTGTAAAATTTATATATGCAATGAAATGATATTGAATTGTGTTGAAGTGAATTGAAATATATTTATATAATATATATATATATATATACTCCTGTGACGAACAAGGATTTCGCTCGGTCCGAAACAGTCGCTAAACCGACCCAGACCGTTCGAAACGCCCTATCGTTTGAGAACACGACAAAACAGAACGCATACAAAAGAACATTTCACTATATATTACAACAGTGCATCAGATTACAAGAATATACAGAGTATGAATGAATATTACACAGAAATATCAGAGATTTAAATTACATTTAAATACATAGCAGCGGAAGATAATACAATACACAACTAGAAGGAGATATACGGATACAAAGCTTTCCGGATATCGTTCCAGCTGTAAGCCAGGATATTGTGAATATAAATCTGCAAAACCAAAACTACTAGCTGCCCGTGTCAAAATAAGGGCACCCAGAGTTTAGGTTAAAACAATAAACTCCAGGCCAGTCATGTGACTGGTGTGAGAACTAAAACAGTTATTAATCTTTATTTTTAAAGCTAGGTAAATCAAGGGACCACGCCGTAAAACACGGAACGGGTTTCCTCCCAAGAATACCAGTGCATAAAACAAACAGCGCAATGCTAAATAAAGAAAAATGAAGCTGTTATAAGACCCAGGTCCCATCACACAATGCAACGCAGCCGAGGATAGGGTTTTCCCTTATAACAGCCAAAGAATGCTTGATACGGTTAAAACAAATCGTTTGATACTATTATAAGTGCATAGTGTATAAAACAACTTCAAATCATAAGTATCAATCATAGGCGGCATGGGTACCATATATCATGTCGCCATATATAGGTTTACAAATAAAACCGCAAATGTCACGTATTTGGAAATTGGATTTCCATCTATGAACCGAGGCAAAAGATAGTCCTCAACCGATTCGAGACGCTCTAGCCCGTGTCTCAGGATCAGAGCTCGAGTGACCCTTGGATCGTCAGGGCCGGTCCACCGATGTGGATTAAAATGCATGAACACTGCGTTTCCCCACCCTTTGGGGTGTCAATGAGCCAACAAATGACTCCATCGGACCCGGATCGTCCGATCAAACCGAGGCGCCTCGCAACAGCAACAACCACACAGGTGAAAAGTATATAAATGTCAGGGCTGGTAGGTCACTGACACCACCCTAGCTAGAAAGAAACGCATGCCCTCCCTGAGGTCCTCTCCCGTTTTTGGTTCACAACCGGGGTGCGAGACTCGCGAATTCACGTTACACAAAGCTGTGCCACACAGGCTGTGCTTTGATCATCACCACAAGACTTTGCTTTTCAACAGAAGCCTCGATCAATTGCCACACAGGCAATTCACTCCATGCGTTTGATATCCATCAATATATAACCCCTGAGCTCGTACGTCTCAGAGAAGGGCGTTAAGCAAGAGAATAAATTCTCCGCCGCCAAATAGATATATATTTAATAGAGATCAATCACACGGACTAAAATCCAATGTCAGACACACAGTCCATTTACAAGTCCGTTCTGGGTCTGAACGAAACCGGAGGCACCTAGTACCCCGCATATCCATCGATCTCCAAGTACGTCTGGACGATCACCAACTGTTTCCATCTTCTTGGGTGTACGGCCCAATCAAGATCATCAGTAATTATCCAAACGACGTGAAGACTTCTGGTCTTCGACCACCGTCTTCATCTTCGACACCACGTCGAATCAGTTATTCAGAATGGGATAAACCCGGTCTTTCTGAATAACTCGCGTATATATTATAAAAGTGTTACACAAACACAACATACGCCTCATTCCAATTCAGAATATTCTTTTATTCAAATATTCCTATACTTTGGGAAAAGTTCCCATTAATTTTATCCAAGATAAATTCTTTAAATTTATTCTTTAATCTCCTTTGAATATCAATTCAAACTAGTCGGGATTATCGAACCATACCGAAGTAATCATTTATTTTATTTTCCCAATCCCAACCTATTCATCCCATGAAGTAAAACTGGTAGTACTTCATATCTAACACCACAGTGTTATCGGTAATTCAATTACCATTTCACGTTCAAATCTAATTAAAGATTTAACTATCGCTTGGAGTAAAACTGGTGATACTCCATTCTCGATCTTTTCAATCTATTTAAAGATTCATTAAAACTCCACTTAGTTTTAATCTTTAACTAGGTTAAAGAATCAGTGTCATTTAAAACACGGTTCACGATAAACCCAAAATCACATTCATTAATTATCGGGTTAAAGAACGAGGGTTATTTAAAACACTGTTCACGATAAACCCAAAAATCAATATCAATTCAATTCCAATTAAATATCATTTAATTGGTACACTTCATTAAATCTAAATAAAAAGATTTAATCTTTTCTCAACTGGGCTCAAGAACAGTGTTAGTGAAGACACCACTCACGACAAACCCAAATCACATTCGATATTCAATACAAGGCTCTGAATAGAAAATATATCGGCTTATATTCAATATCAAATTCTACGACTAACAAATGTCGTATTGGAAATAACGATATAAATATATATCTTTCAAATTTCCATAACAACACCTGTATAATCACGAATTCCAACACCGAAATATTCCAAAGACAATTTCGATTCAAATCCACTCCAATGCAATCATTGGAAATTCTGGTTATTTTTAAAACCCTTTTCAAATTCAATTTATTTATTTAAAAATAAATAGAATTATAATTCTAGCTCAAAACTAGTTCATTTCGATAAAAATCTATTTTTATCTTTTCAAATATGGAGTTTTTCATCCCAAACTTTCACAAATCATTTCTTATGATTTTACACAAATTATTACTATTTTTAATAATTTTATCAAGGCCCGTACAGTCGATTTCCATCAATGGCCATCGAACTGCACTTACAGCGACCTTTTTCAAATTTGATTTGGACATAATTCCAAATCCAACCGTTAGATTTCAAATTTCTAATATTCATTAGAAAGCTCTTTTCGATACGAACCCAACGGTTCCGGTTTTAGGAGAATCCGACGGTCGGATCTCCCGCAATATCCATTCGAAGTAAATGGTCGAAATTCGCGAACTGCCGCGGCGCGGCGCGTTCTATTCAGGCCATTATATTATATATATAATATATATTTCGTCGATTTCTATTTAAAACGAATTATATAAATAGTTTTAAATTCGTTCAAAGGCAATTTCAACTTCCTTTTCAATTAAATTTGAATTCATTTTCAATTCAATTCATTTCGAAATCGTTTTCAATTCAATTCATTTCGAAATCACTTTCAATTCAATTCATTTCGAAATCACTTTCAATTCAATTCATTTCAAAATCACTTTCAATTCAATTCACTTTGAAATCACTTTCAATTCAATTCACTTTGAATTCGTTTTCAATTCAATTCACTTTGAATTCGTTTTCAATTCAATTCACTTTGAATTCGTTTTCAATTCAATTCATTTCGAAATCACTTTCAATTCAATTCACTTTGAATTCGTTTTCAATTCAATTCACTTTGCATTCGTTTTCAATTCAATTCATTTCGAAATCACTTTCAATTCAATTCACTTTGAATTCGTTTTCAATTCAATTCACTTTGAATTCGTTTTCAATTCAATTCATTTCGAAATCGTTTTCAATTCAATTCATTTCGAAATCGATTAAAATCGATATAAATATCGTTCACGTCAAAATGGCGTCAATCTAATCAACACGGCTTCATAAATTTCTATTTTCAAATATTCTATTTCAAATATTTCTATTTCTAAACTGGAATGAGGCCCAATCAATTACCATATAAAATTAATTATATGGATTTTCATACAACACATGTATATAATAGCATTGAAAAATAATCAACCATCAACCAAAGTGCACTACACCGTATAAGCATCAAATAAAGATATCTAACGCTTATAACAGCATGTCAATCAATCGATCGACATATTTAATCAATCAGGATGAGTGAACTTCAAATTTCATCCTAACACCCGTGTGGGGTTTCAAACAATCAAACACATATTTTATTTGTGCTGTTGGGCGATGTGTAAAATTTATCGTCCCAATCAATATCAGTCAAATCAGTGTACATAAACAAACCGTCTGGTTTGTAAATGAATATTTTATTTTATTCACATTCACGTTAAAAACTATATTTTTAACGATAAAATATTTATTCCAACACATGAATTTTCTTTTCAGTTCATTTATTCAATAAATGACATTTTTATTTTTCTAACATATTTTAGAAAATTTCGGCGGCATAACGGCACGATACTAGAAACGGGACAAGGCCTAGCCTTATCCCCGGTCTAGTGAAGGCCCACGCCATTCACACATAAATCAATCCATTCATTTCACCACACAATTCAATTTCAATCAAATAATCCAACTAATCTACGCAACCAAACAAACAAGTCCATGGTCTGTGGACGATTGTGTCGGGTGCTACTAAGCACCGTCTGCATCCTAGTATATATATATAACTAGAAAAAAAGAAATTGAAAGGTGAGAAATTCTCACTTATAGCTATCCTAGCTCCACGGCACTTCTATTGTAGAGATCTTCGTCGTTCCCGCCTTTTTGTCACCTTCGTGGTCCGCTTTCACTACATATGTAAAAATCGAATTTTTATTTCAAAGTTCAATATATAAAAATCGAATTTTTATTTCAAAGTTCAATATATAAAAATCGAATTTTTATTTCAAAGTTCAATATATAAAAATCGAATTTTTATTTCAAAGTTCAATATATAAAAATCGAATTTTTATTTCAAAGTTCAATATATAAAAATCGAATTTTTATTTCAAAGTTCAATATATAAAAATCGAATTTTTATTTCAAAGTTCAATATATAAAAATCGAATTTTTATTTCAAAGTTCAATATATAAAAATCGAATTTTTATTTCAAAGTTCAATATATAAAAATCGAATTTTTATTTCAAAGTTCAATATATAAAAATCGAATTTTTATTTCGTTGCTATGTATATAAAAATCACATTTTCACTATGCTATACATTATATAAAAATCACATTTTCACTATGCTATACATTATAAAGATTATATTTTTAATACTTTAAAAAATATAAAAATCATATTTTTAATACTTTAAAAAAATATAAAAATCATATTTTTAATACTTTAAAAAAATATAAAAATCATATTTTTATATATGACACCTATACAACACTGGTTTTATTAATCCCTTTTAAAACTTACTTTATATTAAATAAAGAAAGAAAAATAATAAAGACAATAAAAATAAAAACTTATAGTAAAATCTCTGGATTGGGGGGGGGGGGTTTCGCCGTCGTGATGCGTGGTCGGGAGGGGGCGCTGGAGAGTTGGAGGGGGGAGTGGAGTCGAAGGGAGGCGGGTGCGGTGGAGGTAGGGCGCAGGGTTTGGGGTTTTCGTGGGGGGGGGGGGTTCGATCGCGATCGTTCTGGCGAGGGGGGGGGGGTCTGGGTGGCTTGCCGCGGCACTGGGGGGGAGAGTCGAGGGTGGAGGCGGCGGTGGTGCTGGCGTCGATCGCCAGGAGGAGTCGCGGTTGTTTTTTTTTTTCTTCTTCTTTTCTGATCGGATTGAAAAATGAAAGAGGGGGGGGGGGCCAGAGCGGGTTTAAGGGAAGAGGTTTTGTTTTTTTTTCTATTAATTATTTATTTTGCAAAAGTTGACTTTTACATACGACCTCGAAACGAGGCCCACCGCCTGTCGTCCATAGCGTTTTACCCCCATTCCGAACACAATGGGATATGTATCGTAGGTTGATTCGACTGTTTGAATCAGTTTCCGTTAAATTTACATTTAAATCACTATATTGAATTTTAAACGTACCTTTCAAATTACCGGGGTCACATACTAGCTCTAAAAATTGCAGAAAAATATTTTCTAGCTTCGTATTGACGATACGGTCCTAACAAAACTAGTTTCGTCGAATTCCGAGACCGTTGCAAAAATGGCCATTTTACAGTCGATTAAAATCAACTGAAACAGGTCAAACGCGTTTTCCTTTGCCACGCTCACATATTGATTCGAAAAATTATGAAATTTGAAACCTAGCAATAGTTTGACACTATGGACCCAACAAAACTGGTTTCGTCGAAATCCGAGGTCATCTGCAAAATTTCCATTTTTAAGGGCCTGAATTCCATAGCGACTATTCAGAATTTTCAACTGGACATATCTTTTGATCCTCGCTATGAAATTTCAATTATTCGGATTCGTTGGAAAGATATCCACATTTAGATCCTATCATTTTTGGTTTCACTAAAATCCGGATTGTTTTGCACCCGGTATATTCAATTGAAGTTTGAAATCGAATTATCGAACTACCGCGCCTTTTTCAATTCTATTTATAATTATATATAAATATTTATATTATAACGACGACGCGTATAATATATACGTTCGAATTATATTCAAAATAAATTTCTCGTCGATATTATTTAAAATAATTCATTTTAAATATTCAAAATTCGCTAAAATTGCCAAAATAAAAATTTCAAACTGGCTCGCATTTTACGGGTTGTTACAACTCCCCTCGTCCACATACCATGGACGATATTTATTGGTTGTGTTGTTGTTTGGATTATTTGGTTGATGTGAAATTTGGTGAATGATGTGAATGATTGATTGTGGTTGAAAAATACCCATTTGTGGTTGAAAACAAAAATAGAATAGGATGTGGAAATGAAAATAAAACATGCCGCCTGCGTGCGAACTAGATGCATGAATCCCCATTGTCAAAAACCGCAAGGTTTTAAGGTAGAGCGAGGAGCCGTACATCGATACGGTCCCGGTTTTAACTACCCTGCCGTTATGCTGCCGAAATTTCCTGAAATATTCATGTGTTTGATTTATTTTCAAATTTTGAAACTATATTCATTTGTTGAGTGGAAATTCATGTATATAAAATAATCGTGTTTTGAAATAAATTGTTTTATATTAAAAATCACATTTTTATCATCTGTTTGAACTATATAAAATAATCGAGTTTTGAAATAAATTGTTTTATATTAAAAATCACATTTTTATCATCTGTTGGAACTATATAAAAAAGTTGGGTTTTGAAATAGATTGTTTTACAATAAAAATCACATTTTTACTATATACATGAACTGTGGAAAATGGTGATGTGTAGAAATAAATATCTGTTGGATAAAAATATCATTTTTATCGATAGTGCAAAGTGAAAATGGTTTTGAAAACGAAGAATGAAATATATAGAAATATATATAATTATAATATATCGAATAACGAAGCTGCAGTTCGTATTTTGAAACCGTGATTTCAAATGATTAGTGCGGAAGATCTAACCATCGGATTTTCCTGAAACCACAACCGTTGGGTTCGCCTTGGAAATATCTTTCCAACAGCACCAACTTTGTAAAGATCCAACGGTTGGATTGTCTGGAATGTTTAATTCAAATCTGAAGAAAAACAGCGCCAGAATCGATTATATTTATATATATATATATATAAATATAATTAAATTAAATCGAATAACGACGCTGCAGTTCGTATTTTGAAATCATAACTTCAAACGATTAGTGCGGGAGATCCGACCGTCGGATTTTCCCAAAACTGAAACCGTTGGATTCATTTTGAAAAGATCTTTTTAATGATATAAATTTTGTGAAGATCCAACGGTTAGATTTTCAGATATGTGTAAATCAAATCTGGAGAAAAACAGCGCCACGACCGCATTATGGCCTGAAGCATTGTTTGAATGAATTGGCTATTTTTAAATAAATAAAAATAGCGATAAATCGTGATAAAATATTATAAACGATATGGAATGGAAATAAACTGAATTTGCTCGAATTATTTGATATTTGATGGTTGAATGTGTTTGGTGTGAAAATTACATTAAAGAACAAAATTGGTGTTGTCAAATAATTTAACCATTGAAATGAATTGATTTGAAATTCTAGATATACGTGAATTATTTGAAAAGGCCGAGTTAATTCTCATTTCAAATAATTGATCGACGAGTGAAAGTCGAAAATATGAAGACGGTGCAAGACCGATGATCTTCACGTCGAATGGAGGGGTGCTACTGATGCTCATGATAGGAGTAGCTACCTTGATGGGGTTGAAGTAGTAGCCACCCGGACGTACTTGTTGATTGTACGGATATGTGAGGTATTGAGTGCCTCCGGTTTCGTTCAGACCCAGAACGAACGTGTAAATGGACTGCGTGTCTGACATTGGATTTTGTTCTGTGCAGATTGATCTCTATTAAATATATATCTGTTTGGCGGCGGAGAATTTATTCTCTTGCTTAACGCCCTTCTCTGAGACGTACGAGCCCAGAGGTTAATATCGATAGAAATCAGTCGCACGGGGTGGATTGCCTGTGTGGCACGCCTAAGTGATAGATGATCAAGGCTTCTGTTGAAAAGCAAAGTCTTGTGGTTGATGATCAAAGCACAGCCTGTGTGGCATAGCTTTGTGTATAACGTGAATTCGCGAGCCTCACACCCCGGGATGGACCAGAAACGGGAGAAGGATCCAGGGAGGACATGCGTTTCTTTCTAGCTAGGGTGGTGTCAGTGACCTACCAGCCCTGACATTTATATACTTTTCATCTGTGTGGTTGTTGCTGTTGCGAGGCGCCTCGGATATATCGGTCGATCCGGGACCGATGGAGTCATTGGGCTCATTAACGCCCCAAAGGGCGGGGAAACGCAATGTTCAGGCATTTTAATCCACATCGGTGGACCGGCCCTGTGGATCCTAAGGGTCACTCGAGCTCTGATCCTGAGACACGGGCTAGAGCGTCTCGAATCGGTAAGGACTATCTTTTGCCTTGGTTCATGATGGAAATCCAATTTCCAAATACGACATCGTGCGGTTTTGATTGTATATATACATGGCGACATGATATATGGTACCCATGCCGTCTATGATTGATAGTTATGATTGAAATTGTTTTTGAAACATATATACACTAGCAATAATATCAAATGATTTGTTTTGCTCGTATCAAGCATATTTTGGCCATTATCAGGTAAAACTCTATCCTCGGGTGTGTGTTGCATTGTGTGATGGGAACTGAGTCTTATAATGGCTTCATTTTTATAAAAAGCATTGCGATGTTTAAAAGATTTAATTGTTTTAAAGCACTGGCAATCCAATGGAGTAAACCCGTTCCGCGAAAGTGGCGTGGTCCTGTGATTAGCCATATTTAAAAAGGTGTTGAGTAGATTTCTCATACCAGTCCCATGACTGACTCGTAGTTTGTTTCACTTGCAAACTCGGG
This sequence comes from Allium sativum, assembly GCA_030737875.1. Lineage (NCBI taxonomy): Eukaryota > Viridiplantae > Streptophyta > Magnoliopsida > Asparagales > Amaryllidaceae > Allium > Allium sativum. Next base: position 823,918,840 of record CM060916.1, read on the forward strand.
TGCCCCTATTTCTACACGGGCAGCCTTGTATTCAGGTTTTAGCAGGCTCTTTCTTGATAGCTGGAGCTAAAGATGGATTCTATCATTTATCTCTTTTTATGCTGTTCAGCTCCTGTTATACATATTATGTTTTTCTTTTCCGCAGTGGACATTTATGTATAGCTGAATTGTATTTTGTACTAAGCAAGATCCTATATATTGTGTAACTCCGATGATTATATTTATCCAGTGTATTCTATTGTGCATTATCTGGTATATTTATTTATTTTTGTTCTGTTATTATCTGTTTATGTGTTATATTCCAAAGATTACCCTCGCCACCATCTTATCGGGAATGGGGTTGTCATAAACGTGGTATCAGAGCTTTGGTTAAGCTTAGTTCTGGAATATAACATATTAATGAACTCGTCAGAAATAGAATCAGTAGTGTTCTAGGACGGGTAACTCATTACAGATAGGATCAGTAATATCCTAGTATGAGTACAGCAGAATCAGAACAACTTGTTAGAGATGGGGTCTGAAGTGCCTTAGAACGAGTCGAGGGTAATATGTTTTTAAATAACGTATTTGTGATTATATATATATCCTGGTTTTAGAAATATGATTTTTGAATATATAAAAGATATATATTTGAAAAGTAAAAGAGTGTAGAATTAATTTGTATGATTTTGAAAAGTTAAAAACAAATTGTTTTTTGTTTGTGTTATGTGATAGTAGATTTGATTAATTAAATTATTAAAACTATAGTTAATTTAATCAATAAGAGGACGAATGGTAGGATTTATTCGATTAAATCACACATTGAACTGATTTAAAAATAAATAGATATATATACATGTGCATTATATATGTTTGAACAGGTAATTGGATTGGCTGTTGAGTAAAGAAATTATTTGCATGCCCGACAAATAGGTAAACCTTAATGAGTTAGATGCGAAATAATATTATATCAACTCCTGTGAATGCCATTGGATGCGGAGTGCTGGTTATTCTGTGTGTAAATAATAAATGTCGCTATAGGATAGTAACAATTAATTTTGAACTACACTACATGGCATACTTCTTGAAGATAGGCATATTTCATCATATACCACATAAGCATTTGGAGCTTGTGTGACGAGGGGGAAGATTTACCATATGAGCGAGAGGCTTGTATGGCGATGACTATATTTTACAGGTTGAACTGATGACTGATATGGACTATTTAAATTGTATCGAGAAAATTCCCAGATTAATAAAAACCCCACACGGGTCTGGAGTTAACAATAATCACGTCTCTCTAGTTATTAGATACGGCACATGGACTATTTATTTCCCACACGGGACGAGGTGACGAGGATTTATCCTCTGGAGCATTTAAAATACACACTCCCTCAGGCTTTGACAGGGTGACGAGAATTTATTCTCTGGAGTTATTATCAATACACGCTCCCCTGTAAACACTAGAATATATCACTATAAATATGTGTATGCTTTATAGGATTTATTGGGTACCTAATACGACCCAATAAATTTCCAAACCCCTCCTCGTACAAAGGAGGTTATGGCGAAATTTTTCGAAAATTCCGGGTGTTAGCCAAATTTTTGAAGAATTTGAAAATTCTCAGAAACTGAAAAGTTGGAGAATGGAAGCTAGATTGAACGTAGAGTTGATTAATCTAACCACTTTCGACTTTTTTCCTTTTCGGGGACGAAAAGTTTTAAGTGGGGGAGATTGTAACGACCCGGAAAATCTGAACCAATTTAAAAATTTTAAATTGGCTAAAATAGTAGATTTTAAATATTTAAAATAAATATTTTAAATAATAGCAATGAAAAGTGAGTTTGAATCGACGTTTGAAAACGAATATAATTAATTCTAATTATAAACAAGGCCTGAAATGGCGCTGTAGTTTCAAAAATTGAATTCAAACTTTGTCGGACTGTACCGGGTGCAAAACAAAACGGATTTAAGTGAAACCAAAAGTATTTAAATCTGTTAGTGAATATCTTTCTAACGAATCCGAAAAATCGAAGTTTCATAGCGGGAATCAAAAGTTATTGCCAAATGAATTTTCAGAAAGGTCGCTATAGAAATTATATCGCCCTTGAAAATAGACATTTTTCATACGACCTCAGAATTCGATGAAACCACTTTTGTTGGATACAGAATGTCAAATTATTGCTAGGTTTCAAATTTCATAATTTTTGAAGCTAGTATGTGAGCGTGGCAAAAGAAAATGTGTTTTGGTCAATTACAGTTAAATTGGATCGACCCGAAAAGGGCCATTTTACAAACGGTCTCAGAATTCGACGAAACTTGTTTTGTTGGGACCGTATCGTCAAAACATAGCTATATTTATTTTTCTGGAATTTTTCGAGTTAGAATGTGGCCCCGACAAATTGAAATATACGTTCAAATTAAATATTGGATGTTTTATATTTTAATTTGAATTAAAAACTGGCTAAAACAGTCGAATGGGCCTTCGAAACATATCCCATTGTGTTCGGAATGAGGGTAAAACGCTAGGGACGACGGTCGTTGGGTTGAATTTGGGGTTCGTATTAATAAAGGGGTATTTTTGGAAATTAAAATATTATAAATATCCTCCCAACCAATCAGAAAATAGAAAAAATAATAATAATAAACTAAACCCTAGCCGCCGTTCATCCCGATTGAAAGGAGGAAAAGGCTCGAAACTTCTTGGCCATTTTCCGGCCGCCACAACCACTTCCAGCCTCCGCCACCACCCTAACTTCGAAGCCCTCCTCCTCCCCTTCACATCCATCCAAGCCTCGCCCTCCACCATCGCCTATCTTCGCCGGATCGAGCGCCCAAAGTAGAAAACTTCGTCGCGCCGCCATCCCCTGCATGTGAATTCGAACTGCACCCCACCTGTCTCGATCTGCGCGCGAGGGGGAGCTCTCTACCATGGAGGGTCTGATCTGACGCACGGTGGCCCTAGGCGGCGCAAAATCCAACCCTAGGTTGGAACCTTAGGGTGACTGTCGGCTGTTGATTTTTAACAGGGGAAAAGGTAGCGTTTTTAAACGTTATAAATTTAATTAATTACATTTCTAAATAGTTTGATGTTCAAAATTACATATCTTTTTCATTTATTGACGAAATCCAGTGAAACAAGAGACAGTTGACTCGTGTGGACGTCTTCTACATTTCAGAAGAGACCGCATATTTTTCTGAGCCTTCTGCAATTTTTGGGTGAGTGCAACCCAATGTGAGATATCTAATATTATAAACGATATGGAAAACAACGATGTATAAATTATATAGTTGATGTATGAGTTATATAAGCGTTGTACATCTCATGTATAAGCGTTGTATAAGTTGTATGGTCGATGTATAAGTTATATATGCGTTGTAAAATTTATATATGCAATGAAATGATATTGAATTGTGTTGAAGTGAATTGAAATATATTTATATAATATATATATATATATACTCCCCTCGTCCACATACCATGGACGATATTTATTGGTTGTGTTGTTGTTTGGATTATTTGGTTGATGTGAAATTTGGTGAATGATGTGAATGATTGATTGTGGTTGAAAAATACTCATTTGTGGTTGAAAACAAAAATAGAATAGGATGTGGAAATGAAAATAAAACATGCCGCCTGCGTGCGAACTAGATGCATGAATCCCCATTGTCAAAAACCGCAAGGTTTTAAGGTGGAGCGAGGAGCCGTACATCGATACGGTCCCGGTTTTAACTACCCTGCCGTTATGCTGCCGAAATTTCCTGAAATATTCATGTGTTTGATTTATTTTCAATTTTTGAAACTATATTCATTTGTTGAGTGGAAATTCATGTATATAAAATAGTCGTGTTTTGAAATAAATTGTTTTATATTAAAAATCACATTTTTATCATCTGTTTGAACTATATAAAATAATCGAGTTTTGAAATAAATTGTTTTATATTAAAAATCACATTTTTATCATCTGTTGGAACTATATAAAAAAATTGGGTTTTGAAATAGATTGTTTTACAATAAAAATCACATTTTTACTATATACATGAACTGTGGAAAATGGTGATGTGTAGAAATAAATATCTGTTGGATAAAAATATCATTTTTATCGATAGTGTGAAGTGAAAATGGTTTTGAAATCGAAGAATGAAATATATAGAAATATATATAATTATAATATATCGAATAATGAAGCTGCAGTTCGTATTTTGAGACCGTGATTTCAAACGATTAGTGCGGAAGATCTGACCATCAGATTTTCCTGAAACCACAACCGTTGGGTTCGCCTTGGAAATATCTTTCCAACAACACCAACTTTGTAAAGATCCAACGGTTGGATTGTCTGGAATGTTTAATTCAAATCTGAAGAAAAACAGCGCCAGAATCGATTATATTTATATATATATATATATAAATATAATTAAATTAAATCGAATAACGACGCTGCAGTTCGTATTTTGAAATCATAACTTCAAACGATTAGTGCGGGAGATCCGACCGTCGGATTTTCCCAAAACTGAAACCGTTGGATTCATTTTGAAAAGATCTTTTTAATGATATAAATTTTTTGAAGATCCAACGGTTAGATTTTCAGATATGTGTAAATCAAATCGGGAGAAAAACAGCGCCACGACCGCATTATGGCCTGAAGCATTGTTTGAATGAATTGGCTATTTTTAAATAAATAAAAATAGCGATAAATCGTGATAAATTATTATAAACGATATGGAATGGAAATAAACTGATTTTGCTCGATTTATTTGATATTTGATGGTTGAATGTGTTTGGTGTGAAAATTACATTAAAGAACAAAATTGGTGTTGTCGAATAATTTAACCATTGAAATGAATTGATTTGAAATTCTAGATATACGTGAATTATTTGAAAAGGCCGAGTTAATTCTCATTTCAAGTAATTGATCGACGAGTGAAAGTCGAAGATATGAAGAATGTGCAAGACCGATGATCTTCACGTCGAATGGAGTGGTGCTACTGATGCTCATGATAGGAGTAGCTACCTTGACGGGGTTGAAGTAGTAGCCACCCGGACGTACTTGTTGATTGTACGGATATGCGAGGTATTGAGTGCCTCCGGTTTCGTTCAGACCCAGAACGAACGTGTAAATGGACTGCATGTCTGACATTGGATTTTGTTCTGTGCAGATTGATCTCTATTAAATATATATCTGTTTGGCGGCGGAGAATTTATTCTTTTGCTTAACGCCCTTCTCTGAGACGTACGAGCCCAGAGGTTATATATCGATAGAAATCAGTCGCACGGGGTGGATTGCCTGTGTGGCACGCCTAAGTGATAGATGATCAAGGCTTCGGTTGAAAAGCAAAGTCTTGTGGTTGATGATCAAAGCACAGCCTGTGTGGCATAGCTTTGTGTATAACGTGAATTCGCGAGCCTCACGCCCCGGGATGGACCAGAAACGGGAGAAGGATTCAGGGAGGACATGCGTTTCTTTCTAGCTAGGGTGGTGTCAGTGACCTACCAGCCCTGGCATTTATATACTTTTCATCTGTGTGGTTGTTGCTGTTGCGAGGCGCCTCGGATATATCGGTCGATCCGGGACCGATGGAGTCATTGGGCTCATTAACGCCCCAAAGGGCGGGGAAACTCAGTGTTCAGGCATTTTAATCCACATCGGTGGACCGGCCCTGTGGCTCCTAAGGGTCACTCGAGCTCTGATCCTGAGACACGGGCTAGAGCGTCTCGAATCGTTAAGGACTATCTTTTTCCTTGGTTTATGATGGAAATCCAATTTCCAAATACGACATCGTGCGGTTTTGATTGTATATATACATGGCGACATGATATATGGTACCCATGCCGTCTAGGATTGATAGTTATGATTGAAATTGTTTTTGAAACATTTATACACTAGCAATAATATCAAATGATTTGTTTTGCTCGTATCAAGCATATTTTGGCCATTATAAGGTAAAACTCTATCCTCGGGTGTGTGTTGCATTGTGTGATGGGAACTGAGTCTTATAATGACTTCATTTTTATAAAAAGCATTGCGATGTTTAAAAGATTTAATTGTTTTAAAGCACTGGCAATCCAATGGAGTAAACCCGTTCCGCGAAAGTGGCGTGGTCCTGTGATTAGCCATATTTAAAAAGGTGTTGAGTAGATTTCTCATACCAGTCCCATGACTGACTCGTAGTTTGTTTCACTTGCAAACTCGGGTGCCCCTATTTCTACACGGGCAGCCTTGTATTCAGGTTTTAGCAGGCTCTTTCCGGATAGCTGGAGCTGAAGATGGATTCTATCATTTATCTCTTTTTATGCTGTTCAGCTCCTGTTATACATATTATGTTTTTCTTTTCCGCAGTGGACATTTATGTATAGCTGAACTGTATTTTGTACTAAGCAAGATCCTATATACTGTGTAACTCTGATGATTGTATTTATCCAGTGTATTCTATTGTGCATTATCTGGTGTGTTTATTTATTTCTGTTCTGTTATTATCTGTTTATGTGTTATATTCCAAAGATTACCCTCGCCACCGTCTTATCGGGAATGGGGTTGTCATAGTTTCAAAGGACATCTTGTGGTGTTTGGAAATCGACAAGTCGAGGGTGTAGATTATAACGAGACGTTTGCCCCAGTTGCCAAAATGGGAACGGTTCATGTTTTTTTATCTGTTGTTGTTGCACGAAATTGGGAGCTACATCAGATGGATGTTTGTAATGCGTTTTTTCATGGTGATTTGGAAGAAAAAGTGTATATGCAACTACCTCTTGGGTAACATAGTCCTATTCTAGGAAAGGTATGCAGGTTACGCAAGTCTTTGTATGCTTTACGATAAGCTCCTCGACAATGGTTTGCTAAATTATCTGATGCTTTGAGAAGTTTTGATTTTGCCCAGTCATATGCAGATTACTCCCTATTCACTTATCAACGGGGTAATGTTTCCTTGTATGTTCTTGTCTATGAGGATGATCTTATTATTGCAGGTTCGTCTCAAAATGCGGTTTTGCAATTCAAACAATATTTGAACTCTTGTTTTCATATGAAAGATCTTGGTGTGCTAAAATATTTCTTGGGCATTGAAGTTGCTCGTAGTGATGAAGGGATATTTCTTTCCCAAAGAAAGTATGCATTAGATATACTAACAGAAGCAGGAATGTTGGGTTGTAAACCTATTGATACTTCAATGGAGCAAAATCATTGTCGTGCTAATGTTGAAGGAGAGCCATATCAACATCTAGACAAATATAGGTGCTTGGTTGGCCGTTTGGTATACTTATATGTCACTCGTCCAGAGTTGAGTTATTCAGTTCATACTCTGACTCGGTTTCTCAGCAATCCACAGGTTGCTCATTGGGATGCTGCCATTCGTGTATTGTGTTATATTAAAGGAAGTCCTGGTCAAGGTATTTTGTTACAACCTGGTGATATGCAACTAATGCGTTTTGTGATAGTTATTGGGCGGCGTGTCCCATGACTCGCCGATCATTGTCAGGTTATTATATTCTACTTGGTAGGTCTCCTATTTCTTGGAAGACAAAGAAGCAGCCTACAGTGTCTCGTTCATCGGCAGAGGAAGAATATCACGCTATGGCAGTTGCTACTTGGGAACTTAAGTAGTTAAAATCATTGTTGCGTTCTCTCGGTGTACTACGCTCTAGGCCAATGCGACTGTTCTGTGATAGTCAGTCTGCTCTTCATATTGCAAAGAATCTAGTGTTTCATGAGCGAACGAAGCATATTGAAGCTGATTGCCATTTTATTCGTGATGAGTTACAATCTGAAAATATTTCTATGGCATATGTTCTGACGTGTCATCAATTGGAAGATATATTGACAAAAGCTCTTGAACGTCATCAATTTACATTTTTATTACGCAAGTTGGGCATTTTTGATTTACATGCTCCAACTTGAGGGGGAGTGTTAAGTATATTTATGTAAATATCTACGTCATATGATAAGGATCCAGCTCATTCACAGGATAAGGATCCAGCTGACTCATACACATATCACGTTGCGTCATAGGATAAGGATCCAGCTCATAATACTTTCCTGTTATATTATTTTCCCTTTATAACTTGTTACCGTTACATTGTTATTGCATGTTTTAAACCATTAGGTTTCAGCCAACCTCAGGTACTCCATTGTTATGTTGAAAAGTTACAAATGCTACTAAAGAAGGCCAAATAAAACTAAATGAAAAATTGATCCTAGAAAATGTATTATTTGTCCCTGCTCTTACATGTAATTTGCTATTTGTGTCTCAACTTTGTATCTTGCAGAAAAATTATCATAATCAACATAACAAGCTAGATTAATGGGTTTACCTGAGGTACCTAATTGAGTTGGCCTTGCAGAAGTAGTGGAGTCTACCTTATAAACAGTATAAGTCATAAAATACTTTAATCTCGAAGACAGTTGGCGAACTGGAAAACCCTTGCCGAGTTGTTCACTCTCCCTTACTGAAGAATTCTCTCCTAAGCGTTGAGGAGTAGTAGTGTCATAAAGAACAATACCATAAAGCTCGTCATTGCTTGGGGACATTGGTTGCACAATACCATCACCATCCATCGGATTCATAGCCCTACCATCCTCTTCTGTAACTTTGTCAGTATTGACCACTCGAGTATCCTCTTCCAAAGGAGGCTGGTGCAGACAGGCCTCCCATTGCGCATCATCATTATCTCCCACAGTATCCACAAATGGAAAAATATTCTCACAAAATTTTACATCTCGGCTAACAAAAAACTTATGAGTTTCCAAATCATAAACTTGCCACCCTTATGGACAAAAGGGGTACCCTACAAATATGCTTTTTTTACTACAAGGTCTAAATTTGTCCTTTACACGAGGACGATTTGCAACATAACATAAGCATCCAAATACACGTATAGTAGATAGGGGTGGTGGTTGCTTAAACAAAACTTCATAAGATGTTTTTCCATCTAAAACTGGGGTAAGGATCCTATTAATTAGATGAACAGAATCTAATACACATTCCCGCCAAACTCCATTGATAAATTAGCCTGAAATTTTAAAGCATAAGCAACATTCAAAATATGCTGATGTTTGCGTTCCACCCTACCATTTTGCTGAGGTGTATCGACACACGAAGTTTGATGTACCATACCATTCTTTGCATAAAAAGATTTCAAAAAAAAAAATTCTTGTCCATTATCACTTCTCAAAATTTTCACCTTTTTATTAAATTGAGTATTAATCATGACACAAATTTTTTAAATCAAATGACCAACCTCATACTTTCCAGCCATTAAGTACACCCACACAACACGAGAACAATCATCTACGATGGTCAAAAAATAATGTGCTCCACAACTTGAAGCAGTATTATAAGGACCCCAAATGTCACAGTGAATAATATCAAATAAATCATTGGCTTTATTCATAATATTTGGAAAAGAAGTGCGAGGTTGTTTTGCAGGATAACATACTTCACAATTGTCAAAACAGTTCTTACTACTACCATTTACTCCAAGTAAAGGAAGCAAAACTTTTGATGAAGGGTGCCACAAGCGTCGATGCCATAACATTGTCAAATCTGCCGCTGACACTTTATTTGCTTGAAAAATATGAATTGGCTGATAAAGATAGACTCCATTACTCTGCACGTCTGCTCCAATTAGGTTCCTCAAAGTGTGGTCCTGTATGATACATAGCTTGTTAGTGAATAAAATAATGAACTTTTTGTTTTCCAAAAGTTGAGACATAGACAGTAAATTAGAAGTAAGAGCAGGGACAAATAATACATTTTCTAGGATCAATTCTTTGTTTAGTTTTATTTGACCTTCTTTAGTAGCATTTGTAATTTTTCCATTTGGTAAACCAACAGAAGAGGAAGGTATATCATTCAAGTGGGTGAACAACTCAATATTACCAGACATGTGATTTGAGGCCTCAGTGTCGATGATCCATTGATCATCGTAGAATTTCTTACCATGCAATTTTGGAGTAGAGGATGAGAGTTTGTGTTGATTGAGAGTAGTCATCAAGATATTGAATTGTGCACCACTCAATGTAGGAACATATGCTCGATCAGCATCGACTACCTCTTGTGCTACACCTTGGTTATTGCTACTCACATTTGCGGTGAACGTACCACTACGACCACGACCTCTACCAAACTTGATTTTTTCCATAGCTTCAGCTTTCTGTTACCAACAGTAGGCGCAAAAAATAGCAATTATTAGCAATCCCTAATTTAGGGAAGCTCTGATATCATGATAGATTTTCTAATAGTGTGGGGGATTGTAAAATAGATACAATTTTCTAATATTATTGATAGAGAAAAATTGATTACACGATGTATATATTACAGTGCTTTATATAAATAGAGTACCTGAGGTGGACTGAAACCCAATGGTTTAAAACATGCATAACAATGTAATGGTAACAAGTTATAAAGGGAAAATAATATAAGAGGAAAGTATTATGAGTTGGATCCTTATCCTATGACGTAGCATGATACGTGTATGTGTCAGCTGGATCCTTATCCTGTGAATGAGCTAGATCCTTATCCAATGACGCAGATATCTATATAAATATACTTAACAAGTAGTGCATCCAATATAATGTGAAATGGACTATTAAGTACAAAATATAGTTTTTGTAGTAAGAAAAAAATGTAGTTATAATGGATATTGAAATTGATTTGATAATCTTACAACATATAGACTAAATGCTGAAGCACTAAATTCGGCTTTCAATATTTATAATAGTTAGAAGTTTTTAATATTCATTAATAGGAGAAATACAAAATTTCCATACTTTTAATAGTTTATATTTACAATTGGTCAATGATTAAAGATTCTAGTACGTAAAAGATTTTAAATTTTAGAGGTAGAAACGATTCCAAATTTGTATAAGTGGAAAACTAAAAATATCAAACTGGATTAGAAGTACGATGTTTTAAATAATAAAAGTCATAAATACCCAAATACTATAAAAAAACATAATTCATGCATTTATATTGAGCAGAAAACATGTAAAATTAAGGAAACAATGTGGTCGAAAGGAATAAACGATTATGTTTGATTACTCTGAAATACGGTTAAATAAGAAGGGAAAAAAAGGAAAATGTAACAATGGATTGGAACATTATGGGACAAAATCAGGGAGTATAATGTTTGGAACATATAAATTTATTGAATGCCTTTAGAAGTTTGCAGTGAGTAAAATTAATCATCTAAAATCCCTAAAAAATAAATTATTATTGTGCATTTCAAAATACATGGTCAACCCTTGTAATAAATGATATTTTAAAAAAAATAAAAAAATAATCTAATTTCAGTCAAACTGCAGAATATTTTGCAGTTTCTAATTAGCTTGAAATTTTGCAAAGTTGTCAAAAAAAGAACATTTGATTATTCTAACCCTCAGTTAAATGCATATTCACTTTTGGAAAAACAAAAATTAAAAATAATTTCAAAGGTGTAATTTAAAACCTTTTTTGGAAAGGGTTTACCATGTATTAAATAGGGGATGTAATCTTTGCATCCACTATTGAAGAATTTAACCAAAAAAAATATCACAGTAAACTTACTGAAAGTTTCAATAATTTTTCCTCTAAGGTAAAAGGACAATTTTTACCAATGATTAAAAGTGGCATGTATTTTAGCTTTATTGGCAGTGGATTATCCATAATTCTGCTGTAGATGTGTCCAAAAGGAATTTATACTCAAATACGAGACTATAAATGCACAATTATTATTACTTTTTTTAAATAATTGCAATTATAAATTTTAACACAGTATATTTTTTCCATTTCGAAATGTTGAATACAGATGTAATTACATGAAGTAAATTTAAAATAGTTAAAAAAAACCATTTTAATTAAATCATAATTTAGAGATGTGCATAATGGATGGCTGTTGGGAACTTTATTTGAAGAAAATAATGAAAAACTCTAAACCAGTATCTCGATATTAGCTCTTAAGGGAAATCAAAAGCGTTCGGTATAATCCTTTGTGGAAATTGAATGAATATTGAAAATGGAAACCACCAAAATGCTTTTTCTATCATGATTTTTTTTGGCTATCATGAGAATACGCATGGAATTTCGAATAAAAGAGTTGACATGTGTGATAAAACTGGTTTTATAAGTTAGATTAGTTGAACTCTACCAAACGTTAAATTTACTTAATGTTAGGCTATCTCTTCCTTTCGGCTATAATTCTCAAAAGAGTGAGTTGTTATTGAGATACTATTAGAACAAATTTGAAACTATTTATTTTGATTTCACAATTAAGATCATATCTACTGTAAGCGTATTTGACCAAAGACTGCAAATCACTATTGAAAATAATAGTCCATAAATGCACAGTAATGCATAATGTTCATAATAAGAAGCAATATCTATCGAACCAAAAAGAAAAAAACTTGTACTGAAACCGAAGGATTGCATAACAAACTAAAATCTACAAAGAAGTTAAATTGACAAATGGTAGTGAAGTTGGAAACCTCAAATTGAAATAACAAATCTTCGCTGAATTATTGAATATTCATTATCTAAAATATCTAGTGTAAACTATAAGTTAAAGATGGTAACTTGTAGAATTGAACATGCACAATGTTCAAATCATCAATAGAAAATTGTTTTGATTTCAAAAGAATCAATCATGGTGATATGTTGGATCTTTTACAACTTTGTATGCATTCAATATCTATAATGACATAAAATTCATGGGCCTTTTGTATGACTTTTTTTATTGAACCGTAATCAACTAAATTGAATATAAATGTAATGAAAACATATGACACTTTCCAAACATACGAATTGAAGCAAATCTTTTATACCAATAACATAGGCCAACATAAAAAGCAATTTTTTATATATTTAATTACCTATATTAGATTAAGCACCATAAAAATTTCTAAATCTAGTTATACACTACAAATTTAAAACTTTATATGGGTTTTAGTCTACTGTTTTACTATTTATGAATGCATATGTCATAGTCGGAGAACAAAACTTGCAACATCTAAATTTATCTCCAAGAAACTTTTCAAATGATGAGACCAAAAAAACATGGAAAATAACCGTTAGGAAAATGGATCCATGCGAAGAGAAATTTAGTTATGAAAAAGGCATGTTCAAATAGTTAACCACATAGCTATAACTAATATTACCGCACAACGGTGGGAAAACCGACCGTTAAATTATATAGTATAAAAAATGCTTTTGTTAATTTTATCCTCCTAATTAAGAATTTGATTAAAATTGATTGCATTGTATGAAAAAATGATAATATTTAGAAAAAATTAAATTAAATTACACTATGGCTTAAACATGCATGTAAGCTAATTGACAAATAGGAATCATTATATTGATATAAATCATGAACATTCAAGTACATGCATATTATATTACGAAAGATTAATACACTATTTAAAAAATAAACTTTTAAAAGTTCTAAATCATCATTGAATTCTAAAAATAAAAGGACAAACCAAATGAAAATTAGTTCACATATCATGATATTTGTGAATACTTAATAAAAAAGATGAAAAATATGAGAATAAATATATATAATAAATAAATCAAATATTATTGAGTTACGTTATTTAAATAAATAACATTGAAGTACAATTGTCATTATCAATGACAAATAGCTGAATTGAAAAAAAGCTAAACTTTGGACTTTGGTAACAATGATTATTCTCAAAACATCTACATCTCTACCAATAAATCATTATTGAATTTATAATATGAAATCACAGATCAAACAAATATTAACTTAAAACACATCATTATATCTGTAAATACTCAATTAAGTAAGATCAATAATACGTACAATAAATAAATCACATATTGTGCAAGTTTCTTCCAAGGTTATGCAATAAAGTAAGCATATTGTCCATAAAATAATTCATATTTTACAGTGGCAAATTTAGACCAGCCGGATCAGACCCCGACTCCACCTAACCGACCTCGAGTTTAGCTGGATAGGGTTTTGTTTGGTCTAGAATAAGTAATGCATTTTATGACCTAGAAAGATCCGATCAAAAAAATTGGCCGGTGTAGTTATTATTATGTTTTTAGGTTTGGATCAGATTAGTTTGATCCGGTGTTTAATCTTTTTTTTTTTACTCGTACCTAACTTAAGATCCATGAGCTTATGATTGTTTTCAAAACTTGTCGGGTTGATTCCTACTGGATTTGTGGATCTCAATTCTACTTGCCAACCCTACTTTGTAAAGAATCAATCAAATGCACGTCAATGATAAGCGAGATAATAGTAACCGAATGGATAAGAAAACAACCCACTAGCTAATCGAGTGAGGTGGGAAACTGTTCTCCGGCAAAATTTGCAGTGGCATTAAGTGATACTGTTGCACTAATCAGATTTTAGTGTAATTCTTCTAGGAATTAGCAGACTAAAAAGAACTGTGGCAACTGAAATTGTTTTCCAGCACAGTTATAACTTAAATCTATTATTACATTAGTTTGCAAATTTCACTACAAAGCTGCAGCTTTCAGATTTGGTAAAGCATTTCTTAAAACCACAAAATGCCAAAGTTTAATAATTCATAAACATAATCTGGTTTAACTCTTATTTCTAAGAATATAGTTTTATAAAATCATGTAGAATTAAATTGTAGAAACAAATGCCAGTCTAACCTCATGTTGGTACATTCAAGAACCTTCCTAGCTTCTTCCTCGGTCTCAAATTGCACAAATGCGAAGTTTTTCCTGATCTTAACATCTACCACCTTACCATAAGGTTCAAAATGCCTCTCAATGTCTTCAGTCCTTGTTTGACTTAGATCAAAATGTATAACAAAGAGAGTTTTTGTAGGCCTTGAGTTTGCCATTGAATTCGAACCAGTACGATGATAACGTCTGGTACAGTCACCCTGCTATATAGCCGAATAATGGATCCCCCCAACCCACCCAAAAAAAAAGTTGAATAAATTATCACAACGTATATTTTTCATTAACAAATTAAAAAAAAGCCTAAGAGGGAAGAAATTCATAATATATGCATACGTATGTGCATATGTGTGTGTATGAGGGATGGCCAACATCAATTATTTACGGAAAAAGCTTGAGGAAGGTGATGATGTATATAAGGAATCCACAACGCCTATCTTCATAGCCCCAACAACTGTTAGATTAATCAAATCAATGGTTCTTATTGTTGCTTATGTTTTTATACTAAACATTCTATATTATCTCTCTTCATTTTTTGCAACTGTGAAAATCAAAGTTGAGCAATCAAATGATTATCACAGAGACAGAGAGGGGGAGAGAGAGATGGAGGGGGAGCAAGAGAGAGAGAGAGCGTGTGTGCATGCGCGGGCGAGAGAGAGAGAGAGAGAGAGAGAGAGAGAGAGAGAGAGAGAGAGAGAGAGAGAGAGAGAGAGAGGGAGAGAGCGCACACGCGCGCGTGTGTGTGTGTGTTCACCCAAGAAACTTACCCTCGACCACTCCACGGTAAGTGGACGCCTATTAGGACCGAAAGGTCGTCCATGAAGATCATGTATGGCTTCATCATAGTCATGCTCATCTTCAAAATACACAAAAGCATAAACTAGAAAAAGGACAGCAGATAAGTAAAAAGACAATAATACATCAGCATAATGCCCTTTTTTTCAAGGCATATACCGAATGGTGATTACAAGTCAAAACTTATACGTAAACATTTACGTTGATCCAGAAACAAAATTATTGTTGATTGTGCTATAACCCTGGTGAAACCAAAGACAGGTAGGCATATACATGAGGCAAAAAAGTTAGGTGGCATGCCATGGCAATAAGAAACACCAGAAATCATGACACGACAATGTGGGCTACTATATAGCAGGCTGAGCATAGCACAAGATTTTTAGTTTTGCAATACAAGTTTAACTTTTGAGTTGCAATAGTTATGTACACAAATTTATGCATGTGCGCCCATAGGCCTGCAGACTGATAACAAGAAAAAGGTCCATATTTAATTTTGTAGTCCACTAGTCAATGAAACTTGTAGGCTAAAGTAATAGCTTGAGTAAAACCAGTGTCTTCTGAACGGACAATAAAACCTAAAGGTTCTAGCGATGGCTATGAATTTCTATTTGACCTTCAGCAAAGACATTAACCAATTATGCATTCATATTTATATTCTAACTTTTTATGATCTACATGGAAAGGTGCCAAAAAAAATATGAAAGTTTTACTTTTAATGTTCAATCTTAATTTGTTAGAAAATGTCTACAAGCTCTAGACATACCAACTTTAAGAGATCAATGATCGAAACAAAACAAGCAAAACAAACCAAAAAAACAAAAACAGAAAACAAAAGGTGTGAACTGTAGATTACTTTTGTTAGGGAGCAAAGTGATGCATAAGTTATGCTAAATAGCACATAGTCTTCATTCAGAACATGACAAATGTTAGAGAAATCTAAAAATTAGCTTAAAACTACCCGATTTCGGTAGAAGTAAGGTTTCACAAACAGCATAATATGCAATATATACTTCTTCCTCTCTCTTTCTAGACATAAAACGGTTTTCCCTTAGTTATAGCGGTTTATTCTCCTTAGTAAAACATAGAGACAACTAAACTTTGGCATTCTAGGTAGCGAGATTCTTTAGATTCTAATTTTTTTTTATATAAATTACATGGTTATAAATGCTGGTTATTGAACATTTACAAATAATTACTCAAAAATGAAATCAACTATACCATTAGTGCTTTATAAACCATATAAACTCAGTATAAACACAAATTGCGTTTCTTGCTAATGACTATCAGTCACCAACCCTACCAGCATGCACATCCATAAATAAGAATCAAGAAAGAATGGCATGCAACATATGTCAAGCATGTATGTTGTAATAACAGCATGTGTGTGGCTCTATTTTACGTCAAAGATATCCACCAACCTGTAAAGCAAAACTTCGAAATCTAAATCAAATCAAAAACACAGTAACTATAGTCTGCAACATGATTGATGCTAGCAACGGCAACATAAGATGCTACATCTTGAACACATGGAAATTGCTAAAACAAAACAGGTAGCATGTACAAAAGTGCTGAAACCAAACAACTTATATCATATGAAGATACCGTACATAAATTTCAAATGCTTTACTCATGTTCTAACCACCCATAACTTCTTCTTATTATTATCTTGTGCAAATTTTTAAAAACGGAAATTCTAAAAGAAACTGAATAAGTCATTTTTTTGATGATATGTATCATTTTTAATTTTCTGCCAAATGTCCCCCTTTTACTAATCAAATGCAAAAAAAAAAATAGTTCTTTGCATTTCAATGCTATTTTAGCTTATTATCTTCATCTACTACAAGCTTAGCTCCAAGTAACTATAATATATATATATATATATATATATATATATATAGCCTGTATAATCAATTGTGACATATAATAAATACGTAATTTTTTTAGTATATGCAAAGTAGATGAAAATGATGCCCACATTCTATTGCATGATGCAGTTGGGTTCCAGGAAGATTATGCATGTTTTCCATCAGGCACCATTAATATCTATGATTAAAATAACACAACTTAACTTAGAATGGCAACTTTAAGCATGTTTTATTATGCATGCTTGGAACCTGAACAACATATGTGATGCAACTACTGATTTTTAAGCATATTTCAATATTTATGCTTACAAATAAGGCTAAATACATTAAGCACTCATTAAGGGAATGAGTAGGTATGAGAATTTCGATAAGATAGTCGTTGCAACAAGCTTAGGGCCTCAGTAACTGACATGCCAGCCAAGTGTAATTTTAGGCACTAATGAACAGTCTAAGCAACACTCTTTTAAAACACGTTGCTAAAATGTTGTTCAAAATTAGACTTATAGAGCTATATGCAGTTCAGTATTGACTTATTGCGGAAAGTTCGCAAACTTTAACATTTTATTTTCCAATTTGATGCAATTCAAAGAGAAACTAGAATAACCAGTCTATGATGCAGTACTCGCACGCCAAACAATCAAGTGCAAAATCAAGCTACTTTTAATGATTAAAAACCACACAGATAAATTTTTCATATTAACGCGTCAAATTACATGTAAAGAAAACTGAAATTAGTTTTTATACAACCAAAAAAAAAATACCTGGCATAAACTCCACAACCTGCCAAGCCTCTTGCAGCAGCATCAAACTATGTTGCATAATGCTTACTCTGCAACAATAATTAAGCGATTTGGACAACAACTAAGAAAATGGCTAATCAAACATAATCAGACACAAACAAAATCCTAAGTAATCTCCAACATAGAACATATCGCAATCTAAACACATGCTATTAAATGCAACACTGGCTATATGCATCATTTATGAAGTCTTGTTTTTAGGCATGTAATATTCTGATGCTTGGTAATAGCACTAAGAACTGCAAAATTTAACAAATTAATAGAACACCGTATTATTTGAAGAAAAAAAAGAATCAAGATAAATTATATGCACCTAATGAACAGCAACAATTTACCTCTACTTCAGTTCCTACATTTTGATCAGTAAGAATTTATCGAGTACCATGCCTGTTTTTCACTCCAAAGTGTACCTTCAAGCACAATTGTTTTTATTTATATTCAGTCGACGATATAATGCTGGATGGGTAAACTAAAGAAATAAATCGTGATTAGTACCAAAAAAAAAAATTCATCCAAAATTAAGACATAAAAGGTAACATTCCAGTTATAGAACTACAACATTCAACGGTACATTTTTTGGGAATAGTGATATTCGAATCTTTATGGAAATAAACGCAAACCTAAGAAGAACCGAGATCACTCAAGTGAAAATGAGAGAAAAGTCACCAAAATTAGAGCATACATCTCAAATTACACTTTTATAACCACATATCTCAACCATTTATGTATTGGTAAATAGAATATAAAACATACTCGGAAGTAGGAATGCCTTTGCAAAGATTAGAACTACAAGTAAGAGCACCTTTGTGTAGCCAAGAATTCATATTGACAGCCACTTTTTGGCCCTTCAGATAATATTAGACATAATCAAAACAGAAGAATATTACCAATCAAGCGACCTTTACCTTAAACTAACACGGCTAATAATCAGAATCCATATATCAATTCATCAGAACCAATAATCAAACCAAGTAAATACCCAAAATAACAAATCCTGCTGCCAATTACAAAAAAAGCCAAGCATAAGATACTAGGTTTTCCCTCTTCACGTCTATATCTCATATCATATTTTCAAAATGGGTTTTCGTTGAAACAAAGTTAATTAAATGCAGTGAAAACTGGAATCAAAGAGAAAATTTAAGAAGAATACCGAAATTTAAGGCATAAGGATCCTGAGTTGGGAAATTTGTTTTGAGAAACTTACCTGAAAAATCAGTACGAACCAAAACGCGAGCACTAATTATTCATTTTCCTCCCTAACGGTTACCTGAAAAATAGGGAGAATCAAAACGAGAATTGGCACGATAAAATGAAATGACGAGAGAAGATGAGGGATGGAAGGAAAACGCAAAATTCAGATTTGACGAAGAAAAGTGTTGTGAGCGAAAAATCGTGAAGGAAATAAAACGAGAAGAAAACGAGAATGAAAACGCGGAAAGGAAAGTGTTGTGGGCGAAAATTACGCCGACATTCATTGGCTCGGAAAATTTGTTTTTGGCTCTTACAGTAGGCAAACTTCCCTAATGGTCAGTTTGATAAAGAAAACCGATAAGCAAACTTGAATTGTACCTATTCGATATGCAGTTATCGAACTCAGTTGAAGAGTATATCGATCATTTTTATGTACCGGCTGACAAAAAATACATCAGAACATTAATAACAGAACTAGATCAAAAAGAGACACTAATCACTGGCAGAATGGTTTCATCAAATATGAACCATGGCTGGATTCATCGTGGTCTATCTATAGGAGCATAAATATGTAACAAGCACAAATGCAAGTCTATGCTGAACTGTTACCATACTTTCATATATTATGAATCACAAACATATGCAAGTGCATCTAATTTGAAAAGTAAACCATATGAGAATAAATCTTAAGAAAACAACTTCAACGATGAATGATTATCCATTAAATGAATTTTTTGTGATAAAATCCAGTTGTCATACGTAATAGGACTAAAATATATAGGACCAAATTATAAAAGTGTGGTCTTTGTTTTGTGAATAATGAAAGACCATCAATCAAAAAGTTCTATATGAAAATTGTCAACTAAAGACCCAGTAGAGGCCAAACAATTTCTAATGAATCAGTCATGTCCATTAAAATGAAACAAACAACATTCTATAGCTTGAAGACATTGATGTCGATAGGTAAAAAAATAAGCAATTTTTAGTTGATAACTGAGGTGAAATAATATATACATAATCTGCAACTGATCCAGAAAAAAGGCTTGAAAAATATATATTAAGTTAAGCTTGAAAAAATATCGTGTGACAATGCAATATATTTTGTTTATCATGTACTATAAACAAACAATTTGAAATGAGCACAAATAAAATTGTTTATCTTCAGTTACCAAAGTGAACAATCTTATGGAGAAGGTAATAGTTAATAAAGAAAATGGCAACAAATAATTGAACAGATATGTAACAACTCGGAAAATCAGAACCAATTTAAAATTTTATTTTAAGGAAATTTTGTTAGAAAATGCGTCATAATTTAAATTCCATTATTAAATTTAATTATTAAAGTAAAAAAAGAGTTAACAATAAAAATTTACATTTTTATTGTTTATAAAAAATGACGAAAGATAACCTTGGTTTGAATAGAAAAGTTTAACAATAAAAATTTAAATTTTTATTGCATGTGAGCAATGATGATTAAAATATGTCACATTAAAAATTTACATTTTTAATATGAGAATGGTTAAATAAAGAAATTACATTTTAATGTAGAATGATGCATTTAAAAAGATTCAAGCTTGAAACGTGTTAACATTAAAAATGCCTTATGAACATTAATGACATTTATTAACCTATTGATTGAAAATAATGTGTAGGTTATAAAATAAATTCTGACTATATATATATACATACATACACACATCTTTGGCTGTTCTCTTAAATATTTCCCCTGTCAATTCAAAATGTAACTTTTAGGAATTCAAAACATAGATTACATGTTCAAAACCTTCATTAATTAGTCAATTTTAAAATGTGAAAAGTTGCAAACATTCATTTCTAACAATAATATCTAATATTTAGTGTTAGTTTTAATTTCTAACAAATAGCATTAATCTAGCATTCATTCTTTCCATTTTATCCTCTCTCTCTCTTTCATTGCTATCTACTTTTGAAATTTGAAAAAAAAAAGATAAATGTGTAATTATAACGTGTAATCAAAGGGGATTCAAGGAAACATTTATAAAACACAATCTAAACATAAAACATATCTATTCGTAATGCACATGCATGATTTCTGGAATTAAAACAAAACTTTGTCCCACTATCGAATTTTGATTGCCTTGTTGGTTACGTGCTGAAAATGGTTGATATACATACTCGCCAAATAATAGACTTGCCGAATTTCTTTGCATAATAAAACATTCTTGAGTATATAAGTTGTTACATAATAGCTTTATATTAAAACAAATATACACACTATTTAATAGGAAAGATGTAAATGATAAATTTGGACGATTCAAAAATATTCCAAATATATTAAGGAATAAGATATTAATTTATCCCTGCTATGATTAGACATGGAAAGAAAGTGAAAGGCGTAAACAAGTAATTTAATAAGATATATTAATTAATAAAAGAAAAAATTAATCAAATATGGACATGGGTGGAAATGAATATAGGCGGAAATAAATACCATTATTCTTAATTGGTATTGACGTCGAATTAAGTAAATCTAGAAAGATTCCAAGTTATTTTCTAAAAAAATTCATTCACTACACTTTATTCTGAAATTTGGAATATTAATAATACAATATTATATATTCCCTCATAAAACAAACCCCAATTCATTCTATACACTAGCCGCCACTATCAACTTCAATGGCTGAAACCATTCCAAAATTGATTCCCCAATAATTCCCAATCCGTTTCAAATTAATTAAAATTTCCAAAACCAAATCGTAGAGATTCTTCGTGGCTTCCGATTGGATTCCGGCGTTGTGAGGTGATGGCTGCGGCGGTTTGAAGAACTCGAAGTTTTTGTTTGGTTATCACAGAAGGGAAGACGATGAATAACCGTAAAGGGCGATCAACGTTTTCTTAAGAAAAGGTTAAGAGAAATATTTAAATTAATTATATAATTAATTCATAAATATAATTAAAATTGTAAACGGCCATAACTCTTCCAAATTGAATCAGAAATGGACGGTTTTCTATGCGTTGGATTCGTAGCGATGAGATCTACAACATGGAACAAACTTGGACAGAAAAGGGATCAATCAGAATTTTTGATAAAATTAAACAACGTTTAATTTTATTAAAACCATCGTTATTAACCGATCAAGGTGAGAAATTCTTTTTCTTTTTATTTTTTATATAATTAAAATTATTTAATCATGATATGTATCTAGATAAATCATACGCTATAATATTCTGTGAAATTTTCATACGTGATTTGACCGATGATTGTTGTGTTATGTAGATATTCAAAAAAATTAACATTTATGTTAATTAGAAAAAGTTAAATAGAATAATCATGTTATGTTTATTCGATATTTTGATTCAAAATTAACATTTATGTTAATTAGAAAAAGTTAAATAGAATAATCATGTTATGTTTATCCGATGTGTTGATTCAAAATTAACATTTATGTTAATTAGAAAAAGTTAAATAGAATAATCATGTTATGTTTATTCGATGTGTTGATTCAAAAATCAACATTTATGTTAATTAGAAAAGGTTAAATAGAATAATCATGTTATTTTATTTGATGTGTTGATTCAAAATTAACATTTATGTTAATTAGAAAAAGTTAAATAGAATTACCATGTTATGTTCATTAGATTTGTTAATTCAAAAATTAACAACTATGTTACTTAGAAAAATAGTGAAATAAGTTATCATGTTATGTTCACTAGATTTCTTAATGCAAAAATTAACAAATATGATTATTAGACAAAGATATACATTTTTGTTCATTATAAAGGATTAGACAAAAATATACATTTTTGTTCATTATAAAGGATTGGACAAAGATACACATTTTTGTTCATTATAAAGGATTAGACAGAAATATACGTCTTTGTTCATTATAAAGGATTAGACAAAAATATACATTTTGTTCATAAAAAAGGGATTTAACAGAAAATATACAATTTTGTTCATTAAAAAGAATATATACATTTTTGTTCATTAAAGAAAAACTAAAATAAACATTGTTGTTAATTAAAAAGGTTGAAAACAAAAGCAAACATTTTTTGTCAACTAAAATGAGTGAAACAAAAATTAACATTTTTGTTTATAAGATTTGAGTGAAACAAAAAGTAACATTTATGTTAAATAAGATTAGAGTAAACAAAAATTACATTTTTGTTAGGCAAGATTTGAGTCAAAATGAAAATACCATTTTAATGTAATTGCATATATTAGAATTTATGTGCAAAATGAAAATACCATTTAGTTGTAATTGCATATATTAGAATTTATATGCAAAATGAACATACCATTTTAATGTAATTGCATATATAAGAATTTATATGCAAAATGAAAATACCATTTTAATGTAATTGCATATATAAGAATTTATATACAAAATGAAAATACCATTTTAATGTAACTGCATATATTAGAATTTATATGCAAAATGAAAATACCATTTTAATGTAATTGCATATATTAGAATTTATATGCAAAATGAGAATACCATTTTAATGTAATTGCATATATTAGAATTTATATGCAAAATGAAAATACCAATTTAAAGTAATTGCATATATTAGAATTTATATGCAAAATGAAAATACCATTTTAATGCAATTGCATATATTAGAATTTATATGAAAAATGAAAATACCATTTTAATGCAATTGCATATATTAGAATTAATATGCAAAATGAAAATACCATTTTATTGTGAATGCATAATTAGAATTTATATGCAAAGTGAAAATATCACTTTATTGTAAATGCATATATTAGAATTTATATGCAAAGTTAAAATATCATTTTATGGACAATGCATATATTAGAATTTATATGTAAAGTTAAAATATCATTTTATTGACAATACATACATCAGAATTTGTATCAATTATTTTATTTGTCAGAACATGCACTGAAACTATAAACAAATAAAAGATTCCCTTTTATTTATTAAAGCTAAGAATAGAAATACAAATAAAAGTTTATCTTTTATTTGTCATTAACAAATGTTCGGCAAATAAAGACACGTTATTTGACATTACAAAATATGTTGAAATGGTTAGGGAAATTAAAACATGCTTTTATTTGACGTGTTAGATACGTCAGTGACATCGTCGAATGGTTTATATTTATATATAATTATATATATATATAAATTAAAATTAAAATTAAATGAATCGCGCGTGGTAGTTTGCGTTTCGGAATCATAATTTTAAACGATTATATCGAAAGATCCGACCATCGAATTTTCTCAAAACTGGAACCATGAGGACCGCTTTGGGAAGATCTTTCTAACGATATAAATCTTGTTAAAATCCAACGGTTATATTTCGAGATATGTGAAAAATCAAATTTCGATAAAAACAGCGCCCTATCGACTCGAAGCGTCGTTAAATTAAATTGTGCTATTTTTACATAAATAAAAATAGCGATAAATCGTTATAAAATAATATTAACGATATAAAATAGTTTTGAATTATATATGTGCGAGAATTATTTGAAAGACCGAGTTCGATCTCATTTCAAATAATTATATGACGATTTAAATCGAAGATATTGAAGATGGTGATTGAAGACCGGCGATCATCACATCGAATGGACGACTTCTGATGCCCGGCATTAGGTAGCTCCCAGTAAAGGGTTAAAGTGGTAGTTGTCCAGACATACTTGTTGATTGTCCAGATATGCAAGCACCTCTCTTCCGTATTGGACATACGGGACGAGGAACAAGGTGTCCCCGGTATCGTTCAGACCCAGAACGGACTTGTAAATGGATGTGTGTCTGACATTGGATTTCATTCCACGTAAATTAAATTGATTTCTATTTAATACATATCTTTGGTGGCGGAGAATTTATTCTCTTGCTTAACACCCTTCTCTGAGACGCACGAGCTCAGAAGTTATATATTGGTAGTTATCGATCGCATGGCGTGAATTGCCAATGTGGCATGCCAAGATGCAAATGATCAAGGCTTTTGTTGAAAAGCAGAGCCTTTTGGTTGATGATCAAAGCATAGCCTATTTCAGCATAGCTTTGTGTATAACTTTACCCCGCGAGCCTCGCACCCCGGTAAGAGTCAGAAACGGGACAAGGGAATGCAGGGAGTGCACATGTTTCTTTCTATCTAGAAGTGGTATTAGGGTTTTGCAAGCTCTGACATTTTACTTATGTGGTTGATGGATTATGAGGCGCCTCGGATTTATTGGTCGATAGTGACAATTTTATATGTTCAATAGGACCGGGAAGCGTGTGTTCAGGCATAAATAATCCACTAAAGTATTTGTGGACCAGCCCTGCAGGATCCAAGGGTTTGCCAGCATCCGAATCCTAGGACATTGCTAGAGTGTCTCGAATCATTAAGGAGATCGTCCCTAGCCTTGACTCATGATGGAAACCCAATTTCCAATATGACATTACGGTTTTGATTGTAAACCTATATATGGCGACATAGTAGGATGGGGTACTATGCCGTCTAGGATTGATACATTTACTTTGAAGTATTTTAAACTGATTAGACACTAATAATAATATTAAAATATTATTTTCTACGTATCAAGCATGTTTGATCATTATAAGGTAAAACTCTATCCTCCGGTTTGCGTTGCATTGTGTGATGGGACTTGAGTCTTATAATGATTTCATTTTTCTAAAAAGCATTGCATTGTTTTGAATAAAAAATTATATAATTTATGCACTGGCAATCCAACGAAGTAAATCCATTCCACGTTAGCGACGTGGTCCTGTGATTAGCCATATTGTTAGATATGTTAGGAAAGATGTCTCATACCAGTCCCATGACTGACCCGTAGTTTGTTTCACTTGCAAACTCGGGTGCCATATTTTCCACACGGGCAGTCGAGTTGCTTATTTTGCAGATATATTAAGCAGGATTCTAGATGGAAGCTTAAAGCTGTGTCCAGAGCATTGATAGACTTCCGCTGTATCATATTATTGGTTCCGCTGCAATGTACTAAATTCAGTGTAAATTATCTTCTGCTGTTGTATTATTATATCAATGTGCTCTGATATTCTTTACTCTGATGTAACATTATTGTGATGACCCGTAACTTCCACGGTAAGGAAAGCCCGAATTGTTTTGAGAACAGTACACATCAGGACACAAACAGAAGAACATTTCATTGTTTATTACAACAATTCCATCAGAATACAAGAATATACAGAGTATGAATAAATATTACACAGAAAATATCAGATATTACAATACATTACATAGCAGCGGAAAAATAATACAATACAAAACTGAAAGAGATATACAGATACAGAGCTTTCCGGATATCATTCCAGCTGTAAATCAGGATCCTGTGAATATAAATCTGCAAAACCAAAACTACTAGCTGCCCGTGTCAAAATAAGGGCACCCAGAGCTTAGGTTAAAAACAACAAACTCCAGTTCAATCATGGGACTGGTGTGAGAACTGAAACAGTTATTAATCTTCATTTTAAAGTTAGGTAAATCAAGGGACCACGCCGTATAACATGGAACGGGTTTCCTCCCAAGAACACCAGTGCATAAAACAACAACGCAATGCTAAATAAAGAATAATGAAGCTATTATAAGACCCAGGTCCCATCGCACAATGCAACACAAGCCGGAGGATAGGGTTTTACCTTATAATAGCCAAAGAATGCTTGATACGCTAAATTTCATCTTTTATTATTACTATAAGTGTATAGTGTCAAAACAATTTCAATCATAAGTATTAATCATTGGCGGCATGAGTACCATATATCATGTCGCCAATACTAGGCTCTACAATTAAAACCTCACATGTCACGTACTGGAAGTTGGATTTCCATATGTGAACTGAGGCAAGGGATCGTCCTCCACCGAATTCGAGACGCTCTAGCCCATGTCTCAGGCAAGTACTCAGTCAAGCCTTTAGATCGTTAGGGCCGGTCCACCGATGTGGATTACAATGCCTGAACACTGTGTTTCCCCACCCTATGGGGTGTCAATGAGTCCAATGACTCCATCGGTCCCGGATCGACCGATATATCCAAGGTGCCTCGCAACAGCAACAACCACATAAGTCAAACTCATCAGGGCGTGTAAAACCACTGACGCCACTTCTAGCTAGAAGGAAACGCATGCCCTCCCTGAGGTCCTTCTCCCGTTTCTGGTTCACACCGGGGTGTGAGGCTCGCGAATCAACGCTACACAAAGCTATGCCACATAGGTCGTGCTTTGATCATCACCCACAAGACTTTGCTTTTCAACAGAAGCCTTGATCATTTGCCACTTAGGCATGCCACACAGTAAATTCACTTGATGCGTTTGATATCCATCAATATATAACCCCTGAGCTTGTACGTCTCAGAGAAGGGCGTTAAGCAAGAGAATAAATTCTCCGCCGCCAAACAGAAATATATTTAATAGAAATCAATCATACAGAATAAAATCCAATGTCAGACACACAGTCCATTTACAAGTTTGTTCTGGGTCTGAACGAAACCGGAGGCACCTAGTAACCCACATATCCATCGATCTCCAAGTACGTCTGGACGACCACTAACCGATTCCCTCCTCTTGGGTGTACGGCCCAATCAAGATCATCAGTAATCACCCAAACGACGTGAAGACCTCCGGTCTTCGACCACCGTCTTCATCCTCGACACCACGTCGAATCAGCTATTCAGAATGGGATAAACACGGTCATCCTGAATAACTCGCGTATATAATAGACCTGTGTTACACAAACACAACATACGCCTCATTCCAATTTAGAATATTCTTTTATTCAAATATTCTTATACTTTGGGAAAGGTTCCCATTAATTTTATCAAAGATAAATTCTTTAAATTTATTCTTTAATCTTCTTTTGAATATCAATTCAAACTAGTCGGGATTAGCGAACCACACAGAAGTAATCATTTATTTCATTTCCCAATCCCAACCTATTCATCCCATGAAGTAAACTGGTCATACTTCATATCTAACACCACGGTGTTATCGGTAAATTCAATTACCATTTCACGTTCAAATCTAATTAAAGATTTTACTATCGCCTGGAGCAAAACTGGTGATACTCCATTCTCGATTATTTCAATCTAGTTAAAGATTCAGTAAAACTCCACTTGGTTTTAATCTTCCCAATAATCACTATCAATGATTACTTAACTTAGGAATCACATCCTGGCTTTAATTGGGTTAAAGAACCAATGTCATTTAAAACACGGCCCACGATAAACCCAAAATCACATTCATTAATTATCGGTTTAAAGAACAAGTGTTATTTAAAACACCGTTCAAGATAAACCCAAAAATCAATTCAAATTCAGTTCCAGCACCATTTAATTGGTACACTTCATTAAATCTAAATAAAAAGATTTAATATTTTTCTCAACTAGATTTAAGAACAGTGTTAATGAAGACACCATTCACGACAAACCCAAATCGCATTTGATATTATATACAAGGCTCTAAATAGAAAATATATCGGCTTATATTCAATATCAAATTCTACGACCAACAAATATCGTATTGGAGATAACGATATAAATATATCTTTCAAATTTCCATAACAATATCTGTATAATCACAAAATCCAACATCGAAATATTCCAAAGACAATTTCGATTCAAATCCATTCCAATTCAATTATTGGAAATTTTGGTTACTTTTAAAACCCTTTTTCAAATTCAATTTATTTATTTTAAAAATAAATAGAATTATAATTCTAGTTCAAAACTAGTTCATTTCGATAAAAATCTATTTTTATCTTTTCAAATATGGAGTTTTTCATTCCAATTCTTCACAAATCATTTCTTATGATTTTACATAAATTTTTACTATTTTTAATAATTTTATCAAGGCCCGTATAGTCGATTTCCATCAATGACCATCGAACTGCACTTACAGCGACCTTTTCCAAATTTGATTTGGACATAATTCCAAATCCAACCGTTAGATTTCAAATTTCTAATATTCGTTAGAAAGCTCCTTTCGATACGAACCCAACGGTTCCGGTTTAGGAGAATCCGACGGTAGGATCTCCCGCAATATCAATTCGAAGTCAATGGTCGAAATTCGCGAACTGCCGCGGCGCGGCGCGTTCTATTCTGGCCATTATATATATATTATATATTATATATATTTCATCAATTTCCTTTCAAAACGTATTTTATAAATCGTTTTAAATTCGTTTTCAAAACGATTTCAATTTCATATTCAATTTCTAATCAAAATTGAATATTCCATATCATTAATCTATAAATGATAATATTTTCAAAACATTAAATTTTGAAATCACCTTCTTTTCTATATTCATTATAAAAATGAATAAAATCGATATAAATATCGTTTACGTCAAAATGGCGTCAATCTCATTAACACGGCTTTTATTCAACACATGAATGTTTATGCTATTCAACACATGAATATTTATTCTATTCAACACATGAATATATATTTTCAATTCAACACATGAATTTATTTTCAATTCAACACATGAATATTTATTTTATTCAACACATGAATATACATTTTCAATTCAACACATGAATTTATTTTCAATTCAACACATGAATTTATTTTCTAAATTGGAATGAGGCCCAATCA
Organism: Allium sativum; assembly: GCA_030737875.1. Taxonomy (NCBI): domain Eukaryota; kingdom Viridiplantae; phylum Streptophyta; class Magnoliopsida; order Asparagales; family Amaryllidaceae; genus Allium; species Allium sativum. The sequence continues at coordinate 823,948,677 of CM060916.1, forward strand.
ATTACCATATAATGTTAATTATATGGATTTTTTACAACACATGTATATAATAGCAACGATGAATAATCATCCATCATCCAGAGTGCACCATACCATTGCATAAGCATTAAATATAAATAATTAATGCTTACACAGTCTGTCAACCCATCGATTAACATACAACTAAACAATCAGGATTAGTGTACGTCAAATATCATCCCAAAACCCGTGTGGGGTTTCAAATCAACAAACACACATTTTATTTGTGCAGTTGGGCGATGTGTAAAATTTATCGTTCCAATCAATATCAGTCAAATCTGTGTATATAAACAAATCGTCCAATTTGTTTATAAATATTTATTTTATATTTTTATATATACGTTAAAAATTATATTTTTAACTATAAAATATTTTCCATTATAAAATATTTTATTTCATTCCACATCACACAATCAAATTTCACAAGACAGCAATCAAACAAACAAGTCATCCATTGTCTGTGGACGACGGGTGTCGGGTGCTGCTAAGCACCGTCTGCATCCTAGTATATAATTCAAACTAGAAATAAATTAAAGGTGAGGAGTTCTCACCGATTAGCTAAACCAAACGCCACGACTCTTCATATGCAGGAAATCTTCGTCACTCGCCTTTTATCACTTTCGTTGTCCTCATCCAGATAAAAATCACATTTTTATACCGCTACTATATGGATAAAAATTCTATTTTTATATCGCTACTATATAGATAAAAATTCTATTTTATACCGCTACTATATAGATAAAAATTCTATTTTTATACCGCTACTATACTGATAAAAATTCTATTTTTATCTCGCTAGTAATATAATAAAAATTATATTTTTACTCTTCTTATGATATAAAAATCATATTTTTACTTCGTTAAAAATCATATCTTAAAGTGTTAAAAATCTTAACTTCATATGAGTAAAGATCTAAACTTTATATCGATGAAAATCTCACCTTTTTACTTTATAAAAATCTGAACTTTATTATTGTAAAAATATAACTTTAACTTTTCTAAAAATATAATCTTTATATTATAAAAATATGATCTTTATATAAATAAAAATATAATCTATTCATTTCTAAAAAAACAAACAAAGCTTTCCTACAAAATAAAATCATTTTTTCCTATATAAAAATTTTAACCTTCATACATTTAAAATTTAAACTAAAAACTCACTGATTTTCGGTAGGTGGAGCTCGCGGGTTGGCGGATCTCGAATTTCCAATTGGAGAACAGTTTGGACGATGGTATTTGGTGTTGGAGGGTTTCAATGAGTTTCGCGCCAGCGTCGGGGGAAAAGGATCGGTGGCCAGTGGGGGGTTTGGCTGCGGTGGCGCGCCCGAGGTGGGGGGGGGGGTTGCTGCGGTTCGATCGGGGGGGTGTCGGACTTCGATCCAGAGGGGGGGGGGGAGAAGAAGCAGCGGCAGCACCTGGGGAGGCGGCGACGGGCGCGATGCGTTTAGGTTTTTTTTTCTTTTATCCGATTTAGAAAAGTAAACGTGGGGAGGGCTGAGAGTATAGAGGAAGAGAGAGAGGTTTTTTTAATTTAATTAATTAATTTCAAAAAGCAACTTTTAATTTCGACCTCGAAATCGAACCCACCGACTGTCGTCCATAGCTAATTACCCCTATTCCGAACACAATGGGATATGTTTCATCAGCTGATTTGATCGTTTCGATCAGTTTCCGTCAAAATCAAAATATAACTCAATATATTGAATTTGAACGAACATTTCAATCTACCAGGGCCACATACTAACTCTAAAAATTATTTCTAGCTTCGTATTGACGATACGGTCCTAACAAAACTAATTTCATCGAATTTTGAGACCGTTGGAAAAATGGCCATTTTCCAGTCGATTAAAATCAACTGAAACTGGTCAAACACGTTTTCCTTTTCCACGCTCACATATTGATTCGAAAAATTACGAATTTTGGAATGTAGCAATAACTTGACATCACGGATCCAACAAAAGTGGTTTTGTCGAAAACCGAGGTCGTTTGCAAAATTTCCATTTTTAAGGGCTAGAATTCCATAGCAACTATTCTGAATTTTCAACTGGACGTAACTTTTGATTCCCGCTATGAAATTTCAATTTTTCGGATTCGTTGGAAAGATATTTTCAATTACATCCCAAAATTTTTGGTTTCGCTAAAATCCGGTTTATTTTGAATCCTGTACATTCATTTGAACTTTGAAATCGAATTTTCGAACTACCGCGCCATTTTCAATTCCTTTTATAATTATAAAATAAATATTTATATTCTAACGACGATTCGAATAAATATATTCATTCTAATTCTATTAAAAATAAATTTCTCTTTGATATTATTTAAAATAATTCATTTTAAATAATCAAAATTCACTAAAATTGCCAAAATAAAATTTTTAAATTGGCTCGGATTTCCGGGTTATTACAATCTCCCCCACTTAAAATTTTTCGTCCCCGAAAAGGAACGAAGCCGAAAGTTGTTTTACAAACCAACTCAACTTTCATTATAATCTTTACGGCTTAAGTTCTTCAACTTTTTAGTTTCTAAGAACTTTTCAAATTTTTCAAAAATTTGGCTAACACCCTAAATTTTCGAAAAATTTCGCCATAACCTCCCCTGCACCGGGGACTTCAGGATATTTCATATAGCCTCCGATGGCCTTCTTCAATCCAAAAAGAAAAAGAAACAGCCAAGCGGCTAGCCAATCGGCTCATAAAATCATCCAAAACCCAATAAATTAGTAAACATGTACCTATTTGTCGGGCAAACAATTTTATTCCTCTTCTCTAGCCTCCTTGCTATGACCTGTTCAATGTAAGTACATGTATATGCATGCAAATGCGATCATTTTTCAATACAGTTCACTATTTGGTTCAATTTGGCTAAAGGTTCAACATTTAATTAATCAAACAAAAATCAAACAACACAATCAGCAATCAATTAGTTGATTATCTTTTCAAATTCATACCTTCGATATATATCTAAAAATCAGATTTTTGGTGCCAAATCACAACAATAAGCCTATCTAATTTTGGTTCTCACACCAGTCTAATGGAAATATATAGATATCACACTTTCATCACTCGAACATAAATTCTGATGATGATCGATCAATCATCAGAATCATCTCCGGACGACTAGAGTGTGATTCTATATCTATCCAGTATATTAAAACTTCAAATACACGTGGATCAGACGTATACGCAAAATCTCTATATACTGGATTGTCCAAATCAATATATAATAAACATTCAAATACAAATAATTGATTTAAATTTTCAAAACAAAAATTGTTTTCATTTTAAAAATATACTCTTCACACTCGTTCTAGGATACCACTGATCCCATCTCTAACGAATCATTCTTATTGGATATTACTAATCCAAACTCTGATGAATTCTTTTGTATGGTTCTAATGTGTCTTGTTCTCTGAGCTTTGTAAACCAAAGCTCTGATACCACTGTGATGACCCGTAACTTCCACGGTAAGGAAAGCCCGGATTGTTTTGAGAACAGTACACATCAGGACACAAACAGAAGAACATTTCATTGTTTATTACAACAATTCCATCAGAATACAAGAATATACAGAGTATGAATAAATATTACACAGAAAATATCAGAGATTATAATACATTACATAACAGTAGAAGAATAATACAATCCACAACTGAAAGAGATATATGGATACAGAGCTTTCCGGATATCATTCCAGCTGTAAATCAGGATCATGTGAATATAAATCTGCAAAACCAAAACTACTAGCTGCCCGTGTCAAAATAAGGGCACCTAGAGTTTAGGTTAAAAACAATAAACTCCAGGTCAGTCATGGGACCGGTGTGAGAACTGAAACAGTTATTAATCTTCATTTTAAAGTTAGGTAAATCAAGGGACCACGCCGTATAACACGGAACGGGTTTCCTCCCAAGAACACCAGTGCATAAACAACAGCGCAATGCAAAATAAAGAATAATGAAGCTATTATAAGACCCAGGTCCCATCACACAATGCAACACAAGCCGGAGGATAGGGTTTTACCTTATAATAGCCAAAGAATGCTTGATAAGCTAAATTTCATCTTTTATTATTACTATAAGTGTATAGTGTCAAAACAATTTCAATCATAAGTATTAATCATAGCCGGCATGGGTACCATGTATCATGTCGCCAATACTAGGCTCTACAATCAAAATCGCACATGTCACATATTGGAAGTTGGATTTACGTCTGTGAACTGAGGCAAGGGATCGTCCTCCACCGAATTCGAGACGCTCTAGCCCGTGTCTCGGGCAAGTACTCAGTCAAGCCTTTAGATCGTCAGGGCCGGTCCACCGATGTGGATTAAAATGCCTGAACACTGCATTTTCCCTACCCTATGGGGGTGTCAATGAGTCCAATGACTCCATCGGTCCCGGATCGACCGATATATCTGAGGCGCCTCGCAACAACAACAACCACATAAGTCAAACTCGTCAGGGCGTGTAAAACCACTGACGCCACTTCTAGCTAGGAGGAAACGCATGCCCTCCCTGAGGTCCTTCTCCCGTTTTTGGTTCACAACGGGGTGTGAGGCTCGCGAATCAACGCTACACAAAGCTATACCACACAGGCTGTAACACCCCACCTCCGCCAGGGTCACTCTTGCAAGTACACTGGCTTTGGAGGGGTGTTTGTCAAGGTAAACATGCATGAAGATATCACAAGATAGAACATATGAGTAAAACAGAGTAAATAAAGCAGCGGATAAAACCACTATTTCAAAACCATAGTCAACTTGCATCAAAAGTACTAAGTCATTATTTTCCAACTACTACAAGTCTAGAAACATAAACTGAAAACTGGAAATAACATAAAGTAAACTATCCCCAAAGTAGACGTGGTAAAGCCATAGCAAGCTCAAGTCCAAACCGTACATGAGCTATCCAGAAAGCAAGCTAAAGATCCAAGCTAGGTGCTAGTGTTCCCACCCTGAGAACCTGGGGGGGTGGGGGGGACGGAAGAAAAGAAGCGAAAGGAAAACGGGTCAGTCATAAAGACTGGTAAGTCCTACCTACTATTAGTATAAAAACTAATAAAGTTAACTGGACATGTAAAACAGAGATGAAACATAGGATGATAACTAAACTGGCATGGTGAAAAGTTAACAAGATAGATCAAGTGTGGCATCGCATATACAAGGTTAAGTTGCACCAAGTGTACTAGTATTCTAATCCATGTCAAGTATAAACAAGAAATGATCCCTTGGCCCAAAATTGGCCCAACATCATGAGATGACCTAAATCAAGGTCCAACTACACGGTCTAGTCGATCGGCTCCCTATAAGCCTAACTCGTCAAGTGTCGGTGTCATACGGCCCAACCGCGAGATGTAGTCGACTATGCAAGGTCCACCCTAGGGTGTATCCGGGCCCTAGGGTGCCAACCACTGACACAAAACAAGCACGCACAGTCCAAGCCTACTGGTGCCCATGTCTGTCTTTCATCCCCGGACTATGTGCACGACCATAGCCCGCCGGAATCTACAATGGCGCACCTATCTAGCCGTCCCTTTTGGTCACTTACAATCAGCCCAGTAATCGTGCCCCACCCCTAGCCTAGTCCCTAGGGTATCCCGATACTCCCTGGTGGGTTACTGCTGAAAAGGGCCCCGCAAACTAGGGTTTCTAATGGGTTAAGTGTGGTTAACCCTATCCAAACCATGTATCAAGTTGGTTAAGTATACCCAAGTGGTTCATGACTTAACCCCAACAATCCATCGTGTTCAATTGGTTAAGTATTCAAGTGGTCCATGACTTAACCCTACCATGTGGCATTAATTAACTTAATGCACCCCAAACTCTCACATTAGACTTTGTTGTGGTTACTAGTTAAGCCGGGCGGGTCCGGGTAGCTTTACACCACAACCTAGTCTAACCTCGGGTTTTAAGTGCGATATGACCAACTACTCACATTGGGTCCTATTGTTTGTAGCCACTAGTTAAGCCGGTCGGTTCCGGGTAGATTTATGCTACAAACTCAACCCAACCTCGAGTTGGCCACTTTCATGTTTTCTACATGTCATGTCCACGTTCATGTTTTCAAGCATAATCACATGTCATATTTTCAAGTCATGTTTCATGTCATTTAAGTTTACCCATAACCTAACCCCATAGCACGTAAGTTCGCATCAACACAAATAGATCAAAAGGGGGAACATAATGATATGATAAGTTGGGCATAAAGTGGCAAAGTCTATCACAAGTTTAACATGGTGATATATGAGGCAAAGGTGTTCATCACAACTAGCATATGGAATTATTGGCCTCAAAACATGTATGACATCAACTTAGCAAATAGGTGATAACATGGTCATAGTTAACATAGGGTGATAACTTGTGATTAGCATATAGTTCATAACATCATAGGCAAGTTAACATAAAGATCATGAGGGGTTCTATGTTGCATTATGCACAAATCCCAAATAAAGCTCATAGCTTTATACCCAAAAAGTCAAGGTGATAGTCCCATAACCATAGATCAAAAGAGTCATGTATAGATCTATGCATATAATGATAGATGCAAGGCAAGTGTTACACAAAAATCCCATTTCAACTTGCTACATGTCATATTAAGTTCATAGTTTAAATCTAAGAGTAGAATAGGGCTTACAAATCGCGGCTATGAGATCTAGAATAAAATAGAACAAGATTGAGACGAAGCCACACTAGAAATCCCCAAATAAAGATAAGATCCACTCCAAGCCTTGAGAAATAAGAAGAAAGGTCCTTGTTATGATGAAGAAAGATGGCTCCTTTGCTTTAGATCAAGCTTAGGCTCTCAAGCTCTCAAGTTGCAGAAGATGGAGGCCATGATTAGGGAGAATTTGGGCAGCACTTAGTTGTAGGAATGATTAATGAGGGTTTAGGGTAGGTATAAGGGTGCTTATATAGAAGTTTAGGTTAGTTTAGGCCATAGGATTAACCCTAATTCAGATCTGAGCCATCAAATCACGTCACAAGCCAACAAAACAAGACCCAGGAGCCAAAACAGGTGCACCAGGCCAAACTGGCCCGACCACCCAGGTCGACAGGGGTGTCGACTGGGCAGTCGACACTAGCTGGGGCAAGTCGACTCCCAAGTCAACTCCCCAGTCGACTTGGGGCTGGGCGGGAAATTTTCCCGCCCAGTCTATTTGGCTCCAGATTTGATTTTCGAACTGTTTTTAAACTCTGGATTTTCTAAAAACTTTGACGGGCCATAACTGGGTCATACGGACTCCGATTTTCGAAAACTCGGACTCTATTTTGCGTATTTTTCCGAGACGAACGCAATGGCACAGCACGTTTCCCTTGATTCAGATTTTAACATTTAATTCTGCCTTGATTTACGTTATAACATGTTATTCAAAATACGGGTTGTTACACAGGCCGTGCTTTGATCATCACCCACAAGACTTTGATTTTCAACAGAAGCCTTGATCATTTGCCACTTAGGCATGCCACACAGGCAATTCACTCCATGCGTTTGATATCCATCAATATATAACCCCTGAGCTCGTACATCTCAGAGAAGGGCGTTAAGCAAGAGAATAAATTCTCCGCCGCCAAACAGATATATAATTAATAGAAATCAATCACGCAGAATAAAATCCAATGTCAGACACACAGTCCATTTACAAGTTCGTTCTGGGTCTGAACGAAATCGGTGGCACCTAGTACCCCGCATATCCATCGATCTCCAAGTACGTCTGGACGATCACTAACTGATTCCCTCCTGTTGGGTGTACGGCCCAATCAAGATCAACAGTAATCACCCAAACGATGTGAAGACCTCCGGTCTTCGACCACCGTCTTCATCCTCGACACCACGTCGAATGAGCTATTCAGAATGGGATAAACCCGGTCTTCCTGAATAACACAAACACAACATACGCCTCATTCCAATTCAGAATATTCTTTTATTCAAATATTCTTATACCTTAGGAAAGGTTCCCATTAATTTTATCAAAGATAAATTCTTTAATTTTATTCTTTAATCTTCTTTTGAATATCAATTCAAACTAGTCGGGATTAGCGAACCATACCGAAGTAATCATTTATTTCATTTCCCAATCCCAACCTATTCATCCCAAGTAAATTGGTCATACTTCGTATCTAACACCACGGTGTTATCGGTAAATTCAATTACCATTTCACGTTCAAATCTAATTAAAGATTTAACTATCGCCTGGAGCAAAACTGGTGATACTCCATTCTCGATTATTTCAATCTAGTTAAAGATTCATTAAAACTCCACTTGGTTTTAATCTTCCCAATAATCACTATCAATGATTATTTAACTTGGGAAATCGCATCTTGGCTTTAACTGGGTTAAAGAACCAATGTCATTTAAAACATGGCCCACGCTAAACCCAAAATCACATTCATTAATTATCGGGTTAAAGAACAAGTGTTATTTAAAACACCGTTCACGATAAACCCAAAAATCAATTCAAATTCAATTCCAATTAAATACCATTTAATTGGTACACTTCATTAAATCTAAATAAAAAGATTTAATCTTTTTCTCAACTGGGTTTAATAACAGTGTTAATGAAGACACCATTCACGACAAACCCAAATCACATTTGATATCATATACAAGGCTCTGAATAGAAAATGTATCGACTTATATTCAATATCAAATTCTACAACCAACAAATATCGTATTGGAAATAACGATATAAATATATCTTTCAAATTTCCATAACAATATATGTATAATCACGAAATCCAACATCGAAATATTCCAAAGACAATTTCGATTCAAATCCATTCCAATTCAATTATAGGAAATTTTGGTTACTTTTAAAACCCTTTTTAAAATTCAATTTATTTATTTTAAAAATAAATAGAATTATAATTCCAGTTCAAAACTAGTTCATTCCGATAAAAATCTATTTTTATCTTTTCAAATATGGAGTTTTTCATCCCAATTCTTCACAAATCATTTCTTATGATTTTAAACAAATTATTACTATTTTTAATAATTTTATCAAGGCCCGTACAGTCGATTTCCATCAATGGCCATCGAACTGCACTTACAGCGACCTTTTCCAAATTTGATTTGGACATAATTCCAAATCCAACAGTTAGATTTCAAATTTCTAATATTCGTTAGAAATCTATTTTCGATACGAACACAATGGTTCCGGTTTTGGGAGAATCCGACAGTCGGATCACCCACAATATCAATTCGAAGTCAATGGTCGAAATTCGCAAACTACCGCGACACGGCGCGTTCTATTCAGGCCATTATATATATATATATATATAATATATATATTATATATATTTCGTCGATTTCCTTTCAAAACGTATTTTATAAATCGTTTTAAATTCGTTTTCAAAACGATTTCAATTTCATATTCAATTTCTAATCAAAATTGAATATTCCATATCATTAATCTTTAAATGAAAATATTTTCAAAACGTTAAATTTTGAAACCACCTTCTTTTCTATATTCATTATAAAAATGAATAAAATCGATATAAATATCGTTGATGTCAAAATGGCGTCAATCTAATTAACACGGCTTTTATTCAACACATGAATGTCTATTCTATTCAACACATGAATATTTATTCTATTCAACACATGAATATATATTTTCAATTCAACACATGAATTTATTTTCAATTCAACACATGAATTTATTTTCTAAATTGGAATGAGGCCCAATCAATTATCATATAATGTTAATTATATGGATTTTCTACAACACATGTATATAATAGCAACGATAAATAATCAACCATCATCCAGAGTGCACCACACCACTGCATAAGCGTTAAATATAAATAATTAACGCTTACACAGTCTGTTAACCCATCGATTGACATATAACTAAACAATCGGGATTAGTGTACGTCAAATATCATCCCAATACCCGTGTGGGGTTTCAAATCAACAAACACACATTTTATTTGTGCAGTTGGGCGATGTGTAAAATTTATCGTCCCAATCAATATCAGTCAAATCAGTGTATATAAACAAATCGTCCGATTTGTTTATAAATATTTATTTTATATTTTTATATACACGTTAAAAATTATATTTTTAACTATAAAATATTTTCTACTATAAAATATTTTATTTCATTCCACATCACACAATCAAATTTCACAAGACAGCAATCAAACAAACAAGTCATCCATGGTCTGTGGACGACGGGTGTCGGGTGCTGCTAAGCACCGTCTGCATCCTAGTATATAATTCAAACTAGAAATAAATTAAAGGTGAGGAGTTCTCACCGATTAGCTAAACCAAACGCCACGACTCTTCATATGTAGGAAATCTTCGTCACTCGCCTTTTATCACTTTCGTTGTCTGCATCCACTACATATATAAAAATCACATTTTTATATTGTTGCTATGTATATAAAAATCACATTTTTATAATCGCTCTATATGGATAAAAATAACATTTTTATACCGCTACTATATGGATAAAAATTCTATTTTTACATCGCTACTATATAGACAAAAATTCTATTTTATACCGCTACTATATAGATAAAAATTCTTATTTTTATACCGCTACTATACAGATAAAAATTCTATTTTTATCTCGCTAGTAATACAATAAAAATTATATTTTTACTCTTCTTATGATATAAAAATCATATTTTTACTTCGTTAAAAATCATACCTTTAAAGTGTTAAAAATCTTAACTTCATATGAATAAAGATCTAAACTTTATATCGATAAAAATCTCACCTTTTTACTTTATAAAAATCCGAACTTTACTATTGTAAAAATATAACTTTAACTTTTCCAGAAATATAATCTTTATATTATAAAAATATAATCTTTATATGAATAAAAATATAATCTATTCATTTCTAAGAAAACAAACAAACCTTTCCTACAAAATAAAATCAGTTTTTCCTATATAAATTTTTTAACCTTCATACATTTAAAATTTAAACTAAAAACTCACTGATTTTCGGTAGGTGGAGCTCGCGGGTTGGCGGATCTCGAATTTCCAATTGGAGAACGGTTTGGGCGATGGTATTTGGTATTGGAGGGTTTCAATCAGTTTCACGCTAGCGTCGGGGGGAAAGGATCGGCGGCCAGTGGGGGGTTTGGCTGTGGTGGCGTGCCCGAGGTGGGGGGGTTTGCTGCGGTTCGATCGAGTGGGGGTGCAGACTTCGATCCAGAGGGGAGGGGATCAGTCGCGAGGGGGGGAAGAAGATGAAGAAGCGGCGGCAGCACCTGGGGAGGCGGCGACGGGCGTAATGCGTCTAAGTTTTTTTTTTCTTTCATCCGATTTAGAAAAGTAAACGTGGGGGGGCTGAGAGTATAGAGGAAGAGAGAGAGGGTTTTTTAATTTAATTAATTAATTTCAAAAAGCAACTTTTATTTTCGACCTCGAAATCGAACCCACCGACTGTCGTCCATAGCTAATTACCCCCATTCCGAACACAATGGGATATGTTTCATCAGCTGATTTGATCGTTTCGATCAGTTTCCATCAAAATCAAAATATAACTCTATGTATTGAATTTGAACGCACATTTCAATTTACCAGGGCCACATACTAACTCTAAAAATTCCCAAAAAATTATTTCTTGCTTCATATTGACGATACGGTCCTAACAAAACTAATTTCATCGAATTCTGAGACCACTGGAAAAATGGCCATTTTCCAGTCGATTAAAATCAACTGAAACTGGTCAAACACGTTTTCCTTTGCCACGTTTAAATATTGATTCGAAAAATTACGAATATTGGAATCTAGCAATAACTTGACATCACGGATCCAACAAAAGTGGTTTCGTCAAAAACTGAGGTCGTTTGCCAAATTTCCATTTTTAAGGGCCAAAATTCCATAGCGACTATTCTGAATTTTCAATTGGACGTAACTTTTGATTCCCGCTATGAAATTTCAATTTTTTGGATTCGTTGGAAAGATATTTTCAATTAGATCCCAATATTTTTGGTTTCGCTAAAATCCGGTTTATTTTGAATCATGTACATTCATTTGAACTTTGAAATCGAATTTTCGAACTACCGCGCCATTTTCAATTCCTCTTATAATTATAAAATAAATATTTATATTCTAACGACGATTCAAATAAATATATTCATTCTAATTCTATTAAAAATAATTTTCTCGTCGATATTATTTAAAATAATTTGTTTTAAATAATCAAAATTCACTAAAATTGCCAAAATAAAAATTTTAAATTGGCTCGAATTTTCGGGTTATTACAATTATAATAATGGTTATAAAAGTCTTATGTTATTTGTTTTGACGTGTTGTATTCCCAGAGTTAGCGTATTCGTATTTTGAACGGTCTTGGTCGATTTTGTGATCGATTTGTTCCGGGCGAAATCCGAATCGTTACAGTTGGTATCAGAGCTTTGGTTAGTTCTAATCTTTGGGGTACAACTCGTCAGAACTGAACAAAAGACTCATCAGAGGTAGGATTAGTAAAATCCTATAAAAGAATACTCATTAGAGATAGGATCAGTGGCATCCTAGAATGAGAAAACTCATTAGAGATGGGGATATTATGCCCTAGAATGAGTTGAGAGTGACAAGTTTATAATTTACGTATTTGTGATTGTATATGTAATCCGATTTTAGAAAATATGATTTATATATATATAAGTCACATATATTCTTGAAAAGCTAATCAATTGATTGATTGATGATTGTGTTGTGGGATTATTAGTTCAACTAATAAAATTATTGAAACCCATAAAAGAATGAAAAATTAATTTGTTAGTTAAACAACTTTTAGCTTCGTTCCTTTTCGGGGACGAAAAGTTTTTAAGTGGGGGAGATTGTAACAACCTGGAAAATCAGAACCAATTTAAAATTTTATTTTAAGGAAATTTTGTTATAAAATGTGTCAGAAATTTCATTATTAAAGTAAAAAAAAGAGTTAACAATAAAAATTTACATTTTTATTGTTTATAAGAAATGACGAAAGATGGCCTTGGTTTGAATAGAAAAGTTTAATAATAAAATTTACATTTTAATTGCATGTGAGCAATAATGATTAAAATATGTCACATTAAAAATTTACATTTTTAATATAAGAATGGTTCAATAAAGAAATTACATTTTAATGTAGAATGATGCATTTAAAAAGATTCTAGCTTGAAACGTGTTAACATTAAAAATGCCTTAGGAACTTTAATGACATTTATTCATCTATTGATTGAAAATAATGTGTAGGTTATAAAATAAATTCTGACAATATATATATATATATATACACACACACATCTTTGGTTGTCCTCTTAAATATTTCCCCTGTCAATTAAAAATGTAACTTTTAGGAATTCAAAACGTAGATTACATGTTCAAAACCTTCTTTAATTAGTCAATTTTAAAATGTGAAAAGTTGCAAATATTCATTTCTAACAATAATATTTAATACAGTAGTGTTAGTTCTAATTTCTAACAAATAGCATTAATCTAGCACTCATTATTTCCATTTTATCCTCTCTCTCACTTTCATTGCTATCTACTTTTGAAATTTGAAAAAAAAGATAAACGTGTCATTATAACGTGTAATCAAAGGGGATTCAAGGAAACATTTATAAAACACAATCTAAACATAAAACATATTTATTCGTAATGCACATGCATGATTTCTGGAATAAAAACAAAATTATTGTAACAACCCGGAAAATCAGAACCAATTTAAAAAAATTATTTTGGCAATTTTAATGAATTTTGAATCTTTAAAATGATTTATTTTAAATGATAACTATGAGAAATTTATTCTAAATAGAATTAGAACATATATATTTATTTGAATCGAAGTCAGAATATAAATATTTATTTTAAATATGAAAGGAATTGAAAATGGCGCAGTAGTTTGAAAATTCGATTTCAAATTTCAAATGAACGTACAGGATTCAAAATAAATCGTATGTTAGCAAAACCAAAAATATTAGAATCTATTTGAAAATATCTTTCCAACGAATCCGAAAAATCCAAATTTCATAGCGGGAATAAAAAGTTACACCCAGTTGAAAATACAGAATAGTCGCTATGGAATTTTAGCCCTTAAAAATGGAAATTTTGCAAACGACCTCCGTTTTCGACAAAACCACTTTTGTTGGATCTAGGATGTCAAGTTATTGCTAGATTCCAGAATTTGTAATTTTCTGAATCAATATGTGAGCATGGCAAAAGAAAACATGTTTTGTCAGTTTCAGTCAAATTTAATCGACTGGAAAATGATCATTTTTCAAACGGCCTCCAAATTTGACGAAATTAGTTTTGTTAGGACCATATCATCAATACAAAGCTAGAAATAATTTTTCTATAACTTTTGGAGTCAGTATGTGGCCCCGGTAAATTAAAATGCAATATATTGATTTATATTTTAATTTAAAGAAAAACTAATGGAAACAATCAAATTGGCTTACGGGACATATCCCATTGCTTTCGGAATGTGGTAATTAGCTAGGGATGACAATCGTTGGGTTTGATTTGGAGTCCCAAAACAAAGTAATTTTTTGAAATAAAATAATTAAATTATATAAATTGGTCAACGCCCCCCTTTCCTCTCTCTTTCTCTCACATTCATTCACCGTAAAAAAAAAGAAGGAAGACGCTCACGCTCCAACCCCTAGCCCGCCGTTGCTCCTCCACCGCCAACCCCCTCGTCGTTCTCCCCTTCTCCTCCTCCTCTTCCTCCTCTCCTCTCTGTCCTCTTTCTCTCTTCAAATTTGCAAACCCTAAGCCCCAAATTGCAAACCACCACCATCGTGGGCCCCTCCAGCGCCACCACCAGCACCCTTCCGCAGCCCAGTCAGGCCTGCGCCGCCAGCCCTCAGCTCCGACCATGGGCCCCACCACCCCAAAAATCACATTTTTCACAAATTCCCATTTTTGCATTTAACACCCTGTCGCTATTTCGCCAATAACTCCCAAACCGAGCGCTTCTGGCCAAAACTCCACATTACCAAAATCGAAGAACGATTTTCTCTTCTATTTGAGTATACGTAAGTCATATTTTGGACTGCGGAGCTGTCCGGAAAACACGTCCAAATTCTGCTATTCAAATATTGTCTTTTCGTGATTTTCGGCGAAATGGCACATTTTCGAAAGGAAGACCACTAGGCGAAAGTTGTCCGGAATGGCGCGTTTAAGCTAGAAAAAAAGATAGTGTGAAGATTAGAGCTCGTTTGCAAATTCTCGAACCAGAACAGCAAATCCGTACAATAGAAAATATGTGAGTTTTCTCCGTTTTAAAGCTTCTATGATTTTTGACGTATGAAGCATGTAAAGTTATGATTTTTTACCTATGTAGTAGCGTTATAAAAATATGATTTTTGTGTACATGTATCGATATTAAAAATATGATTTTTATGTACATGTAGCGATATTAAAAATATGATTTTTATGTACATGTAGCGATATTAAAAATATGATTTTTATATATATGATAGCTACATAAAAATGAGATATATATATATATATATATGAGCGATATAAGAATGTGATTTTTAAAATATAAATATCGTTGATAAAAAATATGATTTTTAATGTATAAACACCATATTAAAAATGTGATTTTTAATATGAACAGAGTGAAAGAGGGTTGAGTTCGAATTTCGGGAAAATCCAAACGGTTCGGATATTCAGAAATAAAACTGAAGGAGTGGATCCCAAAGGTGAGAACTTCTCACTTTAATTTACTTTCTAGTTAAAAATATATACTAGGATGTAGACGGTGCCTAGCAGCACCCGACACCCGCCGTCCACAAATCATGAACGACTTGTTTGATTATAATGTGTTGTGAAAATTGATCGTGATGTGGAATGATAAAATAGATTCATGTGTTGAATGGAAAAATATTCATGTGTTGAATACATATTTTATAGTTAAAATATAATTTTTAACGTGTATATGAATAAAATAAATATGCATTTACAAATCAGACGATTTGTTTTTGTACGCCCATTTGACTGATATGGATTGAGACGATAAAATTTTACACATCGCCCAACTGGACAAATAAAATATGTGTTTGCTGATTGGAAACCCTACACGGGTATTGGGATGATAATTAACGTACACTAATCCCAATTGTTTAGTTGTATGTCAATCAATGGGTTGATAGAGAGTTGTAAGCGTTAATTATTTAAATTTAATGCTTATGCAGTTGTGTAGTGCACTTTGGATGATGGTTGATTGTTTATCATTGTTATTATATACATATGTTATATGGAATCCATATAATTAATATTATATGGTAATTGATTGAGTCTCATTCCAATTTGGAAAATAAAGAATACTTTAAAATAATATTCAGAAAAGGATTAAAAATATTCATGTGTTGAATAAAATAAATATTCATGTGTTGAAAAGAATATTCATGTGTTGAATAAAATATTTAAACAATAAAAATATCATTTTTATTGAATTTATAAACCGTTAAAAATATTCATGTGTTGAATAAAAGCTGTATTGATTAGATATGCGCCATTTTGACATGAACGATATGTATATCGATTTTATTCATTTTTATAATGAATATCAAAAAGGAAATGATTTCAAAATATAATATTTGAAAATATTATCATTTATATATATCGATGATGTGGAATATTCAATTTTGATTTGAAATTGCATATGAAGTTGAAATCATTTTGAAAACGAATTTAAAACGATTTATAAAATACGTTTTAAAAGGAAATCGACGAAAGGTATATAATATGTATATATATAATGGTCTGAATAGAACGCGCCGCGCCGCGGTAGTTCATGTATTTCGACCATTGACTTCGAACGGACATTACGGGAGATCCGACCGTCGGATTCTCCTAAAACCAAGACCGTGGGGTTCGTATTGAAAAGAGCTTTCTAACGAATACAAGAAATTAGAAATCTAACGGTTTGATTTGGAATCATGTCCAAATCAAATTTGGAAAAGGTCGTTGTAAGTGCAGTTCGATGGCCGTTTATGGAAATCGACTATACGGGCCTTGATAAAAATATTAAAAATATCAATAATTTCTGTAAAATCATAACAAATGATTTGGAAAGGATTGGGATGAAAATTTCCATATTTGAAAGGATAAAAATATATTTTTGTCAAAATGAACTAGTTATGAACTAGAATTATAACCCAATATTTTTAAATAATTAAATTGGGATTGAAATGGTTTTAAAATAACCAGAATTTCCAATATATGAATTGGAATGGAACGGAATCGAAATTACCTTCAGAATATTTCGATATTGGGTTTCGTGATTATACGGATATTGTGGAGGAATTTGGAAGATATATATATCGTTATTCCAATACGATATTTGTTGGTTTCAGAATTCAACATTGAATATAAGCCAATATATTTTCTGTTCAGAGCCTTGTATTTAATATCGAATTGGATTTTGGGTTTGTCGTGAATGGTATCTTTAATAATACTGTTCTTAAACCCAATGGAGTTAAGAAAATTAGAAACTGACTGGAGATTAGCTAAGTTGAATGGTTTCCTGGGTATTGATCTGATGTTGGTTTCGACCTTCGGGGTTAATACTTAGGGAATTGTTCTCCTACTAATTTACAGTTAGAGACTGATGGAATTTTGGGTTTGTTGTGAACTGTGTTTTTAACGACATTCGTTCTTTAACCCGCTTTACAGTGAAATGTGATTTGGAATTTATAAATCTTTTTATTAAGATTTAAAAGGAATTTTCCAAAGTAAAGTTTTCCAATTTAATATATTAAATTGGAATTGAATGGAATTCGATTGATAATAATCGAAGTGAACTTCTGTGGAGGAAGACTGTTAATTTATATGGAAATTAAAAGGCTTTGCCGTTATTCCATTTATATTATTGGTCGAATATGGAAATTGATATCGATTATATATTGAATTGTTTTTCCATGATGATTCCATAATTAATGGAATGTGATTTGGGTTTATCGTGAACAGTGTTTCAAAATAACACTTGTTCTTTAACCTGATTTATAATGGAATGAGGTTTTGGGTTTTCGTGAATGGTATCTTTAATAATACTGTTCTTAGGCCCAATGGAGTTAAGAAAATCAGAAACTATCTGGAGATTAGTTAAGTTGAATGGTTTCATGGGTATTGATCTGATGTTGGTTTCGGCCTTCGGGTTTAATACTTAAGGAATTTTTCACTTGCTAATTTATGGTTAGAGGCCGATGGAATGGAATGTGATAATTTAAATTATCAAATTTGGGAAATAATCGAGAATGGAGTATCGTCAGTTTTACTCCTAGCGATAGTTAAATCTTTAATTAGATTTGAACGTGAAATGGTAATTAAATTTACCAATAACACCATGGTGTTAGATATGGAGTATGATCAGTTTTTCTCCATGGGATAAATAGGTTGGGATTAGGAAATAAAATAAGTGATTACTTCGGTGTGGTTCGCTAATCCCGACTAGTTTGGAAAATCTTAACATGGTTTGAATTGACATCCAAAGGAAGATTATAGAATAAATTTTAAAGAATTTATCTTTGATAAAATTAATGGGAACCTTTCCTAAAGTATGTGAATATTTGAATAAAGGAATATTCAACATTGGAATGAGGCATATGTTGTGTTTTATAACACTTGTTTATTATATACGCGAGTTATTCAGAAAGGCCGGGTTTATACCCATTCTGAATAACTGATTCGATGATAAGTTGACGACGAAGACGGTGGTTGAAGACCGGAGGTCTTCACATCGTTTGGATGATTACTGATGTCTTAATTGGGCTGTACACCCAAGACGAGGTAATAAGTGGTGATCGTCCAGACGTACTTGGAGATCGACGGATATGCGAGGACCTCTCTCCTGTATTGGACATACGGGACGAGGAATAAGGTGCCTCCGGTTTCGTTCAGACCCAGAACGAACTTGTAAATGAATGTGTGTGTCAGACATTGGATTTTATTCTGTGTTGATTGATTTCTATTAAATATACATGTAGTGACCCGAAAATACGGTCCAATTCGAGCTGACTAAATAACACAAGTCCAACCCCAAATTGCACTAGAAATTCAAGAAAACTAATAGAAAGAAGATAGAGGGTGAGGATAGATAAGATAGAAACTTAGAATAGAAGAAGAAGAAGACAACAACAACATCAGAGTAACACGAATCTCACAGCGGAACGAATAAAATATAACATAACTTTTGAAATACAAAGTTATAACTGTTTATACATACCATTTTCAGAGTACAACATATAACATCACAGCGGAATAAATAATAGCTATCGAATGCTGAAGCCTCCTGCTCCAAGCTCTCCAAGTGCATCTGTAAATCCCAACTACTTGACTGCCCGTACAAATTTAGGCACCCAAGAGTTTAGGGAAGACAAAACAAATAAACTCCGGGTCAGTCATGTGACTGGTGTGAGTAAACTCAAATCATTTAAACGGGTATATGATATCTCCTAAGACCACGCCGTGAATACGGAACGGGTTTTTCCCTTATGAGAATCCAAACATCTTTGAAAAGCAATATCATTATGATATTATGATAATGTCTAAATACAAATAGATATCAGTCTAGTAGAAACGCTTGCATCTCACGTTCTACATATATAGTATACAATCAAAACCACAGGTGCGTATTGGATAATTGGGTTTCCAACTATGACAAGGTATGGAGTCACCTTCCGATCAGTGTACTCTAGGAACGATACACTGGAGTTCAACAAGAACATCTTGCAACTCAGCCACACATGACCGACCACTCAATTCGCTTGAGTGTATCGAATGTACATCACCAACGGTTGGGATCAGCAACCGTTCCCGTATATATATGGGACAGCATTGATAGATTAAAGAAGCAAATGAATATTCTCTAGATAGGTGATTATACACCCTACTTCGGTGCGACCGACTTAGCCATGCTGCCTGCCCGATTTTTGTCATTTACCAGATGTGAGGCTAGAAGCTACGCTTACTTTCCATTCATTGATAACACGATCACTTTGAATGCCACATTATCAGATCCGTTAATCATTAGTTGGATCTGCACAAATAGATTCTGGATATTATGCGAAGGGAATAAATCCGTTGGCCACCATATATATTTGTACAGTCCAACTCTTTTGATCATTGGAACTATTCTGTCAGACATTCGTCCATATACGTTCGTTCTGGGACTGAACGAAACCGAAGGCACTATTCTGTAAATAGGACAGCCCTTGCACTTTACTCCATCTTCAATTTCTTCATCGTATTTGATCACAACGCTTATGTCGATACGGAGTGGTTCTTTGGATAATAATCCAACCGGTCTCTCCATATTAACAACGTAAAATGGTCAAAACTTCGATAGTCTGTGATTTAACTATCAAATGAAAATATGTCGGTGTACAAACAACGATCTTAATTCCAAATGGAATTATCGATCCAATCATCAATCATATATATATATATATTCATATTTCCTTATTTTCTAAAACTAGAAAATATATATTTTCAACATTGGAAAACATTTCCAATCCTCATTTACGCATCACTATCATTCCACAACTATTAGTCCCTAACTGTAAACTAGTAAGAGAACAACTCTCTAAGTATAAACCCCGAAGGCCGAAACCAACATCAGATCAACACTCAGAAAACTATTCAACTTACTAATCTCTAGTCAGTTTCTAATTTTTGTTTAACTTCACTTCTTAATTTCTATATTCGATTAACCCCTTTTGATAAACTACGTTTGACTAACTTCTTTTGATAAACTACGTTTTCCGTTACAACTATTTCCTTTTTATAACGTTTCTCCACTTATAAGGATTTCCTTTTACAGCGTTTAATCACTTATAATGATTTCCCTTTATAACAGCGTTTAATCACTTTTAATGTTTTCCTTATAACAGCGTTTAATCACTTATAATGATTTCCCTTATTACAACGTTTAATCACTTTTAATGTTTTCCTTTTTAATCCTATTTATTTTCCAAATAAATATTCCTTTATCACTTCACTTCTATTCATTAGATCCTCATTATAAATTGATAAGTGAATAAACTTCTCAGTGTTAATCCCGAAGGCCGAAACCAACATCAGATCAACACTTTGAAATTTACTCAACTCAGTCAACGTATAACAAGTTCCAATTATTCATGACCCATACCCTATCCTATTTAACATTTTAAATCGATTCTATTTATTTTCTAATAAATATTCCTTTATTCTATTTATTTTCTAAATAAATATTTCCTTTTTATAAAACCCTATTTGTTTTATAAATACTTCCTTTTATAAAACCGTGTTCGTTTTATAAATAATTTCCTCTTATAAAATCCTATGATTTTATAAAATTCCTTTATTTCAATATACATTGAAATATTCCTTTTTATAACTCCGGGTTTCTTATGATATTTAAAATATCAAACAACGATGATCAATATCGTTCTAACATCCATAATCAATAACAGATTATAAATCACACATATATCACAATATATGAAAACAGTAAAATAATTGTTGAGGAACCCAGTCGGATTCCTCCAACCTGTCTCCCTGCATCCACAGATGTTACACAGTATAATATATATCATATTTCATTTTGAAATGAAATATCCTGCTGTACAGAACCATATTTGATTAACAGTACATAGATTAACTATAACTACGTTTTCAATCAAATCTATTTAACAGTCCAGTTTAACAATCAATATACAACAGTCAATAAATAAAGTACAATTTATATTAAAATATAAATTGAGGAGAGTTAGTGAGTTTTACTCACTTTGGCGCGTTAACCGTTTAAATAACGGTTTGCGTTATTGATTTCGACGGACAATTTATTTCGCCATAAATTGTAACGAGCCCCAGTTTCACTTCCAGTCAGTTCCGGTGTGTAGCTCTCGTCCATATGGTCCCAACGGATCCGACCATTAGCAATTCCAAATCGGCCTACTTCCATTTAAATACTCAACCCGTATGAACATTGATCAGTGGGTTCTCCTCCAATGCATTAGGCCACGCAACTCATCTTTGCCGATAACTTCCCCTTCACGAAAACTTCATGCAAAAATTTCCATTTAAACTCTCCTTCTATTTCCCTTTCATCTCATACTCAAACGTATAGCTCGAACCCATGAATCAGTAAACGTCGACAAAAGTTGAGCGAAGCTGATGAACGTACATTATCCCAAATTATTGCTGCTACCAATTTCAGTTCCGGTTCTTCTATGACAACAACATTTTCTTTTTATATGGGCTTCACTGAAATAAATCGGCTCAGTACCCTATGAACACCCACGCCGTGTAACCCAAAGTATCTTCTTCCCCGTTTATACCAATTATCCGCTCCTATCATTCAACACTATACTCTCGCCCTTCACATTTTTACCCTCTACCTGAAACATACGTGACCGACTCCCTCCTCATACCCTTTCCCCTTCATCTCACTAAAACCACCGACGTGCTCATCAACTCCACACCATTTCCATCCACACAGTATGCACGCTCCATCTTCCCTTCTCACTTCAAAACCCACCATCAGCTCCTCCTTCATCCTGCTCCAGAACGACCCCTCACCAAAAACCCTTCACGTTGAACACCACCAACAGCACTGAGCTCCTTCCAGACTTTCCAACCATCACCAACGTTTTCCACAAAGACCTCCATCACAACAATTTGCGCTTCAGACAAAACTGCTCCCTCCTCTCATCGTTCACCTCGGCAGATCCTCCCTACGCTCAAGAGCACGCCACCAGAATGCGCCAGTTTTCCAACCACTTAAGTAACCGAGACTCCAACGCAAACTATCAAACAATGAACGCACTTGTTTTCGTTTTATTTTGTATACTTTAGTCATGAAAACTTTCGGTGATGCTGGAATCCAAAAGGAATGAAGTGTCGCTTGTGTTTTTATTTATAGACGAGAGAGGACTTTAAATATTAAGCATTGTACAGTAAATCTTTGGTTCAACGTGGAGCATTTATGAAACACATACTTCGTTTTCTTCTCAACGTGGACCATCTATAAACTTCCATTTGGATGTAGTTTGTGGAGCCAAGACTTTGATTTTAGGCCATAGGGGATGAGTGGTTCAGAAGAAGGAAACCGTGGCTTTCATTTAGTCGGAGAAAGAAGATATTTGCTTTATTTCAAAGTGAAGATTTACGAACTGCTATAGACAGAAATAAACATACTGTTGTGATGAGCGAGGTGTCCCGATCCCAAAAATATAATAATACTGGTGGATGGACTCATAGTTTGAAACTTCAAAATGTTGATTACAGGGTGCAAAATACTTCAAAATAAAAAGTGCTTATTTAATTAATTAAAAATTACCATAAAATTCTAAAAATTAAATTATCGTTATGTCTCTAAAGAACCTTGTCTAGATTTAAACCCTATCTCTAGTTATATCAAATAAACCGATACGGTCGATAAACGATTCTATAGCGACTATTTTAAAATTTGATTTGGACATATCTCAAAATCTACATGACGAAATCCTGATTTTTCTCTTACACTAGAAAGATATACTCCATCAGCTCCGTGCGTTTCTTGTTTCACAGAAATCCGATTTAAAACGGCCTCTGTACATTCAGTTGAAGTTCAAATCGCCAATAACGAACTGCAGCGTCATTTCCAGCTCGATTTTAATTAATATATATATATTACGTTCAATTGTCGTTCACATAATATATTCGTTATTCAGAATTCAATTCCAAGCTGAATTAAATCTTCGGGATGACCCAGTTCACACCATATCACCATTTCAGCCAATTCTGATTATTTCAGAATTAAATATATTATTTAATTTATTATTTTAATTAAATATTCGCCATTATTTAATTCCACGACCATTAAATCCTTTAATTCACCTTTTAAATAATTAAATTAATTAATTATACCGCTGAAAATGCGGGTCATTACAATACATTTGTTTGGCGGCGGAGAATTTATTCTCTTGCTTAATGCCCTTCTCTGAGACGTACGAGCTCAGGGGTTATGTATCGATAGATATCAGTTGCATGGCATGAATTGCCTGTGTGGCATGCGGAGATGCGATGATCAAGACTTTGGTTGAAAAGAAGAGTCTTGTAGTTGATGATCAAAGCACGGCTTTAATACAGCGTAGCTTTGTGTATTGCGTTAATTCGTGAGCCTCACACCTCGGTATGAGTTAAAAACGGGATCGGACCGTTGGGAGAACATGACGTTTCTTTCTAGCTATGGGTGGTGTCATCGTTTTACAAGCCCTGACATTTTTATTATTTTTACCTACGTAGTTGTTGGATTGCGAGGCGCCTCGGTTATATCGGTCTCTTCGGAGCCGATGGATAGGTCCGATAGGACCAGGAAACATGTGTTCAGGAATTGCCAATCCTCAAACATAGCGGAGGACCGGCCCAACCGATTACTTGGGCTGTCCAGAGTGCGTAGTCTTGAGACATTTGCTAGAGTGTCTCGAAGCGGTGAGGAGCCATCCCTGGCCTCGACTCATGATGGAAATCCAATTCCCAATACGTGACATTTCAGTTTTGATTGTATAGCCTAGTATTGGCGACATAGTAGCATGGGATGTTGTGTCGTCTATGATTGATACATTTATATTTGAAGTTGTTATCATACACTTAACACTATAATAGTATCAAAATGATTTATTTTAAAACGTACCAAGCATGTTTGGCTATTATAAGGTAAAACCCTATCCTCCGGCTTGCGTTGCATTGTGTGATGGGACCTGGGTCTTATAATAGCTTCATTTTTCCAAAAAGCATTGCACTGTTTATTCTATGCACTAGTATTCTTGGGAGGAATCCCGTTCCGTGTTATACGGCGTGGTCCCTTGAATTACTCTCTTTTAAAGTAAATATTTAATAACTGTTTTAGTTCTCACACCAGTCACATGACTGGCCTGGAGTTTATTGTTTTAGCCTAAACTCTGGGTGCCTCTATTTCCACACGGGCAGCTAGGAGTTTTGGTTTTGCAGATTTATATGCACAGGATTCTAATTTACAGCTGGAACGATATTCGGAAAGCTCTGTATCCGTTCATCCCTTTCAGTTGTGTATTGTATTATTTTTCCACTACTATGTAATATATGGTAATCTCTGATATTTACCGAATGTATAACATTTATTCATACTATGTATATTCTTGTATTCTGATGGAATTGTTGTAATAAGCAATGAAATGTTCTTCTGTTTGTGTTCTGATCTGTCGTGTTCCCAAAGCAATTCGTGCTTTCCTTCACGGGAAGTTCGGGTCGCCACAACTTTGTCCCACTGTCGAATTTGTAATTGCTTTGTTGGTTACATGCTGAAAATGGTTGATATACATACTCGCTAAATAATAGACTTGTTGAATTTCTTTGCATAATAAAAAATTCTTGAGTATATAAGCTATTACATAATAGCTTTATATTAAAGCAAATATACACACTATTTAATAGGAAAGATGTAAATGATAAATTTGGACGATTCAAAAATATTCCAAATATATTAAGGAATAAGATATTAATTTATCCTTATTGTGATTAGACATGGAAAGCAAGTGAAAAGTGTAAACAAGTATTTTAATAAGATATATTAATTAATAAAAGAAAATATCAATCAAATATGGACGTGGGTGGAAATGAATACAGGCGAAAATAAATACCATTATTCTTAATTGATGTTGAAGTCGAATCAAGTAAATCTAGAAAGATTCCAATTTATTTTCTAAAAATTGTCATTCACTACTCTTTATTCTGAAATTTGGAAAATTAATAATATAATATTATATATTCCCTCATAAAACAAACCCTAATTCATTCTATACACTAGCTACCTCTATCAACTTCAATGGCTGAAATCGTTCCAAAATTGATTCCCAATCCATTTCAAATTAATTCAAATTTCCAAAACCAAATCGTAGAGATTCTTCGTGGCTTCCAATTGGATTCCGGCATTGTGAGGTGATGGCTACGGTGGTTTGAAGAAGTCGAAGTTTTGGTTTGGTTATCACGGAAGGGAAGATGATGAATAACAGTAAAGGGCGGTCAACGTTTTCTTAAGCAAAGGTTAAGAGAAAATTTTAAATTAATTATATAATTAATTTATAAATATAATTAAAATTGCAAGCGGCCATAACTCTTTCAAATTGAATCAGAAATGGACGGTTTCCGATGCGTTGGATTCGTAGAGATGAGATCTACAACATGGAACAAACTTGGACAGAAAAGGGATCAATCAAAATTTTTGACAAAATTAAATGACGGTTTAATTTTATTAAAATCATCGTTATTAACCGATCAAGGTGAGAAATTCTTTTTCTTTTTCTTTTTATATATAACTAAAATTATTTAATCATGAAACATATCTAGAACTGATGTCGTTAAATCATACGCTATAATATTCTGTGAAATTTTCATACGTGATTTGATCAATGATTGTCGTGTTATGTAGATCTTCAAAAAAATTAACATTTATGTTAATTAGAAAAATTTAAATAGAATTATCATGTTATGTTTATTCGATGCGTTGATTCAAAATTAACATTTATGTTAATTAGAAAAAGTTAAATAGAATAATCATGTTATGTTTATTCGATGTGTTGATTCAAAATTAACATTTTTGTTAATTAGAAAAAGTTAAATAGAATAATCATGTTATGTTTATTCGATGTGTTGATTCAAAAATCAACATTTATGTTAATTAGAAAAAGTTAAATAGAATAATCATGTTATGTTTATCCGATGTATTGATTCAAAATTAACATTTATGTTAATTAGAAAAGGTTAAATAGAATTATCATGTTATGTTCATTAGATTTGTTAATTCAAAAATTAACAACTATGTTAATTAGAAAAATAGTGAAATAAGTTATCATGTTATGTTCACTAGATTTGTTAATGCAAAAATTAACAAATATGATTATTAGACAAAGATATACATTTTTGTTCATTATAAAGGATTAAACAAAAATATACATCTTTGTTCATTATAAAGGATTAGACAAAGATATACATTTTTGTTCATTATGAAGGATTAGACAGAAATATACATCTTTGTTCATTATAAAGGAATAGACAAAAATATACATTTTGTGCATAAAAAAGGGATTTAACATAAAATATACAATTTTGTTGATTAAAAAGAATATATACATTTTTGTTCACTAAAAAAAATTAAAATAAACATTGTTGTTAATTTAAAAGGTTGAAAATAAAAATATACATTTTTGTCAACTAAAATGAGTTTAACAAAAATTAACATTTTTGTTTATAAGATTTGAGTGAAACAAAAAGTAACATTTATGTTAAATAAGATTAGAGTAAACAAAAATTACATTTTGTTAGACAAGATTTGAGTGAAAACGAAAATACCATTTTAATGTAATTGCATATATTAGAATTTATATGCAAACTGAAACTACAATTTTAATGTAATTGCATATATTAGAATTTATATGCAAAATAAAAATATCATTTTAATGAAATTGCATATATTAGAATTTATATGCTAAATGAAAATACCATTTTAATGTAATTGCATATATTAGAATTTATATGTAAAATGAAAATACCATTTTAATGTAATTGCATATATTAGAATTTATATGCAAAATGAAAATACCATTTTAATGTAATTGCATATATTAGAATTTATATGCAAAATGAAAATACCATTTTAATGTAATTGCATATATTAGAATTTATATGCAAAATGAAAATACCATTTTAATGTAATTGCATATATTAGAATTTATATGCAAAATGAAAATACCATTTTAATGTAATTGCATATATTAGAATTTATATGCAAAATGAAAATACCATTTTAATGTAATTGCATATATTAGAGTTTATATGCAAAATGAAAATACCATTTTAATGTAATTGCATATATTAGAGTTTATATGCAACATGAAAATATCACTTTATTGTAAATGCATATATTAGAATTTATATGCAAAGTTAAAATATCATTTTATGGACAATGCATATATTAGAATTTATTTGCAAAGTTAAAATATCATTTTATTGACAATACATACATTAGAATTTGTATGAATTATTGTTTTTGTTAAAACATGCACTGAAACTATATACAAATAAAAGATTCCTTTTTATTTGTTAAAGTTAGGAAGAGAAATGCAAATAAAAGTTTATATTTTATATGTCATTAACAAATGTCTTGCAAATAAAGACATATTATTTGACATTACAAAATATGTTGAAATGGTTAAGGAAATTAAAACATGCTTTTATTTGACGTGTTAGATACGTCAGTGACATCATCGAATGGTTTATATATATATATATATATATATGTGTATATATATATATATTAAAATTAAACGAATCGCACGCGGTAGTTCACGTTTCAGAATCATAACTTTAAACGATTATACTGAATGATCCGACCGTCGGATTTTCCCAAAACTGGAACTGTTAGGACCGCTTTGGGAAGATCTTTCTAACGATATAAATCTTGTTAAAATCCAATGGTTAAATTTCGAAATATGTGAAAATCAAATTTCGATAAAAACAGTGCCAGAGCCGCCTATTGGCCCTAAGCGTTGTTAAATTAAATTGAGCTATTTTTATATAAATAAATATAGCAATAAATCGTTATAAAATAATATTAACGATATAAAATAGTTTTAAATTATATATATGCGAGAATTACTTGAAAAGACCGAGTTCAATCTCATTTCAAATAATTATACGACGATTTAAATCGAAGATATCGAAGATGGTGATTGAAGACCGGCAATCTTCACATTGAATGGACGACTACTGATACCCGACATTGGGTAGCTCCCAGTAATGGGTTAAAGTGGTAGTTGTTCGGACGTACTTGTTGATTGTCCGGATATGCGAGCACCTCTCTTCTGTATTGGACATATGGGACGAGGAATAAGGTATCTCTGGTTTCGTTCAGACCCAGAACGGACTTGTAAATGGATGTGTGTCTGACATTGGATTTCATTCCATGTAAATTAAATTGATTTCTATTAAATATATATCTGTGGTGGCGGATAATTTATTTTCTTGCTTAACACTCTTCTCTGAGACGCACGAGCTCAGAGGTTATATATTGGTAGTTATCGATCGCATGGCGTAGATTGCCAATGTGGCATGCCAAGATGCAAATGATCAAGGATTTTGTTGAAAAGCAGAGCCTTGTGGTTAATGATCAAAGCATAGCCTATTTCGGCATAGCTTTGTGTATAACGTTACCTCGCCAGCCTCACACTCTGGTAAGAGTTAGAAATGGGACAAGGGAATGCAGGGAGTGCACACGTTTCTTTCTAGCTAGAAGTGGTATCAAGGTTTTGCAAGCTCTGACATTTTACTTATGTGGTTGATGGATTATGAGGCGCCTCAGATTTATTGGTCAATAGTGACCATTTTATAGATTCAATAGGACCGGGAAGCGTGTGTTCAGGCATAACTAATCCACTAAAGTATTTGTGGACGTCCCTGCAGGATCCAAGGGTTTGCTAGCGTCTGAATCCTGGGACATTGCTAGAGTGGCTCGAATCGGTAAGGAGATCGTCCCTAGCCTTGACTCATGATGGAAACCCAATTTCCAATACGACATTACGGTTTTGATTGTATACCTATATATGGCGACATAGTAGGATGGGCGTACTATGCCGTCTAGAATTGATACATTTACTTTGAAGAATTTTAAACTGATTAGACACTAATAATAATATTAAAATATTATTTTCTATATATCTAGCATGTTTGATCATTATAAGGTAAAACTCTATCCTCCGGTTTGCATTGCATTGTGTGATGGGACTTGAGTCTTATAATGATTTCATTTTTCTAAAAAGCATTGCATTGTTTTGAATAAAAATTTTATATAATTTATGCACTGGCAATCCGATGGAGTAAACCCGTTCCGCGTTAGCGGCGTGGTCCTATTAGCCATATTGTTAGATAAGTCAGGAAAGATTTCTCATACCAGTCCCATGACTGACCCGTAGTTTGTTTCACTTGCAAACTCGGGTGCCCATATTTTCCACACGGGCAGTCGAGTAGCTTATTTTGCAGATATATTGAGTAGGATTCTGGATCGAAGCTTAAATCTGTGTCCATAGCATTAATAGACTTCCGCTGTATCAGATTATTGGTTCCGCTGCAATGTACTAACTTCATTGTAAATTATCTTCCACTGTTGTATTATATATCGATGTACTCTAATATTCTGTACTCTGATGTAACATTATTATAATGATTATAAAAGTCTTCTATTATTTGTTCTGATGTGTTATATTCCCAGAGTTAGGGTATTTGGGTTTTGAACGGTCTTGGTCGATTTTGCGTTCGATTTGGTCCAGGCGAAATCCAAATCATTACAAGATTGTTCGTTTGTAGAATTGCCTGTAATGTCCCGTATTTTATTGGTCAATATTTCATTTATTTTATTGGTTTGGAATTTAAATAGTTTAATTTAATGATTTCTAATTTCGTTACGATCAAAGTTAACAATCGTTGTTAAAAAACCGTGTAGAATTTTACAATAAGTTGGAATCTTTATCACAACTATAGATTTAAACGTAAAACCAAATCTTCTCGAATCAAGACTAAAATTTGAAATTAAACGTTAATTTAGATAGTTATATGTGTCAATCCTTGAAGGTCGAAGTTTCTAGTTCATCACAAGTGTATCACATTCAATTAAATTCATCGGTGTTTTAAAATTGTAAGAGATTACTCGTTATTATAGATGCCAACTACATTAGTTGAACATTCGTATTGTATAAGTAGCACTAGGCTATACATTAATAAACGAACAACATGCTTTTCGATTTGAATAATATATTACTATAATTGTGTTACACAACATGTAACATATAAACAGTGTACATCTAAACTGCAATGCACTAACACATGATACTGTTAGGACCTTCGTATGTTGGTTAGATCAGTATGGAAACTAGAAACAACCAATCTAAAAGAAAATTCTACATGATTATGGATGTTAAACCTACCTCATATATAATTGGTACATAATAACGTCGATTTAAGATAAGGGACACATTGTCCTTGCATTCAAACTTTGCCGCTAAGTATAAAATAAATAAAACTGTGTAAATCATGTTTTAACAAAATCTAAGTGCAAGTGTTTGTAATCTTTTTCAAAATCTTGGCAGTGAACGCCTAGTCATAAAATTTCGGTGCATTAATTTGCATGATCTCAGCACAGTCGTGTATACTGTTTCAGCACATGCAAAGACAGCTAAACACTATCTTGCTGAAAAGAGAATCTGTACGTAATCTTATTTAAATTTTTATCAATATCTCAGTGAAATATCTACGATGTTTCCTTATCTTAGAAAAAGGAGACATATGTCATCATGATCAAAACTGCGGCGTGCCTAACAAAAGAAAAAAAATCCATGTTCAAATTCTTGTTGGCTAAAGCTAATGATTCGGACAACACAGCAAAAGCATTTATAAAAAAAAAAAAAAAAACAGGCTGGCCTCCTTTTTGTTCTCTTGCTTGTATGATGGGAAATATACTTCGCATATATATACCCAGTGTTATCATGACTGGACCGTCAATCAAACCGCGATGTCCCAAGGTTCAACCGGTCGAACTGTGCATGTTAGTTTTTTGATAGAAATTGAAAATTAAAGGGTTAACTGGTCGGACCGTGAGTTATTGGTAAGGTGATTTATGGATTGAAAGGCATTTATATATAAAAAAATGGGGCAATATGCAAAAGGAAGTCAATAAAGTCATAAAGTTAACAAAAAAATATAAGGGTTGGACTACAAATAAACATAATCCAACTGTTATCCTCTTATTCTCAATTTGTTCTCGTCTTCTTCTCTACTGAACCCAGAAACGCTTAATTTTTTTAAAAAAATCCCAAATCAATTAGTCTAACGGCGGTTCGATTGGTCTAATGGCAGTTCAATGCAGACTGAGAATCAACTCCGTTCCGGGCCGTCTTCGCCACTGGCCAACGGTTAGCCGCGGTCGAACCTCCGGCCGGGTCCGGTCTTCATAACATGGTATATACCATGTTGGTTTAGTTCCCTTCAGCAATCCAAGAATGAGATTTTTAAAAACCCACAGGCAAGCAAAAATGAAATCCAAGAAATTCCAATTTCTCTTCCGATTATTAATACTGATAATATCCTCTAAAAAGAAATTATTATGTTCTTTCATTCGCAACCAACCCTCTCTAAATACAACAAATAAGCAACATACAAAGACCTTACACACAAACTAACCATACAGCACTTCGTTTCTTTCTCTTTCCCTCACTCGAAGGCTAATAAACTGAAAGGGACTCGACATATATATATATATATATATATATAACCATCGGAGTCTTTTCTTTGAATAGCGATGTGCGTGGATGGACATTGCAGTAGTTAGGGGATGGTCAGTGCCGGCGGTGGGAGCTGGACGTAGGACGGATGTGGATTGTCGGTAAGGAGGAATAGCAACAGTGGGGGAGGTTTGCAGAGAATAGCATGAGAGGGGAGGGTCACCTAGGATAGGGTGGCATGAAATGATGGAATTGGTTCAGGTATATCGTTGGAAGAGGAGGCAACATGATGGTTGTTTTATTGATTTTTGTGATGCATGGAGGGGGGAAAGGTCAGCAATGTCATAAATATTGGAGCAGATGGTGTATTTCGTGATGCACGGGGTTGAGTTGATGTGCATGGTTCTTTCACGTGAGGAGGAATAAGGAAAATATGAGAAACATGGTGAGGCATGTGGTATAAACAGTGATGCATGTGAATGATTCAGAACTGGTATGCATGTGGTTGGCTTCGAGGTTTGTCATGGTTGGTGATCAAAAAGAGAGAAGATGAAAATGTAATGAAGTGTAACTAGGGAGGAAGGACGTAAGCAAGATAGGATATGTTATGGGGAGAACGTGTGCGTATTAGTAGAGGAGGACCGGGGGGAACTATTGCATGCAGTAGTAAGACAAAAGTGAGTGGAGAAGGGGTCATGCCCATGCATGTTTTAATGAACGAAGGGGGCTTGGTATAGAATTCCGTGCACCAGAGAATGAGATAGAGTAGGAGGAAGTTACAGCAATGGTTTAAGAGCAACATGCAAGTTTGGCAACTAACGGGAAGAAGTAGTTCAAGGAGAATGAAGAGACCGGTTTTAGTTTTGGGCTTTAGGCCTCCGTTCAAGATTTTAAATGAAAAAGAAAAAAAATTATAATATGGATGGAACGTTGGAGTTTCCCTAGTTGATAGAAGAGAGGCATGAGAGATTCAAGGAATGGATGATGTGGGTTACTGTTAAGAACTGGAAGTATATAACGTCAACCGATAAGAAAAAGAGCACTGTATATTGTCCTGCCTTAAATCCTTGACCAAACGTAATTTGTTACCAATTATAATTAAGGAAAATCCATCTTGTGTTAAATTATTAACTAATTTTATAAATCTTAAATCAGGGAACAAGTTAGGGCGTTGCTAGATATACTATCTGGAGCGTAGGGCAGAGACGCGTCGTCATGTTGAGCAAGGAGAGAAGGATTATCAATTGAAACACCCACCTCTGTTAAGGTTACCCACAAAGGGAATGCCTTAACTTTGGTGGAGCGTTTTAGGTAAGAGATGCAGATAAATTACAAGACGGACAAATAATGCAGCGAAAAATAAAGTCATTTTATAAACAATGTGGTTCGGTCAAGTTTTTACAACAATGGTCTCAATCATACTTAAAAAAATACATAGAACTTCTGTCTTGATTCAAAAACTTTCAAGTATGAAAGAAGCATAAAAATATAACAATGATATTCCCCAATAAAGCATGAACCAGCCATATCAATTGAAGAGAGGGTCCAAAGCAATACATCGATTATCTTCGAGCTTGGAAAGTAAACTGAGCTAAGTGATAACATTTCCTCCCTGTGAACCGGGGGGGGGGGCTAACGGAAGAAAAGAGGCGGAACAAACTAGGTCAGACATAAGTCTGGTAAGTCCAGTGACTTTCAGCATATAAATAGGCAAAAACATTATGACATGAATAAACTGAATATAAGACAATACCGTGATAACAAGATAACCTAAGATTTGTATAAGATATGATAAGGCAAGATAAACTGAATGCACTTCTACTCTTTCTATGCTTCGCTACTACCTTATTATTCTGATTTTCATATCTCTACACCACCTAACTAGTGTCCCAACTAGTAATCTGTATAAAATGATAATGTGATCCCAATCCCCGAAATTATGGTAGCCTTCAGGTGTACATCTAGTATGAGGATCTTACCTCAATCAGCCTAATTGCCATGAAGATGTTAGATGTACCCTTACTACCCTATCGATCGGCTCCTTACTTTTATTAATTTTCCTTGTGTCTGTGTCAATCGGCCCTCTCTTGCTTGTAGATACCCTGTGCTGGTCCCACCATAAGGTGTATCAGACCCAATGATAGCGACCTGACATGATTCAAGATGCACAGTGTATAACCACTGGTACCCAGTGCCTGCTTTTTCCCACTCCGGAGTATGTGCACGCCCGTAATCCGTCGGAATCTACACTGACGTACCCCCTGCCGCTATTTTGACTGCTTATAATCATCCCAGTAATCGTGCCCCACCCTGCCTAGTTTCAGGGTACCTTGATACATCTATGTGGGTTACTGCTGAAATGGGTCTCCGTTACTAGGGTTTCTTACTAGTTAAGTTTGTGGGCCTATATTTACTAATATTACCCATCAACCCAATACGTAATTAACCCTCCCATTGATTCAAACATGTTTACTTAATGGTTAAGTTTGTGGGCCTATATTTACTAATATTACCCACCAACTCTATATGTGCTTAACCCTCCCATACATTATGTCATATTGGTTAAGTGTTGTCCATTCATGTTGACTTAACCCACCTACTCATCATGTCATGTTGGTTAAGTGTTTCCTATTAACTTAACCCCGTTCATTCATCAGGTTATATTGGTTGAGTATTTCCCATTAACTTAACCCCATTCATTCATCAGGTTACAATGGTTAAGCGTTTCTTATTAACTTAACCCCACGCGTTCATCATGCTGTATTGGTTAAGTGTCATCAATCAATTCAAGCTAACTTAACCCACCTACTTGTCGTGTTACATTGGATAAGTGTTGCCTTCTTTTGTTAACTTAACCCTACCCATTCATCATGTCATATTGGTTAAGTGTTTCTTATTAACTTAACCCTACTCATTCATCATACTGTATTGGTTAACTTAACCCTGCTCACTTGTCTAATTAACATATTATAATGATTAAGTGTTCTAAATTTACTTAACCCCACCTTCTTGTCTAATTAACATGTTATAACGATTAAGTGTTGCCCTAGTTAACTTAACCCTACCATTCTTAACATGTCTTGTTCATTAGCATTAACTGATTTATTAATGCACCAACCTCTCACATTAGATCTATGTTGTTGCGGTTACTAGATGTGCCGGGCGGTTCTGGGAAGTTTTACACCACAACTCAATCTAACCTCCAGTTTTTCTCAGGCATGATGCACTAACCTCTCACATTAGATAGGTGTTGTTGCGGTTACTAGATGTGCCGGGCGGTTCCAGGCAGTTTTATACCGCAACTCAATCTAACCTCAGGTTAGGAATGTTTATCTTTTAGCATATTTACCATACATGTCCAAGTCTGGATTTTATATGCTAATCATCCCAAATTCACAAAACTAGTCATATTCAATTCCCAAGTTATACCCCAACAAAGTTGATTTGCAAGTTATGCTTCACAAATTCAAATTCAAGTTATTACCCAAAATAGGATACACCCAATTTTTCCAAATTTGTATTAATAGTCATGCCCCAAAAATCTCAATATAACGCATGCCCCAAGGTTTAGTCATATTGTACCATACAAAATATTCTCCAAAAACCCCCCAATCACGATTCATAGTGTAAACTATGCTAAATTATAGCCTTTAATTACAGTGCATGCCAATTTACCCAAAATCCAAATTTAGGCGTGTTCACATTTAACAGTTATCCCTATCTTACTATAGGTTTTCATGCATAATCTCCTTCTTCCCAATCATAAACTATCATATATAATATGCCTTAATTTTAGGTCTTAAACCACAACATGTACTATGCCTTACATGTTTCCAGTTCAATTCACGCCCAAAATCCCAAGTCGTATGTCCAATATACTTTATGCCTAAAAGCTTAAGTCATATGTTCGATACTTTATGTTTTAAACACAACATGTGTTATGTCCTCAAATCAGTTACAACTCAGTTATGCCCAATTATACACAATTTAATACTTTTCCCAAATTTAGCGCTGGTCATGTCCGAATCATATATTATGCCCAATTTTAACATTGGTCATGTTCAAATCATATATTGTTCCCAATTTTAGCGCTGGTCATGTTCAAATCATATATTATGCCTAATTTTTATTTCCAATGTACATTCATCTCTTCTGAGATTTGGATCAGGCTCGCAGTAGCCTGGCTATGAAAACAAAAAGGGAAGAAGGAAAGAAGAGACAAAGAATAGACATAATATTATCAATGAGATAGATCCAAATGGATATAGAAAGGCAGATAGAAATAGGCATAATCTCAAATTCAGATTTATTACAATGTCAAAATCACAATTAACTTTTATTTCTGAAAGTAACATGAACTTACAAATTACAGAACGGTCTTGAATTTTGGGATCTGAATTCTTAATTTGATTAGCTATTCCTTTGATGTAGACTTTGATTGTTAACTTGAAAACTATAATTTGATTGATTAAGGTGGAGGCTAGGTCATTTCAGGTTTTAGCAACATATAAACGCCTATGAATTCGTGTGGAGAAAACAATAGGTTTAGGGGTCTTTTTATAGGTGTATAGGGAGACTTAGAGCCTTCAGATCCATCTAGAAGTCATCATGATCGCTCATAGCAGAAAAATATGTCACACAGCGAATCAAGGAGTGACACATAAGCCATAACACGTCGGTTAGAAATTTTTGTCCAGATCTGGAAAAGGGGTTGACACCCTATAAGCGGGGTTGACACCTATGTCGACTCCCCTATAGAGGGGTCGACTCCCCTTAAGGGGGGTCGACACATATGTCGACTCCCCCTAGGGGGGATCTACACCTGTTAAGCGAGAATTTTCCTGCCCACTTCCCTTTGACTGATTTCGAATTTTAGACCTGTTTTGAACCTTCTGGAATTATAATATTCATATATAATTCTCCTAGTGCGTATACAAACTTCTTAGGCTTATAACTTCTTCATACGAAGTCCGATTTACGCAAACTCTGACTCTATCTCAAGCAGAATTCCGAGATGAACGAAATCGCGTAACCCGTTTCCCTTAATTCATACTTTTAATAATTAATTATTCTTTGATTATCTCTTATGCCCCATTTTAAAATTACGGGGTGTTACATTCCCCCCTACTTAAAGGATTTCGTCCCTGAAATCTTCAAGTTAAGAAGAATGTATATCCTACCATCCAACATCCATCTACTCAACCATTCAATCAAAGGCATCCATTGTCCTTAAAAAGGTTTCTAATGTTTTTCATGAACATATGCATAGTGTGTGTATATGTCCTTACCCAAATGCAAAATCAGGCGGTCTACTGATTCAGTTGACCTCCTTAACGCGAATCATGTCAGTGCCATGAGTCCATCATGTATGCAATTATTCCTAATCGTACTTTACACTTCTACATGAGTGCACAATCATTCATACAAATGCAATATACATATGATAACACATCAAGTTTCAATCCATATGTAAAAAAATTCACTCATGCATATGCAATATGGAAGTGACGGAGCCGATCTAGTGCCTAATGTGTGTATATGCATCCATGAGCAACCACTTGCAACCACTTGAAACCATCAATCATAACATGTTTCAAACACATGTTTACATCCATTGGCTTATACCTAAGGCTCGAGGATAAAACTGAGAGGATATACTTAAAGTATAAAGACTAGCATGCAAATAAATTTTACAGAAAAGGATATACCCTTAAAAAAAGGGTATGATGTGCGTATGTAGTCTTCAGTCTTCTAAGTCTCATCTTCTTGAGCTTCATTCTATATTGCTCTGACTGTCTTAACTTCACGATTGCGTAGCTTCTTAATTTCTATTTCCAGAATATGCGTTGGAACTCATTTCACCGTCGCCCCTCGTTCCACCTTTTCTTCTTATAGTATACTTGGCATTACAACTTCTGCCGTGTCATGCTAACATTCCTAGAACTATCTCTTAAAAATAAATAGATGCTAACCATGTTACCAAGTGTATATACTAAGATGATCAGATTCTTCTTCGTCAATCTAGTAAGTGGGGCCGATATCTTCATAAATTTCTTAATTAACTTCATATATTAGCCCGCTAGTCCAAGAAAGCTTCTTACTTCTGTTGCATTCCTTGGGACCTTCCAGTCTTGCGCCACAACTATTTTTGCGGGATTTACTGCTATCCCTTCTTTGGGTGCCACATGTCCTGGAAACCTTACTCGTTCTCTCCAAAAATGACATTTTTGGAGAACTTCACCTTAAGTTGATGCGCTTGGAGGGTATCCGAGACTTCCCTTAGATGCAAAGCATGTTCTTCCTCATTCCAAAATATCATCTATGCACAAGAAAAGTGAACCATCCGCCTTTGTAACGGAAACAACTGGAGAACCCCATTCCGAAATACTTCGCCTTATGCACCCTTTTTCAAGTAACTCTTTTACTTGTTTACTGAGCTCTTCCCTTCCCTTGGATTCATGTGTCGTACAGGTAATGCAACTGGCTTTGCATTGTCAACTAGATATATGCGGAAGTCTATCTCGCGCATTAGGGGATAAACCCCTAACCTAATCAAAAACATCTGTGTACTCATGGACTACTCTAACGGATCGCAAGTCGTCGATAGATGCATCAAGTGATTCTAGGTAGCTAAGCCTAACTGATCCCTTAAGATCGTACGAAATCTCGAGGGTATTCCCGAAGCAAGTCAAAAGTCTAACTACCCCCCTTTCACAATCACTAGCTGACTAATCCTTGCCTAGAATCATCCCATAGCCCATGAAACCAAAAACATAAGCATTGCACTTAAACTCAATACTTAACACAGCTATTCTCAAATCCTTACAAACCAAAGATAAACGAGCCGAACCACCAACCAAATTTGAGACAATAATGGGATCCTCTACTATACAAGCTCTAGGGTGCAGAGACTCAACTATGGAAGCAGATATAAACGAATGTGAAGTGCTAAAATCAAAAGAGTACTAACAGGATGATCAAAAGAAAACCAAACATTTTCAACCGAAGCTTTACTACCTCTCTCTCAGGTACGCTGGCGGTGAGAGCATGCACTTGCCGTCCGGAAAATCTTGTCCTTTGTTCTTGCCCTTGTCCTTAATTATATGACCCGTTATAAAGACACTTCCTCTTGTCTTAGGTTTTCCTATTCTTTCCTCCTTCGTGAACCAAGTCCATATCCATGAGTTTCTCATCCATGGGTTGTGTTCCTTAGCCAAACCCCCTTATTCTCATCTTTGCCATCTTTGTGTAACTTGTTGACAAGTCTCATGAAAGCTGCCTCCATCGCACAGAAATCCCTGCAAAGCTTGAAAGAAAATTAGCCGTAGGTGAAACTATTGCGGCTATATATGGAAGTTGGGCACTTCTTTGCCCTTTGACAGATGTCGTAGTCTTATCAAGCCTACGGAACCATGCCTGCGATGAGGTTACCTCCCAGAAAGCCAGGAGCCCCGGAGACTCAGGGAAGAAGGAAACAAGGATTCAAACATAGGATCAAAAGATAGTGCATATGGCTTTGGGGAATATGCATTCAAAACAAAACATTTCTTTTGAAAATGCTTCTTTTAAAACTGTTTTGAAGATATTTTTTCAAATCTTTTATTTGTTCTAGTAACCTTCAGCTCTGATACCATGAAACACCCCACCTCTGTTAAGGTCACTCACAAAGGGAATGCCTTAACTTTGGTGGAGCGTTTTAGGTAAAAGATGCAGATAAATTACAAGACAGACAAATAAAGCAGCGGAAAATAAAGTCATTTTATAAACAATGTGGTTCAGTCAAGTTTTTACAACAGTAGTCTCAATCGTACTTAAAAACAATATACATAACTTCTGTCTTGATTCAAAAACTTCCAAGTATGAAAGAAGCATAAAAAATATAACAATGATATTCCCCAATAAAGCATTAACCAGTCATAGCAGTGGTACAGAGAGTCCAAAGCAATACATCGATTATCTTCGAGCTTGGAAAGAAAACTGAGCTAAGTGATAACATTTCCTCCCTGTGAACCTGGGGTAGGGGGGAAACGGAAGAAAAGAGGCGAAACAAACTAGGTTAGACATAAGTCTGGTAAGTCCAGTGGCTTTCAGCATATAAATAGGCAAAAGCATTATGACATGAATAAACTAAATATAAGACAATACCGAATGATAAGGCAAGATAAACCGAATGCAGTTCAACTTTTTCTCTGCTTCGCCACTTCCTTGTTATTATGATTTTTATATCTCTGCGCCACATAACTAGTGTCCCAACTAGTAATCTGTATAAAATGATAATATGATAATGTGATCCCAATCCCCGAAATTATGGTAGTCTTCAGGTGTACATCTAGTATGAGGATCTTACCTCAATCAGCCTAATTGCCATGAAGATGTTAGATGTACCCTTACTACCCTATCGATCGGCTCCTTACTCGTATTAATTTTCCTTGTGTCTGTGTCAATCGGCCCTCTCTTGCTTGTAGATACCCTGTGCTGGTCCCACCATAAGGTGTATCAGTCCCTATGATAGCGACTCGACACGATTCAAGTTGCACAGTGTATAACTACTGGTACCCGGTGCCTGCTTTTTCCCACTCCGGAGTACGTGCACGCCCGTAATCCGTCGGAACCTACACTGACGTACCCCCGCCGCTATTTTGACTGCTAATAATCAGCCCAGTAATCGTGCCCCACCCTGCCGCTATTTTGACCGCTTATAATCAGCCCAGTAATCGTGCCCCACCATGCGTAGTTTCAGGGTACCTTGATACATCTATGCGGGTTACTGCTGAAATGGGTCGCCATTACTATGGTTTCTTACTGGTTAAGTTTATAGGCCTATATTTACTAATATTACCCACCAACCCGATATGTACTTAACCCTCCCACTGATTCAAAACATGTTTACTTAATGGTTAAGTTTGTGGGCCTATATTTACTACTATTACCCACCAACCTGATATGTACTTAACCCTCCCATACATTATGTCATATTGGTTAAGTGTTGTCCATTCATGTTAACTTAACCCACCTACTCATCATATCATGTTCGTTAAGTGTTTCCTATTAACTTAACCCCGTTCATTCATCAGGTTATATTGGTTAAGTATTTCCCATTAACTTAACCCCATTCCTTCATCACGTTACATTGGTTAAGCGTTTATTATTAACTTAACCCCACGCATTCATCATGCTGCATTGGGTAAGTGTCATAAATCAATTCAAGTTAACTTAACCCACCCACTTGGCATGTTATATTGGTTAAGTGTTGCCTTCTTGTGTTATCTTAACCCTTCCACGCATCCCGTTATATTGGTTAAGTGTTGCTCTCTTGTTTTAACTTAACCTTACCTATTCATCATGTCATATTGGTTAAGTGTTTCTTATTAACTTAACCCTACTCATTCGTCATGCTGTACTGGTTAACTTAACCCTGCTCACTTGTCTAATTAACATGTTTTAACGGTTAAGTGTTCTAAATTTACTTAACCCCACCTTTTGTCTAATTAACATGTTATAACGGTTAAGTGTTGCCTTAGTTAACTTAACCCTACAATTCTTAACATGGCTTATTCATTAGCATTAACTGATGTATTAATGCACCAACCTCTCACATTAGATCTATGTTGTTGTGGTTGCTGAATGTGCCGGGCGGTTCCGGATAGTTTTACACCACAACTCAATCTAACCTCCGGTTTTTTTCGAGCATGATGCACTAACCTCTCACATTAGATAGGTGTTGTTGCAGTTACTGGATGTGCCAGGTGGTTCTAGGTAGTTTTATACCGCAACTCAGTCTAACCTCGGGGTAGGCATGTTTATCTTTTAGCATATTTACCATACATGGCCAAGTCAAGTTTTTATATGCTAATCATCCCAAATTCACAAAACTAGTCATGTTCCAATTCTGAAGTTATAC
Organism: Allium sativum; assembly: GCA_030737875.1. NCBI lineage: Eukaryota > Viridiplantae > Streptophyta > Magnoliopsida > Asparagales > Amaryllidaceae > Allium > Allium sativum. Next base: position 823,990,809 of record CM060916.1, read on the forward strand.
CCCAACAAAGTTGATTTGCAAGTTATGCTTCACAAATTCAAATTCAAATTATTACCCAAAATAGGTTACACCCAATTTTTCCAAATTTTCATTAATAGTCATGCCCCAAAAATCTCAATATAATGCATGCCCTAAGGTTTAGTCATATTGTACCATACAAAATATTCTCCGAAAACCCCCAATCATGATTCATAGTATAAACTATGTCAAAGTATAACCTTTAATTACAGTGCATGCCTATTTACCCAAAATCCAAATTTAGGCGTGTTCACATTTAACAGTTATCCCTATCTTACTATAGGTTTTCATGCATAATCTCCTTCTTCCAAGTCATAAACTAACATATATAATATGCCCCAATTGTAGGTCTTAAACCACAACATGTACTATGCCTTACATGTTTCCAGCTCAATTTACGCCCCAAATCCCAAGTCATATGTCTAATATACTTTATGCCTATAATCTTAAGTCATATGTTCGATACTTTATGTTTTAAACACAACATGTGTTATGTCCTCAAATCAGTTACAACTCAGTTATGCCCAATTATGCACAATTTAATACTTTTCCCAATTTTAGCGTTGGTCATGTCCAAATCATATATTATGCCCAATTTTAACGCTGGTCATGTTGAAATCATATATTGTGCCCAGTTTTAGCACTGGTCATGTTCAAATCATATATTATGCCTAATTTTTATTTCCAACGTACGTTCATCTCTTATGAGATTTGGCTCAGGCTCGTAGTAGCCTGGCTATAAAAACAAAAAAGGAAGAAGGAAAGAAGAGACAAAGAATGGAAATAATATTATCAATGAGATAGATCCTAATGGATATAGAAAGACAAATAGAAATAGGCATAATCTCAGATTCAGATTTATTACAATGTCAAAATCATAATTAACTTTTATTTCTGAAAGTAACATGAACTTACAAATTACAGAACGGTCTTGAATTCTGGGATCTGATTTCTGAATTTGATTAGCTATTCATTTGATGTAGACTTTGATTGTTAACTTGAAAACTCTAATTTGATTGATTAAGGTGGAGGCTAGGTCATTTCAGGTTTTAGCAGCATATAAACGCCTATGAATTCGTGTGGAGAAATCAATAGGTTTAGGGGTCTTTTTATAGGTGTATAGGCAGATTTAGAGCCTTCAGATCCATCTAAAAGTCATCAGGATCGTTCATAGCAGAAAAATACGTCACACAGCGAATCAGGGAGCGATACATCAACCAAAACACGTCGGTCAGAAATTTTCGTCCAGATCTGGAAAAGGGGTCGACACCCTATAGAGGGGGTCGACACCCTATAGAGGGGGTCGACTCCTATGTCGACTCCCCTTGAGGGGTCGACACCTATGTCGACTCCCCCTGGGGGGGTCGACATCTGTTGAGCGGGAATTTTCCTGCCCACTTCCCTTTGACTGATTTCGAATTTTAGACCTGTTTTGAACCTTTTGGAATTATAATATTCATATACAATTCTCCTAGTGCATATACAAACTTCTTAGGCTTATAACTTCTTCATACGGAGTTCGATTTACACAAACTCCGACTCTATCTCAAGCAGAATTCCGAGAAGAACGAAATCGCGTAACCCATTTCCCTTAATTCCTAATTTAATAATTAATTATTCTTTAATTATCTCTTATGCCCCGTTTTGAAATTTCGGGGTGTTACATTCCCCCCTACTTAAAGGATTTCGTCCCTGAAATCTTCAAGTTAAGAAGAATGTATATCCTACCATCCAACACCCATCTACTCAACCATTCAATCACAGGCATCCATTGTCCTTAAAAAGGTTCTAATGTTTTTCATGAACATATGCATAGTGTGTGTATATGTCCTTACCTAAATGCAAAATCAGTCGGTTTACTGATTCAGTTGACTTCCTTAATGCGAATCATGTCAGTGCCATGAGTCCATCATGTATGCATTTATTCCTAATCATACTTTATACTTCTACATGAGTGCACAATCATTCATAAAAATGCAATATCCATATGATAACACATCAAGTTTCAATCCGTATATATAAAAATTCACTCATGCATATGCAATATGGAAGTGACGGAGCCGATTTAGTGCCTAATGTGTGTATATGCATCCACGAGCAACCACTAGCAAACACTTGCAACCACTTGCAACCATCAATCATAACATGTTTCAAACACATGTTTACATCCATTGGCTTCTACCTAAGGATCGAGGATAGAACTGAGAGGATATACTTAAAGGATAAAGATTAGCATGCAAATAAATTTTACAGAAAAGGATATACCCTCAAAAAAAGGGTATGATGCGCGTATCTAGTCTTCAGTCTTCTAAGTTGTATCTTCTTGAGCTTCATTCTATATTGCTATGACTGTCTTAACTTCATGATTGCGTAGCTTCTTAATTTATGTTCCCAGAATATGCGTTGGAACTCATTTCACTGTCGCCCCTCGTTCCACCTTTTCTTCTTGTAGTATACTTGGCACTACAACTTCTGCTGTGTCATGCTAACATTCCCAGATCAATCTCTTGAAAATAAATAGATGCTAACCATGTTACCAAGTGTATATACTAAGATGATCATATTCTTATTCGTCAATCTAGTATGTGGGGCCGATATCTTCATAAAGTTCTTAATTAACTTCCTGTATTAGCTTGCTAGTCCAAGAAAGCTTCTTACTTCTGTTGCATTCCTTGGGACCTTCCAGTCTTGCACGACAACTACTTTTGCGGGATCTACTGCTATCCCGTGCATGTTTTAACAAACGAAGGTGCTTGGTATATAATTCTGTGCACCAGAGAATGAGATAGAGTAGAAGGAAGTTACAGCAATTGTTTAAGAGCAACAGGCAAGTTCGGCAACTAACGGGAAGAAGTAGTTCAAGGAGAATGAAGAGGCCGATTATAGTTTGGGCTTTGGGCCTCCGTACAAGATTTTAAATGAAAGAGAAAAAAATATAATATGGATGAAACATTGAAGTTTGCCTGGTTGATAGAAGAGAGGCATGGGAAGATTCAAGGAATGGATGACGTAGGTTACTGTTAAGAACTGGAAGTATCTAGCGTCAATCGGTAAGAAAAAGAGCACTGTATATCGTTCGGCTTTAAATCCTTGACCAAACGTAATTTGTTACCAATTATAATTAAGGAAAATCCATCCTGTGTTAAATTATGAACTAATTTTATAAATCTTGAATCAGGGAACAAGTTAGGGCGTTGCGTGATATACTATCTGGAGCGTAGGGCAGAGACACGTCGGTGTGTTGAGCAAGGAGTGAAGGATTATCAGCCGTGTTTGGTAAATGAAAAAGTAATTATTCTATATCAAATTGAATTAAGGGTTAATTAAATTTGGGAATGATGATGATGGTATAATTTGCACATATATTAATAGAATTACGTGAAACGGA